>CM055118.1:573443186-574043186 GCA_029206835.1 Rana muscosa
TGAAAAGCCGAAACTACCTTAGGAAGTAATGAAGGTTGCGGGCGTAGCACCGCTTATCCTTATAGAGGACAAAGTAAGGTAACTTGCAAGACAAGGCCGCCATTTCAGAAACCCTTCTGACCGATGTAATGGCAACTAGAAAGGCAACTTTCTGAGAAAGCGTTGAGAGGAATCTCCCTGATGTTCTCAAAGGGAGGTTCCTGAAGTACAGAGAGCACTAGATTCAAGTCCCACTGAGGGAGCGGTGGTCTAAAAGGGGGAACCACGTGTCGGACCCCCTGCACAAACATACTTACCAGTGAGTGAGCCACCAGGGATCGTTGGAAGAAGACAGCCAAGGCTGAAATCTGCCCCTTAATAGTGCTTAAGGCAAGTTTCAGATCCACTCCGCGCTGTAAGAAAAGCAGGATCCGAGAAAACCGAATGTGCCCGTGGGCGCCAGGCCATCTCTTCACACAGAGATGTAGGCCTTCCAAGTGCGATGGTAGGACGTCCGGGAAGAATATTTCCGGGCCCTCAACATGGAGGAGATTACTGAATCTGACAGACCACGGTCCCTTAGTACCAGGCTTTCAATAGCCATGCCGTTAAAGCCAGCGACTGTAAAACAGGATGAAGCATGGGACCTTGAGACAGAAGGTCCCCCCGCATTGGCAGCCGACAGGGAGCGTTAGCTACCAGTCTCACGAGGTCGGTGTACCAGGGACGCTGGGACCAGTCTGGGGCGATTAGAAGCACCAGAATCCCCTCGGGCCTGCACTCTGCAGATGAGGAAGCAATTTCATTGGGGGAAAGGCATAAATCAGCCGATACTGACCCCATTGAGCCACCAACGCGTCCGACACGTCTGCCCAGGGATCCCAGGACCTGGCCACAAACCTTGACACCTTGCGATTGAGTCGAGAGGCCAGGAGATCCACAACTGGTGTGCCCCATTTCTGACAAAGTAATGGAAACACCTCCGGGTGTAACGACCATTCCTCTTGGTCCAGCATCTTGCAACTCAGTCCGCCTGCCAGTTTTTTACGCCCGGATGTAAACAGCCGATAGAGCCGGCACGCTCCTTTCCACCCAATTTAGGATGTGAGCGACTTCCGATGCTGTGGCCGAACTCCATGTTCCTCCCTGATGGTTGACATAAGCCACCGCCGTGGCGTTGTCGACTGGATCTTAACCAGACGCCCTTGAAGCCTCTGCGACCACTTGGAGAGGCACAGTCTGATTGCTCGAAGTTCGCCAAACTGTGAGGCTGGCGTCCGTCGTGATCACAGTCCCATGGAAAGAAAGGAACGACCTCCCGGACTGAAGAGTCGGGGATATCGGCCACCCTCTCGGGAAGACTTGACCAGGTGACTTGCCTGAATCCAGAGACAATGGAGATCTGTTCCATTTGGACAGGATCTCCTCCTGCAATACTCGAGTGTGGAATTGGGCATACGGTACTGCCTCAATGGGGGCCACCATGAGGCCCAGAACTCGCATGCAAAAACGGAGAGTCGACCATTTGCGGGATGCTAACAATTTCACCGCTGACTGGAGCGTCTGCAACTGTTCCAAAGGAAGAAAGACCTTCGCCTCCGAGGAGTCCAGTATCAAGCCTAGGTACTCCAGATGCTGAGTCGGTACCAACACCGATTTCTGTATGTTCAGTACCCAACAAATTTCCCAGAGGGTCTGACTGGCTATAGACATTTCCTGCTCTAATTCTAAGCCAGAAGCAGCTCTCAGAAGATCGTCCAGTAGCCCACGATAGCAATGCCTCGCTGTTTCAGCAAAGCCAGATCGGGGCGAGCACCTTGTTAAAAACTCTTGGTGCTGACGCTATTGCAGATGGGGACATGCAAGTATGCATCCTTGATGTCCAGGGATGCCAGAAATTCCCCCGGATGGAGCGCACCAACCTCCGAACGAATTAATTCCATCCTGAACATTCACACCCTCACAAAGGTATTGAGGGCCCGAGGTCCAAGATTGGACGGACACCGTCCTTCCTTGGGACTACCAACAGATTCGAATAGAATCCCTGAAACCTTTCCACCAGGGGCACAGGTAAAATTACTCCGCACCTGAGCAAGTCTTGTACCTGCTCCCATCAAAGCAGACCGACGAGCCAGGATAGGAAGATTTAAGGAAATGATCCGTTTGGTGGGCAAGAAGAAACACTATCTTGTACCCCGAAATGACTACCTCGCAGACCCACTGGTAAGAGAGCAGGGAGGTCCACCGAGCTGCAAACTTGCTAAGCCGTCCCCTCCACCCCTGAGCCGGGCGGGGGCAAATTCTCATGCGGTAGCAGGCTTGTTAGCTGGCTTGTTCGGCTTACTCACCCAGGGACGCTTCTGTCCCCCAGCTGGAGCCTTGACAGTCTGGGAGGATCTGCCGGCTGACCCTGACTGACGAAAATACCACTTCTGCGCAAAATAGGAGGGCCCCGGCCAACGGTGCGGCTCCTTCCCCTTAGAGGACTGCGGGAGAAGTGTGCTCTTACCTCCAGGGACATGTCGTCTGAGGTACCAAAAAGCCTCCTGAAAGGCAATCTGCCAGAGCTCTTTTCGATGCTTGGTCAGCGGGCCAGCATTTCAGCCAATCAGGCGGCGCAGTACCACCGCAGATACAGAGGCTCTGGAAATCAAAGGGGCCGCACCCAGGGTGGCATCACAGGCATACACAAAGCCCTGTACCATTTGCTCTTTTTACATACACACACTGTGTATGTATTAGTGTGTGTGTGTGTGTGTGTGTGTGTGTGTGTTTTTACTGTGGCGCCGAAAGGCGCACATGTCTTTGGAGTGTGGGAGGACACAGGGGAACATGCAAACTCCAGACAGACGGTGTCAGGGTCCGGGTTCGAACCAGTGACCCTCTTGCTGCCAGGTGAGGGAGTTAACCACTACACCACTGTGCCGCCCCCCATTCAGTGAATGTCTGAGACACCAAAGTCGCAGCCAATATAGGTAGAAACGCTGACCCCAGCATGGTGAACCTGGAGTGGGTCACCGCTTCGGACCTCCTATCAGTAGGGTCCTTAAAGGCAGGGGTTCCCTCTACCGGGAGAGTGATTACCTTATGTAGCTGAGAGACCGGGGTGTCCACGACCGGAGGAGAGGCCTTTTTTTTTTTTTAAAGGCACTCCCCAAAAGGATAACGGACCGCCATGCGCTGGGGGCCCACAAAGGACCTCTGCAGCCATTCCCTTTCCTTATCTATGAACTTTCAAAGAAAGTGACATAAGGAAAAAACGTTCACTAAGCGGTCAGATTTGTGTGACCCAAAGGAGACAGACTCCTCTGCGGAAGTCCCAGCTGCATCTACCAGCTGGAGAGTGTCCCTCACAGCATCAAGATGTGCACTCACAAGTGCCCTGTCTTGCACTCCCCAGAAGATGGCGGGGGGAGGGGGCGCTTTTTTAGCCCCCTTACGTCCGCACGCCATTTCTACCCTGGCAACAAATTATTCCAGGACTGTCGACATCGTATCCATGGAAACCGCTGGAGCACCGTTGGCTGTCTCCGGCAATTTAGGGGAAGAAAGGTCACATACTGACTCCATTAACACCCACTGACAGCCCTCAGGGACCAAGTGAAAAACACTTAAAGGGGTTGTAAAGGTTAGTTTTTTATTTTCTAAATAGGTTCCTTTAAGCTAGTGCATTGTTGGTTCACTTACCTTTTCCTTAGATTTCCCTTCTAAATATTTGTTTTCTTTGTTTTCTTGGTCTGAATTTCTCACTTCCTGTTCCTCCTCAGTAAGCTGTTCAGTAAGCTGTTCTGGGTGACTCCACACCACTCGGATGATGGTGTGAAGTTTAGTGAGGAGAAACAGGAAGTGAGAAATTCAGACAAAGAAAAAAAACATTTAGAAGGTAAATCAAAGGAAAAGGTAAGTGAACCAACAATGCACTAGCTTAAAGGAACCTATTTAGAAAAAAAAAAACGAACCTTTACAACCCCTTTAAGAAGTCCACCCTCCTTGCTGCACTGACGGGGGGGGGGGGGGGGGTAACCGAGGGGACTCGCCACCCAGAGGGAGACCGATCAGCACCGCTGCCCGCCTTCCTTGTACACACAGCGTGTGTGTGTGAGGAAGAAAACTGAGAATGAGCTGTGCGCTGTTCAGAAAGCCAGTGCTAGAGACCAAAACCCACTCCAAAATGGCCGCGAGGTGCCTTAGATAAAAAGGGTGCGGACCACAAGAAAATGGCTGCCCGCAATACCGACCCACGACAATATAGCCGCCAATGGAAATTCTAATAGCGAAAGCAGGCACACTAAAAATGGCATCGGCACCGCAAAAAATGGTGCCCGAGCCCCGGGATGTGGACGAGAAGGCCGTGCAGAGAACTTCCCAGGAGACAGACCCCCCCCCCTCACAGAAAGCGGACCCCGGCGCCCCACGGTCCCCCACAGGGACTCGGAGACCCCCCACAGGTACACCCTGGTTGCAGCGGGCCCTAGGGCAGGAGTGGAAAGGGCGACAGAGCAGGGAAAGGGAGGACAGGAGAACCTCTTAATCCCGGACATGCCCAGCTGTTCCATCCTGCCGAGACAGGAGGAACCGTACTTACCCGTCCTTGCGAGGACATGCTGGCGCGTCCCTGACAGACCCACAACCGATGGTACGGAGTAGCTGTCAGCTCGATCCACTGTGAGTGTGACAGCAAGCAGCCCAGTCATATGTGGACCCCGAAGCATGTGCTCACCGGCCACCCCTGGAGCCATGGGGTACGTCGTGGCAGAACCAGCGCGAAGCTAAGGACTGGCACGCTTGATGGCCGGAACTAGGAAGACTACAAGGATCTATAGCAGTGGTTCTCAACTCCAGTCCTCAGGGCCCACCAACAGGCCAGGTTTGCAAGATAACTGAAATGCATCACAGGTGATATAATTTGCTGCTCAGGGATTGCAGTATTCTAGTCTGCATCTCACCAAGGTAATACTTAAAATCTGGCCTGTTAGTGGGTCCTGAGGACAGGAGTTGAGAACCACTGATCTATAGTATCCAGTCTGTCGCCCAGCCGGCAGTTGCTAGGCAGAAAAAAACTGAGGCTGCTGACTGCAGGGTGGAGGGTTTATGTACGGAGGGACCGCCCCCTGGGTGGGGCTGTTCAACTTTGAACAGGAACATAACCCACATGTCAAGATTTAAGGAGCTGTGTCCGTCTATGGACGAAAAGAGAAATAGTATTTAGTGTCACTTTGATAAATCTGCCTAATTGCCAGTGGTGTTGGCCCTTTATATAATTAGGGCTGTAACAATAGAGGAACTGTTCTGGAATGTTACCACTTTTACTTGGTCTTACCCTGTCATCATTTACCTGCTGGCAAAAATTCCAAACCATTTTGTTTGTGGGTTGTTTGAGAAAATATCTAAAATGCAATTTTCTGATAACTTTCTATGTAGACGGATGTCTTTTTCTGTGTACAGGTAGTGTATACAGGTAGTAATTTTTCTTTAACCACTTGTCCACCGCCCGCTGTCAATTGACGGCGGGCGGAGGATACTCTCGTTCTGGGAGGACGTCATATGACGTCCTCCCTTTAAAACGAGCTAGAAGGCGCGTGCTCGCCCGCCGCGTTCACAAGGCCCCGGTGCGCGTGCCCGGCGGCCGCGATTGCCGCCGGGCACCCGCGATTGCCCGGGAAACGAGCAGGAAAGTGGGTCTCTGTGTGTAAACACAGAGATCCACGTCCTGTGAGGGAGAGGGGACCGATGGTGTGTCCCTTGTACATAGGGACAACCATCGGTCACCTCCCCCAGTCAGTCCCCTCCCCCCACAGTAAGAACACATTGAGGGAACATATTTAACCCCTTCCCGCCCCCTAGTGGTTAACCCCTTCCCTGCCAATCACATTTATACAGTAATCAATGCATTTTTATAGCAGGGATCGCTGTATAAACGTGAATGGTCCCAAAAATGTGTCAAAAGTGTCCGATGTGTCCGCCGCAATATCGCAGTCACAATAAAAAATCGCAGATCGCCGCCATTACTAATAAAAAAATAAAAATACTATAAATCTATCCCCTATTTTGTACACGCTATAACTTTTGCGCAAACCAATCAATACGCGCTTATTGCGATTTTTTTTTTACCAAAAATATGTAGAAGAATACGTATCGGCCTAAACTGAGGAAAATGTTATTTAAAAAAAAAAAATGGGTATTTATTATAGCAAAAAGTAAAAAATAGTGTTTTTTTTCCAAACTGGACGCTATTCTTTTGTTTATAGCGCAGAAAATAAAAGCCGCAGAGGTGATTAAATACCACCAAAAGAAAGCTCTATTTGTGGGAAAAAAAGGACACAAATTTTGTTTGGGAGCCACGTCGCACGACCGCGCAATTGTCATTCAAAGTGTGACAGCGCTGAAAGCTGAAAAATGGCTTGGGCAGGAAGGGGGTTTTCGTGCACAGTAGGGAGGTGGTTAATTGCAAAAATATATATGTACTTTTTGAGAAACACGACAGAAACCTTGCCTGTGGAATGTTTCAGTTTAGTGTGCAGTCTTCAGCAGGAAGATAAAAGCCAAGTTCACCTTCTTCTTTTTTTTTTTTTCTAAATTCCAGCTCCCCTATGTTTATAATATACCTACTACTTTCGCAGCAAAGAAAAAGCTTTCTATTTATCCTACACAGCACTTACCTCGGTGTCCAGCTAGCTTTATAAAAAAAAAAAAAACTTCCCCATTACTACTTGGACAGACCTTAGGACATGAAAAATGTTAAGACACAGGAAGGAGCTCTCCAGCTAATCTCATTAGCACACACCCTGCAGCTGCCTTCCTCTTCCAACTGATCACTCTCACCCACCTCCTCAGGTGCACGGTTTTCCAATGCAATCAATCGGTGATCACCGTTCTCACTAAATAAACAGGCATCAATTTTTTTTTCCTTACCCTGCTTTCATCTTGCATAGATTGTTCATTTGGCAGTGTGTGTGTGTGTGTGTGTGTGTGGGAGCTGAGCAATCAGATTACTGCCTATGCGGATCAGAGCTGTAGTATTGAAAACAGAAGCATGTCCTGGGTTCTGTAAAGCTCACCATACATTATACAATCTGATTGTACAATCTTCTTTAGATCTACCATCAACTATGTAGTGATTGGGTAGATGGTGTGTCGTCCTATTATTTAGTTTTGGTAAATCTAAAAGTGATTGTACAATCAGATTGTCAGATTGTATAGTGTATGGCTACATTTTATACACCTAAAATAAACTAGTTGCACTTTCAGTGCCATTAATTAACAGCACACCAAACGCATAAGCACACACATTTTGCCACATGAAAAAAACAAGTGACAAATGCAGCAAAACGCACAGTAAAAAAGGTATAACTAGCATCACGCCAAAATGTCCCATGAGCTACTTTGCCACCTGTAGTGAAGCCCATTGAAATCAATGGGCTGCTCTATGCATGTCGCGGGGAAAAAAACGAGCCAAAAAAAACCTCCGCTCCCACTATGCTAGGTGTGAATAAGGCCTGAAAGTGAAATTGGTGCGTTTACTCGAGCAATGAGTCTCCATTCACGTATGTATGTTTCCAAACACATGTCAAAGCACACAGAAAATGCGCACTTTGCCTTGCGTTTCAGAATCGCACTGCAAACGCACAAAAAAGCACATTAAAAACACACCACCCTCTGCTCTAAAAAAAAGTTCTGGAGTTTCTTTGCGGCGATTGTTGCATGTAGGGCAGCCTATTCTACTGAATGGCTGTCCTATGTGTGACCAGTAAAAACGCTACACAGAGATGTGAATGGAACCAGACAGCTGAGTGTCTCTATCCACTCCCTCCCATACACTATGCAATCTGATTGTACAATATCTGTGCAATTTCCTTTAGATTAACCAAAACGATGTAATAGGAGGACCCACTTGAACAATCTATTCAGTTTAGAATTATGAAGTAAAGAATAAGGTGCTATACATGTTCATGTGAAAAACTGGCACAAAGAAAAACACTGCATCAAACTTAAATGTGCACATTAATGAAAAAATAAGCAAGCGTGAAATCCATAAGTGAATAAATCTCAACACCAAAATGGAATGGTCCCTATTGCTCTGGATTGGCCTCGGCGTCCTTGGTACGCCGATCTAGTGCGTCTGGTAGCAGAACGCCTTTTGGCATCTGCCGCTAAGAAAGGACCTGTTGTCGCAAGGTCCCATACGCCATCCTGTTTTTACAGTCACTGGCTTAACGGCATGGCTTGAGAGCCAGGTGCTAAGAGACCGGGGCCTGTCAGACTCGGTGATCTCTACCATTAGGAGTGCTCGGAAATCATTCCCTAGGAAGATTTACCATCGCACTTGGAAGACCTACATATCCTTTTGTATGGAAATAAGGTGGCATCCGCGTACTTATTTGGTTCCAGAGTCCTGCTGTTTCTTTCAGCAGGTAACGGGCCAAACATTTTGCTTTAAGTACAATTAGGGGGCAGGTATCTGCCCTGGCTGTCCTTTTTCAACGACCCCTGGTGACTCACTCTCTAGTGAGAACATTTTGTACAAAGGGTTCGGCAGGCGGCCCCTCCGGCCCACCCTCCACTACCTCTGTGAGGCTTGTGTAGCAGACGTCCTTTTGGCGTCTACCGCTACGAGAGGACCTGCTGTCGCAGGGTCCCATATGCCATGCTGCTTAGTCAATGGCTTTAACGGCTTTGCCTCTAGGTGCCTCAGAAACCACCATTTGAGAACATCAGGGAGTTCACCTTGTTGACACTTTTTCGTAAAGTGATCTATTTGGTGGCGGTTATGCCAGTTAAGACAGGTTACTAAACGGGCAGCCTTGTCATGCAAGCCTCCCTATCTGATCTTCCACAAGGATAGGTGGGGCTGCGTCCGCAGCTTTCTTTTCTTCCCAAGGTCGTGTTTCGACCTCCCATCTCAAGGAAGACATTGTTCTACCATCCTTGTGTCCTTATCCGTCAAATCATAGGAGGCAACGTATTTTTTGGACGCCGTCCGAGCTCTGAGAGCATCAAGTGTCTGTTTCACCAGGTGTGTAAGGCGCCGACTTGGTCGTCCGTTCACACTTGCACGAGACTTTACAAGTTGATGTGTGTGCATCTTCGGATGCTTCTTTTGGCCGCAAGGTATTGCAGGCAGCTGTTTAGAGTTGCAACTCCTCTGTTTTGTTTTGGGGTGAAGTTGTTTTAATGCTGTTCACACCCCTCGTTTTTGACACTGCTTTGGGACGTCCCACTTGTCAAGATAGAAGCTGTGTCCGTCCATGAACGAAAGAGTAAATGGGATTTTTGCACTCACCGTAAAATCCTTTTCTCCGAGTTCATGGACGGACACAGCACCCACCCCTCCTTTTTAAGTTTGTACTGCTTTTTGACGAACTGATCTGCTTAGTGCAGGCTGAGGGGATATAGCCAGTAGGACCGCCCCCTGGGTGGGGCTGTTCAGCTCTGAAGTTAACACTTTTTCTGCCTAGTCACTCCTAAATGAAGGCCAATACCCACTTGTCAAGATTGAAGCTGTGTCTGTCCATGAACTCAGAGAAAAGGATTTTACGGTGAGTACAAAAATCCTATTTTTCAAGCATATAAAATTTCTAAGCTTCCGTGGACAAGTAAAGTGAGAGAAAAGCACATTGGGATGGCTGGGCCAGAAATGACTATAGTAAACACCTAAATTTATTATGAAAAGTGAACTTCTGCCCGAAAAGGTGAAGTAAGGCCTCATTCACACCAAACGTGGGAGCAGATAAACTGATGCACAGAATTCACTTGCAGAGACACAAGTTTATATACAATGTCATGCATGCTTTAGTGAGTTTTTTACATGTTGCAGATTCCTGCACAAAAAAAATCTGCAAGTGATACCAGTGTTGTGAACAGGGCACACAGAGAACAATTTGTATTTTTTTTTATTTTTTGTGCCCTTGCAGAACACGTGTAGAAAAACAGACGTCGCTGCACATGGTGTGAATGAGGCCTTAGCCTTTAACGGGAATCTTAGAAAGACTAATAGAAATACAGTGCATCCGGAAAGTATTCACAGCGCTTCACTTTTTCCACATTTTATGTTACAGGCTTAAAGTGGAGGTCCACCCTGAAAAAATCTTCACACTAAAAATTAAAAAAAAAAGAAAATTGATAGAAAGAAAACATTTTTTTATACTCACCCTAAATGCCTGTTGCTATGCGAAAGTCCCCTAATCTGCCGCTAATGTTCCTCTTCTCCGTCCATGGTGGCTCTCCTTCCGCTTCCTCTTCTTGTGACTGGGCCGCGCTGCCTTCTGGGAACTGTGTGTATCCCAGGAGGCAAGCCGCCCATTCACAAAGCGCCGTGCGAGTGGCGCATGCGCAGTAGGAAACGGGCAGTGAAGCCGTACGGCTTCACAGCCTGTTTCCCCTACTCAGAATGGAGGAGTCGGGAGCCTGCCAGCAGCGATCGATCGCTGCGGCAGGACCGACATTGCGGGAGAGTAGGACAGGTAAGTGTCCTTATTAAAAGTCAGCAGCTACACTGTTAGTAGCTGCTGACTTTTTTTTTTTCCTGCACCACCGCTTTAAAGGGGGGTTGTAAAGGTTCGTTTTTTATTTTCTAAATAGGTTCCTTTAAGCTAGTGCATTGTTGGTTCACTTACCTTTTCCTTTCCCTTCTAAATGGTTTTTTCTCTTTGTCTGATTTTCTCACTTCCTGTAAGCTTGCCCCCATCACTCATTCTGTCAACGGCTCGGATGATGGGGGCAAGCTTACTGAGGAGGAACAGGAAGTGAGAAATTCAGACAGAGAAAAATAATTTAGATGGGAAATCGAAGGAAAAGATAAGTGAACCAACAATGCACTAGCTTAAAGGAACCTATTTAGAAAATTAAAAACAAACCTTTACAACCCCTTTAATGAATTAACCACTTAAACCCCGGACCATTTTGGCTGGTTAAAGACCAGGCCCCTTTTTGCGATTCGGCACTGCGTCGCTTTAACTGACAATTGCGCGGTCGTGCGACGTGGCTCCCAAACAAAATTTTCCCCACAAATAGAGCTTTCTTTTGGTGGTATTTGATCACCTCTGCGGTTTTTATTTTTTGCGCTATAAACAAAAATAGAGCGACAATTTAGGAAAAAATTCAATATTTTTAACTTTTTGCTATAATATCCCCAAAAAAGATAAAAAAAAAAATATTTTTTCCTCATGGTAAAAAAAAAAAGCAATCAGCGTTTATTAATTGGTTTGCGCAAAAGTTATAGCGTTTACAAAATAGGGGATAGTTTTTATGGCATTTATACATGTTTTTTTTTGCTAGTAATGGCGACGATCAGTGATTTTTTTTCGTGACTGCGACGTTATGGCGGACACATCGGACACTGTTGACACATTTTTGGGACCATTGTCATTTTCACAGCGATCAGTGCTAATAAAAATGCACTGGTTACTGTGAAAATGACACTGGCAGTGAAGGTGTTAACCACTAGGTGGCGCTGTTGGGGTTAAGTGTTCCCTGCATTGTGTTTCTAACTGACACCGATCTCCGCTCCAAGTACACAGTGGCAGTGCTGGGTGGGAGTTCAGATCAGCCAACTTAGGTGCTCTTGATTAAGGTCATCTGCTGTAGCAGTGATACCTATGCCGAAATCAGGAGATAGTTTCCTCCAGCACCTCCCACTTCACATTCCTCACCAGTCAACTGCCCCCCAGTCATGTCGTAAACTGAATGGGCGGCTGCGAAGTTGCTGAGTGGGCAGCCGCAGGCTCCCGGAACAGCCCAGCTGGGCGGGCCCAGGCTCCAGGGGCCGGCCCTGCTGGGGGGGCCGCAAAAAGGCTGGGAGAGCAGTGCGGGCTTCGGAAACGGCCCAGGATTTGGTGACCCCTGGCAAATCATCATTCGACCCCCAGGTTGAGAACCACTGCTATAACATAACAAAATGTGGAAAAAGTGAAGTGCTGTGAATACTTTCAGGGTGCTTGCTTGGGTCAATCTTTCCTATTATTTTATTTTCATAAACATTTGGCCTTCTAATGCCCTCAGCTCTACTGCTTTTCTCTTCCTCTTTAGCCCTTCCTCTTCCCTTGAGCAGTGGTCCCCAACCTTTTTGGCACCGGGGACCGGTTGCGTGGAAGAAAATTGTGCCAAAGACTCGGGGGGGGGGGGGGGGGGGTCACGATTTTTCACATACAATGGCTGGTGTTAGCGCTTCAATCATCACGGCACCATGCTTAATATGGTGTCAGGGTGATTGAAGTGCATTATTTCTATTATTACATTGTAGTAATAAATGAAATAGTTCAACTCACCATAATGTAGAATCGCCTGCTACCAGATGTAGATAGTCACTTGCCACGCTGCCAGTCACCAGATGCGGAATGTCACTTGCCAGATCACCTGCCATGCTTACTGCCACAAGATGTGTATTGTCACTTGCCACATCACCTGCCACGCTTACTGCCGCAAGATGTGGATTGTCGCTTGCCACATCACCTGCCACGCTTACTGCCATAAAATGTGGATTGCCACCTGCCACGTTGCCTGTCACCAGATGTAGAGTGAGTGGAGCGCCCCTTGTGGTATATCAGGCAGACAGCTGAGGGGGTGAACTAAAAGTCCCAGCACACCTCACCTGTACTCCCACACAGCTTACCTGTCACTGATGACGTCACATCTCTGTGGGATCGTCCCTCTGGATGTAGCAGGGTGTCTCCCTCCTCATGCTGCAGCCGGTCTCCTTCGGCTGTCTCTCTCTGGCTCCACCCTTCTGCCATTCCTGATTAGCTGTCCGGGGGGGCAGGCAATCTATGCCGCTGAACAAGTTCTCACAGCGAGGAGCCGCAGGAGAGCGGTGATGCGGGGCGGGCAGTGTGAGATGATGTCATCTCTCTGCTCCCCGCCCCACCTCAGACACTGAGACAGAGCACTGGCTTTGAGGGCGGAAGAGCAGTGATGCAGGAGGCGGAGAGAGATATCATCTCTGCTTGCCTGCCCGCTCGCTTCTTCCATCCACCCAGCGCTCTCATGCCGGCAGCCCAGCATGTCTCTTGACGGCCGCCTGCACCCGCAGCAGGCTGCAGAAGGGCCACGGCCTGGTAGTGGTCCGGGAGTTGACGACCCCTGCCCTTGAGCATAGCCCAATTCAAAGTCTATTTTTATCCTTAAATGGTTGTCCAATCAGTAGGCTGTGACTAAAACTTTATTCTATGAAATGCCTGTAATATGTTTGATTTTGTTTGTCTTTTTAGTGAAAAGTGTGCCATGCATAGCCAGCCTATATAATAGATCATACAGAATTCATTTTGTTTTGATAGAGCATTTGAATATCCTGGTTAAATTACTAATGCCTTACATCACCCTGCAAGCAACAATGTTCTTGGGATTACACTGATGATTTTATCTGTGAAAAAATAAAACCTTTTCAAAACCAAACATTCATTTATCTGTTGGGGGGGGGGGGGGGTCAGCAACAAGTTGATCGCGATCTACCCGTCGATCGCGAGAGGGTTAAGGGTTAAATCTCGTGTCCGCAGTGCCGACCCCTGCTGTCAAAACTCCTCCTTCCCGAATTCCGAGCAGAGCAGCGCACACACAAGCAGCTAGCTCTGCAGCCAGGCTTCACTGACTCCTGTAATCTGTCCTGCCCATTTTCTACATCTCACACAACCAAGCCTGCAGAAACCAGCATGGTACTGCCTTACTTTTTTAATGGCCTTGCTAGGGTATCTCCCAAAAATAGTGTCTGTGTGCCCGGTGATCTTTGATTTCTCCCATGTTGTTCAGTTTGATCTCCACCACTTTAGGAGCTCTTTTACACTGGGGTGGGCGGCGTTGACGGTAGAACGCCGCTAAAAGCGGAGATTTACCATAATTTTAGCGGCGCGATTCAGCCGCTAGCGGGGTGCTTTTAACCCCTGCTAGCAGCTGAATAAAGAGTTAAAGCGGAGGTCCACCCTGAAAATTTTTTTACACTAAAATTCATTAAAAAAAAAAAGAAAAAAATTAATAGAAACATTTTTTTTTATATACTCACCCGAAATGCCTGTTGCTATGCGGAAGTCCCCTAATCTGCCTCTAATGTGCCTCTTCCTTATCCTCGGATTGAGAACTTCCATTTCCTCTTCTTGTGAATGGGGCGCGCTGCCTTCTGGGAACTGTGTGTATCCCAGGAGGCAAGCTGCCCATTCACAAAGCGCCATGCGAGTGGCGCATGCGCATTAGGAAACGGGCAGTGAAGCTGTAAGGCTTCACTGCCTGTTTCCCTTAGTCAGGATGGAGGATCCGGGACCTGCCAGCAGCGATCGATCGCCGTCGGGGGACCGACATCGCGGGCGAGTAGGACAGGTAAGTGTCCTTATTAAAAGTCAGCAGCTACACTGTTAGCACTCGGATTTTCACACTGGGACTGCAGGGGAGGTGTTTTTCAGGTCCTTTACAGGCGCCTTTTTTTAGCCCAAAAGCGCCTAAAAAACGCCCCAGTGTGAAAGGGGTCTAAGGTTGCCTACCCCTGATCTATTGAGTTCTGATTTATTTATTTCCTCCCTCATTGTAAAATCTAGCAATGAATCATGTGGTGGTGATTTTTTTTCCTGTTCTATTTCTCTTTTATGTAAACTAAAGCTACGACATAAAATAGCTATATCTATATATTTATTTATATATATATTATTTTTATTATTATTATTATTTTCACACACCCTACCTACTTCAAAGAAGCATTGTCAATTTGTGCCTTCAGGGCAAAGTGAAAGTTCTCTGGATAGCAAGGTATGCTTACCCATCCAGACACCCTTGAAACCTCCCCATTACAGGAATGTCAAAGCTTACCCAGGCGAATGACATCACTGCCACTCTTCCAACATGAAATCATGTTGTGGCAATTGACGGTTTAGGCTTGAGCCATGTCACATGAGGAAGGAGTATACCTTGCCGGCTCTCAGGAGTCGGGATAGACTTTGACCAAGATATATTGCTTTGACTGCAGTAGATAAAGTTTAGGTCAGAACCTGGATGTGCTGTTTGACTGGGATGTCTGAAATATAAAATTCTCTGAACAGATTTCCAAACTTTTTGCAGATAAGACAATTCACACATGTATTTCAACTAGAGCTGCACGATTCTGGGAAAAATTTGAATCCCGTTTTTTTTTTTTTTGCTTAGAATAAAGATCACGATTCTCGCGGCGTAACATCTTTCACATTATACAAAATAATTGGGCTAACGTTAGTGTTTGTTTTTTTTTTAAGTTCATTAAAGTGTATTTTTCCCCCCAAAAATTGCATTTGAAAAGACCACTGCGCAAATTTAGTGTGACCTAAAATATTGCAACGACCACCATTTTATTCTCTAGGATCTCTGCAAAAAAATAAAATGTTTGGGGGTTCTAATAAATTTTCTAGCAAAAAATAATGTTTTTAACGTAAAGCCAACCAGTGTCAGAAAAAGGTTTAGTCTTTGCGGTTAAACATCCCTCATTTACAGACCGAAGGTCATTCCTTTGATCTAAAGAACAAAACGTTGCAATGTTTATAGTTAACGCAGCGGCTGAGAAATGTTGTGAAACCTGGCAGAATGCCTTTTTTTTTTTTGGACAACTGTCAGCTTGAGCAGAGAACTTTGCATAGAATCGGGAAAATGCTTTGTTAACCTCTTACGGACCGCCCGCCGTCGTTATACGTCGCTACTTTGAAGAGGAATACCGTTGTTATGGCAGCTAGCTACCATAACCCCGGTACCATCTTCAAGAGCGGGTGGTCCTCTTTCAGATAAGTTGTCTCTGCAGCGGATACGCCACAAGACCACTTTTATCGGCGGAGGCGATCAGATCCTCTCACGTCAGTGGCCTGCATTTTAGTCTAAATATGAGATCTGAAGTCTTTGACCCCAGATCTCATATTTAAGAGGACCTGTCATGATTTAAAATAAAAAAAAAAGTGTTTTTTTATTTTTTAAAGCGCCCAGTCCCGACGAGCTTGCGCGCACATATGAAAATGGTGTTCAAACCACACGTGTGAGGTATCGCCGCGATCGTTGGAGCGAGAGCAATAATTCTAGCCCTAGACTTTGCCATCTCTATTCTTGATGATTAATTGTGCAGCTCTAATTTCAACTGTGAATATAGCCATTTGACTACACATCTGCCTAAATCATCTCACTTTTTTCCTTCTAGATGGTTTCATGGCAAGATAACCAGAGAACAGGCTGAACGGCTCCTCTATCCACCAGAAACTGGGCTATTTCTTGTGCGCGAGAGCACAAACTACCCAGGGGACTACACACTATGTGTGAGCTGTGAAGGGAAAGTGGAGCATTATCGCATTATCTATAAGAATGGAAAGCTTACCATTGATGAAGAAGCATACTTTGATAACCTAATGCAACTGGTGGAGGTAGGAAGCTCTAAACATATATTTTAATGCGCACAGTTTAATTTCATAATGTAATTTTTTTTTGTTTTTGGTGCTTTGCACAGAATGCTTAGAATAAAAGACTGTTGCCCAACCCTATGTCACTAGAACCTGAATTCCATCTTCAACTTTCCATCTTAGAGTTATTACGTACCACCACTCTCAGGCCCCTTTCACACCGAGGCGTTGAAAAAACGCCAAAAAATTATGTGTTTTTTTACCGCGTTCGTGGTAAAAATAGCGCTAACGCATATGCGTTTTTACTGCGTTTTGGCGGTAAAAAGGATTATTTGGTATCCCACAATCCTCCACTCTACTGCGGTCATGTGACCTTCCCACAGCTTCTGGGTGTTTTTTAACGTGTTTTTACAGCGGTAGTCATTCATTTCAATGGGGATAGGCGTTTTTACAGCGCTATTTTATGCGCCCCAAAGATGCTCCAAAAAAGCTGTTTGCAGGATTTTTTCCAACGCACAGCCAGCAAAACGCCTCAGTGTGAAAGCCCTCAGGGCTTTCACATTGAGAATGATGGGGCAGGATTATTTCAGGCATTTTTACAGCGCTGTTTTTACCACGAAAACGCCTGAAAAACACCTCAGTGTGAAAGGGGCCTCACTATAAACATGAATCTGTGTCCTTGTGACCCCTTACTTGTTAATTACAGCTACTTTTAAATTGAAAAATGTTGCCATAATATCTCGCACTTTTTTTATAGTGCTGATTTCTGCACCCAGACCACTTATTGTGCTTAAAGTGGTTGAAAAAGCTAAAGATTTTTTTACCGTAATGCATTCTTTACGTTTAAGGTAAAAGACCTTTTGGGTGCATCTCCCTTCTGCCCCTCTCCCCAAATACTTTACCCGAACGTTATCTTGATCCAGGCTTGTGCCCGAGAGCGCTGCTCTCTCTCCATCTCTCTCCATCTTCACTGAACTCAAAGTAGTGGAAGCCATTGGCTCCTGCTGCTGTCAGTCAAATCCAGTCATGACTCCATGACGGAGCGGGGGAAGGGGCTGAACCGCACTTTGTGCATCAATAGACACATACAGTGCTGCTCAGGATTGAGCTTGCACGAATGCATCCCTAGCAAGCGACTTGCTAGGAGGTACTTGGAAGGCAAGAGGAGCCAGGAGCGATGGCAGGGGACCCCAGAAGAGGAGGATCGGGGCTGCTGTGTGAAAAACCATTGTACAGAGCAGGGAAGTATGACATGTTTGCTTTAAAAAAAAGAAAGATTCTTTACAATAACTTTAGAAGGGGGGGGGGCAGGGATAGAAATGCCTGCACATAGCTGCAGCCGCTTCAAAAAGCCTGCAGACATGGCTGAATGCCAGGTTGTTTTGCAGTTTCAGCACTTCCTTAGAGTCTTGATGCTTGTTCAAACTTCTTTCATAGTGCAAGCTTTTTGGAGCTTGGTGCCTACAGGTTACCCACAGCAGTTTTCCCCCCTAGAGATGGAATCTTTTTAACTTGAAGGAAATACCGTATTGCAGTTAGACAGTCTAGCTTGGAACATGTGCTCTTTTTTTTTAAAGCTGAATGTCAGGCAAAGAAGATAAGTTAAATATATTTAAAATATTGCTAGTGTAAGCTCAATTTGACTTGATATCAGGTTTTTGTAATCGCACATACAGCAGGGCTCAGACTAGGAGTGATGGGCAGCGCTAGGAGCTGGTCTGGTTAGTTGCAGTACACATATAATGACCAGGAACATGCTGACAGGAGGAGAGTAGAGGTAACTCATCAGTGTGTTGCTGTTTCTTCACTGTCTAATCAGCAGGTCCGAGGTAGGAAGGTGACTTGGTAATATTTTTTAACCTCCGCAGAGAAAGATTTTTAACACTAGCCTATTTCTATCTGGCAGGGCTGTGTAAGTTTCTGGACTGATGGACAGAAAGTCAAGTCCTTGAGGGGTGGATCATCATGTACTTTTAAAACTTCAATACCGGCACTTTTACCCCCTTTATGCCCAGGCCAATTTTCAGCTTTCAGCCCTCACATTTTGAATGACAATTGCGTGGTCATGCAACACTGTACCCATATACAATTTTTTTTTTTTTCAATTGGAACTTTCTTTTGGTGGTATTTAATCACCGCTGGGTTTTTTATATTTTGCTAAATAAATTAGAAAAGACCGAATTTGGAAATGCTTTTTTCTTCGTTTCGAAGTTACGAAGTTTTGCAAATCTTTCTTCATAAAATTAGGTCAAAATGTATTCTGCTAAATTTTTGGGTGAAAATAATTCAAATCGGTGTATATCATTTTTTCCTTTTTTTTTTTTATTATACATACGGTCATCAGTGCAGTACAGTGTTATATAATGGGTGTGGCGGTGATCAGGGACACTGGTGACATAATGTAAATATATATATAAAAATTTTACTCCGTGTTTTTTTGTGGGCTGGTACACTGATCAGTCAGTCGGCCCCAGGTGTGATACGGGAGGATGTCAATGATATAAACCCAGATCGACAAACCGGTTGACCCTTTACAGCTGCCCACCGCACATATACTGTGGCAGGGCAGCCGCTCTGCGCCGGATCACATACTAGGTAAGCTGGGGTAGGGAGCGCGCTCCCGCCGCCCTGGCTGTGCAACATAAGAGGGTACTGATTGGTTTATGTATGTAACAAACAAAGGGCTCTCCTCTGACTGCACCAATGTGCTGTTTTTTTCTCCATGCAAAGCAGGAAGTAAAAACCAGCACATTTCTTGGTAAAAACAGCACACAGTAACACGTTGGGCAAACATTTAACCCCTTGATTGCCCTAGATTTTGTCCTCTTCTGTGCCAGTGTCATTAGTACAGTGACTGTGCATATTATTTTTTTTATCACTGTATTGGTGTCACTGGTACCCAACAAAAAAAAGTGTCAGGTAGTGTCTGATTGTCCGCCGAAGTATCAGTCCCGCTGTAAGTCGCTGATCGCCACCATTAATAATATAAAATATATTACTCTTTCGTCCATGGACCGACACAGCTTCTCTATTGACAAAGTGGGTATTATCCGTTAATTAGGAGTGACTAGGCAGAAAAACTTGTAAAAAGTGTTGCATCACACCTTCTACAGCACCGCCCAGGGGGCGGACCCTCTGGGTATACCCTCTCAGTCTGCACATCGCAGATCAGTTTTTTTCTGTCTAGCAAGGAGTAGGACATGGCTCCCTTCGGGCCCATTGGTCCGGGGAAAAAAGATATATATATATATATATATATATATATATATATATATATATATATTTTTTTTTTTATTTATTTTTTATTTTTTTTGCTACATTTGTTGTTTCCTGCGATCTTCGATCAACTGCCGACTGGGTGACAGGCTGGATCCTCGATCCTTGTAGTCTCCCCAGTTTCGGCCATCGAGCGTGTGCTGACCCTAGCTACGCGCTGGGTTTTCCACGACATGCCCGTCGCTCCACGGGTGGCCGGTGAGCCTACGCTCCGGGGCCTGCATCGGACCGCTCAGCTTCGGCTGACCTTAAGGCCGAGTCGCAGCAGCCTGGCCGGTGAGCTTACGCTCCAAGGCTTGCATCGGACCGCTCAGCTTCGGCTGACCTTACGGCCGAGTCGCAGCAGCCTGTCCGGTGAGCGTCATGCTCCAGGGCATACATATGATCGTCCCTTCTGGGTCCAATCACAGCATGCCTGGCCAACAGTCACCTTCCGTGCGCGGACGATGATCTGTTTGGAATGTCTTCCAGCAGAATACATGCAGGATAGGTAAGTAAAACTCTCCTGCCTCGGCTGGGTGATTTAGCTGGACATTCCTGGAGAGATCAAGTAAGTGGTTGTGGCCCCTTTCTTCCCTCTCTCCCTGCCTTTCCCTCCTCCCTGGGCTTCTAGCTAAAGGTTGCTGGGTGCTGGGGGTCACCTAGGGGGTCCCACTGGAGCGGGGCTGGCTGTAACTAACATTTAAAAGAAATGTCATTTTTTGCTTACCTGTGTTTCTGTGTCTCCATGCTGTCGGCGGCCATTTTGAGGTGGTCCATGCCAAGTTTGGCCTCTTGTAACTGCCTGGCGGCCATCTTCCTGTGGTTCGGCCACACCCACTGGCCCCTATCAGGTGATCGGCGGCTATGTTTGTCCACCCTGTATGCAGATATTGCCGTTCGGCGGCCATCTTTTTGTGGGCTATGGCTGCCTGACCTCTATCTTCTGTCGGCGGCCATTTTCTTAGAGCCCACATTATCTTCCATACAGACGTTTTTGGCAACCATTTTGCGAGAGCCTCCGGCCTCTAGGGTGCATTACACTGGCGCGAAAATTCACACAGGAAGTGCTGATAAAAGAAGCAGACTGACACAGCAGCAAGGGGACAGCATCACAGGCGCAGCATAGCAGTACCTATCCAGGGTGGTGAGTCCTCTGGGTAACCCAGCATCTCTGCAGCACAGGAGGGTGGCCTATTGATATCTTGCCTGGAGCCCTGTGAGTGTCAGCGTGTGGTCAGCATGGGATCTGAGCCAGAGGTCTTCTCCCCTGAAACACCAGATTTAGCAGCTGGTGTCCCTGAGGTGTCTATGGACGCTATGTCGGCAATCCTAGAGGCGTTTGCTGCCAGGGTGGAAGCAGCACACGGGAATACAGGGGGTAATAAACGCCCCCGTCCCCTGCAATCTTCTGGGGATATTTCTGATGCAGAACCAGGTCCAGCTACGGCTCATGGCCCAGATTCTGATGCATCAGAGACTGCAGACCGTGACCGATCGGACAGTGAGGAGGACTCCAAGTCCAGGTCAGTACGCGAGACGGCTTTGGTATCTGACCTTATTACTGCAGTGCGGGATACACTAAAGTTGGAAAGGACTGAAGAAGTAGCAGATACTCCAGTCCCCTTTGGGTTTCGTAAACCTGCCCGCACTGCTAAGGTGTTCCCTTGTGTGTCTTATTTTGACAAACTCTTATACAAGGAATGGGAGAACCCACTGAGGGTCTTTACAGCCCCAAAGAGGTTTGCAGTACGGTACCCCTTTGAGGAGAGTTTTCTGAAGATATGGACCTCTCCCCCTATAGTGGACCCTTCGGTGTCCAGACTTAATAGAGCCACCACTATTCCAGTAGAAGGGGCTCCTGTTTTCAAGGACCCTGTGGATAAGAAGGCTGAAGCACTCGCTCGCTACCTATACTCAGTGGTAGGCTCGGCAGTACGCCCGGCATTGGCGGGGGCCCTAGTGTCTCAGACACTTACTGAATGGGCAAAATTGCTACTCCAGGGGTTAAAGGAGCGAGATGCTCCTCCTAATGAGATAACTTTGGCCGACCAGTTGGTCCAGGGCCTTAAGTTTGTCTGCGAGTCAGACATGGATACTATTCCCCTGCTGTCAAGAGCTTCGGTTTATGCAGTAGCAATACGCCGCCTGATCTGGCTAAAGGGCTGGTCTGCGGACCAGACTTCCAAGAAAGCCCTATTGGATCTGCCTTTTAAGGGCGACAGACTTTTTGGGGCTTCTCTGGATGACATCATCAAGGATGCCACAGGAGGTAAAAGCACTTTGCTTCCCCAAACTAGCAAGGGTAAGGGACCACGCCAAGGGCAAGGGCCCTCCTTTACTGCACGTAAGCGTTTTTTTCGCCCCCTCAAGGCGACAGGGAAAAGACCCCAGGCCGATAAAGCGCCTGCCCAAGGACAAAAGCGTCCTTGGTCCCGCAGACCCAACAAGCCTGCGGACAAATCTGCGTCCACATGAAGGTCCGCCCCCACCCAGCTCTCGGGTGGGGGGACGTCTTCGCAAATTCGCGACTCAGTGGACTGCTCTAGTCTCCGACAGGTGGGTTTGCGAAGTAATCTCCTCAGGCTACAAGATAGAATTTCTCTCTTGTCCACCAGACAGATTCATCACCTCCAATCTCCAGCTACTACCGACCCGTCGGGAGGCCCTGTATGGGGCGGTCCAGGGTCTACTGGAATGCGGGGTAGTTATTCCAGTTCCAGAACAGGAACGGGGTCAGGGTTTTTACTCAAATCTGTTCATTGTGCCAAAGAAGGAGGGGGTTCGTCCAATCTTGGATCTCAGAGCCCTCAATTGCTTTGTGAAGGTACAAAGATTTCGGATGGAGTCGGTTCGATCCGTAGTCACGGCTCTCCATCCGGGGGACTTTCTGGCCTCCTTGGACATCAAGGACGCATACCTGCATGTCCCCATATACTCCGGACACCAGAGGGTTCTGCGATTTGCTATCGGGAAGAACCACTACCAGTTTGTGGCCCTCCCGTTTGGCCTTGCCTCAGCACCCAGGACGTTCACCAAGGTGCTCGCTCCGATTCTGGCACTTCTAAGACAGCGGGGTATCGCTATCACAGGTTACTTGGACGACCTTCTGCTGAAGGCCCCTTCAAGCTCAGAATTAGAGGTAAGCGTGTCCATTACCTGTCAGACTCTTCGAGACTGTGGTTGGATACTAAACACGCAAAAGTCAGTATTGGTGCCCACTCAACGCCTAGTGTACCTGGGGTTGATTCTGGATTCCTCAGAGGCAAAGGTATTCCTCCCGGTGGAGAAGTTGCAGACCCTCCGGGCTGCAGTACGGCAGCTGACTTCCAGGAATTGGTCGTCACTCCGTTTTTGCATGCGAGTGTTGGGCCTCATGGTAGCCTCCTTCGAGGCGGTCCCATATGCTCAATACCACACTCGAGTGTTACAGAAGGAAGTTCTGTCCAGATGGAACAGATGCCCTTCATCTCTGGATTATCAAATCCGAGTGAGCCACCTAGTCAGGAGATCCCTGGTATGGTGGCTGACAGCACCGGCTCTAATGGCCGGGAAGTCATTTCTTCCGGTTTACTGGATAGTGATCACGACGGACGCCAGCCTTACAGGTTGGGGGGGAGTCTGGGGTGTCCAGTCGGCGCAAGGTCGCTGGACCCCAGAGGAAGCCCTCCTGCCGATCAATGTCCTGGAGATCCGGGCGATCAAGCTGTGCCTCTTCAAATGGTCTCAGAGACTGCAAGGGCGTCCAGTCAGGATCCAGTCAGACAACGCCACAGCAGTGGCATATGTCAATCATCAAGGCGGAACAAGAAGCTCAGCTGCAGCATCGGAGATCGCTCGCATCCTGAAGTGGGCAGAGAGGAGCGTACCGGCACTGTCGGCCGTGTACATTCCGGGTGTGGAAAACTGGCAGGCGGACTACCTGAGCCGCCAGATGCTGGACCAGGGAGAATGGTCCTTACACCCGGAGGTGTTCCAACTCCTCTGCCAAAGATGGGGCACACCAGACGTAGATCTTCTGGCTTCCCGACTCAATCGGAAGGTATTGAGGTTTGTGGCCCAGTCAAGAGACCCATGGGCAGACGCAACGGACGCGTTGGTAGCATCGTGGGGTCAGTATCGGCTAATCTATGCCTTCCCTCCCTTAAGGCTTCTTCCTCTTCTGCTCCGCAGAGTGGAGGCAGAGGGAATTCCAATGATCCTAATCGCTCCAGATTGGCCTCAGCGTCCTTGGTACGCCGATCTAGTACGTCTGGTAGCAGACGTCCCCTGGCGCCTACCACTGCGGAAGGACCTGCTATCGCAAGGTCCCATATTCCATCCTGCTTTACAGTCATTGGCTTTAACGGCATGGCTGTTGAGAACCAGGTACTGAGAGATCGGGGCCTGTCGGACTCAGTAATCTCTACTATGAGAAGTGCTCGGAAACCGTCCTCTAGGAAGGTCTATCACCGCACTTGGAGGGCCTACATCTCCATGTGTGAGGAAATGAAATGGCATCCACGTACCTATTTGGTTTCCAGAATCCTGCTGTTTTTACAGCATGGGGTAGACCAAAGGCTTGCCCTAAGTACGATTAAGGGACAGATATCTGCCCTGGCTGTCTTTTTTCAGCGGCCCCTGGCGACTCACTCTCTCGTGAGTACATTTGTGCAGGGGGTTCGACATGTGGCCCCTCCGGTCCGGCCCCCGTTACCTCCGTGGGACTTGAACCTGGTCCTCTCGGTGCTTCAGAAGGCACCGTTTGAGAATATTAGAGATATTCCCCTGTTGACACTTTCTCAGAAGGTGGTCTTTTTGGTGGCTGTTACGTCAGTTAGACGAGTCTCTGAGCTGGCAGCCCTGTCCTGCAAGGCTCCCTATTTGATTTTCCACAAGGATAAGGTGGTGCTGCGGCCGCAGCCTTCCTTTCTTCCGAAAGTCGTTTCGGCTTTTCATCTCAACGAAGACATTGTACTTCCATCCTTGTGTCCTCAGCCGTCGAATCCTAAGGAGTCGGCGTTGCATTCCTTGGACGTTGTCCGAGCTTTGAGAGTATACCTATCTGCTTCTTCCCCGTTCCGGAAGTCAGACTCACTGTTTGTTTCGGTGGCTGGTCCCAAGAAGGGCCAAGCAGTCTCATCGGCCACCATCTCTAGGTGGATCCGACAGATAGTAATCCAGGCTTACGCCTTAAAGGGTCAAGCGCCCCCCTTTCCTGTCACGGCGCATTCGACCAGGGCAATAGGTGCCTCTTGGGCTTTCCGACATCAAGCGTCTGTTTCCCAACTATGTAAAGCGGCGACTTGGTCGTCCGCTCACACTTTAACAAAATTCTACAAAGTTGATGTAGGTGCATCTTCGGATGCCTCTTTCGGCCGCAAGGTTTTGCAGGCGGCTGTTTAGAGTTGCAACTCCTCCGTGGAGGAGTGCTGTTTTGTGTTTTGGGGTGAAGTTTGTTTTTATGCTGTTACCACCCCTCGTTTTTTCTCTGACACTGCTTTGGGACGTCCCACTTTGTCAATAGAGAAGCTGTGTCGGTCCATGGACGAAAGAGTAAATAGGATTTTTTACTCACCGTAAAATCCTTTTCTCTGAGTCCATGGACCGACACAGCACCCACCCCTCCTTTTAAGTTTGTACTGCTTTTTGACGAACTGATCTGCGATGTGCAGACTGAGGGTATACCCAGAGGGTCCGCCCCCTGGGCGGTACTGTAGAAGGTGTGATGCAACACTTTTTACAAGTTTTTCTGCCTAGTCACTCCTAATTAACGGATAAAACCCACTTTGTCAATAGAGAAGCTGTGTCGGTCCATGGACTCAGAGAAAAGGATTTTACGGTGAGTAAAAATCCTATTTTTTTTAAATCCCAATTGTAGGCGCTATAACTTGCGCAAACCAATATACTCTTATTGTTTTTGTTGGATTTTTTTTTTTTTAAATTTGGTTGGTCTTTTTTTGTTTATAGCGCAAAAATTCAAAACCGCAGAGGTGACTTAATACCACCAAAAGAAAGCTCTATTTGTGGGGAAAAAAAGGACATAAATTTATTTGGGTACAGTTTTTTAGTTTTGCACGACTGCGCAGTTGGCAAAGTAGCGCAGTGCCATATTGTAAAAAATGGCCTGGTCACAAAGGGGGTAAATCTTCCACAGCTGAAGTGGTTAAAGACATTGTCCACCTTTTGCAATAGTGTAATAAAGCCACCGATGTTAATAACATAAAGAACATTTATTAAAAGTTTCCATTGAAAGCTGCATAGCATTGCACCCATGTGTCACGTGTCACTGGTGCAATGGACAGACTCCCTTTACTGTGGTGGTAGATGGCACTTGTAGTCTTTGTGAATGAATTGCTCATATGTGTGGACAGAGAGAGACACAGCAGCACCAAATTCAAAAAGAAAACCGAATGCTGACAAAAAAACCCCCATGGTTCAGGTAAGTATGGGGTAGTTTTAGGGTAGGCGGTTGGGGAATGTGACCATATTTTATTTTACAACCTAAATATTAAAATAACCTGAAACAAGGGGTAGACTAGGTTCATGCTTGTGCAGGTCAGGAATGCTCGCATAGTTGTGCGTGTTCCTGACCCAAAGGCAAAATCCACTGCTCTTTAGCATACATGCAAGGGTGCCATAATTTCTTAGTAGCACCCCCACACATCGGCAATTGCAGTGCATTTTCCTGTGGCTGCTCTACCCACAATGTGCGCTTGCCAATGCACCACACCTATGCAAAACTAGCCTTAAACGTTGATGGGGACACATGATGTAAGTTGGCACTGTGATGGAGACACACTTCTGTAAAGGGGAACTCTGATGGGCACACCTGATGTGATGGGGACACCGGATGTAAGGGGAAACTCTGACAGGAATACCTGATGTAAGGTGGCACTGTGATAGGTGGCACTGTGATGGGGAAACCTCATGTAAAGGGGCACACCTGGTGTGATGGGGGCACCTGATTTAAAGGAGCACTTGGATGACCACACCTGATGTAAGGGGGCACATTGATGGGAGACTCCAGATGTAATGAATTACTGTGGTAGGGGCACCTGATGTAACGGAGACATTTATATTTACAGAGTATTGGCAAATTGTGTGGAGGAAATGGTAATAAAAGCACCAGAGAGTGCGTCTTGCGCCAAAAAAGAAAAGACGACGCGTACAATCTTTCATGGCACAGACTTGTGATTCAGACTTTGGCCGGAATTTTTTTTTTAATGACTGGACCTCCTTGAATTTTAATTCACTACCCCTGTTATAGAGCGATATGCTTTGTTCATATTTAATGTCTGAGGTTTGCAACCGCATGAAGACATGCCAAGTGTTATAGGGATATCATTCCATCTTTAGATCTATTGTCTGACAGATGAGCCTATGCAATTGGTATTTTCTTAAACACTCTGTATTGTTTTGTATTTTCTATAATGAACTGCTTCTGCAGAAGTGCATTGCATACTATAATTTGCAAGCTGTTTTGCAAACCCAAGCGTCATTGTACATAACCATATGGTGCGAACATCTTCCTGAGCATGAGTAATCCCCTCACCCAGCTTCCTGTGCCAGGAACTGAGATAGGCTGAAGTGACAGCAAGCGGCCACATTCTGTGTGTTCTGTGCACTGCTACTGTAACAAAATGAGAATTCTCCAGCTTTATTTAGAGAGAAACGTCAGACATCCTTTTATTATATTTTTAAAAAGCTGCTCATATTACAGGTGGGATTTGGTACCACCATACTGTATATTTTACAGTGACGTTTGTGTTTGTCTGCTTTTGTGAAATATATTTGTAACTTTCATCCAAAGCTTCAACATTAAAGTATTCTTCACATAGCTGATGGTTAATACAACTATTCTCTGTTCAGATTTTTCTATTAAAAAGCTAGACCCAGAAAATGGTTACCTTTGCCCCTGGGCTCCAATATTCATGAGAAGTCAGTGGAAGACTTGGGGTCATTAAAGTGGATGTAACCCCGGAAAATAGTTTTTTAATTAAGGCTTGCACCTTGTACAGTATAGAATTTTATGTCATCTGTGCCCAGTCTTGCCTCGAAGAGTTAATCCAGCTCTGAGCAACCCTCTTATCTTTTTTTCAGTGAGATAAAGACTGACACACAGAAAAATGGGAGTCAGTTCTTCCCCCTTGCTGTGAGTGACAGGTGATTTACATATCTCATGCAGGAGCCTGAGAGATGCATTCTGTGTACTTCAGATCCCCTCCTCCTTTCTTCTACATCTCTCACAGGATTGGCTGCTCCACACCTCTGCATGATTGGGCATGCTGAAGTCATATGGTGACTTTTCTGGGTTTTGACTGGATGTTGGTGATCATAGCAGAAGTTCAGTGTAAGAAATACACAGGAGAAAATGCATGTTGACAGGGAGTGTAGAGGTGGGTGGGGACTTTACTGACATCACGACTCCACCCACCGAGCTCCCGAGAACAGATCCACCCACAGAATCTGCAGTTTTTCAGATCTCATAACAGACAGAGGGGAGTCATTTGACAGGTAAGGATACATGCAGGAGGCATGTATATCCTTAGGCCCCTTTCACACTGGGGCGGGAGGTGCGCTGGCGGTATAACCCTGCTGTTTTTAGCGGCACTATACCGGCGGAATTGCGGCGGTGTTCGGCCGCTAGCGGTGCGGTTTTAACCCCCGCTAGCGGCCGAAAAAGGGTTAATATATAGCTGCGAGTTCCCATTGTTTTCAATGGGAAGAAGCGGTAAACACACCGCTCCTCTCACCACTCCAAAGATACTGCTAGCAGGACTTTTGGAGCGGTCCTGCTAGCGCACCGCTCCAGTGTAAAAGCCCTCGGGCTTTCACACTGGAGAAACAGCAGCCGCTGTTTAGGGTCGGTTTGCAGGCGCTATTTTTAGCGCAATAGCGCCTGCAAACTGCCCCAGTGTGAAAGGGGTCTAATAGATAACCACTATGGCAGTAGTGTGGAGAGTGGGTTTACATCGACTTTAACCACTTCAGGCCCGGGCCAATTCTGACACTTTGCTCCTACATGTAAAAATCATCATTTTTTTGCTAGAAAATTACATCGAACCCCCAAACACTATATATGTTTTTTTAGCAAAGACCCTAGAGAATACAATGGCGGTCATAACAACTTTTTATCTCACATGGTATTTGTGCAGCAATTTTTCAAACGCGTTTTTTGGGGGAAAAAAACAGATTCATGCGTTTAAAAAACGAACAAAAAAAAAAACAGTGAAGTTAGCCCAATTTTTTTGCATAATGTGAAAGCTGAAGTTACGCCGAGTAAATAGATGCCCAACATGTCACGCTTCAAAATTGCACACGCTCGTGGAATGGCGCCAAACTTTTACTTGTTACTTTTTTTGAGTAAGAGGAGGTCTAGGGCTAGAATTATTGCTCTCGCTCCAACGTTCGCGGTGACACCTCACATGTGTGGTTTGAACACCGTTTTCATATGTGGGCGGGACTTGCGTATGCGTTCGCTTCTGCGTGCGCGCACACGAGGACAGGGGCACTTTAAAAAAAAATTGGATCACTTTTATTCCTATTACAAGGAATGTAAACATCTCTTGTAATAGGAATATGACATGACAGGACCTCTTTACAGTGAGATATGGGGTCAATAAGACCCCACATCTCACCACTAGGCTGGGAAGCCTAAAAAAAAACATCACCGCTTCACAGCCGAAGTGGCGCCGTTTTTTGTATGCAGAGGCCGGGCGTGACGTCATAACATCGCGCCCGGCCTCCGACGATCATAGAGACTCCGGCGACCATCTGGTCCGCTGGAAATCTCTGTGATCATCATCCGGGGCCGGCGGATCCTGTCACCGACTCACCGATTGCACAGGTGAGTCGGGAGAAGCACCGGCAGGAGGGGGTCGCCCCTGTAGCTGCAGGCATCATTCAGATATACCCCACAAAGCCCAGGAAGTCATATGACGTACCTTGGGCTCCAAGTGGTTAAGCCAAGACTATGAAAAACACTCATTAAAGGTTATATAACAGAGTGTCCATATTCACAAAACAATTAAAAGCATTTGTATTGTGTAGCAAGAAATTTGCCTGGTTGATCCTTTCTTCAGCTGTGTCCCCACTGCAGCCTGAGAATGTGTAGACCAGCTGGTGTCCTCAATGGAGCATGCTCAATTTCAGTTCCCTTCTAAACTATTCAGTTTTTTTTCTTATCTGTGCACCCTACAGGAGTATAGATTCACTCATGTGGGTGCATACAGAGTAGTTAATGACATTTCTCCTCTATGTCCTCCTATTGCAAAACACTATGGGGGCAGGCTATAGCATGCTGATTGATTAACTAAAACTCACAAACGCTTTGTTTTAAAATCAATCCATATTAAATATATCTAATGTAATTGCATATACCTGTAAAGTAAAAAAAAAAAGGGGGGCCTTTGGATGCAGATGCCGTTTAACCACCTGCCTACCGAAAACCCCCTTCCTGCCCAAGCCATTTTTCAGCTTTCAGCGCTGTCACACTTTGAATGACAATTGCGCGGTCGTGCGGCGTGGCTCCCAAACGAAATTTGCATCCTTTTTTTCCCACAAATAGAGCTTTCTTTTGGTGGTATTTGATAACCTCTGCGGTTTTTATTTTTTGCGCTATAAACAAAAGGGCGTCAAGTTTGAAAAAAAAAACTAAATTTTTTTACTTTTTGCTATAATAAATATCCATTTTTTTTATTATTTTTTTTTTATTTTCCTCAGTTTAGGCCGATACGCATTCTTCTACATATTTTTGGTAAAAAAAAATTGCAATAAGCGTATATTGATTGGTTTGCGCCAAAGTTATAGCAGATACAAAATAGGGGATAGATTTTATAGCATTTATTTTTATCTTTATTTTTTTACTAGTAATGGCGGCGATCTGCGATTTTTATCGTGACTGCGATATTGCGGCGGACACATCGAACACTTTTGACACATTTTTGGGACCATTCACATTCATACAGCGATCCCTGCTATAAAAATGCATTGATTACTGTATAAATGTGACTGGCAGGGAAGGGGTTAACACCAGGGGCGAGGAAGGGGTTAAATGTGTTTCCTAGATGTGTTCTAACTGTGGGGGGAGGGGACTGACTGGGGGAGTTGACCGATGGTTGTCCCTATGTACAAGGGACACACCATCGGTCTCCTCTCCCTGACCGGACGTGGATCTGTGTGTTTACACACACACATCCACGGTCCTGCTCGGTTCCTGGGCAATCGCGGGTGCCTCGCGGCCGCCGGGCACGCGCATCGGGTGCCCAGCAACGCGGCGGGCGCGCGCGCCCCCTAGTGGATTTTAAAGGCGCAACGTCAAATGACGTCCGCCCAGGATAAGTGTCTTTCTGCCGCCATCAATTGACGGTGGCCGGTTGACAACTGGTTAAACACAATGAAGGTTATTATCATATTTGACTCCGCCTACACCATATTCACAAAAAGTTACACATTTGATGTTCAATAAAGGTTTATTGGGAACTGTAAAATCGTTCTTTGATATTGCTCTTCTGAAACACCTTTACTCTTTCGTCCATGGACCGACACAGCTTCTCTATTGACAAAGTGGGTATTATCCGTTAATTAGAAATGACTAGGCAGAAAACTTGTAAAAAGTGTTGCATCACACCTTCTACAGTACCGCCCAGGGGGCGGACCCTCTGGGTATATCCCCTCAGTCTGCATCTCACAGATCAGTTTTTTTCTGTCTAGCAAGGAGTAGGACATGGCTCCCTTCGGGCCCATTGGTCCGGGGGAAAAAAGATATATTTTTTTTGCTACATTTTTTCCTGCGATCTTCGATCGACTGCCGACTGGGTGACAGGCTGGATCCTCGATCCTTGTAGTCTCCCCAGTTTCGGCCATCGAGCGTGTGCCGACCTTAGCTACGCGCTGGGTTTTCCACGACATGCCCGTCGCTCCACGGGTGGCCGGTGAGCCTACGCTCCAGGGCCTGCATCGGACTGCTCAGCTTCGGCTGACCTTACGGCCGAGTCGCAGCAGCCTGGCCGGTGAGCTTATGCTCCAAGGCTTGCATCGGACCGCTCAGCTTCGGCTGACCTTATGGCCGAGTCGCAGCAGCCTGTCCAATGAGCGTCACGCTCCAGGGCATACATATGATCGTCCCTTTTGGGTCCAATCACAGCATGCCTGGCCAACAGTCACCTTCCGTGCGCGGACGATGATCTGTTTGGAATGTCTTCCAGCATAATACATGCAGGATAGGTAAGTAAACTCCCCTGCCTCGGCTGGGTGATTTAGCTGGACATTCCTGGAGAGATCAAGTAAGCGGTTGTGGCCCCTTTCTTCCCTCTCTCCCTGCCTTTCCCTCCTCCTTGGGCTTCTAGCTAAAGGTTGCTGGGTGCTGGGGGTCACCTAAGGAGTTCCACTGAAGCGGGGCTGGCTGTAACTAACATTTAAAATCAATGTCATTTCTGCTTACCTGTATGTGCTTCCTCCTCCATGCTGTCGGCGGCCATTTTGGGGTGGTCCATGCCGGGTTCGGCCTCTAGTGACTGCCCGGTGGCCATCTTCCTGTGGTTTTGGCGCCATTTTCTTGTCCACACCCACTGGCCCCTATCAGCTGTTCGGCGGCCATGTTTGTCCACCCTGTATGTATATATTGCCGTTCGGCGGCCATCTTTTTGTGGGCTACGGCTGCTTGGCCTCTATCTTCGGCTCGGCGGCCATTTTCTTAGAGCCCACATTATCTTCCATACAGATGTTTTTGGTGGCCATTTTGCGAGAGTCTCCGGCCTCTAGGGTGCATTACACTGGCGCGAAAATTCACACACGGAGTGCTGATAAAAGAAGCAGACCTACACAGCAGCAGTGGGACAGCATCACAGGCGCAGCACACGGCAGCATAGCAGTACCGGTCCAGGGTGGTGAGTCCTCTGGGTAACCCAGCATCTCTGCAGCGCAGGAGGGTGGCCTATTGATATCTTGCCTGGAGCTCTGTGGGTGTCAGCATGTGGTCAGCATGGCATCTGAGCCAGATGTCTTCTCCCCTGAAACACCAGATTTAGCAGCTGGTGCCCCTGAGGTTTCTATGAACGCTATGTCGGCAATCCTAGAGGCGTTTGCTGCCAGGGTGGAAGCAGCACACGGGAATACAGGGGGTAGTAAACGCCCCCGTCCCCTGCAATCTTCCGGGGATAATTCTGATGCAGAACCAGATCCAGCTACGGCTCATGGCCCAGATTCGGACGCATCAGAGACTGCAGACCGTGACCGATCGGACAGTGAGGATGACTCCAAGTCCAGGTCAGTACGCGAGACGGCTTTGGTATCTGACCCTATTACTGCAGTGCGGGATACGCTAAAGTTGGAAAATACTGCAGAAGCAGCAGAAACTCCAGTCCCCTTTGGGTTTCGTAAACCTGCCCGCACTGCTAAGGTGTTCCCTTGTGTGTCTTATTTTGACAAACTCTTATACAAGGAATGGGAGAACCCACTGAGGGTCTTTACAGCCCCAAAGAGGTTTGCAGTACGGTACCCCTTTGAGGAGAGTTTTCTGAAGAAATGGACCTCTCCCCCTATAGTGGACCCTCCGGTGTCCAGACTTAATAGAGCCACCACTATTTCAGTAGAAGGGGCTCCTGTTTTCAAGGACCCTGTGGATAAGAAGGCTGAAGCACTCGCTCGCTACCTATACTCAGTGGTAGGCTCGGCAGTACGCCCGGCATTGGCGGGGGCCCTAGTGTCTCAGACACTTACTGAATGGGCAAAATTGCTACTCCAGGGGTTAAAAGAGCGAGATGCTCCTCCTAATGAGATAACTTTGGCCGACCAGTTGGTCCTGGGCCTTAAGTTTGTCTGCGAGTCAGACTTGGATACTATTCCCCTGCTGTCAAAAGCTTTGGTTTATGCAGTAGCAATACGCTGCCTGATCTGCCTAAAGGGCTGGTCTGCGGACCAGACTTCCAAGAAAGCCCTGTTGGATCTGCCTTTAAAGGGCGACAGACTTTTTGGGGCTTCTCTGGATGACATCATCAAGGATGCCACAGGAGGTAAAAGCACTTTGCTTCCCCAAACTAGCAAGGGTAAGGGGCCACGCCAAGGGCAAGGGCCCTCCTTTACTGCATGCAAGCGTTTTTTTCGTCCTCCTAGGGCGACAGGGAAAAGACCCCAGGCCGATAAAGCGCCTGCCCAAGGACAAAAGCGTCCTTGGTCCCGCAGACCCAACAAGCCTGCGGACAAATCTGCATCCGCATGAAGGTCCGCCCCCACCCAGCTCTCGGGTGGGGGGACGTCTTCGCAAATTCGCGACTCAGTGGACAGCTCTGGTCTCCGACAGGTGGGTTTGCGAAGTAATCTCCTCAGGCTACAAGATAGAATTTCTCTCTTGTCCACCGGACAGATTCATCACCTCCAATCTCCAGCTACTACCGACCCGTCGGGAGGCCCTGTATGGGGCGGTCCAGGGTCTACTGGAACGCTGGGTAGTTATTCCAGTTCCAGAACAGGAACAGGGTCAGGGTTTTTACTCAAATCTGTTCATTGTGCCGAAGAAGGAGGGGGTTCGTCCAATCTTGGATCTCAGAGCCCTCAATTGCTTTGTGAAAGTACAAAGATTTCGGATGGAGTCGATTCGATCTGTAGTCACGGCTCTCCATCCGGGGGACTTTCTGGCCTCCTTGGACATCAAGGACGCATACCTGCATGTCCCCATATACTCCGGACACCAGAGGTTTCTGCGATTTGCTATCGGGAAGAACCACTACCAGTTTGTGGCCCTCCCGTTTGGCCTTGCCTCAGCACCCAGGACGTTCACCAAGGTGCTCGCTCGGATTTTGGCACTTCTAAGACAGCGGGGTATCGCTATCATGGGCTACTTGGACGACCTTCTACTGAAGGCCCCTTCAAGCTCAGAATTAGAGGTAAGCGTGTCTATTGCCTGTCAGACTCTTCGAGACTGTGGTTGGATACTAAACGCGCAAAAGTCAGTATTGGTGCCCACTCAACGCCTAGTGTACCTGGGGTTGATTCTGGATTCCTCAGAGGCAAAGGTATTCCTCCCTGTGGAGAAGTTGCAGACCCTCCCGGCTGCAGTACGGCAGCTGACTTCCAGGAATTGGTCGTCACTCCGTTTTTGCATGCGAGTGTTGGGCCTCATGGTAGCCTCCTTCGAGGCGGTCCCATATGCTCAATACCACACTCGAGTGTTACAGAAGGAAGTTCTGTCCAGATGGAACAGATGCCCTTCATCTCTGGATTATCAAATCCGAGTGAGCCACCTAGTCAGGAGATCCCTGGTATGGTGGCTGACAGCACCAGCTCTAATGGCCGGTAAGTCATTTCTTCCGGTTTACTGGATAGTGATCACGACGGACGCCAGCCTTACAGGTTGGGGGGAGTCTGGGGTGTTCAGTCAGCGCAAGGTCGCTGGACCCCAGAGGAAGCCCTCCTGCCGATCAATGTCCTGGAAATCCGGGCGATCAGGCTGTGCCTCTTCAAATGGTCTCAGAGGCTGCAAGGGCGTCCAGTCAGGATCCAGTCAGACAACGCCACAGCAGTGGCATATGTCAATCATCAAGGAAGAACAAGAAGCTCAGCTGCAGCATCGGAGGTCGCTCGCATCCTGAAGTGGGCAGAGAGGAGCATACCGGCACTGTCGGATGTGTACATTCCGGGTGTGGAAAACTGGCAGGCGGACTACCTGAGCCGCCAAATGCTGGACCAGGGAGAATGGTCCTTACACCCGGAGGTGTTCCAACTCCTCTGCCAAAGATGGGGCACACCAGGAGTAGATCTTCTGGCTTCCCGACTCAATCGGAAGGTATTGAGGTTTGTGGCCCGGTCAAGAGACCCATGGGCAGACGCAACGGACGCGTTGGTGGCATCGTAGGGTCAGTATCGGCTAATCTATGCCTTCCCTCCCTTAAGGCTTCTTCCTCTTCTGCTCCGCAGAGTGGAGGCAGAGGGAATTCCAATGATCCTAATCGCTCCAGATTGGCCTCAGCGTCCTTGGTACGCCAATCTAGTACGTCTGGTAGCAGACGTCCCCTGGCGCCTACCACTACGGAAGGACCTGCTATCGCAAGGTCCCATACTCCATCCTGCTTTACAGTCATTGGCTTTAACAGCATGGCTGTTGAGAACCAGGTACTGAGAGACCGGGGCCTGTCAAATTCAGTAATCTCTACGATGAGAAGTGCTCGAAAACCGTCCTCTAGGAAGGTTTATCACCGCACTTGGAAGGCCTACATCTCCATGTGTGAGGAGATGAAATGGGATCCGCATACCTATTTGGTTTCCAGAATCCTGCTGTTTTTACAGCATGGGGTGGACCAAAGGCTTGCCCTAAGTACGATTAAGGGACAGATAACTGCCCTGGCTGTCTTTTTTCAGCGACCCCTGGCGGCTCACTCTCTCGTGAGTACTTTTGTGCAGGGGGTTCGACATGTGGCCCCTCCGGTCCGTCCCCCGCTACCTCCGTGGGACTTGAACCTGGTCCTCTCGGTGCTTCAGAAGGCACGGTTTGAGAATATTAGAGATATTCCCCTGTTGACACTTTCTCAGAAAGTGGTCTTTTTGGTGGCTGTTACGTCAGTTAGACGAGTCTCTGAGCTGGCAGCCTTGTCCTGCAAAGGCTCCCTATTTGGTTTTCCACAAGGATAAGGTGGTGCTGCGGCCGCAGCCTTCCTTTCTTCCGAAGGTCGTTTCGGCTTTTCATCAACGAAGACATTGTACTTCCATCCTTGTGTCCTCATCCGTCGAATCCTAAGGAGTCGGCGTTGCATTCCTTGGACGTTGTCCGAGCTTTGAGAGTATACCTATCTGCTTCTTCCCTGTTCCGGAAGTCAGACTCACTGTTTGTTTCGGTGGCTGGTCCCAAGAAGGGCCAAGAAGTCTCGTCGGCCACCATCTCTAGGTGGATCCGACAGATAGTAATCCAGGCTTACGCCTTAAAGGGTCAAGCGCCCCCCTTTCCTGTCACGGCGCATTCGACCAGGGCAATAGGTGCCTCTTGGGCTTTCCGACATCAAGTGTCTGTTTCTCAATTATGTAAAGCGGCGACTTGGTCGTCCGCTCACACTTTCACAAAATTCTACAAGGTTGATGTAGGTGCATCTTTGGATGCCTCTTTCGGCCGCAAGGTTTTGCAAGCGGCTGTTTAGAGTTTTAACTCCTCCGTTGGAGGAGTGCTGTTTTGTGTTTGGGGTGAAGTTTATTTTTATGCTGTTACCACCCCTCGTTTTTTCTCTGACACTGCTTTGGGACGTCCCACTTTGTCAATAGAGAAGCTGTGTCGGTCCATGGACGAAAGAGTAAATAGGGTTTTTTACTCACCGTAAAATCCTTTTCTCTGAGTCCATGGACCGACACGGCACCCACCCCTCCTTTTTAAGTTTGTACTGCTTTTTGACGAACTGATCTGCGAGATGCAGACTGAGGGGATATACTCAGAGGGTCCGCCCTCTGGGCGGGACTGTAGAAGGTGTGATGCAACACTTTTTACAAGTTTTCTGCCTAGTCACTCCTAATTAATGGATAATACCCACTTTGTCAATAGAGAAGCTGTGTCGGTCCATGAACTCAGAGAAAAGGATTTTACGGTGAGTAAAAAATCCTATTTTTTTAGTCATTTGACTGGCACAGCACCAATCAGGGCTGGCCAGACACAGGCTCATACTATAAAGAGCATACATCAGCAGATTTATAGAAGCCCCTCCCAAAGATCTTTCCCTACAGATGCCAAAAAATAGGGAAAGGTCATGTAACCTCACAACAGTGCTGCAGGATTAAGGTACTTAGAGGATGTAAAATAAAAACAAAACACAGTGGCATGATATGTATGATATGTATGATTTATGTGAATGATTTATGTTAAATAAATTATGGCAATTAACACTTCTCTGTTTAGTATCAATTTAAGCCCAGTGCACATGGGCCGAAAATCAGCTGATTCAGCAGCAACTGGACAACTTTCGGTCCGTGTGTACACCTGTCTGTTCAACAGGAGCCGGTCTAATGACTGGCTTCAGTCCAAACAGGCATGCTGAAAAACTAGCATTCGATCAGCGCTTGCAGCCAATGCCTGCGAGTGCTGATCATTGTATTCTGGCAGTGGGGAGAGCCACCCTGTCAGAATACAGTGTCTCAGTGGGAAAGAAAATTTGGGATTCTATTTTACATTCACTTTTATTGATCATGGTAAACAGGAGAAATAGAGAGGATGAATCTCCCTAATGGGGACACAGACAGCAAAAGAAACCTGACAATAAAGAGGATGAATCTCACTAACGAGGACACGGACATCAATAAAAACAGACAGGCGTTCTAATCCCTCTACAGTACTCTCTATCCAAAACAAAAAAAAAAGTTTTGCCTTTAGTTGTACTTCAAGCATACTGGCCTCTTAAATTTGAATACTTGTGGTGACAGGATCCTGTTAAAGAAAACTTGTGAGAAATTTCAAGTCAATGTTGGTCTTTTTCTGAAAACTCCATTTGCTTGGTTGTCATGCTGACCCTCTGACTTAAATATGATCTGGAACAAGTGACACAGAACAAGCAGGCCTATCGGGAGTTATGACTCCCGATAAAGGTTCCGGCGACCCTCTATCACGTTAGTATGATTTTTCCTGCATCTGCTGTTATGCTGCAATACATGACATGGGAATCACATTATTCTCTATGGTGCTTGTTAACATCAGTGGAACATGGTTCAGGTGCAAGTGCTTCTTTAGGGGGTTTTTGGTCCCATAGACTTCATAGGGAGTGCGTGAAAAGGGTAGAAAAAAAGCTTGTACATGTTTTTTAGGCAAGGTTTCATGATAAACAACCAGTCTTCAACTCCTACAAAAAAACAAACAAACACATGAAGCTTGAAAACTCATCAAAAACACGCTACAAAAATGCAATGAAAAACGTGATTATGCAGCAGCACTAGTATGAGGCTTAGCGTTTTCAGGTCAGCAATATCAGCCTCCACATTTCTGTCTTGCTAAGTTTACAAATTGTATGTGGATTTGTCAGCCTCTAGTGGTTAAATAGGAGAACAACATGGATATCATTTACATTCTTCTTTTTCACTTCCAGCACTACACTAATGATGCAGATGGCCTCTGCACTAGTCTAATGAAGCCCAAAATAATGGAGGGGACTGTGGCTGCTCAGGATGCATTCTGCCGAAGTAAGTATCACAAAAAACACTTCTGTATTGGGTAGTCATATAACATACGGTAAGGTAATATTCTATTGGCACGTGTTAGCCTAAGTGTGTATCAGAGGCTCTGACGCTTTTTTAGCTTGTGAGACACATGAAACAAATGGCATAGATGCAAATAAATATCACGCAGAAAACTAAACTGATAGTAAACGTTTTAATGAAATGGTATTCATAAGGCAAAATGTATTGTGCAGCAGGTGGACAGGTTGGTATTGAGGACCCAAGTCTAGTTGTGTCGGAGTCCATTGACATACTATTTCCAATTAGTGGTGTGTATGTAATGTTTGTTACTGTGGTGGAATGTAGATTTGCTGTCTACTTTTTGGTCTGTGTCTCACATGTTCTTCCTCCCATGCTATTTTACTCTTTTTGTTTTTTAGGTGGTTGGGCTTTGAAGAAGAGTGACCTGCAAATTTTGCAGACCATAGGAAAAGGAGAATTTGGAGGTACATATTGGTTAAAAATATTGACTTGAAATGTGTTTTTGTTGAAAACCTGGAAGTGTATTGTCTTCTGGCTATATTGTACATGAAAGCAATCAAAAATTAAATGTCACCATAAAGGCAATAATAAAAAATGTATTTCTCTTTTCGTCCATGGATGGACACAGCTCCTTAATTCTTGACATGTGGGTTATGTTCCTGTTCATAGGAGAGGACTAGGCAGAACATGTTGGTTATCTTAAAACACGTAACTTTAACAGAGTTGAACAGCCCCGCCCAGGGGGCGGTCCCTCCGTACATAACCTACAGTCAGCAGGTGTCGTAGCTCGTTCCTCTGTGGGGGGTACTCTACTCCGGGAAAGCCCATGCCTCGCCTTCTCATCCACATCGCGGTGCTTGGGCGCCATTCTGACAGCGCTGGTGCCATTTTCAAGGTGTTTTCTATTGCATTGCTTTTTCCCATTGGCGGCCATCTTGCCGTGGCCGCGCTCTGGCGCATTTGCTATTGCGGGCGGCCATTTTCTTGTGGTCGCGCCCTTTCCTGAGGCCTGCGGCGGCCATCTTTGGCGCAGTGTGGGCCTATAGTGCTGGCTCCTGAATGGCGAGCACGATTCTCCTCACAACTTCACTCACTGTTTCCACACACACTGCTTATAGAGCAGCATGGCTATTACAGTGATACACAGTCTTAGTGTATAGAGGCGGGCAATGGCGCTGAGCAGTCTCATTCTGGGCAGGTGTGTCCCCTGGGTGACCCCCCCCCCCCCCCCCCCGGTCGGTGCAGCATGGGGGGGGGGGGGGACTTTGGTCATTAGTTTGACTAGTCCTGAGAGTTTTTTGTGTGACTTGGAGTCAGTATCTGAGAGGCAACAGCCAGTGGTTTCCCGCCATTTCCTGAGGGATGCTCTGACTCTGACAGGACCACTGTTCTGAGGGTCAGAGGTAGTTTTTTGTGTGCAGTTTGGTGCTTGCTTCGGCAGATTGGATTCAGAGAGGATTAAGCGCCCTCGGCGCCATAGTTTAAACATACACAATTATGTTTATAGTGTCTGCGTTGGTTTCCTCCGGGTGCTCCGGTTTCCTCCCACGCTCCTATGACATGCGTGCCTTCAGTGCAATGCATATTATAAACATAAACAATATGTTTATATACGACACTAAATACATTCACAGTATGTGTCTGTATGGTTACTCTGTATCTGCGTGGGTTTCCCCCGGGTGCTCCGGTTTTCTCCCACGCTCAATGTCATGCGCAATACACAGTATGAACATACGCAATATGTTTATACACAACACTGAATGTATGAATTATTGCTCTCTGTGTCTGCGTGGGTTTCCTCCCACGCTCCAATGTATGTGCACCTTCTGGGCTATGCACAGCATAAACATGTTCAATATGTTTATTTACACATATTAAAATACATACAACGTATGTCTATGTACTATACTCTCTGTGGCTGAGTGGGTTTCCTCCCAAGCTCCAATTGCGCCTTTTGGCGCAATACACAGTATAAACGATGTGTTTGTATAGTCAGCACTTATCAATGAAGTAGCTGCTGGAAGGTGCCAGTTTTTGGGTTGCACTCGACCCACTTTATATTGAAGACGACTCTTCATAGATGGGGACAGGGTTTGTTGCAGAGGTCCTTTTTGGCACGTTATTCCTTGTAGAGCATTTTCATAAGGATATGTGTTTTTGCCTATGACTGGGCAAAGCTTTTGTACCAGGCAGTGGAGGAGCATCAGCTTCCTCTAAAAGTCGACCAGCAGGTGCACTGCGACTGATTTAGCCTCTAGGGCCTCTGTGTCCGGGGTGGATTTGCGCCACCTGAAAAGGTTGATATACTGGTCCGTTGACCGAGTTTCTAGGGAAGCTCTGACAGATTTGCCTTTCTTTGGCTAACAGTAGAGGCACCCCGTAAGCTGGGACCTTCCTTCTCCAATATATTGCTGTGTTTCTTGGGGGTTGTCATACCCATACCGCTGCAGGACAGGATTCAGATCTGTTCATGGCTCTTAGGCCTCAAGGCCCTGAGAATGCCTTTGTGTAGCCGTCCGTTTTTTACGACCATGGAGTTTGTGAAGTGGTCGCTTCATAAAAGATCGATGTTTTCTTTCTTATTCACCGGATGGTTTCTTTGTCCTACAGTCTCGTCGGACTGCCCTGATGGGGCAGTTCAAGACTGGGTGGGGATTTGGAAATTCAGGATGGAGTCGGTTCACTCCATCCAGGGACATCCCTGGACTTCAGGGACGCGAACTGGCATGTCCCCAGATGCGACAGGCACCAGAGGTTCCTGTGATTAGCGGTCAGGGGGAACCACTGTTTATGACTCTCCTTTTTGACCTAGCTGCACTGGGAGTTTTCACCGGGGTGCTCGCTTCGATTCTAACCTTGCTGAGTCAACATGGCATTGTCATCATTGGTCTCTGCATGGTCTTCTTTTATAACCTGTTTTCAGTTTAGAATTAAAGGAAGACGTGTCTATAATCAGTCACCATCCTGGGGCTGGTTCTGTGCTCATCAGAGACGAGAATTTTTCTTCCTCCAGAAAAGTTGCCGATGCTCCAGGGGGCAGTGAAATGGGTCTCATGATGGCCTCCATCGAGGCAGCACCGTTTGTCCGAGTCCACACTCGGAGGGGGGATTCGGTCCTATGGAACACATCCCCATTGTCTCTGGATCATCAGGTTCAGGTGAATCGCCTAGTCAGGGTCTCTCTGACTTGATGACTGACATTCCGGCACTTCTGTCCGGGAAGTTTTTCCCTTCTTTTCTATTGAAGGGAGGTTGGGGGGTCCAGTCGGTCCAGGTCGCTGGACTCTGGACGAATCACGTCTGCCGGTTAATGTTCTGGAACTTCGGACGATCAGGAAGTCGTGGAGACTACAAGGTCACCCGATCAGGTTCCAGTCAGACAATGCCATGTCTGTGGCTTATGTCAACCTTCTGGTTATCCTGCGGTGGACGGGAAGAAGCGTGACGGCTCTGTCGGCTGTCTACATTCTCGGTGTGGAACTCTAACTGGCGGACTAATTGAGTCGCCAGTTGTTGAACAAGGGGAATGCTCTTGCACCCAGAGGCGTTTCTACTCCCTTTGACGGAGGTGGACGTCAGACGTGGACCTCCTGGCTTCGTGACTCGTTTGCATGATGCTGAGATTCGTGGTCCGGTCCAGTGATCCTTGGGCAGACGCGTCAGATGCTTGGAGGCTAGATTATGCCTATCCTCCGCTGATGTGGCTACCTCGGCTGCTCCTCAATGTGCTGACCGAGGGGATTCCCTGTGATCCTAATCGCTCTGGATTGGCCCCCGGCGTCTTTGGTACGCCGACTTCGTACACCTGGTGGCGGACGCCAATGCGGGAGGACCTTCTGTCTCAAGGTCCCACACTTCATCCTGCCTTACAGCCGCTGGCCGTATGGCATTTTTATCGTCAGCCAGGTACTAAGGGACCGAGGTCTTTCGAATTCGGTCATCTCAACCATGCTGAGGGCACTGAATTCTTCCTCCTGCAAGATCTACCCTCGCACCTGGAAGGCCTACGTCTCCAGGTGCGCCGAGGTGAAGTGCCGTCCACGTTCGGTTCCCAGGGTCCTGCTGTTTTTACAGCATGGAGTGGTTTTAAAAAACTTGTTTTAAGCATCACCAAGGGTCAGTCTCAGCCTTGGCGGTTTTCTTTCTATGGCCGTTGGCGTCCCATTCCCTGGTGGGTACCTTTTTGTACAGGAGTTTTGATGGGGGTTTCCCCCAGTTAGACCACCTCTCCCTCCTCGGGATTTGAACCTGGTGCTCTCGGTTCTTCAGGAACCTACTTTTGAGAACACCAGTGAGATTCCTCTCCTGACGTGATCTCAGAAGGTGGCCTTTCTAGTGGCCATTACTTCTGTCAGAAGGGTTTCTGAATTGCCTTGCAAGTCCCCATGTTGATCCTCCATAAGGATTTAGTGGTACTATGCCCGCAACCTTGGTTTCTTCCACAGGTGATTGTCTTTTCACCTGAAAGAGGACATTGTACTTCCGACCTTGTGTCCTCGGTCATCGCATCCCAGAGAGTCTGCGCTCCCCACTTTGGATGTGGTACGGGCCTTGCGGGTGTACCTGTCTGTTACGGCTCCGTTTTTGGAGGTCTGACTCGCTGTTTGTGTCGGTGTCCGGTCCACGAAAGGGGCCTGGCGGTCTCGTCGGCCACCATTTCTCGGTGGATCAGGTGGACCGTCATCCAGGCCTTTGCCTTTAGGGGCGGGCGCCTCTTTCCCATTACGGCGCGTTCGACCAGGGCTTTTGGTTCCTCTTGGGCTTTGCTTCTTCAATCATCTATCGCAAGTGTGTGAGCCGGCGACCTGGTCGTCCGTTTACGCTTTTTCCAAATTTTACAAGATTGATGTGAGTGCATCTTCGGATGCTAGCTTCGGCCGCAAAGTTTTGCAGGCGGCTGTTTTGAGGCTGCAACTCCTCCGTTGAGGAGCACTGCTTGTGTGGGGTGAAATTTTTTTATTTATTTTTTTTGATGCTGTGCCCACCCCTCGTTTTGTTTTGTTTTTTCCCGGTTTTGGGACATCCCAACTGTCAAAAATTAAGGAGCTGTGTCCGTCCATGGACAAAAAGAGAAAATATGATTTTTTGTACTCACCGTAAAATCCCTTTATCTGTCGTCCATGGACGGACACAGCACCCACCCCTCCTTTTTTTAGTTTGTCAAGAATTAAGGAGCTGTGTCCGTCCATGGACGACAGAGAAAAGGATTTTATGGTGAGTACAAAAATCCTATTGCAAAATCTGGGAATCAATTGTGATATCAACTGAGTGAGTGAATATACAAAATACAGAAAAAAACGTCCAAAGAACAGTGCAAATCAAATTGAATGTATGCAGTCCATAATTCACATAGGTATGCTTGAAGAATAAAGTGCGTGTTCCACCACCACCTGTTGTGCATTGAAACACCAAATAAAATGCACGCTTGCCAAAAGGATGGATTCCCAGATTTTGCAATATTAATTTTTTATTATTGCCTTTATGGTGATATTTAATTTTTCATTGCTTTCATTAGTAAGCTTATCACTCACTGATCAGTTTTTTTCTTTTTGGTTTAATTTATTGTTTAAATGTTTTTTCTTTATTTCAAAAAAACAGAAAAGACAACAAAAAAGGAATGTAAATCACAAGACATCTTCCGTACATCATTATAATAACATAATCACCTAGTTGACCTATTCCTCCAAAAATAGTGGTTATATTTCAGAGTTTACTTCATGGTCTCATCATTTTATTCATATTTACAATAAATCTGTTTATTTCTCCCAGTGTCCATTTCCCTTTGGTCATGCATCTGTAAGCTCGGTCTAAACCAGTATTCTTAGTACGGTGTCTGTCTCTATTCCTCCCCCTCGTTTGCCCCTACTGTCAGGCACATGGCGAAACAAGGTAGCAAAGTACATATCCACAATCAAACAGCAAACAAGAAACACACAGAGAACAAAAAAAAGGGACCATTTACAGAAAATCAGGGAATCCCCCCCCCCCTCTTCCCACTCCATTGCGTCCCCTCCCTTCCTCCCCAGACCCCCTGGCAGTATATTACTCCTCTACTCTACTCCCATGAGTGTCCTCCCCTCCTTTGAATTAATGAAGAGATTCCATGCGGACCATGTTTTCCGATAGGTCTCTCTTTTCTGTCGTGCTGTCCATATCCGTTCTTCCATTTGGTTAATTTCCTCTACTTTCTTAAGCCAGAGTCTTATTGGTGGGGGTTGTCTTTTCTTCCAAGTGCCAGGTATACAAGCCTTGGCTGCGTTTTAGGAGATGACATACTATTATCACAATACTATTGTTTCCTTACATCTCGTTACTGGCATTTTTGTTTCATGTAATAAAAAAAAGGCCGGGTCATCAGGTATCTCTTCTTCCCAAAACTGCTGACAAATTTTCCAGAACACCCCCCACAAATCCTTGATTCTAGGGCATGACCAGAGAATATGTAATAAGGTTCCAGTTTCTTCACAGCATCTCCAGCAGGTATCCGTAACCTCTGGAAAAAGTCTGTGAAGAACTGGGGCTCTGTACCATTGGGAAACGATTTTATAATTTGTTTCCTGTATCCTCGTACACATTGGGGATTCAAATATGTTGTACATTATATTGGTACGTTGTTCCTCTGAAAAGGTTCTGCCTAATTCCAATTCCCATTTACCTAAAAATGGCAATTGGAAATCTTCTGATGGTCTAATCAGCAGATCATACATCTTCGAAAGAACATGGGAAAGTAATCCTTTCTCATTTACAATATTCTTTGAATATCATAAGATAGAAACACCCGCGCTAGCCAAAAATAGAGCAGGTGGGGTAGCTGGGGTGTGGGGGGCACTGCAGCAGAGACCGGGCGGTCTAATCCAAATAGACAAACAGAAAATATAGATAACTGATGGTGACTGCGCTGTTATTACACTAAGGAAAAAAAAGAGAATGAGGGAAGGGCTGTGGGCTGGTTTAATATACAGGGGCTAGAGATAAGTGGCGTGATGGTGACAAATAAGTGACACAGATGTGAAATATGTAAGTGTCACGACCAATGAACGTGCACAAATCCCAATAACGCAGGGGGGGGAGAGAAAAGTTACCCTATTGGGTAAGCGTTAACATAATCGCATGTGAAATCTTGGATGAAATATAAACAAATAAATGATTATAAATGAATGTGCAAGGCAAAACGTATGTGAACTCCAAAATGATATATAAAAAAAACGCACAAGATAAAGCAAATGCAAAAATTATGATAAAATGTCCATGGTTTGGATCCAAAGTAAACGTGGCAAGTGATACAGTCCGATATTTTAAGTGAGTCCCGTCACCATCGGTTGCTAGGGTGTTTAGCACACGACTCTTCAGTGCAAATCCACCACAGTGCTCACAAGCAGCTTACCTCCCAGCTAAAATAAACCAGCATATGGTGTACTCCGGAGCAGTAGACAGTCCTCTCGAGGAAGACCTATTCTTACTTTCACATGATGTATATAGGAATACAAGCGAAGAAAGAAAAATATATAGTGTGACTCTGTAGATGCACAAACTGGAGTGACTGTAATTAGATGTTCTCACTTTTTAATGAGCGAGCATGGACATCAATCCACGAGCACCGAACTCGTTAGTATGTAGCAGGTTACAGTGATGGAAGCCCTCCAATTTGGGGTAACTGCAGGGTGCCTCTCAGATGCAGTGCATGGAAAAAATAAAACGACAAAAAACAAAAGGTATATAGCGTGACTCTGTGGATACACAGAGATGGGGTCGCTGCAATGGCTGTTCACACACTCACTTGTAAAAGGTGAGCGTGGGCATCAATCCACGAACACCGCGCTCGTCCGTCCATGCTTCAGCGTTTGATATGCGGATCCCTCCGATGAATGGTAACCACACAGTCCCGATATATTTATATATGAAGGAACCACATAGTGTGAGTAGGTAAAAACAGGCGTCTTTATTAGTGGCAATTGCCGAATAAACTCACATTTATAAAGTGGGTAGGGGTTCAATCTCCTAAGAGCGCCAAGCTCATCTCCTTACGTCCAGCTGTAAGTGTATCTGTGCTCACACTTACACAGCTGGACGTAAGGAGATGAGCTTGGCGCTCTTAGGAGATTGAACCCCTACCCACTTCATAAATAAAGTGGGTAGGGGTTCAATCTTCTAAGAGCGCCGAGCTCCTCTCCTTACGTCCAGCTGTAAGTGTATCTGTGCTCACACTTACAGCTGGACGTAAGGAGATGAGCTCGGCGCTCTTAGGAGATTGAACCCCTACCCACTTCATAAATGTGAGTTTATTCGGCAATTGCCACTAATAAAGACGCCTTTTTTTACCTACTCACTAATGTGGTTCCTTCATATATAAATATATCGGGACTGAGTGGTTACCATCCATTGGAGGGATCCGCATACCAAACGCTGAAGCACGGACAGACGAGCGTGGTGTTCGTGGATTGAGGCCCACGCTCACCTTTTACAAGTGAGTGTGTGAACAGCCATTGCAGCGACCCCATCTCCGTGTATCCACAGAGTCACGCTATATACCTTTTTTTTTTTTTTTTGTCGTTTTATTTTTTCCATGCACTGCATCTGAGAGGCACCCTGCAGTTACCCCCAAATTGGAGGGCTTCCATCACTGTAACCTGCTACGTACTAACGAGTTCGGTGCTCGTGGATTGATGTCCATGCTCGCTAATTAAAAAGTGTGTGAGAACATCTAATTAGTCACTTCAGTTTGTGCATCTACAGATTCACACTATATATATTTTTTTCTTCGCTTGTATTTCCATATACATCCTGTGAAAGTAAGAATAGGTCTTCCTCGAGAGGACTGTCTACTGCTCCGGAGTACACCATATGCTAGTTTATTTTAGATGGGAGGTAAGCTGCTTGTGAGCACTGATGTGGATTTGCACTGAAGAGTCGTGTGCTAAACACCCTAGCAACCGATGGTGACGGGACGGGACTCACTTAAAATATCGGACTGTATCACTTGTCACGTTTACTTTGGATCCAAACCATGGACATTTTATCATAATTTTTGCATTTGTTTTATCTTGTGCGTTTTTTTGGAGTTCACATACGTTTTGCTTTGCACATTCATTTATAATCATTTATTTGTTTATATTTCATCCAAGTTTTCACTTGTGATTATGTTAACGCTTACCCATTAGGGTAACCTTTCTCTCCCCCCCCCCCCCCCTGCGTTATTGGGATTTGTGCACGTTCATTGGTTGTGACACTTACATATTTCACATCTGTGTCACTTATTTGTCACCATCACGCCACTTATCTCTAGCCCCTGTATATTAGACCAGCCCACAGCCCTTCCCTCATTCTCTTTTTTTTTCCTAGTGTAATCACAGCTCAGTCACCATCATTTATCTATATTCTTCGAATATCGTTAACTTCCGCTTACAGTTATCGGATGGAGGTAAAGTCTGCAGGAAATGCCTCAATTGTGCCGCACGCCAGAAGTCTAATTGGTATCGGTTCGAACTAGATGTCAGTGTTTGCCAGTTGGGCCATGATCCTGTTTCTAGGAAGTGGGAGGCCTGGTATAACCCCTTTTCTAGTAATACCTCAAAGGATTCTTTCCTCAGTCCTAGTGCAAATTTCTGTATTTCCCAAAATGAGAAATAATGGGAACTCTAGTAGAGCTGCCACGACTAGTCGACTACAAAAATTGGTTGACGTGCGTGAAAAACGTCGACTACTCGCTCCTTGGCCTCGGCCTTAGGAAAGGCCGCGGCTTCGGCCTAGCTCCAGAGCTGCGGCCATCTTGGTACACCCGGCGGCGGCCTAGGTGCGCGCTGATGTCATCACCCCTCACTGGCATCCCCTGCACCCCTCACCATATACAGTACAGGCATCCCCTGCACCCCTCACCATATACAGTACAGGCATCCCCTGCACCCCTCACTATACAATCTCTCCCACTCTCTGTAATATCCACAATCTCTCCCACTCTCTGTAATATCCACAATCTCTCCCACTCTGTAATATCCACAATCTCTCCCACTCTGTAATATCCACAATCTCTCCCACTCTCTGTAATATCCACAATCTCTCCCACTCTCTGTAATATCCACAATCTCTCCCACTCTCTGTAATATCCACAATCTCTCCCACTCTCTGTAATAACCACAATCTCTCCCACTCTCTGTAATATCCACAATCTCGCCCACTCTCTGTAATATCCACAATCTCGCCCACTCTCTGTAATATCCACAATCTCGCCCACTCTCTGTAATATCCACAATCTCGCCCACTCTCTGTAATATCCACAATCTCGCCCACTCTCTGTAATATCCACAATCTCGCCCACTCTCTGTAATATCCACAATCTCGCCCACTCTCTGTAATATCCACAATCTCGCCCACTCTCTGTAATATCCACAATCGCTCCCACTCACTGTAATATCCACAATCGTGGATATTACAGTGAGTGGGAGAGATTGTGGATATTACAGTGAGTGGGGGAGATGACGTGGATATTACAGTGGAGGAGATGACGTGGATGCCTCTTTTGCAAAGTGTTAGGCAGAATTTATATGGCATTTTCATGCCTGATGCTAAAGTGTTGTTTACATTTTATTTTTGGCACTTTGTTTTGTATACTGTAAAAACTTCAACCACATTGAAGTATTTTTTGGAAAAAATTTAATGAAAGTTGAAATATTATATTAGAAGTTGTACTTATCGTTTTTTGTAAAGTTATTCGTTATAGTCGTTGACCAATCGAAGAAATAATCGATAGATTAGTCGACAGACAAAATAATTGTTAGTTGCAGCTCTAGACTCTAGTGTTGACAGCTTCCCTTTAGAAATAAGTCCATGGCACATTTTTATCGTCGGGCCTATTAGTGGATGTGTCTTAACCGTAGATGGAATTTCTTTATTGCGCCAAGGTGCTCTATATAATAAAGCCCTACTCTGTGCTTGTTCCAAGTTCGGCCACATCTTTAAGTCTCTATGTCGGCACCAGTCAATTATTCGACTTAATATGGCTGCTTGGTAATATTTCTATGCATCAGGTATAGCTAGTCCCCCATATTGCTTGGAAAGAGTTAACAAGGATCTTCTGATCCTAGGATGTTTCTGTGCCCAAATAAATGCAGAAAAAAGTGTGTTGAAATGTTTAAAATATTGCCTAGGGATGGCAATGGGTAGTGCCTGAAATAGATAGGAACTTTGGTAAAATGTTCATTTTGAGTATATTTCCTCTTCCATTCCAAGAATGGAATCCCTTATGCCACCTATCTAAGAGAGTATGAACCCTTTGTTGAAATTTAGATCGAAGGTAAGTGAGAGATCAGCTGGGATCATTGTTCCCAAGTAATTCAAAACATGATCCGTCCATTTAAATTTATAATTGGATTTCAATGATCCCAGCATATCCTTAGGCCTTGCTATTCCCATAGCCTCTGACTTAGTTAAAATGATCTTACGATATGATAGGGTACCATATCTCTCCATTTCAGTGTATAAATTAGGAAGCAATATCATTTGATTGGCCAGTGAAAAGAGCATACGCTGAGATCTTATACTGAGTTCCTTCCACTGTCAATCCTTGGATATCCTGGTTCGATCGACTCCTACAGAGGAAAGGTTCTAGAGATGTGCGAAAAGGAGGTGTGACAATGGGCATCCCTGCCTAGTCCAATTGGTGATCCCGAAGGGGGGGGGACAGAACTCCATTTACCTTTACGTGAGCATTTGGTTGGGCATAGATACTTAACCTCCCTAGCGGTATTCCCGAGTCAGGCTCGGGGGGGGGGGGGGGGGTTTATGCTAAAATCGCTAACCCCAAGCCAGACTCGGGCTGCATCGCAGTATTCAGGGGAAGTAACTTGCCTTGTTCCCTGGATCCTGCGATGTCCTCCCGCAGTGTGTGCGAGCCGTGTCTCGCTCGATCCTCACTGCCGAGTGCCAAGCTCCGCTCCCTGCGACGTTGCGGCGCATGGGGGCGGAGTTCGGCGCCAAATTCAAAAAGGTAAACACATAGTATACATACAGTATACTGTAATCTTACTGATTACAGTACTGTATGTAATAATTACACACCCCCTTTGTCCCTAGTGGTCTGCCCAGTGTCCTGCATGCACTTTTATATAATAAAAACTGTTATTTCTGCCTGGAAACTGGAGATTGTCCATAGCAACCAAAAAGTGTCCCTTTACATCAAAAGTGGTTTTAGACCAGCTAAAAAACAGCGACAATAAATTACAATCACTCGCAGAATTGATCGATAGCGATTTTGTGGGGAAATTCTTCATCAAACAAAAAATCTAATGACAGCGACAATTCTGCAACCGAGCAAATTTCAGTGTTTTTGATTTGATTACATTATTGAATAATTTTTATTATAATTACATTACTATTTGTTATAATTATTTATAGTTATTTATTATATTATAATTTATGATTTTGGGTTTCAAACTTTATCATACCCGGGATGTCTACTAGACTCTTGTTTGGTCAGGTTTAAGTGAGTAATTACTAAGAATCGCAGGCCTACAATACAGAACACCAAATTTCCATGCAAAATAATTGTACCGCTTTTGGTACATAATTCCGGACAGAATCATACCGCCAGGGAGGTTAAAATCCATCAAAGCATATTTTCTCCCACCCCTATATATCGCAAAACTGATAAAATAAACTTCCAATTAACCCGGTCGAATGCCTACTCTGCATCTGTCCCCAGAAACACACACGGGAGCTTAGATAGATTGATAGGCTACATGTATTAAATTTAGAACCTTAGTGGTATTGTTCCATGCGTCTCGGATTCGGACAAATCCTACCTGGTCCTGATGAATCAGAGAAGGCAATCGTAGCTGCAGCCTAGTTTCTAGAATTTTTGCAAAGCATTTTAAATCTGCGTTTAGGAGGGATATTGGCCTATAACTTCCACATAACGTGGGATCTTTTCCCTCCTTGGGGATCACCTTAAAGTGTAAGTAAACCCTCCTATCATTTTCAGGCAAGGAAGCTGCCATCTTGGCCTCTGTTTAATCTTCAACTGCCATGATGCTGCACATGTGATCAGTTATAACACCAGCCATTGGATGGTCTGACAGTTTGGTTGAGAGCACAACCAATGTGACAGTTAGCATTCCCGGCATGCCGGGAATGTAACTGCTTTTTGAAACTGTTGAATCAATGGGTTTACTTCCACTTTAAGTGACTCAGAGGAAAATGGGCTTCGGTCACTCATACCATTGTACATCCTCACCAGATATGGTCCTAGTATCGGCAGGATTTGTTTATAATAATAAACTGTAATGCCATCTGGTCCCGGTGCCTTCCCCACCTTCGCCCCCCTCACTGCTTCCTGTACCTCTTCAAGTGTAATCAGAAGATGTCCAGCAGTGCCATCAGCACAGAACTGGCAGAAACCATTGGGACTCAGGTACACCCATCTACTGTCTAGAAAAGTTTGGCCAGAGGTGGTCTTCATGGAAGAATTGCAGCCAAAAAGCCACACCTCTGACATGGAAACAAGGCTAAGTGACTCAACTGTGCACAAAAACAGGAACAGGGGTGCAAAAAAATTTCAGCAGGTGCTCTGGCCTGATAGATGAAAATGTGAAATATTCGGCTGTAGCAGGAGGCAATTTGTTTGCCGAAGGGCTGAAGAGCAGTATAATCAAGAGTATCTACAGGCAACAGCGAAGCATGGTGGAGGTTCCTTGCAAGTTTGCTGCATTTCTGCAAATGGAGTTGGAGATTTGGTCAGGATCAATTGTATGCTGAGCAATACAGGCAGATACATATCCATCATGCCATACCATCAGGAAAGCGTGTTATTGGCCCGAAATGTATTCTGCCACAGGACAACGACCCTAAACATACAGCCAATGTCATTAAGAACTATCTTCAGTATAAAGAACAAGGAGTCCTGACAGTGATGGTTTTGCTCCTACAGAGCCCTGGTCTCAACATTGTGTCTGTCTGGCATTACATGAAGAGAGAAGGATGTAATGAGGCAGCCTACATCCACAGCAGATCTGTGGCTAGTTCTCCAAGATGTTTGGAACAACCTACCTGCCGAGTTCCTTTAAAAACTGTGTGCCTAGAAGAATTGGTGCTGTTTTGAAGTCTTAAGTTTTTTTTATCATAGATTAAACCTAAATGGTAAGTTTGTGTGCTTCCAAATAGGGTGTTGGTTTATTTTGGACAGAGGGTATGATTTAAAATGACTGTTATAATTTAAAGGGGTTGTAAAGGTTTGTGTTTTTTCTCATAAAAATAACCTGTTCTACTTGCCTGCTCTGTGCAAGGGCTTTGCACAGAGCAGCCCTGATCCTCCTCTTTTGGGGTGCCCCGCCAGCGCTCCTGGCTCCTCCCCTCCATCGGGTGCCCCCACAGAGAGCTGCTTTCCCTGGGGGCACCCATGCGGACTCGCTCCCGAGTCCCACTGCTGCGTCCATTGACACAGTGTGACTCGGCCCTGCCTCCCCCAGCTCCTGTGTCAATGGATTTAATTAACATTTGACAGCAGCGGAAGTCAATGGCTCCTGCTGCTATCAATCTGTCCAATAATGAAAGAGCCAACGGCTGAAGCTGCTGGGCCTGTGCCCATTGTTGGAACGGATCAGGCGCAGGTAAGTAAAGGGGGGCTCTGGGGGGGAGCTGCAGCAAAAAAACGTTTACCTTAATGCCTTGAGACATTACCTTGAGGCTTTACAACCCCTTTAAGTTGGTCATCGTCCACCAGAAATCACTTTATGCAACTGTGCTCCCCAATGTAATATTTGGCATAAGTAAGCCAACTTCTCTGCCCTAAGTACATTTCTATATGGAAATTCTATGCATTTATTCTTATACTGTAACATCACCAAATATGCTGCCACTTTTTTTTTTTTATATCCAGAAAAAAGTTTATTAAAGAGCATATAAAAGACATACACCGAAGCTACATAAACAATCCGGTACATTTACAAGCAATATAAACCATAAGTCTGCATATTTATCTTATACATTTCTTGTCCATCTGAGCATGTCCAGTGCCCTCAAAGAAGGCCCAGTCATCTAGTATAAACCCTATCAGGTACCCATGCCCAGCAATCAACCGTGACCAGATCCACCGGGGCCAGGCCCGGTACATTCAGCCACGGACCCCATAACCTCTCAAATTTCTGCGTGCTACCCCTATGCTGGTATATTATTTATTTTTTCTTTCCGGAGCATATCTCATGCTGCCTCTTTTTAGTGACCAGTTGTCAGACCAAGCCCAGATTAAAAGGTGTGTTCTTCAGACCTCCTGTTAGGTCCTGTTTCAGTAGAAAAAAATTGGAAACCAATAAAAATGTTACCAAACGGGAATTACTGGATGCGTAAAACTGTAATGTGTGTTTTTATATGGATTCCTTTCTGGACTGGTGTTTTGTAATTGGAAGCATTGGTTACTGTTACTGCTAAACATATTTTTACCAATTTTTATTTTCTTCAAGATGTCAAGTTGGGTGAATACAAGGGAACAAAGGTAGCTGTAAAATGTATCAAGAACGATGCAACTGCACAAGCTTTTGTTGCTGAGGCCTTAGTCATGACGTGAGTATATTAACATCAGTTACTGGTAACACATTAATAGCAGAAACTAATAATTTTCTAACCGCAGAAAACGATCGCCTCTACCCCATACACATACTGCTAGACCTTTCTTCTGCCTTTGATAGTGGTTGACCACTCACTTCTCCTCAAAAACATCACTCCCTTGGCCTCCAAGACTTTGCTCTTTTCTTGTTCTCCTCCTACCTGTCATATTGTTCCTTCAGTGTTGCCTACAACTCGGTTTGTTCCTCTCCACTTCCTCTTTCTGTAGAGGTCCCCCAAACTTCTTCCCTCAGACTAAAAAGGTGAAAACAGAGATTTGCACTTGGGACTTTGAATGAGGCGTAACAAACCAAATCATAAATGAATAATATATAGATTTATTGAAAAGTACAATATTCATAAATGAACATAGAAAACAGATATCATATTGTCAAGCAGATTTGTGATGATAAACATGATCTATCCATATCAAAATGTAATATTACAAGAATAAAAACAAGTCAATCCATGATTCGTTCAACAAATGCATCTTTAGGTTCCAATGCGTTTTGTGAATCAACGTTCACTTCATCAGGGGTTAATGCATGCACGAGTTATCTGTAATATGAAATAATTATATAAAATACAGCAAAGTTGACACAGGAGGTACTCATGTTCTGTAAAAGGTTACCAATATTGGGAACCATACTTACAAATCTGCAAAAAGTATTAAAGGAAATTATCATATTCCAATGGTGACCAACCGGGAAGTCAGCCCCGGGAGCTGTGGACATAGAATCAGGAAGGATCCAGGAGAACAAAAGGCGCAATATGTAGTTGCCGGTAACTACATCTTGCGCTGTTTGTTTTCCTGGATCCATTACCGATCCTATGCCCACAACGAATCATGGATTGACTTGTTTTTATTCTTGTAATATTACATTTTGATATGGATAGATCATGTTTATCATCACAAATCTGCTTGACAATATGATATCTGTTTTCTATGTTCATTTTATGAATATTGTGCTTTTTAATAAATTTATATAATCATCTATAAATTTTGGTTTGTTATGCCTTATTCAAAGTCCCAAAGGCAAATCTCTGTTTTTTTTTCTATTTATACATCTCGGGATGGAGGCCTTTTATAGGGTGCCTCTGACCACATTCTTATTGCTGTTGCTTCTTTTCTCAGACCCCTTCTCTTCTATCTAAACCTCCTCCCTTGGTTACTTGATAAACTCACATGGCTTCCAACACCATCTCTATGCTGATGACACCCAAATCTGTTTCTCTACTCCTCACCTTACCCCTTCAGTCTCCTCTTGTTTCAAGCATGGATGTGTCACCTCTTGCTCAAACTCAGTCTTTCTAAAACTGAGCTCATAATATCACCATGCCTGTGCCCCATCCCCTGACTTCTCAATCAAGATGCAACTGTCAGTTCCTCCCCTTGTGCCAGGTGTAATTCTGAACTCTGACCTGTCCTTTCAGCCCCAAACCAAGCACTGTCCAAATCTTGTAGACTTCACCTGAGTAACATCTCCAAAATATCCCCTTTTTTAAACAATGAAACCACTAAGCAACTCATTCACTCCCTTGTTATCTCTTGCCTTGACTATAGCAACTCTCTCTTCATATGCTTACCTCTATACAGACTATCTCCCCCTTCAGTCTATCATGAAAGTTTCTGCCAGATTCATCCACCTTACCAACTACCACTACTCCTCTCTGCCAAACCTTGCACTGGCTTTTGATTTTTCAAGGAAAAAAAAAAAAACAATCATCATCATCATACACAGCCATTTACAACTCTGTTTCAAGCTACAGCACCAATCTCGTCACAATATATCACCCTAACCATCCTCTACGCTCCTTCCTAGACCTCCTGCTTTCTAGCTCTCTTTTCTCCTCCTTCCATGCTTGTCTCCGGAACTTCTCCAGAGACTCTTCCATCCTCTGGAACTCTCTACCCCAGTCTATCCTACTATCTTCTACTCTGTCCGCTTCTCGGCGATCCCTGAAAACTCATCTCTTTAGGGAACCCTATTCCTCCTTCACCTTACTAAATATTTCAATTCTCTCATCAGCTCATCCCTTACAAGTTATCTTTCTCTTGTCATCCATGGACTGACACAGCGTGTCTTATACACCTTTACACGTGGGTTATGTCCCTGCTTGCAGGAGAAGACCTAGGCAGAATGTGAGATGTTATACATACATTCTAAACAGCCAGAGCTGAACAGCCCCGCCCAGGGGGGCGGTCCCTCCGGCATAACCCTCCCACTGCAGTCAGCAGACCTCAGTTTTTTTCTGCCTAGCAGAAGGAGAAGACGTGGCTCTTTCAGGAGCCAGTCTCCTGACCTATTTTTATTCCTTTTGGAATTTTTTCCTATTTTTTTTTTTTTTTTTTCTTTTGAGATCTTCTATCAACTGTCGGCTGGGCAATAGGTTGGGTACAAGATATCCTCGTAGTCTTCCCTGTCCGACCATCGAGCGTGCTGATCCTCGCCTTGTGTGCGTGAGACTCAGTTCACGACATGCCCCACGACTCCAGGGGTGGCCGGTGGGCTTCCAGCTCCGCGGTCCTCTCAAGATTGAACAGTCCGGCTGTATCTTTCGCGGTGGACCGGGCCGACAGCTACTCAGTACCGCACTGTGATAGTTCTGTCAGAAACACACCAGTGGGTCCCTCAGGGGACGGGTAAGTAGTCTCTCCTGGCTGCAGGTGAGTACATGCTGTGTGTTTCTTATGTGGGGGATTTCCCTGTCTCCCCCTGTGTTTTTAATGTCACTCTCTGTGCACTTCGCTGGCGCTGTACTGTGTGGGGTGCCTGGGGGCCATACTGTCCTGGGGGGGGGCTCATGCTGCTCTGCATTTCGCTGGGGCTGTTTATTTGAGAGTGAGGGGCCTGGGCGCCGTTCGGCGCCATGTTTGGTGACTGTGCTGTTTTTTACATTGGCGGCCATCTTGCCGTGGCCGCCAGAGCACATTGCGGCGGCCATTTTCTTGTAGCCGCACCTTCTTTTAGCTCTAGTTTGGCCTCTAGCGCCGCTCAGGAACGGCGCGAATCTCCTCAGTCTCTCTCCTCTCAGCTCACTCACGCTGAGCAGCGCGGCGCGGAGAGACAGGGCAGCGGAACCGAGCGGTCCTGGTCAGGTTGGTGGGTCCCCTGGGCATTCCCCTACTTCAGTCAGCACAGCCTGTGGGTGGTCTCAGAGGGGGACATTATGGAGTCAGAGTCACCAGCTTCCCCTAACATGCCAGAGGCAGCAGCCAGTGCTCCAGCACCTGTGGTCCCTATGGACCAGTTGTCGGCAGTCCTGGAATAATTTCTGACCAGGATGGAAGCTGTGTGTGAGCACAAGGGAGCAAAAAAGCGCCCTCTCCCCACTTTATCTCCACAAGGGGAGTGCTCTGATTCAGATATGGGCCTAGCTATTGCTGCTCAGGACCCTAGCTCTGAATATTTGGATGGTTTTGAACAGGACATTCCTTGTGAGGAAGACTCCAGTTCTGAGTCAGTAAATGACAGGGCGCTTGTTAGTGAACTCATTGATGCTGTGAGGGACACTCTCAAGCTAAATGCTGCGACTGCAGAACCTCAGGCGGATACAGTCTCCTTTGGTTCTTTTAAGACCAAGCCTTCTAAAAAGGTTTTTCCATATGTACCTTTCTTTGACCAGCTCATTGACCAGGTCTGGGAAAAGCCGCAGAAGACTTTCATGGTCCCGCGGCGTTTGTCTATTAGATACCCCTTTGAAGACGCCCTGCTTAAAAAGTGGGCTTCTCCCCCGGTGGTCGACCCTCCAGTCGCCCGTTTAAACAAGGCCACCACTCTCCCGATGGAGGGGACTCCTGCGTTTAAGGACCCCACTGACAGGAGGTCAGAAGTGGTGAGTAGAGCCATGTTTGCCTTGTTGGGATCCGCCCTACGGCCAGTAGTAGCGGCGACCCTTGTGTCTCAGACACTCACGGAATGGGCAAAAATTTTGCACCAAACTGTGCAGGAGTATAACCTTCCTCCAGACACTATTGCTCTGGCCCACCAGATGGTGCAGGGTCTGATATATGTGTGCGACGCCACGTTGGACGCGGCCCCTTTAATATCCAGGGCCTCTGTCTCGGCGGTGGTATTGCGTCGTCTCATCTGGTTGAAATGCTGGTCTGCTGACCTAGCCTCTAAGAAGCTCCTGACGGATCTACCTTTTAAGGGTGGTAGACTTTTTGGTGCTGCTCTGGATGACATCATCAAGGATGTCACGGGAGGTAAAAGCACTCTCCTTCCTCAAACTATCAAGGGTAATGAGGCCCGACGTAAACCGGGTCCTTCCTTTCCAGCAAAAAAGGTTTTTTTTTCGTCCGTCAGAGTCCACGGGTAAGCCATCCCAGACTGACAACAGTGCGGCTGGCGGGCACAAGCGCCCCTGGGTGCGTAAGCCGAACAGGCCGGCTCCCAAGCCCGCCTCCGCGTGAAGTCTTGCCCCCGCCCGTCTCTGGGGTGGGGGGACGACTTTGCAGGTTCACGGATCGGTGGACCTCCCGGATCTCCGACCGGTGGGTGTGCGAGGTGGTCACCTCAGGATACAGAATAGAGTTCCGCTCATGGCCCCCAGACAGATTCTTTCCCTCAAATCTCCCTCTCCTTCCTGCCCGTCGGGCAGCCCTCTTGGGGGCTGTACAGGATTTGATCGGGTCCGGAGTAATTGTGCCGGTTCCGTCCCAGGAGAGGTTTCAGGGGTTCTACTCGAATCTGTTTGTTGTTCCAAAAAAGGACGGGGTTCGGCCAATCCTGGACCTCAAGGCCCTGAATGCCTTCGTGAAGGTGCAAAAATTCCGCATGGAATCCATTCGCACAGTGATCGCGATACTCCATCAAGGGGATTTTCTGGCATCCTTGGACATCAAGGACGCCTACTTGCATGTTCCGATCTGCGCCAGCCACCAGAAGTTTCTGCGCTTTGCGGTCGGCGAAGTCCACTATCAATTTGTGGCTCTTCCAAGGTGCTTGCTCCGGTCCTAGCTTTGCTGAGACAGCGAGGCATTGCTATCGTGAGCTATCTGGACGATTTTCTTCTAAGAGCAGACAGTGGCTCAGAATTGGAAGAAAGTGTGACTATCGTCAGTCAGACCCTCAGGGAGTTTGGGTGGCTCCTGAACGTTCAGAAGTCGGTTCTAGTCCCGACTCAGCGTCTGGAGTATCTAGGTCTGATTCTGGACTCCTTGGAGGCAAGAGTCTTCCTACCTCCAGACAAACTACTGACACTTCAGTCTGCAGTACGGGTGCTGACGTCCCGAAAATGATCGTCAATCCGCTTTTGCATGAGAGTCCTGGGACTCATGGTGGCCTCCTTCGAGGCCGTTCCTTATGCCCAAGCGCACACCAGGGCTATACAGAAAGAGATCTTGTCCACTTGGGACAAATCCCCGTTGTCCTTGGATCTTCAGATCCAGGTGAGTCACCTGGTCAGGGCGTCCCTGACGTGGTGGTTGAGGTCCCCGGCTCTTCGGTCCGGGAAGTCGTTCCTCCCCATCCAATGGATGGTGATCACGACGGACACCAGCCTGACGGGCTGGGGGGGGAGTCTGGGGAGTCCTGTCGGCCCAAGGGCTTTGGACTCCGGACGTAGCCCTCTTACCGGTCAATGTGCTGGAGATACGGGCAATCAGACTGTGCCTCTCCTCATGGTCGGAGAAACTACAGGGTCACTCCATCAGGATCCAATCGGACAACACCACAGCAGTGGCGTATGTCAACCATCAAGGGGGGACTCGGAGCTCAGCTGTGGCTTCCGAGGTCACCCGCATCCTGAGGTGGGCCGAAAGAAGCGTGCCGGCTCTGTTGGCCGTCTACATTCCGGGCGTAGACAATTGGCAGGCGGACTATCTAAGTCGCCAGACGCTGGACCAGGGAGAGTGGTCCTTGCACCCGGAGGTCTTTCAACTCCTTTGCAGACGGTGGGGCACGCCGGATGTGGACCTGATGGCCTCTCGACTCAATCGCAAGGGGTCGAGGTTTGTGGCCAGATCCAGGGATCCCTGGGCGGATGCCTCGGATGCGTTGGTGGCCCCATGGGGTCAGTATCACCTGATATACGTTTATCCTCCGCTGCAGTTGCTGCCTCACCTGCTCCGCAGGGTAGCGACCGAGGGAATTCCGGTGATCCTCGTTGCTCCGGATTGGCCTCGGCGTCACTGGTACGCTGATCTGGTACGTCTCGTCGCAGACGTTCCCTGGCGGTTACCAATACGGGGGGACCTTCTGTCTCAAGGTCCTATATTTCATCCTGCTTTACAGTCTCTGGCTTTAACGGCATGGTTATTGAAAGCCAGGTGCTGAGAGACCGAGGTCTCTCAGATTCGGTCATTTCGACCATGTTAAGGGCACGGAAGTCTTCCTCCAGAAAGATCTATCACCGTACTTGGAGAGCTTACATCGCCATGTGCGAAGAGCTGGACTGGCGCCCACGAACGTATTCCGTTCCCAGAATCCTGCATTTTCTGCAGCGTGGCGTGACCCAAAAGCTCGCTTTGAGTACCATTAAGGGTCAGATTTCGGCCTTGGCCATCTTCTTTCAGCGACCGCTGGCGGGTCATCCCTTGGTTAGCACCTTTGTGCAGGGGGTTCGCCATGTGCTCCCCCCTGTCAAGCCTCCTCTCCCCCTGTGGGATTTGAATTTGGTGCTCTCGGTTCTCCAGGAACCTCCCTTTGAGAATATTAGAGATATTCCCCTCTTGACTTTGTCTCAGAAGGTGGCCTTCTTGGTGGCCATTACTTCCATTAGACGAGTGTCTGAGTTGGCGGCCTTGTCCTGCAAGTCGCCCTTTTTGGTCATCCATAAGGATAAGGCGGTGTTACGTCCGCGACCTTCTTTTCTGCCAAAGGTGGTCTCGGCCTTCCACTTAAATGAGGACATTGTCCTCCCGTCCTTGTGTCCTCACCCATCGCATCCCAGAGAGTTTGCGCTTCACACTTTGGATGTGGTATGAGCCTTGCGGGTGTACCTGTCTGCTACTGCCTCTATTCGGAAGTCTGACTCACTATTTGTGGCTGTCTCTGGTCCAAAACAGGGCCAAGCGGTTTCGTCTGCCACCATTTCTAGGTGGATCAGACAAACCGTCATTCAAGCTTATGCTCTCAAGGGGCGGGCGCCTCCCTTTCCGGTTACGGCACATTCCACCAGGGCAATTGGTGCTTCCTGGGCTTTCCGACATCAAGCGTCGGTTGCACAAGTGTGCAAGGCGGCGACCTGGTCGTCTGTTCATACCTTTTCTAAGTTTTATAAGGTTGATGTGGCTGCATCTTCGGATGCTTCCTTCGGCCGCAAGGTGTTGCAGGCCGCTGTTTGATGTTGCAACTCCTCCGTTGAGGAGCTCTGCCTTGTTTGGAGTGAAGTTTTTGGTTTTCCATTTATACTGCTCCCATCCCTCTTGACACTGCTTTGGGACATCCCACGTGTAAAGGTGTATAAGACACGCTGTGTCAGTCCATGGATGACAAGAGAAAATAGGATTTTTGTACTCACCGTAAAATCCGTTTCTCTGGCATCCATGGACTGACACAGCACCCACCCTTCTTTTCGAGTTTGTACTGCTTTGTTACGAACTGAGGTCTGCTGACTGCAGTGGGAGGGTTATGCCGGAGGGACCGCCCCCCTGGGCGGGGCTGTTCAGCTCTGGCTGTTTAGGATGTATGTATAACATCTCACATTCTGCCTAGGTCTTCTCCTGCAAGCAGGGACATAACCCACGTGTAAAGGTGTATAAGACACGCTGTGTCAGTCCATGGATGCCAGAGAAACGGATTTTACGGTGAGTACAAAAATCCTATTTTTGTTTCACTTGCCCCCTCCTATTAGATTGTAAGCTCTCAGGAGCAGGCCCTCTTGTATTGAATTGTATTGTCTCCCTTTATGTAAAGCGCTGCACAAACTGTTGGTGCTATTTAAATCCTGCATTATAATAGCCAAAATGTCCACAATGTTTTGTTTTATACTAATATAAATATATATATATATATATATATACACACTCTGAGTAGATATGCCTTGGCTGTCTCTACACAGGCATAATTAAAAAGTTTGCCCTTTGTATAACCTTTTTATTGAAATAAAATAATTAACCTCCTGCTGACCGCAATACGTGTGTGTGTGTGTGTGTGTGTGTGTGTATATATATATATATATATATATATATATGTATGTATGTATGTATGTATGTTGCAGTTTGCAAGTGGTTTACTGGGATTATGGCTGAAGATATCAGCCATAACACCGTTATTGTTTTTCAGCTGATGGCTGGCTTTCTCATGAAAGTTTTCCAAGTGGCTCATGAGCCACTGTGACACTTTCAGCCGCTTGCCGGTGTTTCTCTGGCTAAGGGACCAGTGTAAAAATAAAATAAGAAAAAATGTAAAGCACTCCGATCCCTCCATGCTCTCGCACAAAAGCGAACGCATATGTAAGTCATGCACGCATATGTAAACGGTATTTTCGCCACACATGTGAGGTATCGCCGCGAACGTTGGAGCGAGAACAATAATTTAAGCGCTAGACCTCCTCTAACTCTAACAGGTGACCTGTAAAGATGTTTAAAGTGTCATCTATGACGATTTTTAGGTATGGTAGTTTGTCGCCATTCCACGAGTGTGCGCAATTTTAAAGCTTGACATGTTGGCCATCAATTTACTAGTCATAACATCATCTTTCATTGCCTACAAAAAATTTGGTGTGTGTGTGTGTGTGTGTATATATATATATATATATATATATATATATATATATATATATATATATATATATATATATATATATATAGCGTTCGAAAAACCGCTGCGCAAATGCTGTGTGACATAAAAAAAAATTGTAACTATCACCATTATCTTCTCTAGGGTCTCTGCTTACATATATATATAAATTGGGGGTTATAAATAATTTTTTAGCAAAAAAAATATACTGATTTAAACTTGTAAACAAAGAGTGCCAGAAAAGGCTTGGTCTTCAAGTGGTTAAAAGAAAGCTTTACCTTTCAAATTTCAGACCCTGGAAATGTGCATATGTCACCTCTCTAATGCACAGAGGTTAGCAGTCTCTTGCCACCTTTTCATAGATTTTTTTATTTTTTACCCATATACAGTAAAACCTTGGTTTGAGAGCGTTTTGCAAGATGAGCAAAATTTTTAAATAAATACATTTTGACTTGATATAAAAGTAGCGTCATGTCACAACGGAGTATAAAAGAGAACAGAGGCGCCTCTGAGTGTAGCAATGTGGTTAAATTTAATGAAGGTACAACATTTAGCAACTCGCATGGTTGATGATTAAAACGGGCACATCCAAGTATGCAGGCATCCCGGGTAAAGCTGTCCACATAGACCATCCGCCGCACTGCCATCAGACCTCCCACGCTGCGCTCCATGAGCGCTTCAATCCTCGCTTTCAGATCATTCTACTGCAGGGTAGTCTTCCCAGTCACGATGGCAGACCTGCATACTTAGATGTGCCTCTTTTATTCATCAACCATGTGAGTTGCTAAATGTTGTACCTGCATTAAATGTAACCATATTGCTACACTTAGAGGCGCCTCTCTTCTCTTATACTCTGTAGCTCCTGCTGGATTTTGCTTCTAATCCCCTTGTGGAGGCTTCCATTTGTGGATGGATATTTTATGGTTACACAACGTGGTCACATTGCTATAATCTTTTTATATGGACTATAAACTGAAGGACTTATGAATAAATGGTTGTGCAACGAATCATTTGAGTTTCCATTATTTCTTATGGGGAAATTTTCCTTGATATACAAGTGCTTTGGATTACAAGCATGTTTCTGGAACGAATTATGCTCGCAATCCTTTATTTGCTTAGAGCCCAGCTATACTTAGAACTTTAGATTTTTTTTAAAGACTATTTTGGGGTCTCTCTGAGCACCTGTGCAGATGGACACAGGGACAGAATTTTATAAACTAGTTTACACCACAAAGTTTGTGTTGTGCACATTATACATGTGCTCTGGTATGCAGTGTAAAATGTGCACTGCCATGCTTTGTTGAAATGCATTGCAGTGCTTGAATTTTTTAAATTTCTGTGTAATTCTTTGTAATGTAACACGTTGTAATGCATTTTGTAATGTGTTTTTGTGCACTGCAAAAAAGAAATGCATTGTCTGCACTTTTCTCCAGCGCATATCAGTGCAAGCAATGCTTTTAGCATGAACTGGGCACATTAAACTCCAATGGTATTTGTTGTGACCTTGCATTGAGCCTGCATTGATAATTCACCTACAGGTACCTTATGTGGTTACTTCTTACCTACTTAGAAAAATGTATACAATTTATATTTATAGGCAATTGCGACACAAAAATCTAGTTCAGCTGCTGGGAGTGATTGTTGAAGACAAGTGCAGTCTGTATATTGTCACAGAATTCATGGCAAAGGTAATTGATTTTGTTTTATACATGTTTTCAACAAAACTTTGAGTTCCTTAAAGTCATGATTTCAAAAAAGTTATTCTCTAATTGGGTGAACGTGATGTATTACTGTGAAAATGTAATACGTGTGTAAGATAACCGAGTGCGTTGTAACAATTCTCTGCTGTACTTTTATGGTGGTTTCCTGTGCTTTACCCAGTTTCCCATTTTTAGAATCTCAGTTGATTACAGTCCAGCAGCCATCTGACATGTGTTTTTGCTTCCCAGGGCAGCTTGGTGGACTATTTACGGTCTCGGGGAAGGTCGGTGTTAGGAGGGGAATGTTTACTGCAGTTCTCTTTGTAAGTATCCCATAACTTGCTCTGATGTTGACCAGTTAAATCAATATGTAATACAGAAGAAATGATTATCTAATTAGCTAGTTGTATACCTAAATAAAGTTTATTTAAACTCTTTAACAACGTTCTTCTCTTATTTGCTCCCTTTTTGGTCCATTTAATATACCATTAAAAGTATTTTGTTATAACTGTTGGATAAGTGCAAAAATACTGATTGATCCTTCCATAAATCCATTGAGCTTATAACTTTCTGTGTTCTCTGCCTCAACTGCATTATTGGTTACATCTAAGTTCATAGAGGAGGGTTTTTATAGTCCTAGCACACTTCCTGTCCTAGGGTAACCATGCAGCTCCTCCATAGAATACAGTAAGTGAGTGTTGTTAGTGAGGGAGTTGTTAGAATCATCAGTAAAGAAAAAAAAAAGGAGGGACGGGGGCAAAACAAAGTCTGGAAAAAAGTAATGCAGCCACAACATCTAAGAACAGGTAAGCTGCAGTATAGTACATTTTTGATCTATGGTTGTTTTATCATGGTTGCATGATAGTTTTTCTTTTTTTTGTGTTTTAGTTGAGATTTGCAAAGCGAGATCAAACAAATTCTTGTTGGTATAACATTTATTTAAGTAATGATCGATACAAATAAACAATTTAATAATATTAGAAAATGTAACCAGAATACTTAGCTATAGATGCCTTTTCATCAAGGAGTCCCACCCACTTTTATTGCGGCCTGGCATAGATGAAGAAAAACAGGCACGTGCATTTAACCACTTGCTGACCGCCTCCTGTAGATATACGTCAGCAGAATGACACGGCTGCGCAAAGCAATGTACCTGTACATTGCTTTAAATTGCCGCCGTGCGGGCCTGCGCCCCTGCCGCGAGCTCTGTGACCGCACATGCGGGACTCGCTGTCCACCGGTGTCCCGTGATTGTGTCACGGAGCTGCAGAACAGCCTATGTAAACAAGGCATTTCCCTGTTCTGCCTAGTGAAAGGACAGTGATCTACTGCCCCCTGTCATTGGGAGCAGTAATCACTGTCGTGCCACTCGTAGCCCAGCCCCCCCCCCCCTATCAGTTAGAATCACTACCTAGGACACACTCAAGCCCTTCCTCGCCCCCTAGTGGTTAACCCCTTCTTTGCCAGTTTAATTTACACAGTAAGCCGTGCATTTTTAAAAGCACTGATCGCTGTATAAATGACAATAGTCCCAAAAAAGCATCAAGTGTCCGATGTGTCCGCCATAATGTCACAGTAAGGATAAAAATTGCAGATCGCCGCTATTACTAGTAAAAAAAAAATTATTAATAAAAATGCCATAAATCTATCCCCTATTTTGTAGACGCTATAACTTTTGTGCAAACCAATCAATATACGCTTATTGCGTTTTTTTTTTTTTTTTTTACCAAAAATATGTAGAATACATATCGGCCTAAACTGAGAGAAATCTTTTTTTTATATGTTTTTGGGGATATTTATTATAGCAAAAAGTCAAAATTGTCGCTCTTTATTTGTTTATAGCGCAAAAAATAAAAACCGCAGAGGTGATCAAATACCACCAAAAGAAAGCTCTATTTGTGGGGGGAAAAAAGGACGTCAATTTTGGTTGGGTGCAACGTCGCACGACCACGCAATTGTCAGTTAAAGCGACGCAGTGCCGAATCACAAAAAATGGCCTGGTCATTGGGCAACCAAATCCTCTGGGGCTGAAGTGGTTAAGCAGCCCTGTTGCGTGACTAACTAATACAAGTTTTGGCTGTGGTATATTCAGGACTAGTAGGTAGCATTTGGAAAATTACAACCTCTGAATAACACAGCACATCCTGGTCAGTTTGTAATGACATTCATTCCCTTTAGCATTAGGTCAGTTAAGGTAAAGCCATACTTGTGTCCTTATATGGCCCCTTGACCAGGTTTAGAATTTGTTCTTGGATATTGTGAGCCAGTATTAATAAGGAAATATGAAATTTCCCCTTCAGGTTTAGATACATTTTAAGTCCTTTATGGCTAGATAATTTATGGTATATCATGTTTACGCTGGTCTTTCTTAGAGATGTGTCTGAAGGAATGGAATATCTAGAAGACAATAACTTCGTGCATAGAGATTTAGCGGCACGCAATGTGTTGGTGTCAGAAGATAATATGGCCAAGGTCAGCGATTTTGGACTTACGAAAGAAGCCTCTGCAGTACAAGACACCAGCAAACTGCCAGTGAAGTGGACATCTCCAGAGGCATTGCGGGAGAAGGCAAGTTACCTCTGTGCTTTTCATACACTTACCAACACTGTGACTGACTGCAAGTTACTAGTACAGTAGGTGCCGCCGATATTGTATTTCTATGGTGCTCCCATCGCCGAGATTCTCGGCGACAGGAGTGCCGAGATCTCGGCAGCAGGGTGGCGACACGTGTCGCGCTCGCTGCAATAGCGTGGAGACGCGACACTGTATTGAGCGGGGATCCGACGCGGATTCCCGCCAATACCAGGCACTGCGTTTGGTATGAATCCTGAGCGGGAACGCCACGCCAATTTTTAAAGAAAAAAACGGCGTGGGTTCCCCCTCCAGGAGCATACCAGGCCCTTGAGTCTGGTCTGGATTTGAAGGGGAGCCCTACGCCGAAAAACAGGCGTGGGGGCCCCCCTCAAGATCCAAACCAGACCCTTATCCGAGCACGCAACCTGGCAGGCCGCAGGGGAAGAGGGGGGGACGAGAGCGCCCCCCCTCCCTCCTGAACCGTACCAGGCCACATGCCCTCAACATGGGGGGTTTGGTGCTCTGGGGCAGGGGGTCGACCTGCGGCCCCCCCACCCCAGAGCACCCTGCCCCCATGTTGATGAGGACAGGGCCTCTTCCCGACAACCCTGGCCGTTGGTTGTCGGGGTCTGCGGGCGGGGGGCTTATCGGAATCCGGGAGCCCCCTTTAATAAGGGGGCCCCCAGATCCCTGCCCCCCCACCCTATGTGAATGAGTATGGGGTACATTGTACCCCTACCCATTCACCTGGTGGAAAATAAATGGAAATAAAAACACAACACAGTTTTTAAAAGTATTTTATTGCACCGCTCCGGAGGTCTTCTTCCAACTTCGGGGGTCTCCGGTGTCGTCGCCGCGTTCTCCGATTCTTTCTTCTGCCGGGCCTCCGCTAACTTCTTTTTAGCTCTTTTGCTAGCGGAGAGGCCCGGTCTTCTCCGTCGCCGCCTTCTTCTCCCGCTCTCCGGTTCTTCTCCCGCTCTCCGGTTCTTCTCCCGCTCTCCGGTTCTTCTCCCGTTCTCCGGTTCTTTCTTCCGCCGGGCCTCCGCTAACTTCTTTTTAGCTCTTTTGCTAGCGGAGAGGCCCGGTCTTCTCCGTCGTCTCGTCCGGCTCTCCGTTGTCCTTCTGCCGGCCCCTCCACTAACTTCTTGGTAGCTCTTTTGCTAGTAGAGGAGCCGGTCTTCTCCATCGTCGGCGTCTTCTTCCCTCTTCTCCTCCTCGATGTTGACTCGTCGCTTCCTAGTGCAGTAATGATAAATCTTCGGTCCGCAGAGATTAATATAGGCTTCTCATGACGTCAGTCACATGGTCCCATGACGTCACAGTCACATGCTCCGGGGCACATGTGCACATGTGCCCCGGAGCATGTGACTGTGACGTCATGTGCACATGTGCCCCGGAGCATGTGACTGTGACGTCATGAGAAGCCTATATTAATCTCTGCGGACCGAAGATTTATCATTACTGCGAGAGGAAGCGACGAGTCAACATCGAGGAGGAGAAGAGGGAAGTAGACGGCGACGACGGAGAAGACCGGCTCCTCCACTAGCAAAAGAGCTACCAAGAAGTTAGTGGAGGGGCCGGCAGAAGGACAACGGAGAGCCGGACGAGACGACGGAGAAGACCGGGCCTCTCCGCTAGCAAAAGAGCTAAAAAGAAGTTAGCGGATGCCCGGTGGAAGAAAGAACCGGAGAGCGGGAGAAGAACCGGAGAGCGGGAGAAGAACCGGAGAGCGGGAGAAGAACCGGAGAGCGGGAGAAGAACCGGAGAGCGGGAGAAGAACCGGAGAGCGGGAGAAGAACCGGAGAGCGGGAGAAGAACCGGAGAGCGGGAGAAGAACCGGAGAGCGGGAGAAGAACCGGAGAGCGGGAGAAGAAGAAGGCGACGGAGAAGACCGGGCCTCTCCGCTAGCAAAAGAGCTAAAAAGAAGTTAGCGGAGGCCCGGCAGAAGAAAGAACCGGAGAACGCGGCGACGACACCGCAGACCCCCGAAGTCGGAAGAAGACCTCCGGAGCGGTGCAATAAAATACTTTTAAAAACTGTGTTGTGTTTTTATTTCCATTTATTTTCCACCAGGTGAATGGGTAGGGGTACGATGTACCCCATACTCATTCACATAGGGTGGGGGGGCCGGGATCTGGGGGCCCCCTTATTAAAGGGGGCTCCCGGATTCCGATAAGCCCCCCATCCGCAGACCCCGACAACCAACGGCCAGGGTTGTCGGGAAGAGGCCCTGTCCTCATCAACATGGGGGCAGGGTGCTCTGGGGTGGGGGGGCCGCAGGTCGCCCCCCTGCCCCAGAGCACCAAACCCCCCATGTTGAGGGCATGTGGCCTGGTACGGTTCAGGAGGGAGGGGGGGCCGCTCTCGTCTTCCCCTGCAGCCTGCCAGGTTGCGTGCTCGGATAAGGGTCTGGTTTGGATCTTGAGGGGGACCCCCACGCCGTTTTTTCGGCGTAGGGCTCCCCTTCAAATCCAGACCAGACTCAAGGGCCTGGTATGCTCCTGGAGGGGGAACCCACGCCGTTTTTTTCTTTAAAAATTGGCATGGAGTTCCCGCTCAGGATTCATACCAAACGCAGTGCCTGGTATTGGCGGGAATCCGCGTCGGATCCCCGCCTATCGGCAATGCGTGTCGCTCATCGTGAAAGGAAAAATTTCTTTCTCGTACATCACGGGACACAGAGCGACATAGTCATTACTAATGGGTTATATAGATACCGTCAGGTGCTGGCACTGGCAACTTCCAAAACCGGAAGTACCCTCCCCTATATAAGCCCCTCCCATCCGTGAGCACCTCAGTTTTTTGCCAGTGTCTAAGGTGTTGGCCAAGAAGAAACATGTGTTTTTCACTGAGCTTGCGTACAGGTTCTTTTGGGCCTCAGTAAGCTATTCCGGATCCGACCAAAAAAGCTTCATAGCTAAACGGTCGGTACCCGGGCCTTGCAGAGAAGAGCAAGGTTTTGCCTGTAATGCTTCTCTTAGGAGAGCTGGACCCTGGGATCCAGAGCTCTGGTCATACCCACGACCAAGATGTTTTCTGTGCAGGGTGCTATACAGGTCCAGGGGAGTGGAATCCTTGGGAACCCGGTCCCTGAAGGTTTGATTACAATGCCTGCCGTGATAGGTGAATTTTGGGCTTTTGTGGACCGAACAAAGTCCTGCGGCGGGGAACAGGTAAGTGGGGGCCCCCAGGAACTTGGTTCTATTGGGGGACCCCCAAGCCTAATTTGTCTTTCTGTCTGTTACCTAATGGTATTCCCGCAAAATTCTGTGCATGCCTGTAACTACTAAAAAAATGTAATAATTTTTAATGGTGGTCAAGAAAAATTTTTTTTTTTTTTTTAATATATTTAATATATTAGACTGCGGTACCTGTGTTTGTCCACTAGAGGCCGCTGTGGAATGTTTTCTTGTCATGTGGACTAGTTTCTTCTCAGCAGAGCAAGTCCAGGCAGATGGTGAGTTCTCTTATGGGAAACTGCTTCCTCTGCCATGTTGCAATGCTCGTCCATCCCCCGGCCTGCGGCAAAGAGGGGCCCTGGCTCTTGTCCCTAGTTTCCATTTTTCGAAATTAGCGCCAAAGGCGCACGTGGCCGCGCGCGTGCGCGTGCACGCGCCTCTATATATAGAGGTGAGCCGGGAAAGGGGGCGGAGCCTGGGGGATGACGCTCTGTGCGCGCCGCAGCGCTTCTGCGCATGTGCGGGCGTCCCAGCATGTTAAAAATCACAATTTTGTGTGGTGAGCTGGCTATGAAGTACAGAGACAGAGCTGGCAACATTTAAAAAAGGGCATACAGCAAGCGGTTGATACAGGCATCCCCTAGAAAGGCACATTAGTAGACACCAACTGTTTCTTATAGCAGCATTTATGCTAGACTATTGTCAGTAACTGGTGTATTTCGGCTGGAATACCTCAGCTTTGTGGCTTAGGAATATGCCGTCTAAAAACTCCGGGACTAGAAATTCCAGGAGGAATAGGGGGTCTCCATCGGGCTCTGAGGATCTTGGGCATGCTTTGGCTGCACCAGTCTCCCCTGAAGAATCAGAGGTTAGTGACCGTAGAGCACCCTCAGGAGTACCTGGTACTGTGGCTGTCCTCAGTTCACCTGCTCCTGAGGATTTTTTCCTCAGCTCTGGGAGGGCTGGAAGAGAGATTGTCAGCATTGATCGCGGCTTCCCTGTCACAGGAGAAAAGCGCCCGATCTCCGTCTCCTCCCTCAGAGTGCCTGTTAACAGAGCAACAGTCCCATACAGGGATCGACCTACCTGAAGGGGATCAGGATGAGGTCGATTCGGTTGTAGAGGAATCAACAGTGGAAGAGCCATTCTCAGCATCACATGCTGAAAGGTTATGGGTTCAGTCCCTGACTAATATGGTCCGATCAGCATTTAAAATGCCACTTGCGGAGCCATCATCCACTTCTGTCTCCTCGTTGGGGTCGCTAAAAGACTGTTTGTTCCTTTCCGATCCATCCTTTATTGGAAGGGCTCTTTTACCAGGATTGGGAGCATCCTGACAAAATATTTACTCCCCCTAAGAGATTTCCGGTGGTCTATCCCATGGAGGATAAGTTCATCAGAAAATGGAAGGTCCCTACAGTGGACGCAGCCATCTCTTGTGTGAATAAATCACTGACATGTCCGGTGGATAATGTCCAAATGTTCAAGGACCCAATAGATAAAAAATTGGAGTCCTTATTAAAATCTGCTTTTTCTACAGCAGGATTGGTGACACAACCAGCAGTGGCAGCTATTGGGGTCTGCCAAGCAGTGAAGGATCAGTTGAAACAGGTCTTAAGGGACTTGCCAGATCAGCAGGCTCTTGCCCTAGCTGATCTACCTAGAGCCTTATGCTTTGCGGTGGACGCCATAAAGGATTCAATCCATCAGGCCTCCCGCCTTACGCTGTCTGTAGTACATATGCGCAGGCTTCTATGGCTCAAAAACTGGTCTGCTGAAGCTCCCTGTAAAAAATTGCTGGTCAGCTTCCCATTTCATGGTGAGCGCTTATTCGGGGAAGACCTGGACAAGTATATCCAGAGAATTTCCAGCGGTAAAAGTACACTTTTGCCGGTTAAAAATAGAGTTAGAGGTCCCTCTTTTAAGAGGCCGGCTTCTCCAGTCCCTAGGACATCGGCTGTGAAACAGTTCCGACGGCCTCCTCGGTCAAATCCCGGAGGTAAAAATCAGGGACAGTTGCAGGGTAACAAGAAGCCCTGGAGCAGGAGAGGTACAAAACCTCCCCCAAAGTCAAATGCATGAAGGGTTGCCCCCACTCAATCGGGTGGGGGGAAGACTTCAGTTGTTCACAGAGACCTGGCGGGACACGATCCGAGACAGATGGGTGCTCTCCGCAGTAAATCTGGGATACAAATTGGAGTTAAAAAACTCCCCTCCTTCCCGCTTTATAAGGTCAAACGTGCCAAGGGATCCCCAGAAGAGAGGATCCCTCCTGTTGGCACTGGAACAATTATTGCTCCAAGCAGTAATTATAGAGGTTCCCCTGGAAGAATGGGGGTTCGGGTTTTACTCAAACCTCTTTACAGTTCCGAAGCCAAACGGGGACGTGAGGCCCATATTAAATCTAAAAGGGCTAAACAAATTCCTACATATCAGGACTTTCCGGATGGAGTCGATCCGATCGGTAGCCACTGCCCTACAAGGGGAGGAATGGTTAGCCTCGATCGACATCAAAGATGCTTATTTGCACATTCCCATCTTTCCAGCCCACCAAAAATTTCTACGCTTTGCGGTAGAAGGGCGCCATTTTCAGTTCAGAGCCTTACCCTTCGGTCTGGCCACAGCACCAAGAGTGTTCACAAAAATTCTGGCCCCATTATTGGCCAATCTAAGGACACGAGGTGTAACGATAATGGCATATCTAGACGACTTGTTGCTGATAGACCACTCAGTGGAAAAACTAGAAGTGGTTGTTCACGAGACAATCAAGTTTCTGGAATATCACGGTTGGATTATCAACCGAGACAAGTCAGCCCTAAAACCAGTCAAAAGTCTGGAATACTTGGGGCTAAGGCTGGATTCAGACCAGAGAAAAATTTTCTTGCCTCAAGAAAAGGGGTCGTCTTTGAGAGATTTGATCCACTTAGTGGGTTCAAAAAGACAGCCATCCATACGCCTGTGCATGAGGCTGCTGGGAAAAATGGTGGCATCATTCGAAGCAGTACCCTACGGTCAATTCCATTCAAGGAAATTGCAAAGGGCCATACTGTCAGCCTGGAACAAAAAAGTTCAGGCTCTGGACTTACCAATGTCCTTGTCCCCTTCCGTTCGCAAGAGCCTCCGCTGGTGGTTGGTTCCCCAGAATCTGGAAAGAGGGAAATCCTTCAGTCCGATTTCCTGGAAGGTGGTCACTACAGATGCCAGCCTTATAGGCTGGGGAGCAGTACTGGAGCAATGGTCTCTCCAGGGCAAGTGGTCAGAAGCAGAAAAGGCCCTGCCCATCAATCTCTTAGAGATACGAGCAGCCCGGTATGCCCTAGTAGCATGGACATCCAAACTCCAAGGGTCCCCTGTCAGAGTTCAATCAGACAATGCCACAGCAGTGGCATATATCAATCGTCAGGGGGGCACCAGGAGTTGTGCAGCCCAAAGGGAAGTAAATTACATCCTGAGATGGGCAGAAAGATATGTCCCAGCCATATCTGCGGTATTCATTCCAGGAGTGGAGAATTGGAAGGCGGACTTTCTAAGTCGCCAACAATTATGCCCAGGGGAATGGTCCCTTCATCCCGAGGTTTTCCGGACAATATGTCAGCGGTGGGGAACACCGGATGTAGATCTGCTAGCATCCAGATTCAACACAAAAGTGGACAGGTTTGTCTCTTGGACAAGGGATCCCCTAGCGTGCGGCTCGGATGCCCTAGTGTTCCCTTGGGATCAGTTCAAGCTGATATATGCATTCCCACCGCCACAATTGTTACCTCGATTACTCCGCAGAATCAGGGTAGAAAAGAAACGAGTGATTCTGGTGGCTCCAGCGTGGCCCCGAAGAGCATGGTACGCGGAGATTGTAAAAATGTCTCTGGGGAGTCCTTGGACCCTCCCACATCGTCCGGACCTGCTTTCGCAAGGACCGATATACCACCCTTCCTTACCAGCCCTAGGTTTGACGGCCTGGCTATTGAAGCCCACATTCTAAAAAAGAGAGGGCTCTCTAATGCTGTGGTATCTACCATGATCAATGCCAGGAAGCCGGTATCCAGGCAGATCTACTATAGAATCTGGAAGGCGTACATCGCCTGGTGTGAGGCCAAGAAATGGCATCCACGTAAATACGTAATAGGTAGGATTCTGGACTTCCTACAATGGGCTGTAGATAGGAAGCTTGCCTTGAGTACTATCAAGGGTCAGATTTCGGCCTTGTCAATATTTTTTCAAAGGCCCTTGGCTTCGCATTCACTAGTCAAAGCCTTTATACAAGGAGTGATGCGTATTAGTCCTCCGGTTAATATTCCCATATGTCCATGGGATCTAAACTTGGTTCTGTCGGTTCTACAGAAACAACCATTTGAACCATTACAGCATATTTCCTTGGTGCTTCTCACCAGGAAATTGATTTTTCTAGTAGCCATTTGTTCGGGTAAAAGAGTATCGGAATTAGCAGCTATGTCCTGTAAGGAGCCATATCTGGTTATCCATAAGGACAGAGTAGTGTTACGTCCTCATCCAGCCTTTCTTCCTAAGGTGGTATCGAGGTTTCATTTGAACCAAGATGTGGTTCTTCCTTCTTTTTTCCCCAAACCTACTTCGGTAGAGGAAAAGTTATTGCATTCTTTGGATGTAGTAAGAGCAGTTAAAGCTTATCTAAAAGCCACTGCTCAGATTCGCAGAACGGATACTTTGTTTATTCTGCCGGAAGGCCCCAGAAAGGGTCAGGCAGCGTCAAAATCTACTTTAGCCAAGTGGATTCGACCGGTCATAATACAAGCCTATGGCTTGAGAAGGAGACCGCCTCCGTTCAAAGTTAGAGCGCACTCCACGAGAGCAGTTGGAACTTCATGGGCAGTGCATCACCAGGCCTCCCTGGCTCAAATCTGTAAGGCCGCAACATGGTCTTCAGTACACACGTTTACTAGGTTCTACCAGGTGGACGTTAGAAGTCAGGAGGATGTCGCCTTTGGGCGCAGTGTGTTGCAGGCCGCAAAAGATCCTCATGTCTGATAGCGCTCAGCTTATATATGGTGTATCCCCCCCCCTCATTTGGCATTGCTTTAGGACATCCCATTAGTAATGACTATGTCGCTCTGTGTCCCGTGATGTACGAGAAAGAAAATAGGATTTTTATAACAGCTTACCTGTAAAATCCTTTTCTTGGAGTACATCACGGGACACAGAGCTCCCGCCCCTCTTTGGGGACACTTATTGCTTTGCTACAAAACTGAGGTGCTCCCGGATGGGAAGGGCTTATATAGGGGAGGGTACTTCCGGTTTTGGAAGTTGCCAGTGCCAGCACCTGACGGTATCTATATAACCCATTAGTAATGACTATGTCGCTCTGTGTCCCGTGATGTACTCCAAGAAAAGGATTTTACAGGTAAGCTGTTATAAAAATCCTATTTTTTCCTTTCCCGATGACGAGACAGCTCGGCGCTGGCTCTCGCGACGGAGCTCATAGGGTGTCAATCTCGCCGCTAGAAGCGGCGAGATTGACACAATATCGGCGGCACCTACTGTACCAAGGCTATCTAAATTAGTAGTATACATTGAATTTTCAACAACTGAAAAGCACTTCAGTATACCCATAATACTATATGGTCTTATAGAACAATACAGTTAGAAACACATTTGAAGTAGATCTGTCATTAAACTTCACTAGCTTTTAGGCACATGTCGGCATAAAAGGAACATAGATTTTTTTTTGAGTAGAAAAGTACCTATTGCCTTGTTATGAACTGAAAAAACTGCTCTCCAGCTCCCTGACCCTGTCTAGTAGACTTGCACACTGTGTAACATTACTAAACATAAAGCAAAGAATGCATATGTAACAGGCTATTAAGGTTGTCCCCATGTACATTCAGGATTACAGACTACACATAAAAAAATTTAATAAAGCAAGCCCGGTCAAATTGTAATATCTGACAGGCCTAAACCGTGCATGTTCTGATTATTTTGCATATTTTGTGATTTATGTGCTTCCCACCTTCCTTTCCCCATAGCCGATGTATACACACTATTTCCTTGCTGCTCTAGTGCCATTGTTGATTGTAAGTGTTTAATGATTACTAGTAAGTCTATGCCGTAAAAGGACTAACTATAATCATTTTAAGCTTCCCACTTGGACCTACTTGTATTCACAATAGGGGATCTGCCATGCTGTACATTAAGGAGTGGGGCCTGGCATCATATGCCCTTTGTTCCATGTGACAGAAAAGCCATGTGAAGCAGAAGGAACCAGATCCTGCAGGTTGCCTGACAGGCAAGGAGCTCTGAGTGGAGCAGATTAAGGGCAGGATGTGCTGGTCGCCAGAGACCTGTTTCCAGTCAACCTGGCAACTGGAATTAGTCCCATATAGTAAAAAAGTTTGCAGAGTTGTTTGTCCAAACAGCATGTACGTTCCTCATGTGCAAATATTAGGCTGTTTTCTCCTTTCGTCTTCCAGGACAGCCTCTGAGACATAGGCATCCTCCCTCCGGGACAGGAAACGCACACACCCATCATCTTTAAAGGTGGTCCTCTAGGCCTCCCTCTTCAGTTATTGTGTTTCCTGCCGGACGGGAAGGAGCACGCATAGGAACCTAAAGGGAGCTCCATGTCTCAGGACTGTCCTGGGAAGAGCCCCTGGCAATGGCTCTCCTCTGCCTGGGCACCCCTCTGTCCTATCGGGGAAGAGCGAGGTTGCCGGCTCCACCGCTGCCGCTAGCTCGGAGAGAGCAGGACCTTTGGTGTCTTGGACCCAGTCCCCCTGTCTGCCTGTACCTGGATTGAGTTGTGTCCTGGCTGGCGGGCGAGAGACGCTCGGCTGGCCACGCCGATTCGGCCGACACTTCCGGGTACAGCGCGCGGGGGGGGGGGGGGCTTCTGCATTCCAGCGAGCGGAAGTGACGAGCCTTACGGCGGAACCGCATCATCAAGGGGCGCCCGGAGACATGGTTCCAGTCTCTTAGGCGCAGCGGAGGATAGCCAGGCATTACCGGAGCGGTGAAAGGCTCTGCGAGGTTGCGTAAACACCCGGGACCATGGAGACACCTGTTCAGGTTGTAGACTCCGGTTCATCAGGCTCCGGTGCCTCTCAGGTAAGGTGGTGAGGGTGGACCATTCCTTACACAGGGGGGTCAGGGTATTGGACCCTATATTCCCCTCCCTGGGTGGAGAACCTCTGGTGAGGGGTGGGCACTTCCTAGGCTGACTCGAGCACAGTGGTGGTGTGGGTCAGGGAGGCATATTGATGGAATTTTTTTTGTCCTTTTTCTTTTGTTTGGCTTTCAGGTCAAAGCCCAGGACAAGACTCGTATGCAGAAGCCTAGGAAAAAGTGTGCCGTTTGTGGGGCTAAGTTAGGCTCTAACTGAGAGAAGCCTCTATGCCCTGATTGTGTCAGCAGTCTCGTCAAGGATAATTCTGTGGCAGAGTGTCACAAGATCCTGGCTTCATTTAAAGACGAGCTAGCATAGCAGATTGGAGTTCGATTCTGTTCCCCCCTCAATGTTCCAGCTTACCCAGCTGCCAAGAGACCGGGAAAAAGCAAAGGCTTTGGGTCTGTTATTAGGGGATCTAGTGGATCAAAGAGTCCTTATTCAGCTGCCCCTGAAGGAGCAGGGTCAGGGGGTGTATTCTCACGTGTTTGTCGTGAAGAAACCTTCCGGGAAGTTAAGGTTAATCCTGAATCTTCGTCCCCTGAACAAATTTGTAAAATACAAGAGGTTCAGGATGGAGTCAATATTCTCTGTAACCAACCTCCTGTTCTCAGGCTGTTTCATGGCCACAGTAGATCTCAGGGATGCCTATCTACATATCCCCATACATCAGGAATTTCAAAAGTTCCTAAGGCTGGCAGTGCAGATCGATGCACAAGTCCTGCACTACCAGTTCCGAGCACTCCCTTTCGGTCTGTCCTCATCGCCGAGAATCTTTACAAAGGTTCTGGCAGAAGCCCTGGCTCCACTGAGAGTCAAAGCTATCACGGTGGTCCCCTACCTGGACGACCTCCTGTTTGTCGCCCCATCTTTTCACCAACTGGAGAAAGACCTACAGGAGGCCCAGAGTTTCCTACTGTCTCTGGGGTTGTTGATCAACCGAGACAAATCTCAGCTGACCCCGTCCCAGGAGGTCCTTTACTTGGGATACAGAATCTCTTCGGTGGAGATGAAAGTCTTTCTTCCCAGGGAGAAGATTCTGAAGGTAGATCAGGCAGTAGCCCCGCTTCTATCCTGTCAGCCCCAATCAGGGAGGTTATGAGAGTTCTGGGGTTGATGTCGTCCTGCTTCCCAGCTGTTCCGTGGGCAAGACTGCACCAGCGCCCTCTACAGGGTCTCATGTTGAGCCACTGGGATGGCAAAAAAGAGAGCCTGGATTCTCTTATGCCCCTTTCCACCAAGGTCAAGAGGACTTTATGGTGGTGGCGAGCCCATCACAACCTGGAGAAGGGTCTGTCATGGGCCAGGCATACGGCCATAGTGATAACTACCGATGCCAGTGCATTGGGTTGGGGGGCCCATCTGGAAGAAAACCTAACCCAGGGGTCCTGGTCTCCTGTAGAGGCTCATCGATCCTCGAACCAGAGGGAACTTCTGGCGATCCTCAGAGCTATAGAGAGACCTTTCAGTCCCAGATAGTTGGCCAGCACCTTCAGGTGCGAACCGACAATGCAGCAGCTGTCGCGTACGTAAACAGACAGGGGTGCACAAGGAGCCCAGCTCTGCAGGCCATAGCGAACAAAATCCTACGTTGGGCCGAGGTGAATCTGTCCTCTCTGTCAGCAGTTCACCTAAAAGGCTTGCAGAATTCTCTGGCGGACTTCCTCAGTCGTCAGCACATAGGACAAGACGAATGGTCCCTCAACAGGGAGGTATTCATGGAGATTGTGCAGTATTGGGGACAGCCAGAGGTGGACCTCTTCGCCTCGGAGGACAACAAAAAGGTACCTCAGTTCTTTTCTATCCACCCTTTGGACCAGGCCACAGGAATAGATGCCTTCGCCAATCCTTGGCAGTTAAACCTGTGTTATGCCTTCCCTCCAGTGAGGCTGATAGCCACGGTTCTTCAAAGATTCCTGTCAGAATCTACGGACCTGATCTTAATTACTCCATACTGGCCAAAGAGGCCATGGTTTGCCAACCTAAAGAGACTGGCTATTTGTCCCCCATTGACTCTTCCGGTCAGGGAAGATCTGATCTCCCAAGGTCCTGTTCTCTACCCACAGATAAAAAACCTAAAATTAACGGCCTGGTATCTGAGGAACAACTGCTAAAAGCTCAGGGCTTTTCAGACAGAGTGATTAAAACTCTGCTGGAGTGCCGTAAGCCAGTAACCAGGGCTATTTATGCCAAGGTATGGAAGAGATTTCTTTCCTGGCTGGGAGAGCAAGGACTAGATCATCCTGGGATTCCAGGGGTACTGGATTTCCTCCAGGCAGGTGTGGAACTAGGCCTGTCTATCGGTACCCTAAAGGTTCAGACCGCAACCTTAAGTATTTTCCTCCAGACTTCACTACAGCAAAATCAATTCATTAGAAATTTTTTCAAGGCTCTAGTGAAATCTAGGCCGGTGAAGGTTACAACCTGCCCCACTTGGGATTTGTCTTTGGTTCTCAGGGCTCTTACGGGTAGTCCTTGTGAACCCCTGGAGAAATCATTACTGAAATGGATTGTACTCAAAACTGTTTTTTTGATAGCGATCACATCAGCCAGACGAGTGAGTGATCTACAGGCTCTGTCCACACGAGAGCCTTTTTTGTTAATTTTGGAGGACAGGATCATACTTAAGACAGATCCTAGTTTCCTCCCCAAAGTGGCATCTATGTTTCATAGAACGCAGGACATTGTCCTACCTACGTTTCGCCCCACCTCAGAGGAAGATGAGGAGGAATCTCTGTTTGTTAGACGTCAAAAGATGTCTTTTAATTTATTTAGAAGTCACTAAGAGCTTCAGAATCTCTGATTCACTGTTTGTTAATTTTGCGGAGGTCCGCAAAGGTTATAGAGCATCTAAATCGACCATTGCCAGATGGATAAGGATGGTGATTTTAGAAACTTATCAGTTAGAAGGTAGACAAGCACCATTGGTTAAGGCACATTCTACCAGGGCAGTCTCAGCATCTTGGGCAGAGAGGGCCGGAGCCTCCCCGGAGGACATCTGCAAGGCAGCAACATGGTCATCATATTCGACTTTTGCAAGACATTACCGTCTGGATTTGTTGTCTGACAAGGAACAGACATTTGGACGAAAGGTCCTCCAGGCAGTGGTCCCGCCCTGACAAAGTAAGTTCCTTGCTTATCTCAGAAGCTGTCCTGGAAGACGAAAGGAGAAAACCGGAGTTAGACTTATCGGTAATTCTTTTTCTAGGAGTCTTCCAGGACAGCCTGGTTTTCCCACCCGGTGTTTACTATTAACTAGGTGTTGGAGTTATGTACTAACGATGTGTTAGTGCAGGGCTTAAAATTTCAAGTTTAGACCTACTAGCCAGGCAAAAACCTTACTCTCCACCAGTTGACCCACCAAACCTTTCCCAGGTCCGTCTCCTAACCCCGCCCCCTTAAAGCCCCGCCCCCTTAAAGCTTATGAAATTACATTTTTCTTTAGAATAAAGAGTCCAAAATATAAAAAAATCAGTGTCCCCAGAGAGCCCCCCCCTTACATCAGTGTCCCCAGAGAGCCCCCCCCTTACATCAGTGTCCCCAGAGAGCCCCCCCCCCTTACATCAGTGTCCCCAGAGAGCCCCCCCCACTTACATCAGTGTCCCCAGAGAGCCCCCACTTACATCAGTGTCCCCAGAGAGCCCCCACTTACATCAGTGTCCCCAGAGGGCCCCCACTTACATCAGTGTCCCCAGAGAGCCCCCGCTTACATCCGTGTCCCCAGAGAGCCCCCCATTACATCCGTGTCCCCAGAGAGCCTCCCCCTTACATCAGTGTCCCCAGAGCCCCCCCCCTTACATCAGTGTCCCCAGAGAGCCCCCCCCCTTACATCAGTGTCCCCAGAGAGCCCCCCCCCCTTACATCAGTGTCCCCAGAGAGCCCCCCCCCTTACATCAGTGTCCCCAGAGAGCCCCCCCCTTACATCAGTGTCCCCAGAGAGCCCCCCTTACATCGGTGTCCCCAGAGAGCCCCCCCTTACATCGGTGTCCCCAGAGAGCCCCCCCTTACATCGGTGTCCCCAGAGAGCCCCCCCTTACATCGGTGTCCCCAGAGAGCCCCCACTTACATCGGTGTCCCTAGAGAGCCCCCACTTACATCGGTGTCCCTAGAGAGCCCCCACTTACATCGGTGTCCCTAGAGAGCCCCCACTTACATCGGTGTCCCTAGAGAGCCCCCACTTACATCGGTGTCCCTAGAGAGCCCCCACTTACATCGGTGTCCCTAGAGAGCCCCCACTTACATCGGTGTCCCTAGAGAGCCCCCACTTACATCGGTGTCCCTAGAGAGCCCCCACTTACATCGGTGTCCCTAGAGAGCCCCCACTTACATCAGTGTCCCTAGAGAGCCCCCACTTACATCAGTGTCCCTAGAGAGCCCCCACTTACATCAGTGTCCCTAGAGAGCCCCCACTTACATCAGTGTCCCTAGAGAGCCCCCACTTACATCGGTGTCCCCAGAGAGAGCCCCCCCTTACATCGGTGTCCCCAGAGAGAGCCCCCCCTTACATCGGTGTCCCCAGAGAGAGCCCCCCCCTTACATCGGTGTCCCCAGAGAGAGCCCCCCCCTTACATCGGTGTCCCCAGAGAGAGCCCCCCCTTACATCGGTGTCCCCAGAGAGAGCCCCCCCTTACATCGGTGTCCCCAGAGAGAGCCCCCCCTTACATCGGTGTCCCCAGAGAGAGCCCCCCCTTACATCGGTGTCCCCAGAGAGCCCCCCTTACATCGGTGTCCCCAGAGAGAGCCCCCCCTTACATCGGTGTCCCCAGAGAGAGCCCCCCCTTACATCGGTGTCCCCAGAGAGAGCCCCCCTTACATCGGTGTCCCCAGAGAGAGCCCCCCCTTACATCGGTGTCCCCAGAGAGAGCCCCCCCTTACATCGGTGTCCCCAGAGAGAGCCCCCCCTTACATCGGTGTCCCCAGAGAGAGCCCCCCCTTACATCGGTGTCCCCAGAGAGAGCCCCCCCTTACATCGGTGTCCCCAGAGAGCCCCCCCTTACATCGGTGTCCCCAGAGAGAGCCCCCCCTTACATCGGTGTCCCCAGAGAGAGCCCCCCCTTACATCGGTGTCCCCAGAGAGAGCCCCCCCTTACATCGGTGTCCCCAGAGAGAGCCCCCCCTTACATCGGTGTCCCCAGAGAGAGCCCCCCCTTACATCGGTGTCCCCAGAGAGAGCCCCCCTTACATCGGTGTCCCCAGAGAGAGCCCCCCCTTACATCGGTGTCCCCAGAGAGAGCCCCCCCTTACATCGGTGTCCCCAGAGAGAGCCCCCCCTTACATCGGTGTCCCCAGAGAGAGCCCCCCTTACATCGGTGTCCCCAGAGAGAGCCCCCCCTTACATCGGTGTCCCCAGAGAGAGCCCCCCCTTACATCGGTGTCCCCAGAGAGAGCCCCCCCTTACATCGGTGTCCCCAGAGAGAGCCCCCCCTTACATCGGTGTCCCCAGAGAGAGCCCCCCCTTACATCGGTGTCCCCAGAGAGAGCCCCCCCTTACATCGGTGTCCCCAGAGAGCCCCCCCTTACATCGGTGTCCCCAGAGAGAGCCCCCCCTTACATCGGTGTCCCCAGAGAGAGCCCCCCCTTACATCGGTGTCCCCAGAGAGAGCCCCCCCTTACATCGGTGTCCCCAGAGAGAGCCCCCCCTTACATCGGTGTCCCCAGAGAGAGCCCCCCCTTACATCGGTGTCCCCAGAGAGAGCCCCCCCTTACATCGGTGTCCCCAGAGAGAGCCCCCCCTTACATCGGTGTCCCCAGAGAGAGCCCCCCCTTACATCGGTGTCCCCAGAGAGAGCCCCCCCTTACATCGGTGTCCCCAGAGAGAGCCCCCCCTTACATCGGTGTCCCCAGAGAGAGCCCCCCCTTACATCGGTGTCCCCAGAGAGAGCCCCCCCTTACATCGGTGTCCCCAGAGAGAGCCCCCCCTTACATCGGTGTCCCCAGAGAGAGCCCCCCCTTACATCGGTGTCCCCAGAGAGAGCCCCCCCTTACATCGGTGTCCCCAGAGAGAGCCCCCCCTTACATCGGTGTCCCCAGAGAGAGCCCCCCCTTACATCGGTGTCCCCAGAGAGAGCCCCCCCTTACATCGGTGTCCCCAGAGAGAGCCCCCCCTTACATCGGTGTCCCCAGAGAGAGCCCCCCCTACATCGGTGTCCCCAGAGAGAGCCCCCCCTACATCGGTGTCCCCAGAGAGAGCCCCCCCTACATCGGTGTCCCCAGAGAGAGCCCCCCCTTACATCGGTGTCCCCAGAGAGAGCCCCCCCTTACATCGGTGTCCCCAGAGAGAGCCCCCCCTTACATCGGTGTCCCCAGAGAGAGCCCCCCCTTACATCGGTGTCCCCAGAGAGAGCCCCCCCTTACATCGGTGTCCCCAGAGAGAGCCCCCCCTTACATCGGTGTCCCCAGAGAGAGCCCCCCCTTACATCGGTGTCCCCAGAGAGAGCCCCCCCTTACATCGGTGTCCCCAGAGAGAGCCCCCCCTTACATCGGTGTCCCCAGAGAGAGCCCCCCCCTTACATCGGTGTCCCCAGAGAGAGCCCCCCCCTTACATCGGTGTCCCCAGAGAGCCCCCCCCTTACATCGGTGTCCCCAGAGAGAGCCCCCCCCTTACATCGGTGTCCCCAGAGAGAGCCCCCCCTTACATCGGTGTCCCCAGAGAGAGCCCCCCCTTACATCGGTGTCCCCAGAGAGAGCCCCCCCTTACATCGGTGTCCCCAGAGAGAGCCCCCCCTTACATCGGTGTCCCCAGAGAGAGCCCCCCCTTACATCGGTGTCCCCAGAGAGAGCCCCCCCTTACATCGGTGTCCCCAGAGAGAGCCCCCCCTTACATCGGTGTCCCCAGAGAGAGCCCCCCCTTACATCGGTGTCCCCAGAGAGAGCCCCCCCTTACATCGGTGTCCCCAGAGAGAGCCCCCCCTTACATCGGTGTCCCCAGAGAGAGCCCCCCCTTACATCGGTGTCCCCAGAGAGAGCCCCCCCTTACATCGGTGTCCCCAGAGAGAGCCCCCCCTTACATCGGTGTCCCCAGAGAGAGCCCCCCCTTACATCGGTGTCCCCAGAGAGAGCCCCCCCTTACATCGGTGTCCCCAGAGAGAGCCCCCCCTTACATCGGTGTCCCCAGAGAGAGCCCCCCCTTACATCGGTGTCCCCAGAGAGAGCCCCCCCTTACATCGGTGTCCCCAGAGAGAGCCCCCCCTTACATCGGTGTCCCCAGAGAGAGCCCCCCCTTACATCGGTGTCCCCAGAGAGAGCCCCCCCTTACATCGGTGTCCCCAGAGAGAGCCCCCCCTTACATCGGTGTCCCCAGAGAGAGCCCCCCCCTTACATCGGTGTCCCCAGAGAGAGCCCCCCCTTACATCGGTGTCCCCAGAGAGAGCCCCCCCTTACATCGGTGTCCCCAGAGAGAGCCCCCCCTTACATCGGTGTCCCCAGAGAGAGCCCCCCCTTACATCGGTGTCCCCAGAGAGAGCCCCCCCTTACATCGGTGTCCCCAGAGAGAGCCCCCCCTTACATCGGTGTCCCCAGAGAGAGCCCCCCCTTACATCGGTGTCCCCAGAGAGAGCCCCCCCTTACATCGGTGTCCCCAGAGAGAGCCCCCCCTTACATCGGTGTCCCCAGAGAGAGCCCCCCCTTACATCGGTGTCCCCAGAGAGAGCCCCCCCTTACATCGGTGTCCCCAGAGAGAGCCCCCCCTTACATCGGTGTCCCCAGAGAGAGCCCCCCCCTTAAATCGGTGTCCCCAGATGGCTCCCCATTACCTTAAGCTGGTGGGTGTAGGGATGTGCACCGTTGGCAGGCCTCTTCTCGTGTCCCCCACGGCGGTGGAGAGCGGACCTCTCCTTTTGTCTCCCTCGGCGGTGTAGAGCGGACCTCTCCTTTTGTCTCCCTCGGCGGTGTAGAGCGGACCTCTCCTTTTGTCTCCCTCGGCGGTGGAGAGCGGACCTCTCCTTTTGTCTCCCTCGGCGGTGGAGAGCGGACCTCTCCTGCACCTGTCCCATGTAATGGCGCTGCCGAAGAAGAAGCCGGACGTCGCAAACCGGAAGTCGGAAACCGGAATTCGGCTTCAAAATGAGGCTTGAAGCACAGGTGTAAAGCAAATCGATCCCCGGGGCCTGGGGATCACATTGCAAGCCACCCGCTCTGTTGCTGCGCTCGTCAAACAGCAATTTATCCTCGCATTTGGCGAGTGGACGAGTGCAATTTTCAAGCCCTGTGTTAGTGTGTTATGTCTTTCAGAGCCTTCCGGTAGTTCTTTGGTAAACTGAAGAGGGAGGCCTGGAGGACCACCTTTAAAGATGATGGGTGTGTGTGTTTCCTGACCCGGAGGTAGGAGCCCTATGTCTCAGAGGCTGTCCTGGAAGACTCCTAGAAAAAGAGTTACTGATAAGTCTAACACCGGTTTTCTTTCCAGGTCACATGTTCTTCATACAACAGCTACCTGCTAGCCGCTTATCTTGGGCTCATTGCATACTACACTTGGATCATGATCTAATGTGGGAACATTGGACACAATTGCTGTGCACTACTAGTGATGCTAGTATGGAGACTTTCATCCTCCTAGGGCAACCTGTTTTTTTCCACATTGCCACATTGGCAACCTGGCAATGTGTGCGCCTGTTTATTTCACACAGGTCTCTATCACCACAGCTCCTGGGACAGACACTCTTGACAGCCCTCAGTTTGATAGCACCGCCAATTTGGACTTTAAGCCAATATATATACATTTTATACATCCACTCCTGAGGAAGTGGAACGAATCCACGAAATGCGTCAAGGTTTTTTAGATGCATATATGTTTTCAAAAAGGGTGCATTTTTTATTTTAGGTCTTACTATGGAACTTCTGCTTTTCTTAATGATCCCATAACACAGAGCAGCACTTGCTCACAATATCATATTTTGCAAAGTGTCATGATATTCATGTATATAGATGAATTGCAATGTGTCATTGGTATGTGTGTGTGTATATATGTATGTGTGTGTATGTGTGTGTGTATATGTGTATATATATATATATAATATATATATTTTGTTTTTTTTACTTATGTGTGTACAAACTGCTATATGTTTTGACATGTGTACATGCTGAAATAAATATGTCCTTATAGGTTTACCAATTATCTAGTTGTCATCACATGCCTCATTTAAAGTCCCCAAACCCTCCTTTGTAATACCTTGAGGATATGGAAAAGTATAACCAGGCTGACCATATGGATCTAAATTTTTCAGTATTACTGAGGAAAGCCTCATGTCCTACACTGTCCCAGTGTCCTTTGTTTTAGCAAACTATACAGTTATGGTGGGTAGGCTTACCAATTTCCATAAAGTGGTCATACAGGCCCTGGCCATATTTGAGAGATGCATATTCAGAGAGGATTTTTATGTAGATATCAGTAGGTCATTAAGTTGGAGAAGATGCAAGATCTGGTTTGCACCCAAATTGAAGCTTGTGTAAGAAATATAGAGTTCAAGAAAAAAAATTATTAGTGGAAAGTAAAAATACTCATTGCATACACTAGCTTTGGGCCAACTCGCTTACACATGGGTAATGTCACTGGGCTTTTTGGGGGGAACCTGAGAATGCAGACAATCCCAATCCTGCCGGAAGTTGCTCTTTCATAAAGCTCAACTTCTTGTGAGATTTGGTACTCTTTTAAAGTAGAGAATCCCAAAAAAACAAGCGGACTTTGAATTTTTTGTCAAAACCCACTTTAAGGAAGGATGCAGATGTACATTGTTGCCTACAGTAGCTGACAGTACTTTTGGGCAGCCCATACATTATAATAAAACAAATTTCTATCAGCGCAAATGATAATATCCTTAGTCACGAAATAGTGATATGTGTATTGGTTGATTTAACAAAATCCCACCAAAAAAAAAACAATAAATAAAAAATGTAAAAAATACCCTCCCTCCTGGCTGCTGCACAAACAGAAAATGTGTTCACTTCACATGTAGAATATACAAAACAAAACAGTGTTGCGCTTTCTAAATATAAAATAACTTCCCAACAATCCTTAACCACTTCAGCCCCAGACCATTTGTGAGCTTAAAAACTGGAGGTCTTTTTACAATTTGGCACTGCGTCGCTTTAACTGACAATTGCGCGGTCGTGCGACGTGGCTCCCAAACAAAATCGACGTCCTTTTTTTCCCACAAATAGAGCTTTCTTTTGGTGGTATTTGATCACCTCTGCGTTTTTTTTTTTTTTTTTTTTTTGCGCTATAAACAAAAACAGCGACAATTTTGAAAAAAATGCAATTTCTCTTTTCGTCCATGGACGGACACAGCCTTCTCAAGTCTTGACATATGGGTTATGTTTAGAGGTCGACCGATATGGGTTTTTCGCTGGCCGATGCCGATATTTAGAAATTTGGGTGGCCGATGGCCGATTTTTGTGTGGCTGATTAAAAAAAAAAAAAAAAAAACCTCACCCACTCCACTCCTTCCTGCTTACTCCCGTCACTCTAGCACACACTTGATGTCCTCAGTACAGATGGCACTGGTTTGGAACTGGCAGGTGGCACTGGCAGGTGGCACTGATTAGCACTGGCAGGAGGCACTGATTAGCACTGGCAGGTGGCACTGATTGGCACTAGCAGATGGCGTTGGTTTGGAACTGGCAGGTGGCACTGGTGTGGAACTGGCAGGTGGCACTGATTGGCACTAGCAGATGGCGCTGGTTTGGAACTGACAGTTGGCACTGGCAGGTGGCACTGGTTTGGAACTGGCAGGTGGCACTGGCAGGTGGCACTGGTGTGGAACTGGCAGGAGGCACTGATTAGCACTGGCAGGTGGCACTGATTGGCACTAGCAGATGGCGCTGGTTTGGAACTGACAGATGGCACTATTGGCACTAGCAGGTGGCACTGGTTTGGAACTGACAGATGGCACTGGTTTGGAACTGACAGATGGCACTGGCAGGTGGCACTGGTTTGGAACTGACAGATGGCACTATTGGCACTGATTGGCACTAGCAGGTGGCACTGGTTTGGAACTGACAGATGGCACTAGTTTGGGACAGATGGCACTGATTGGCAGTGGCGCTGGCTGGCCGTGGCGCTGGCTGGCGGTGGCGGGTGGCGCTGGCTGGCGGTGGCGCTGGCTGGCGGTGGCGGGCGGCGCTGGCTGGCGTTGGCTGGCGGTGGCGCTGGCTGGCGGTGGCGGGTGGCACTGGCTGGAGGTGGCAGGTGGTGCTGACGGTGGACGGTGGCGGGTGGCACTGGCTGGCGGTGGCACTGGCTGGCGGCACTGACAGATTGCACTGATTTTGCAGACCCAGCAGCTAAATTACATCAGCCAATGATTGGGCTGCTTTAGAAAGGGGGCGGGGCCACATACACATAGCGACCCGCCCAGATACCATCCCATTAGCTGGTGTAATATAGCTGCTGGGTCCCGCCCACCCCGACATCGAGCTGACAGCTCCTCTCTCTCTCTCCTTTCTGCTCACACACTCAGCGGCTCTGGCTGCATCAAGCGCCGCGCTGAGTGTGTGAGCAGAGAGGAGAGAGAGACAGAGAGGAGCTGTCAGCTCGATGTCGGGGTGGGCGGGACCCGGGCCGGGGTGGGCGGGACCCAGCAGCTATATTACACCAGCTAATGGGATGGTATCTGGGCGGGTCGCTACGTGTATGTGGCCCCGCCCCCTTTCTAAAGCAGCCCAATCATTGGCTGGTGTAATTTAGCTGCCGGGTCCCGCCCACCCCGGCCGGGTCCCGCCCACCCCCGACATCAAGCTGACAGCTCCTCTCTGTCTCTCTCTCCTCTCTGCTCACACACTCAGCGCGGCGCTTGATGCAGCCAGAGCCGCTGAGTGTGGAGAAGGAAGAATGAGCGGAGGTCAGTCTGAAATATCGGCCTAATCTTGATAATAAATCGGCCGATGCCGATTTATCAAAAATGGCCATATATCGGCCAGCCGATATATCGGTCGACCTCTAGTTATGTTCCTGTTCATAGGAGAGGACTAGGCAGAACATGTTAGATATTTAAACACATGTTACATTAATCAGAGTTGAACAGCCTCCCCAGGGGGCGGTCCCTCCAGACATAACCCTCCGCCCTTTAGTCAGCAGCCCATTTTTTTTCTGCCTAGCAGAGAAGGACGTGACTCCCTTTGGGCCCAGAGTCCTGAAGAATTTATTTTATTTTTAATTTTTTGTGATGTCTTCTATCAACTGCGGGCTGGGCGACAGGCTGGATATTATAGATCCTTGTAGTCTTCCCAGCTCCGGCCATCGAGTGTGCCAGTCCTTAGCTACGCGCTAGTTCTGCCACGATGTACCCCATGGCTCCAGGGGTGGCCGGTGAGCACATGCTCCAGGGATCCACATATGACTGGGCTGTTTGCTGTCTCACTCACAGTGGACCGGGCCGACAGCTACTCCAACTCATTTGTAGGTCTGTAAGGGCCACACCAGGGGGTCCTCGCATGGACGTGTAAGTACTGTTCCTCCTGCCTCGGCAGGTGGGAACAGCTGGGCATTTCAGGGATTAAGGGGTTCTCCTGTCCTCCCTTTCCCTGCTCTGTCACAATTCCCCTTATGCTCGACCGGGGCGTGCCTTTGGGGGGACTCCTCGTCCCAGTGGGGGACTGTGGGGTGTCGGGCCCATTTTTCTGTGGGGGGTACTCTGCTCCGGGGAAGTCCCTACCTCGGCCTTCTCGTCCACATCACGGTGCTCAGGCGCCATTTTGGCGGCGCCGAGGCCATTTTTTGTATGCCTGCTGTTTCTATTGTATTTTCCCATTGGCGGCCATCTTGCCGTGGCCGCGCTATGGCGCAGGTTGATATTGCAGGCGGACATTTTCTTGTGGTCGTGCCCTTTTTCTCTCTGAGGCGTCTGGTGGCTATTTTGGAGTGGATTTTGGCCTCTAGTGCTGGCTTCCTGAACGGCGCGCAGCACAATTCTCCTCAGTTTTCCTCACGCTGTGTATAGATGGAAGGCAGGCAGCAGTGCTGAGCGGTCTCTTACTGGGTGGTGAGTCCCCTGGGTAACCCCCCCGGTCAGTGCAGCAAGGAGGGTGGACTTTTCAGTTTTTTTTTTTTTTTTTTTTTTGACCGAGTCCCTGAGAGCTGTCAGTGGTGTATTATGGAGTCAGCGTCTGGCCCTGCTTACTCAAACATGCCAGAGGCGGCAGCCGGTGCCCCTGCACCTGCGGTTACCATGGACACCTTGTCGGTAGTCCTGGAATCATTTGTTGCCAGGGTGGAAGCGGCGTGCGAGCGTAAGGGGGTAAAAAGCGTCCCCTCCCCCCCGCCATCTCCAGGGGGATGTTCGGACTCAGACCAGGCCTAGCTGCAGCACAGGACCCCGGTTCTGGGTTGTCTGAAGATGCAGACCAGGACCTTCCTTGTGAGGAGCTCCCCTCGCCCGGGTCAGCACAAGACAGGGCACTTGTTAGTGCGCTTATCAATGCTGGAAGGTACAGCTGAGGCGGCCACGGAGGGATCAGTCTCTTTTGGGTCGCACAAATCGATGCGCTCTGTAAAGGTGTTTCCCTATGTGTCCTCCTTTGATAAATTCATAGATAAGGAATGGGAAAAGCCTCATTAGTCCTTTGTGGTCCCTCAGCGCCTGATGGTCAGGTATCCTTTTGAGGAGTCTTTTGGAAAAATGGGCTTCTCCTCCGGTTGTTGACCCCCCCCCCCCCGGTCGCTCGGTTAAATAAAGTAACCACTCTCCCTGTAGAGGGAACCCCTGCATTTAAGGACCATACTGATAGGAGGTCCGAGGTGCTGAGCAGGTCCATGTTTACCTTGCTGGGGTCTGCGTTGCAGCCTATTTTGGCTGCAACCTTGGTGTCTCAGACACTCACTGACTGGGCAAAGATTTTGCACCAGACTGTAGCGGAACATCGGCTCCCTCCGGAGTGTGTAAGACTGGCCGACCAGTTGGTGCAGGGCCTTGTGTATGTCTGTGATGCCACTCTGGATGCGGCCCCCTTAATCTCCAGGGCCTCTGTATTTGCGGTGGTAATGCGCCGCCTAAGTTGGCTGAAATGCTCGGCCGCTGACCAGGCTTCCAAGAAAGCCTTGGCAGACTTGCCCTTCAAAGGTGGGAGGCTTTTTGGTACCTCGCTGGATGACATTATTAAGGATGTCACTGGAGGTAAGAGCACTCTTCTCCCTCAGTCCACTAAGGGGAAGGAGCCGCGCCGTAAGCCGGGTCCTTGCTTTCCCACGCAGAAGTGGTATTTTCATCAGTCAGGGCCCGTGGGTAGACCCTCCCAAGCTGACAAAGGTCCAGCTGGGGGACAGAAGCGTCCCTGGGTACGTAAGCCGAACAAGCCAGCAAACAAGCTTGCCACTGCATGAAGTTTTGCCCCCGCCCGACTCGTGGGTGGGGGGATGGCTTTGCAGGTTCACAGCGGGGTGGGCCTCCCTGCTCTCCGACCAGTGGGTCTGCGAGCTGGTCACTTCGGGTACAAGATCGAGTTTCTTTCCTGTCCGCCGAACAGATTCTTTCCCTCAAATCTCCCACGCCTTCCGGCTCATCAGTCTGCCCTATTGGGGGCAGTGCAAGATTTACTAAGGGGCGGAGTAATTTTACCTGTACCACTGGAAGAGGGGTTTCAGGGTTTTTATTAGAATCTGTTTGTGGTCCCAAAGAAGGACGGAGTCCGTCCGATCTTGGACCTCCATGCCTCAAATGTCTTTGTAAAGGTTTGGAAGTACCGCATGGAATTAATTCGTTCGGTGGTTGCTGCGCTCCATCCGGGGGGACTTTCTGCCATCCTTGGACATCAAGGACGCATACTTGCATGTCCCAATCTGCACATGACACCAGAGGTTTCTGCGCTTTGCAATCGGCGAAGACTACTATCAGTTTGTGGCTCTTCCCTTTGGCCTAGCGTCAGCACCGAGGGTTTTCACCAAGGTGCTCCCCCCGATTCTAGCTTTGCTGAGACAGCGAGGCATTGCTATCATGGGCTACTTAGACGATCTTCTGAGAGCAGCTTCTGGCTCAGAATTAAGGGAAGATGTGTCTATAGCCAGTCAGACCCTCCGAGAATTTGGTTGGGTGTTAAACATTCAGAAGACGGTCCTGAAACCGACTCAGCGTTTGGAGTACCTAGGGTTGATTCTGGAATCCAAGGAGGCGAGAGTCTTCCTTCCTTTGGAAAAATTGCAGACTCTCCAGTCTACGGTGAGGTTGTTGACATCCCGCAAATGGTCGTCTCTGTTTTTGCATGCGAGTTCTGGGTCTCATGGTAGGCTCTTTCAAGGCAGTACCGTATGCCCAATTCGGCACTCGAGTCTTGCAAAAGGAGATCCTGTCCAAATGGAACAAATCTCCATTGTCTCTGGATCGTCAGGTTGAGGGAAGTCACCTGGTCAGGGCTTCTCTGAGTTGGTGGCTGAGATCCCCGGCTCTTCAGTCCGGGAAGTTGTTCCTTCCCTTCCATTGGACTGTGATTACGACGGACGCCAGCCTCACAGGTTGGGGTTGAGTCTGGGGAGTCCAGTCGGCCCAGGGTCGCTGGACTCCGAACGAATCCCGTCTGCCGATCATTGTCCTGGAACTTCGGGCGAGGAGGCTACAAGGCTGCCCGATCAGGATTCAGTCGGACAACGCCACGGCGGTGGCTTATGTCAACCATCAGGGGGGAACAAGGAGTTCGGCTGCAGCGTCCGAGGTCACTCACATCCTGCGGTGAGCAGAAAGAAGCGTGCCGGCTCTGTAGGCCATCTACATTCCGGGCGTAGAAAACTGGCAGGAGGACTATCTGAGTCGCCAGATGCTAGACCAGGGAGAATGGGCATTGCATCCGGAGGTGTTTCAACTCCTTTGCCGGATGTGGGGCACGCCAGACGTGGACCTCCAGGCCTCTTGACTCAATCGCAAGGTGTCGAGATTCGTGGCCAGGTCCAGAGATCCCTGGGCAGACACGTTAGATGCCTTGGTGGCAGTGGGGTCAGTATCGGCTAATTCAGGGCTTGAAAATTGCACTCGCCCGCTCTGCAAATGCGAGGATAAATTGCTGTTTGGCGAGCGCAGCAACAGAGCGGGTGGCTTGCAATGTGATCCCCAGGCCCCGGGGTTCGGTTTCCGAACTTCCGGTTTGCGACGTCCGGCTTCTTATTCGGCAGCGCCATTACATGGGACAGGTGCAGGAGAGTTCCGCTCTCCACCGCTGAGGGAGACAAAAGGAGAGGTCTGCTCTCCACCGCCGTGGGGAACACGAGAAGAGGCCTGTCAACTGTGCACATCCCTACACCCACCAGCTTAAGGTAATGGGGAGCCATCTGAGGACACTGATTTAAGGGGGGGGCTCTCTCTGGGGACACTGATGTAAGGGGGGCTCTCTGGGGACACTGATGTAAGGGGGGCTCTCTGGGGACACTGATGTAAGGGGGGCTCTCTGGGGACACTGATGTAAGGGGGGCTCTCTGGGGACACTGATGTAAGGGGGGCTCTCTGGGGACACTGATGTAAGGGGGGCTCTCTGGGGACACTGATGTAAGGGGGGCTCTCTGGGGACACTGTTGTAAGGGGGGCTCTCTGGGGGACACTGATGTAAGGGGGGCTCTCTGGGGGACACTGATGTAAGGGGGGCTCTCTGGGGGACACTGATGTAAGGGGGGCTCTCTGGGGGACACTGATGTAAGGGGGGCTCTCTGGGGGACACTGAGGTAAGGGGAGCTCTCTGGGGACACTGATGTAAGGGGGGGCTCTCTGGGGACACTGATGTAAAGGGGGGCTTTCTGGGGACACTGATGTAAGTGGGGGGGCTCTCTGTTGACACTGATGTAAGCGGGAGGGCTCTCTGGGGGACACTGATGTAAGCGGGGGGGGGGGCTCTCTGGGGGAAACTGATGTAAGCGGGGGGGCTCTCTGGGGGACACTGATGTAAGCGGGGGGGGCTCTCTGGGGACACTGATGTAATGGGGGGCTCTCTGGGGACACTGATGTAATGGGGGGCTCTCTGAGGAAACTGATGTAATGGGGGGCTCTCTGAGGACACTGATGTAAGTGGGGGCTCTCTGGGGACACTGATGTAAGTGGGGGCTCTCTGGGGACACTGATGTAAGGGGGGGCTCTCTGGGGACACTGATGTAAGGGGGGGCTCTCTGGGGACACTGATGTAAGGGGGGGCTCTCTGGGGACACTGATGTAAGGGGGGGCTCTCTGGGGACACTGATGTAAGGGGGGGGCTCTCTGGGGACACTGATGTAAGGGGGGGGGCTCTCTGGGGACACTGATGTAAGGGGGGGGCTCTCTGGGGACACAGATTTTTTTATATTTTGGACTCTTTATTCTAAAGAAAAATTTAATTTCATAAGCTTTAAGGGGGCGGGGCTTTAAGTGGGCGGGGTTAGGGGACGGACCTGGGAAAGGTTTGGTGGGGCAACTGGTGGAGAGTAAGGTTTTTGCCTGGCTAGTAGGTCTAGACTTGAAATTTTAAGCCCTGGGCTAATTCATGCCTATACCCCACTGAAGTTGCTTCCTCGTCTGCTCAGCAGAGTTGAGATAGGGGGGATCCCGGTAATTCTAATCGCTCCAGATTGGCCCCGGCGTCCTTGGTACGCCAACCTCGTGCGCCTGGTGGCGGATGCACCCTGGTGGCTGCCAATGCGGGAGGACCTTCTGTCTCAAGGTCCCATACTTAATCCTGCTTTACAGTCGCTGGCTTTAACAGCGTGGTTATTGAAAGCCAGGTACTAAGAGACCGAGGTTTTTCGGATTCGGTCATTTTAACCATGCTGAGGGCACGGAAATATTCTTCCAGGAAGATCTACCATTGTACTAGGAAGGCCTATATCTCTGTGTGAGGAGATGGAGTGGTGTCCACGGATGTATTTGGTTTCTAGGGTCCTGCTGTTTTTACAGCACTCAGTGGATCAGAAACTTGCCTTAAAGCGTGATTCCACCTACAATTTTTTTTTTTTAAAGTCAGCAGCTACTAACAGTGTAGCTGCTGACTTTTAGTAAGGACACTTACCTGTCCTACTCGCCCGCGATGTCGGTCCCCCGACGGCGATCGATCGCTGCTGGCAGGTCCTGGCTCCTCCATCCTGACTAAGGGAAACGGGCAGTGAAGCCTTACGGCTTCACTGTCTGTTTCCTACTGTGCATGCGCCACTCGCACGGCGCTTTGAATGGGCGGCTTGCCTCCTGATATACACACAGTTCCCAGAAGGCAGCATGCCCCATTCACAAGAAGAGGAAGCGGAAGGACATATTCCGAGGCAAAGGAAGAGGCAGATTAGGGGACTTCTGCATAGCAACGGGCATTTCAGGTGAGTATAACATTTTTTTTTTTTTTTTTATACATTTTTTTCTCTTTTTTTTTTTTTTAGGAATTTTAGTGTAATTTTTTTTTATGGGTGGACCTCCGCTTTAAGCACCATTAACGGTCAGATTTCAGCTTTGGCTGTTTTCTTTCAACGGCCTTTGGCGACCCATTTCCTGGTGGGTACTTTTGTGCAGGGGGTTCGACATGTGCTTCCCCCAAATAGACCACCTCTTCCTCCATGGGATTTGAATCTGGTGCTCTCGGTTCTTCAGAAACCTCCCTTTGAGAACATCAGAGAGATTCCTCTCTTGACACCATCTCAGAAGGTGGCCTTTCTAGTGGCCATTACATCTGTTAAAAGGGTTTCTCAATTGGCGGCCTTGTCTTGCAAGTCACCATACTTGGTCCTCCATAAGGATAAAGCGGTGCTACGCCCGCAGCCTTTCTTTCAAAAGTGGTTTCAGCCTTTCACCTAAATGAGGACATTGTGCTGCCGTCCTTGTGTCCTCGGCCGTCGCATCCCAGAGAGACTGTGCTCCAAACTTTAGACGTGGTGCGTGCCTTGCGGGTGTACTTGTCTGTTACGGCTCAGTTTCGGAGTTCTGACTCACTGTGTCAGTGTCTGGTCCACAAAAGGGCCTGGCCGTCTCGTCGGCCACCATTTCTCAGTGGATCAGGCAGACCGTTATACAGGCCTATGCCCTTAAGGGGCGGGCGCCCCCCTTTCCGGTCAGGCACATTCAACCAGGGCAATTGGTGCTTCCTGGGCTTTCCGACATCAAGCGTCTGTCTCACAGGTGTGCAAGGCGGCGACCTGGTCATCTGTGCACACTTTTTTTTAAATTTTACAAGGTTCATGTGAGTGCATCTTCAGATGCTTCCTTCGGCCGCAAGGTTTTGCAGGCGGCTGTTTAGGGTTGCAACTCCTCCGTTGAGGAGCTCTGCTTGTTTGGGGTGAAGTTAGTAGTTTTTTGATACTGTTCCCACCCCTCGTTTTTTTGACACTGCTTGGGGACGTCCCATATGTCAAGACTTGAGAAGGCTGTGTCCGTCCATGGACGAAAAGAGAAAATAGGATTTTTTGTACTCACCGTAAAATGCTTTTCTCTGTCGTCCATGGACAGACACAGCACCCACCCCTCGTTTTTAGGTTTGTACTGCTTGTTACGAAATGAGCTGCTGACTGCAGGACAGAGGGTTATGTCTGGAGGGACCGCCCCCTGGGCGGGGCTGTTCAACTCTGATTAATGTAACATGTGTTTAAATATCTAACATGTTATGCTTAGTCCTCTCCTATGAACAGGAACATAACCCATATGTCAAGACTTGAGAAGGCTGTGTCTGTCCATGGACGACAGAGAGAGGATTTTTTGTACTCACCGTAAAATCCTTATTTTTTTACTTTTTGCTATAATAAATATCTCAAAAAAATCTATAAAAAAAATTAGTTTTTCCTCAGTTTAGGCAGATACGTATTCTTCTACATATTTTTGGTTAAAAATACGCAATAAGCGTTTATTGATCGGTTTGCGCATAAGTTATAGCGTCTACAAAATAGGGGATAGTTTTATGGCATTTTTATTTTTATTTTTTTATACTAGTAATGGCGGCGACCAGCAGTTTTTATCGTGACTTCGACATTGTGGCGGACACATCGGACACTTTTGACACATTTTTGGGACCATTGTAATTTTTATAGTGATCAGTGCTATTAAAATGCACTGATTACTGTTAAAATAACACTGGCAGTGAAGGGGTTAACCACTAGGTGGCACTGTAGGGGTTAAGTGTGCCCTACTGAGTGTTTCTTACTGTAGGGGGGATGGGCTACATGTGACAAGGCAGTCATCACCTTCCGATTACAGGAAGCGGTGATCACTGTCATTGTCTCTAGGCAGAGCGGGGAGATGCGTGTTTACATTAGAATCTCCCGCTCTATCTCTCCGTGAGATGATCACGGCGATCGAGTCTGCGGGACTTGCGGTCGGGTTCACGGAGCTCGCAGAGGGCATGCGCGCGCGCCGCGTGCACAATGGCGCTTCCTTAAAGGGGACGTGTATATATACGTCCTTCTGCCCAGGAGTGCCATTGTGTCGACGTATATAGTCGTGCGGCGGTCGGGAAGCGGTTAAGTGAGAATAAGTGATTAACTTGCAAGATACTGAGTGCACAATCATATATTCGTGTTCCCTGGCTGGGAACAGTGAACCAAAACAATAATGAAAAATACGTGTTCCCTGAATGGGAATAGTGAACAATAAAAAAATACAATAAAGTCCACACACTCAAAAGAAATTAAGAGTCCAAATGCACAAATATAGTCCTCAGTCTTCTGCGTAAAAACGCACAACACACTAGTGCCTGAATGTTGAAAATGCTAGTGCTCTCCTCCACCTCTATAGCCTAGCCGCACACCTCACGTTCTGACCCGTTTCACCAGAAGGTCAGAAAAAGCAGGTTCCCTCTCAGGGATATAAACTAATCGGCTGGTCATGGAGCTCCTATTCCGTCCGTGCTGCCTCCGGCTGATTAAATGGATACTAGCCAGTACAGATTCCCTCAATGGGGTCCGGTGCACATAGGAATAGAAAAGGCAAAATTTTGTGCTCTCTGAATTTCAAAACGGTTTATTTGCTCATTAAAACTTTAAAACATTACTCAAACGTAGCACTTATGCAGGATGCATAGAAACGACAAGATGCTCGTGGGATGACATAGCCACTGCGACTCCTCCCCCCCCCCCCCATACGCGTTACGTCGAATGGGCGTGACTTCTTCAGTAAGGGGTGGAGACTGGACGTCTCACCGCTGTTTAAATAGACTAATACTCTCAAATAAGGTGCACTGCATCATCACTCCCCGATCCCGCCCTCCATGCTGAACCAGGCCTCATGGCACACCCATTCGGGCTGACACGGGAAACAGGAAGTGGTGAAAACCGGCACCAATACACATGTGGACATCTGACAAACGGACAAAAACTTCTTCCTAAATCTGATTTTTTGAAAAAATCTTTTGTGTATATGACCATTACTCAACCTACCGCTGGCGACACCATCCTGCAAGCATCCTGATCACATTTAATATAATACAATTACATAAATACGTCAAAAAACAATAAAAATCATGTTAATAAAAAATATATATATATATATATATATATATATATATATATATAAATCATGAATACCTAAACTCATAAAATACTGATGAAACTGTTTAAGTCAAAGTCCACATTCAAAGCCCTCGGCCAAAGTACCTTGGTTTCATGAATCCAGAAGGATTACCTTTTGCTGAGTTGTCTGATAAAATTACCCCTCCAGTGTCTATCCACCTGTTCAGTACCCCAAAATTGCAGCGAACTGGGATCCTTGTTATGTACCAGTTTAAAGTGTTTCGGGACACTATGGGTGGTGACACCTTTTTTAATATTGGCAATATGCTCTCCCACTCTAATCTGCAAAGTTCTTGATGTGCGGCCAATATACTGCAATCCACATTGCAGCATATAAATGACACCTGTGGATGCACAGGTTACGAAATCATGAATTTCGTACTATATGACTGTATATTATGCCTCTTTTTGTTTTGAACGAAAGAAAATACCTTAATGTGCGAGGGGAAACCGTCCCACTGTAGTATTGTATTATGACAGTGGGAAGTCTTACCCGCTGTCAGAATACAATGATCTGTGTTGCCCGCTATAGCCAGCAGCACTGATCATTCAGAAAAGACCTGACAGGCGGTTGTACACAATTGGATTGAAAGATTGACTTGTGTACAATCAGCCTGCCCATAAATGGATCAAAATTCAGTCCAACCCTGCTGAACCGGCTGAATTTCGATCCATGTATGGCCTGCTTTAGTAAAAAGCATTTACAAGTAATTACTGTAGTTTTAAGAAGTTTAGGTTGCTGATCCTACTAGATACAAATATAGCAGTTTGTATATTAAAGGTAAAAACATGACTTTATATATAAATACTTCATTGAATTTTCTGTATTAACTGTTGCATCTTATTTGACAGCTTTTCTCAACAAAGTCTGACGTATGGAGCTTTGGGATTTTGCTGTGGGAAATATATTCCTTTGGGCGAGTGCCTTATCCGCGCATTGTAAGTAATGTGATTTCCTCTTCTGTTAGAGGGTTGTGTTGAAGTGGGTAAAATGACTATATGTGTGCTCAGTGCAATACACTTTGTCGCTTTCCTTGGGAAAATCTGATTAAATACACTGATAGAGGATATTGGAGGCAGAGAGATGTCTAGATGGGTGGGACTGCTTTTCACAAGCATACCAAGATAAAATGCAGCAAGGTGCTGCTATCTGTTGCTGAGTATTAGTGGATATAAACAAAAAAGTTACACATACAATATAAGCACTTTTTTTTTTTTTTTCCATATGCAGGTTAATTAGTATTGGTAGCAGAAGGGGGAGGCTAGTTAATGTGATACAGAAATTAAACTTTAACTAAGACTTCACCGCTATCAAGTTGTGCTCTTTTTCATATAAAGGTATATGTACTGTATATCTAAAAATAATAGAAAATACTATACATTCCCTTTACCAACAACGATGTGATAAACTACTTTAACCACTTCGGGATTTTTAGTATAAAAGATGTCTTAAAAATTGTCAATGTTTTTGGGACACATCCAAAAGTGAGTGTCATTGTATTTAGTTGTGTAGAATAGATTGGGGTAGATGGCGCTGCCTAGTGGCCTGGGGAGTTCTCTCTCCCTATTGTAAAAGGGTTTTGGTAGGATGCGTATACCCTCCCCCTACCCACCTTGTAGGTACCTCTGGGGTATTATGTGGTGGGGGTACTATTGTGTGTAATTATGTGCTTCTTATAACGTGCTTATAATACCATGTTCTATACTGGTTTAATATTTAAATCCTAATTTAATGAATAGTGCCTCACTTGCTAGATATTCTGTGATGGATGTGGCTGGTGTGTATGTGTATTAGTGCAGTTAAATTGCCTTATTTTATCTTAGATTCTTCTAACCCAGTGTGTTTGTATTCCTTGATTGAGTGTATGCTGTGTCTCATCTGTTACCCATAAACATAAATCCGATTCTCAATATCGAAAAAAAAAAAAAATGAATAAAAACCAAAAAATCAAAAAAATGACAGTGTTACTGATTAGATATCAAAATTGGTGATCCTGTGATTAATTAGTGAATTAATCTGTTACGTAAAAGAAACCTGTGTGCTATTCCATACGTTATATACCTAATGTCAATACACAATAATCCCCTATGTAAACACAAATGAAATGACAATGTTATTGTAGTCCTTGGTCACTGCCCCAGTTGGGAGCTGCCAGATATCCAAAGATCGCCGGAAAACTGTCCAAGCAAAATAATATACTAAAGTTTGTACTAGAATGTACTATATTACAATTTTGGTTCCTGGTCACTACTCCAGGTGGGAGCTGCCAAATGCCTGGTTTATTCCCTTGTAGGTTAATCCATTGACTCAACCACTGAAAGTGTACACAATGGCTCATATATGGCTAACCACTTTGTTGGTAAGGATTAATACCCCTATATTCCTTCAGTCCAGGTAGCTGTACAAAACTGGAACAAAGTGATACTGCTGAAATTCATACAAAGTTCAAGTGTCCTTCATACATTAAAAGTGACTTTGGTGTTTATATTGCCGAGAAGTATCCTCCAAGTTGCAGGTAGACAAAGGGGTGACTTTTGGTGCTCCCCCCACATATGGGTCCCCACTCACCAGATTGACGTACCCCTGCAGGGGTCACAGGCTCGTCGGGTATCCCCAGCAATGTGTCCTCTGCTCTTTACGTTCCGCGTCTGCTCACTCCTGCACCTCTTTCCAAATCCTCAGAAATGAACCACAAAAATGGCTTCCATAGCGTAATTCCGCTTTTTATTAAAAGTTTAAAAAGTACTAAAAAAATTGACCAAACAATACAAAACAAAAGATAGGTTCCATGAACCTTCCTGGGTTCCCTTCCTTTTGATTCAAAAGAACCGCCAGGTGTCAGGCTAGACTATCTCCAAACAGTTTACCATAAGCAGACAGGTCCCATAGAAGTCACGCCAGTGATTGCTGTATGCTGCGGCTTCGGCGTGCGTTCCACCGCTCAAGCCTTACTAACCGGACGTGACGTGGACGTATCTGGATGGTCACCTTTTTTTCGATATTGAGAATCGGATTTATGTTTATGGGTAACAGATGAGACACAGCATACACTCAATCAAGGAATACACACACTGGGTTAGGAGAATCTAAGATAAAATAAGGCAATTTAACTGCACTAATACACATACACACCAGCCACATCCATCACAGAATATCTAGCAAGTGAGGCACTATTCATTAAATTAGGATTTAAATATTAAACCAGTATAGAACATGGTATTATAAGCACGTTATAAGAAGCACATAATTACAAACAATAGTACCCCCACCACATAATACCCCAGAGGTACCTACAAGGTGGGTAGGGGGAGGGTATACGCATCCTACCAAAACCCTTTTACAATAGGGAGAGAGAACTCCCCAGGCCACTAGGCAGCGCCATCTACCCCGATCTATTCTACATATCTATCATAGTAACCAGTCCTGGGACTGATTGCTAAACCAAAGGGGGGGCAGCAGCCTAACAGCGTCCATTTTAGCGCGGATTATCACCACAAATACATCATTGTATTTAGTGTAACCATCTATTCCTGTTAAACCCCTTATTAATGCCACTCAACCCTTATTAACTCTCCTCTTTTCAGCTGGTATTTTTCCACTTTTCTTCTATCTTTTTTTGTTGTAAGTTTTGTTTATTGATTTCCAAAGGTATAAAACAAAGTACAATACAGAACCTTTGGGCATACCATGGCTCGAAAATAAAATAAAAACAATTGCTTGCCAAAAGAATAGCTCTAGTAGCTAGAGCCTTAAGTCTTAAAGTGAAAGTTCACCTTTACAGAAAAATCTGTACGGTGAACTTACACAGTACCTACCCCCTACTCGCCCCCCCCCCCCGGTCCTGCTGGCCTGGACCGCGACAATTTCCTGTTCTAAGCCCTGGTATGTCTGCATCAAGAGTCCGGGGCTTATAAATCCCTTTGGCATCCACGTGCCTTCTCCATAGCTGACAGGACGGGCTATGCGGCTGCTGATTGGTCGGCGCTGCCCATGTGACGGCGCTGACCAATTAGAGTGCTCCAAAACGTCCCTCCTGACGAGGGACGTTTTGAACATTCAGCTCAGGGGATTTCTAAGCCCCGGATATATTGGGACTCAGAACAGGAGATTGTTCACCTTACAGATTTTTATGTAAAGGTAAACTTACCGTTTAAGAACTATTAACACTGCTCGTCTTGTATTTCGAATTACATGCAATGCATCCATTGAGTTACTTGTGCAGCACAAGACACAGGCTGAATATTCATATACACTACAGTGAATCCGGAAAGTATTCACAACACTTCACTTTTTCTGCATTTTGTTATGTTACAGCCTTATTCTAAAATGGATTCAACTCATTATTTCTCTTCCGTTCATGGACGGACACAGCAGCAATATTGACAAAGTGGGTATCAGCCTTCAATCAGGAGTGATTAGGCAGAAACTTTTTAGAAAGTGTTAATCACATCAAACCCTATACAGTACCACCCATGGGGCGGTCCCTCTGGGTACAACCCCTCTCCCTGCATCTTGCAGCTCAGTTTTTTTCTGCCTAGCATAGGAGAAGGATATGGCTCCCTTCGGGCCCATGGGTCCTGGAGATTTTTCTATTTTTTGTTCCTGTGATCTACTATCAAATTCCAACTGGGTGACAGGCTGGATCCCAGATCCTTGTAGTCTCCCCAGTTTCGGCCATCGAGCGTATGCCGACCTTAGCTACGCACTGGGTCGTCCACGACATACCCGTCGCTCTACGGGTGGCCAGTGAGCTACACGCTCCAGGGCACGAATATGACCGGTCTATATGTGTCCGAGTCACAGCATGCCGGGCCGACAGTCACCTCCGTAACCGCGCGGAAGATGGTTTGTCTGGAATGCTTCCTGCGTAATCCACGCAGGACGGGTAAGTAGCAGTCCCCTGCTCCGACAGGAGGACAGAGTTGGGCATTCCTGGGGAGGTCGAGTAGGTGGTACCATCCTTCCTTTCTTCTCTCCCTTCCTTCCCTCCTCCCTGGGCTCTGAGAGCTAGGCTAGCTGCGGGGGCCGGGGGTCAACTTGGGGGGCTCCATCTGTGGCGGGGAACTGCGCTGTGGGTCTGCTTCCTGGGGTGCTAGTGGGCTGCCATTATTAGTGCTGGTTTTTGCATACCTGTGTTTCTCCCTCCATGCGGCCGGCGGCCATTTTGGCAGCACCTGTTTTGGCCTTTATCTGCCACTCGGCGGCCATTTTCTTGTGGTCCGCGCCGGTATACAGTATGGCCGTTTGGCGGCCATTTTGTGGGGGTCTTTGGCCTCTAGCGTTCATTTCATCGGCGCAAATTAACAGACACGCTGCGAAGGGTCAGTCTGACACAGGCAGCTGTGGAGAGAGCACCTCATGCGGGAGGACGGACGGCAGCTGTGCGGTGACCGTTCTAGGGTGGTGAGTCCTCTGGGGGGGCCCCTCGTCTCTGTGACAGCTAGGAGGGTGGGCTGTTGTGACCTTGCCTGGAGTCCCTGTGGGTGTCAGGTGCGTGGGTCAGCATGGCGTCAAAAGCGGTTGCCTCTTCCCCTGAAACACCGGAGTTGGCAACTGGTGCCCCTGCACCCGCTGTGTCGGTGGATGCTATGTCGGCGATCCTGGAGGCTTTTGTTGCCAAGGTGGAAGCGGCGCGTGGGAACATGGGGGGTAAAAAGCGCCCCCTCCCCTGCCATCTTCTGGGGACAACTCCTGATGCGGAGCCGGGCCCAGCTACGGCTCATGGCCCTGGTTCTGACGTGTCTGAGGATGCGGACCGAGACCGGTCAGAAAGTGAGGATGGCTCCGGGTCAGCGCGCGAAAGGGCTCTGGTAGGTGAACTTATCACTGCAGTACGAGATACTCTAAGGATGGACGAGTCTGTGGAAGCAACAGATGTCGGTCCCTTTTCGGGTTCCGTAAGCCGACTCGCACTGCTAAGGTGTTTCCTTGTGTGTCTTATCTAGACAAGCTTTTATACAAGGAGTGGGACAAACCACAAAGTTTTTTCGGTCCCTAAAAAAATCTAAAAAATTGCCGGTCCGTTACCCCTTTGAGGAGAGTTTCCTGAGAAAATGGACCTCTCCCCCGATAGTGGACCCTCCTGTGTCCAGATTAAACAAGGTAACCACGATTCCGGTGGAAGGGGCTCCTGCTTTCAAAGACCCTGCGGACAAGAAGGCTGAGGCAGTCACCCGCTACCTTTACACGGTGGTGGGCTTCGGCAGTGCGTCCAACTGTGGTTGGGGCCCTGGTGTCTCACTCTCACTGAATGGGCAAAACTGCTTCACCATGGGTTAAAGGAAAGACAGGCTCCCTCGGACGAGGTGGCTCTGGCAGACCAGTTGGTACAGGGCCTTAAGGTCGTCTGTGAGTCAGCTTTGGATACGATTCCCTTGCTGTCCAAAGCCTCAGTCTATGCGGGGGTGTTACGCTGTCTGATCTGGCTAAAGTGTTGATCTGCGGACCAATCTTCCAAGAAGGCCCTGATAGATTTGCCCTTTAAGGGCGACAGACTTTTTGGAGCCTCTCTGGATGACATTATAAAGGATGCCACAGGAGGTAAGAGCACGCTGCTGCCACAATCCAAAAAGGGTAAGGAGCCACGCCGTAGGCAAGGGCCATCCTTCACTGCACACAAGCGTTTTTTTTTCCGTCCGCCCAGTGCTGCAGGTAAACGGCCCCCAGGCCAATAAAGCACCTGCTGAGGGGCAGAAGCGTCCCTGGTTTCGTAAGCCCAACAAGCCTGCGTACAAATCTGCGTCCGCATGAAGGTCTGCCCCCGCCCGTCTCGCGGGTGGGGGGGACGGCTTTGCAAATTCGCAGCTCGGTGGACTTCTCTGATCTCCGACCAGTGGGTTTACAAAGTAATTTCCTCAGGGTACAAGATAGAGTTTCTCTCTTGCCCACCAAACAGATTTTTTCCCTCCAACCTCCAGCTTCATCTGACTCATCGGGTAGCCCTGTTTGGGGCGGTTCAGGATATGCTTGTACGTGGGGTGATCATTCTTGTCCCAGTACAGGAACGGTTTCAGGGGTTTTAATCAAATCTGTTCGTAGTACCAAAAAAGGATGGGATTCGTCCAATCCTGGACCTCAAGGCCCTCAATTGCTTTGTGAAAGTACTAAGGTTCCGGATGGAGTCGGTTCGCTCTGTTGTCGCTGCTCTCCATCCGGGGGACTTTCTGGCATCCTTGGACATCAAGGACGCATACTTGCATGTCCCCATATGCACCAGGCATCAGAGATTTCTTCGATTTGCGGTCGGGGAGGACCACTATCAATCCATTAGATCCAGCTGATGTCACACGCTGTTCCACGAGCACACAGTCGCCATATCCATTCATGGATTCAGCCGGCTTCCTCTCCGGTACCTTGCACCTCTCCTAGCCGGGATTTGGGACTTCTCTGGATGCAATAATAGACCCTGGACTATACACCTGACATGGCATTGATCCCACTTCATATGAGCATCTCTTCATTTACCCCTATGTAAGTGTTGGCTACATATTCATGCTACTATAATAAACCGTTTACTCAGAGGCGCTTTTCTATTTATTTATTTTTCCATTCTTCCTAAGGTCGTTTCGGCCTTTCATCTCAATGAGGACATTGTACTTCCATCTTTGTGTCCTCGTCCGTCGCATCCTAAGGAGGCGACGTTGCATTCCTTGGACTTTGGCTAAACTCTGAGAGTATACTTGTCTGCTACTGCTTTGTTCCAGAGGTCAGACTCACTGTTGGTTTCGGTGGCTGGTCCTAAGAAGGGCCTGGCGGTCTCATCGGCCACCATCTCTAGGTGGATCCGACAGATCGTGATTCAGGCTTATGCCATAAAGGGGTGGGCGCCTCCCTTTCCAGGACAATAGGTGCCTCTTGGGCTTTCCGACATCAAGCGTCTGTTTCCCAGGTGTGTAAGGCGGCGACCTGGTCGTCCGTTCACACTTTCACTAAATTTTACAAGGTTGATGTGAGTGCATCTTCGGATGCTTCCTTCGGCTGCAAGGTTTTGCAAGCGACTGTTTAAGGTTGCAACTCCTCCGTTGAGGAGCTCTGTTTTGTGGCGAAGTTTGTTTAATGCTGTTCCCACTTTGTCAAGATTGCTGCTGTGTCCGTCCATGAACGGAAGAGAAAATAGGATTTTTGTACTCACCGTAAAATCCTTTTCTCTGCGTTCATGGACGGACACAGCACCCACCCCTCCTTTTTTATGTTTGTACTGCTTTTTGACGAACTGAGCTGAAAGATGCAGGGAGAGGGGTTGTACCCAGAGGGATCGCCCCCTGGGAGGTACTGTATAGTGTTTGATGTGATTAACACTTTCTAACAAGTTTCTGCCTAGTCACTCCTGATTGAAAGCTAATACCCACTTTGTCAAGATTGCTGCTGTGTCCGTCCATGAACTCAGAGAAAAGGATTTTACGGTGAGTGCAAAAATCCTATTTTTCCTCAAAATTCTACAAACTACCCTATAATGACAACGTGAAAGAAGTTTGTTTAAAATCTGCAAATTTGTTAAAATCAAAAGAAAAAAAAAAATCACGTACATAAGTATTCACAGCCTTTGCCATGACACTCAAAATTGAGCTCAGGTGCATCCTGTTTCTACTGATCATCCTTGAGTTGTTTCTACAACTTGATTGGAGTCCACCTGTGGTAAATTCAGTTGATTGGACATGACTTGGAAAGGCGCACACACAAGGTCCCACATTTAACAGTGCATGTGGGAGCACAAACCAAGCCATAACTCACATTCATACATATACATATTAGGGCCAATTTAGCCAGGATCCAATTAACCTACCAGCATGTCTTTGGAGTGTGGGAGGAAACCCTTGCAGGCACAGGGCGAACATGCAAACTCCAGGCAGGTGGTGTCGTAGTAGGGATTTGAACCAGCGAACCTTTTTACTGCTAGGCGAAAGTGTTAACCACTACAACATTGTGCCGCCCAGGCCTGTGTGGTAGAGTTGCCAGACGGAATCCACTCCTCACTAAAAGCTACATGACAGCCCACCTGGAGCTTGCCAAAAGGCACCTGAAGGACTTTCAGACCATGAGAAACAAAATTCTCTGGTCTGATGAAACAAAGGTTGAACACTCTGGCCTGAATGGTAAAGTCAGGTCTGGAGTAAAGCAGGCACCGCTCATCACCTGGCCAATACCATCCCTACAGTGAAGCTAGGTGGTGGCAGCATCATGCTGTGCAGATGTTTTTCAGCTGCAGAGACTGGGAGACTAGTCAGGATTGAGGAAAAGATGAATGCAGCAATCTGCAGACATCCCTGATGAAAACCTGCTGCAGAGTGCTCTGGACCTCAGACTGGGGGAAAGGTTCCAACAGGACAACGACCCTAAGCACACAGCCAAGATAACAAATGTGTGGCTATGGGACAACTCTGTGAATGTCCTTCAGTGGCCCAGCCAGAGCCCAGACTTGAACCCAATTGAACATAACTGGAGAAATCTGAAAATGGCTGTGCACCCACACTCCCCATCCAACCTGATGGAGCTTGAGAGGTCCTGCAAAGAAGAATGGGAGAAACTGCTCAAAAATAGGTGTGCCAAGCTTGTAACATAATACTCAAAGACTTGAGGCTGTAATTGGTGCCAAAGGTGCTTCAACAAAGTATTGAGCAAAGGCTGTGAATACTTATGTACATGTGATTTTTATTTTTAATAAATTTGCAAAGATAAACTTCTTTCACATTGTCATTATGGGGTATTGTTTGTAGAATTTTTAGGAAAATAATGAATTTATTCAATTTTGCAATAAGGCTATAATAAAATGTGGAAAAAGTAAAGTGCTGTGAATACTTTCCGGATGCACTGTACCTTGGGTATAGACTGCTGCCTCCAGGTGATTGGAAACTGGCAAAAGCTTTGCTAAGCATGCCCCTAAACATACTCCTATGACCCCACTCGGAATACCAAGAGTCCTCGTGTCTTTGCTGGTCTCTTTAGGTGATGGACCTTTTCACTGCTATGGAGAAGATTTCTATGTTGAACCAGAATTTGTTATTTTTCCTTTTATTTTATTTCAGATTCTTTAATAGACTCTTTGCTGTCTTAGATATCTATCCATCTATCTATCTCTCTCAAAAAATTGGAGATGCAATCTCAGTTTCAGTTAAATTTATTTTCCTTCAAACCTTCATGCATATAAAGGTTTACAAGCCAAGCGACTGCACAGTTTCTAACAAACGCATGTCCTTCAAGCTGCATATATACATACATATATATATTTCTCTATAGAGATTTATATCTATGTGTATATATATATATATATCTCTATAGAGATTTATATCTCTATAGAGAGAGAGTGCATCCAGGTATAACTTCAGTAATGCGCTGAGCTGTGGATGGGCAGGGAGCGGCCGTCCCAGTCTCTCAGCGGCTCACTGAGAGACTGAGACAGGCATCAGTTCAGGCACCTGGCGGATCCTGACTTTGTCATGATGACACAGTGCCTGGACTGATTCCAGCTCCATCAGCAGAGAGCAGACTTCAGACCGCTCTCTGCTTAAAACGGGTCACAGGAGTGCAAGACGAATTGCACTCCTGTGACCCATAGAAGAAGCCCAGCCAAATGAGCCCAGGCTAGACTTCTCATTTAATGGCCATTGTGGGAACTTATTGCTGAGCTATAGACAGTGGAAAAAGAGGACTGTTCGGGTAGTAGACCCTGCAGTCTGTCTTAAACATTTTACTGTCCCTATAAAAGATTTTCTTTCAGCTACAGAAAGAAAATTAGACCCTCATCTAGGAAAAGAGTCTGGTATAGATGAAGTGAATCACTGGCTGTTTACAATCAGCAATTTATTATCCGAAGCTCTCATTTACCCGCAATTTAAACTGCTCAAATATCAGTTTTGCTACACTAAATTGTATACATCATACTTATGTGCCACTTCACAGGCAGGTTGAGGGCTAACCCCAGGCATGTTGTTTGAAGCCATTTTTAATTTTTAATGTTGCCCTTAAATCATTTTTAAAGTCGCTGCTCCCACTAAACTGATTTTTTAAAATTCCCGAGCCATTTGTGTCATAATCCCTTGCCTATCGGTCTAGTGGGCAGTTTAATTTATTTATTTTTTGGATCACTTTATTGCTGTCACAAGGAATGTAAACTTCCTTTTTTGACCGCAATAGGCATGTGACAGGTACTGTTTATGGAGGGATCTAAAATCTGGGTAAACCAGAAGTGATGTTCGTCATCGCTTATGGGTTACCATAGCGGAGACCCGATCAAAACAGATCCTGGCTTTGTTTGGCTGTCCGACTAGCCGGCTGGTAGCTTAGGGCTCCCAGTGGGATGGAAGAGCCAGAGCAAGTCACGGAAGGCGGCAGGAGGGGGACCTCCCTTCCCACTGCTTGTAATGACAATCGATCGGCTGGTTAGCCAATCCGATTGCTATTACAAGAGAGCCAACCGTCGGCTCTAAACAGTACAGGCATCACACCGGTACATCCACTTGAGGTCATAGACGTACCAGGTACGCGATTAGGCAGCAAGTGGTTAAAGCCAGTTGCGGGTATAAGGTGCTACAAGCTGCTCTCAGCTTTTTAATCCTTTTGTTACATGGGCCTGTTGACTTTGTTGTGTTGCCTACCCCTCACTGGCACTTCTGTCTGACATCCCAGTAGTAAAAACAAAAGATCATGTGTTTCCATATTAGGAAAATACTGTTTTTGACTTACCGGTAATTTTTTTTTGTTCTTGGACTACAGTGTGACACTTTTCTGTTCTCCTATTTCTTGCCACAAAACAAAGGCTAGCCAAGAGTGGGAGGGATTATATAGGGGGACGTCCCTGCAGCTTTTTTTTTTTTTGCCAGGGTCCAATAACCTGCAAGTAGCTACATATAACCTTGCTAAAAGCTAAAATGATCTCCCGTACTGTACTCCAAGAAACGGTTGTACTAGTAAGTCCATTTTTTTTTCGCCCCCGAAATTGGTCTGATCTTTTAAGGTTCAGCAACCGCTAATGGTTAAAATGGTCTTTGGGTCCACTTCATTGCATTTCAATGAGAATTATGTTTGCTATAGGGAAAAGTGAGCAGCAGTCCTTAATCCATGGTAGAAATGTAGGTGTGCGCATTGCTGTATTTTAACTACTTTGAGCAACTGACATTCCTAACTTTCTATATCTTCTCAGGCCCTGAGAGATGTTGTACCTAGAGTGGAAAAAGGATACAAGATGGATGCCCCAGATGGTTGTGCTCCTGTTGTGTATGAAGTGATGAAGAATTGTTGGCATCTGGACGCCAACCAGCGACCAACTTTCAGGCAACTCCGTGAACAGCTAGAGCATATCAAAGCCAATGAGCTGTACCATTAAAGCAGGGACAAGTTCTGAAAGCCACCTGTTGCCTCAGAGCTAGAGAGAAAGTGACTCGGCCATATCAGAAGTGTTGGCCAGAGTGCCAACAGGACTTCTGTGTATAGAGTGAATACATATTGGGCTCTCTGAACTCCCCTGCCTTGCACTACCTGCTGCCCTTGTGTCCAGAAACAGGCTGAAGATCCTTGCTGGTCTCCAAAAGAATGCTAATGTTCTCCTAAATGTTTTTGTTGTCACATCTCACTCTCCCTACTGTGTCCACTTACTCAGAAAATAGGCCTGGAGTGGAAATAGGTCCAGTGGGCTTGGTACTCCTGAAGAGAACAATGCTTTGCCAACATCCAGGAGAAATGGGGACCAAATCGAAAAGTGTTTAAAGCAGCTACACTTTCTGACAAAGACAAATAATCAGTCACCAGAAGAATCATTGCTTTATACAATCAGCAATGGGTACTTTTATTAACCATTAATGCAAATAATGATGCGTGCTTCAGACCAGGAAATTCCCTTCTGACTCTTCTCTGCCTTATTTAATAGGTTGCTTATAAACTGACATACTGAACTGATAAGAGGCCTTTGCCGATAATAAACCACAGGAGGAGATATAGTTCATGCAACATTTGTAGTCCCCTGTGCTCATGAACCTATCAGTAGTGGATGTCCTTATCTGTAAAAAATGATCTCCCAAAGTTAGAAAGTTCCATCCTTGTTACGTAATCTCTTTTGAACTCCTCACTCTCAGCACAGCCACTGTGATAAACCTTTATATGACAGAGGACCACTGACATTTCAGTAGTTGGGACAAATCATTTTACCGCTATCATTTCAGGTGGAGCATGTGCTATTACTTGGTCAGCAGTGATCACCTGATACAGTTTAAGTTTTCATTAACCGTTCACTGCCAGAACAGGTAGCAGCACATTTGTCTGCACTTATAGATCTCGAATACCTTGAATTGTGTCACTGTCCTGGGTGCTGCTGCTGCATCCTCCTTGGCTTTACCAACGATTTTTTAATGGTGGTGGCAGCATTGTGAAAGCAAAATAACACAAACTATTATTGGCAGGCTCCAATAATTTTTGTGAAGCCCAGTATTACAAAACAGGAGACCGACAAAATGCAATCTAGTTGACCTGTTACTTGTTTTTTAAAGTGTCTTGTTTCGACAGCCTGATTCCTCATGCAGTCCTTTCTTCTGATTTCTTGGTTTGCATGTTCTTGTGCAGCACATTGTACCTGAAAATTTCAGTTCCTATTAACTTACAGGGTTGTAATGGTAAAGGGCCAATCAGTCAGTCAGTTTAGATGCAGGTCCTGTAGAATTTTTACAATTACGTGGCTCAAATAAAATCACGACGCATACAAGTACGTTACAACACGTTTACAATTAAAACATCCTGAAGAAAATGATATCCAATGACTTCACATGGCTTCAGTTTTTTCCAGGCAAATCACCTATTGCCTGTTGACATTTTAAGATTGTTTTGAATTTTCAGGCTTGCTCAGGGAATGGGTATATCAAATACAAAGGCTGCAATTGGGCTTTAAGCATAATAGCAGTACAGTAAACTGCATGTAAATCCTCTGCCAACCCAGCCTCCCCTTGGCACATATTAGTCACATTATTAAATATCCTCTTTGTTTTAAACCTTGGTAGCTAAATTTCAGCCCATTAAAAATGTTCTATAATTAGATTTTTTTTTCCCCAAACAACCTCTGAGAATCAGGAAGAAAACTTTTCTTAGCCGTACAGTACGGGACACAGGATGTGTAGTCATTACCATTTATTATACCATGCTCCAACAACCTTCAGATGACACTGGCAAAAGAGAAGGCTGTATTTCCAACTCCCAGCTAATCTCAGTTTCTATGTGGCTTTACTTCGTAGAGCCTAGTGTACCTGCGCGGCCAAATTTGATTTACTGCACTTGCATGCCCTGCTTTGCCTTTCCCTCTTTCTGGGTGTGGTTTCTAACTGACAATGGCCCTTGGGCTCTCCTTTATTGGCACAGTATAGCTGTTTATGTGCACTACCTTGGTTTACAGCAGCCTGCATGTGCTTGGCACCAAAGCATTCCCCCCCCCTCTCCACAGCAATGAAGGTCATAAGTACCCCTCACAAGCGCAAGGGAAAAGGGTCAGATAGAATTGCAATCTTGTGCTACACATCTAGCCTTGCTGTCTGACTATAGATGCAGGCAGCGCAGCTCGGGAACGAGGCCACAGGTGTGTCACAATAGGAAGCGGCTTCCTGTAGTGGCACACCAGGAATACGAGGAGCCAGAAGTGCACCCACAAGGGACCAAAAAACACATAGATAAGTGCTGCTCTGTGTAGTACTGGCTTTAAGCTGGGTACTGTAAATTGGCCGGTTTAGCAAAAATTGGCGGCTAAAAATAGCGGCGCTTTTACTGCCGACGCCCCCCGCCACAGTGTGAAAGCAACCTAAGGTTCCTGCAGGGATCACCCTGCTTCTTGCTACACCATTGCTAGGTGGATCAAACAAGTTCTCATTTGAACCCAATGATAGGATTCCCTGTTAAGGCACACTCTACCTGATCTATTAGTGCTCCATTGGCTTTTTAGCTTCAGGCATTCGTTTCTTAGATTTGCAAGGCTGCCACTTGGTCTTTTGTTCTACCAAGTAGATGTTAAGGCCTCCTCTGATGCCAGTTTCGAGCACAAGGTGCTACAAGCTTCTCTGAGTCTGTCAACATACTTGTACCCATTTTTTTTTTGTGGGCCTGCTCCCATGTGTTGCCCACTCAGTTGGACTGCTTTTGGATGTCCCAATGGTAATGACTACAGATCCTTTTTCCTGTACTGTACAAATAAGAAAATATGATTTTTGACTTGCTAGTAAAAGCTGTTTCTTGGAGTAAAGTATAGGTCCCCTTTATTTATATCTCCCAGTTGCATGCAACAATACTGAGGCTAGCTGGGAGTAGGAGGGGTTTTATAGGGGGATGTCTTTGCAGCCACCTTTTATTTTTACTAGTGTACAATCACCTGAAGGTAGCTACAAATTAACTAGTTGTAATGCCTACAGATCCTGTGCCCCTTGCTGTACTCCAAGAAACTGATTTTACTGGTAAGTCAAAAATCCTATTTTGCAGTAGTGAATTTCTGTATACTCCTCATAGGAGACTGTGTAACCATTATTTATTTCAACACCCAGACTGCATTGCTGGGTCAGCAAACTGAACAGTTCATATGCTTTTAACAGTTTGTCACTTAAAGAAGACCTATTCTTCCATGAAAAGTTATTCAAACAGCCATAAAGTGATGGATCAAGAGCGTGGCACCCTCTTCATCTGATTACGTAACCTAAAGACCAAACCATTGGTCCCATCATCTCTGCTGAGGGAGAGGAGAAAAGTTCAGAATGGTCATTCCTCCTCTCAACAGAGATCATGTGAGTAAATGCCTAGGCTTTGGTTGTGTGGCTAGCACTAGAGCAGGATTTCTGCCCTTCAAATACTATCCATCCAAGTGAGAACATAACTTTAATTAAATATTGGACTGTAGGTCAGCTTTAAGTTATCTTGTCTTTATTCCCCTGCAGGGAAAGGGGTCAGGGTATATAGATCCAGGAACTGATGTTATATAATAATAGTTTTGAGAATAACTAGACATGTGTTCAAGAGCTAATGGCATAATTTTTGCAGGAGGAGTTTCCTTGACAACCACCATTTTTTGTCTGATTTGTGTGCTTGTGTTTTTTTTATTTTTTATAATTTGCCATTTATTTTTTGTGGGGGGGGGGGGGGTGGACAGTTTTGTCATATAAATATATATATATATATATAAATATATATCTTCTGTTTTGTTTTTTTACATTTTTGTTACAAATCACAAAGATAATCTGCCTTTACAGTTAGGGAGGTGTTTTACTGAAGTACGAATCTTAAAGTTTTATTGTATACAAAGAAAAAAAAAAGGTTTGGGGAGGACGGGTGGGATGAACATGCAATCACGCTGAAAAGAAGGACTTGCTTTGAGTTAATCTTGTGGAAATTGTGTGCATGCTGTCTTGTGTCTTCATTTCCAAAGGCCTTTCCCTTTTTCATTTCTGTCCAGTGCTTTAAACACATGTATATGCTGCAATTGGTGGGATTAAAACATAATAAACCATTCCATATGGGAATTTTATTGAATGTTGTCTCATTAATTTTTGACGTAATGCAGTCAGTCATATTTCAGCCCCAGTCAGCTTAAAGGGTAACGCCACTTTCGTGTGTGGGGGGCAAATAATGAAAAAATAATATAGCGTATACAATTGCGACACAAGTCTTATTATAATTTAATGTTATTAAAAATTACCTTTCCTTTTCAATCTGCAGCGCTGTAACTTTCTGTAAAATGTGTACAGAACCCCCCCCAGAAACATAATTTCCTGCTTGTGTGATTGGCCCCCCCGACTTTCCCAGAAGTCTGCACTAAGATGCAAGTTAGATTTCAGGCATCTCCTGCAAACAAATATGCAATTTTTGGTGGGATTCTCCCAGTAGAAAATAACATCTAAAGGGATAGTGACCCAACAGCTTCGAGCCCTGCAGGTGCAGCACCTGAGTGATAATTATGAAACCACCATTATATTGACGTTTCCACGTGGACACAGACAAACTCAGGGATTTCTTCAGAATAACAAAAGAGAAATCTGCAACAAGGTTTGTTTAAATCCTTGCAATGTACGTGGATCACCCAGATTGGAATGTTTTTTTCTCAACAAAAGTGGAGTTACTGATTGGTTGCTACGGTTTATCTTCTTCGCAGTGTCTTATTTAAACCAGTTGGCGTATACAAACGTTATTATATTTCCACTATTTCACTATACATATCTCACTATTTAAGTTAATGTCTATCATTCAGAGGGGAAGAGATGACATACAACCTCTGAAAATACATCACTCAGGCCCAGAGAAACAGACATTTAGGGGATAAACTTCTGTGCAGATGTATATGGTCCACTATTGAGCTTAAAGCAGACTGTTTACCCAAAAATACAAACTGATATTATTTAACCCAGCAGACCCATCTCTGGTCAAAACAAAATAGAAACTGCATTTTTAAACAACAAAAATGTGCACCTTTCATATGTCCACTCCTTTCTATAGACACTGGTTTGGTAGCTGGTGCTTCTTGGCTGCCTTCTGAAAACATTATGTCATCGGTGCCTTTGAGGATGTTCTTGGACTTCAATGTCAAATATTTCACTTGTCGCTCCAGACAAGATCAGGCTCCACACTCCACAATTATATCATAGGTACTGTCTCGACTCATCTCCACTGAAGCAATCAGTTGTAACAGAAGTGCAGCACACACTAGGCAAAATAATAATCTTCCTTTATTAAAAGAGAAGTTCGGTTTAAAAAATAAAATAAAAATTCTGCTCGCCTAGGCAGATGCAGCATCGATCCGATGCTGCGTCTGTCCCCGGCTAGCTCTAAAACAAAAAACTGATCAAACACAGCTGATCGCTCAGTCTTCAGGCTGCAGAAAGCTGGTGATTCAGTCGTCGGCTCTCTGCTCTGCCCTCCAGCACTCACCAGAGCGTTGGGCTGTGGAGGAGTGGCTGGCTTAGGCTCTCAGCATCTCCCTGAGAGGCTGAGCCAGCTGCCGGTCCAGGCTTCTGAGTGGATCTCAACCATATAGTAGGGATCTTTTTAGAGCCTGGACCTGCTCTGTGACAGAACCAACTGGACTCTTGTCAACCCCAGAAATATAGCCAAAATAGCTTTGGCTTTACTTCTCCTTTAAATAGCCAGCAGGAACACATGCTATTCTGACATGTTTTGTGCTGGGCACTGTGCTTTCTCAAAGATCCCTTGTCAGGATAGAACCTGTTCCTGTTGCTGATACAATTGATTGCTCTTGGACTTGGACAGTTGTGAGAACTTGCAAGATTTTGGTTAATTCCTTCATAGAGGTCTTTCTGCACAGATATGTTCAAACATATTGCCAACGGTTTTGGATCGAGTGGGGAATGATTACAACTTTTTTCTTTGCTGTGTTCTTGGTAGGTAGCATCACTCTCTCTAATTATCCCGGTGAATATTATCTCCAGGGACCTAAATTGATGGAACATACAAAACCTTAGAATTTTCACCAGAACAAAAGATAAGAGGAAATGCTAACTTCTAGTGAACTGACATTTGCATTTTCTGGCCACAGCTTCAAGTCCTCTTTAAAACAGAATTCTAAGCAAAAATCGAGTTTTGAATTTAAAAATAAGTGTATTTTTAAATGCAGTTGGTACAAATACCTAAATCTATCCTTCTATTGGTTTACCATAATCTCTCCTCAGTACAACTCAATCTGGAATAGGAAGGGTTAGCCCCCTCAGACAGTCAAGGTACTACAGGTTTGTGCAATGCTGTCAGCCTGAAGCCTCCTACACACGATCGGATATCCTATGGATTCTAATCCGGTGGTTTTGTCCATCGGAAATCCGATGAAGCTGACTTCCATCAGTCTTGCCTACATACCATCAGTCAAAAAAACCGACCGTTCCAAACGCGGGTGACGTAAAACACTCAGATGAGCCGAGAAAAATGAAGTTTAATGCTTCTGAGCATGCGTCGACTTGATTCTGAGCATGTGTGGGTTTTTTATCCGATGGCCTTGCCCATAGACGATCGGAATTTGCTATTGGTTTTTGATCCATCGGAAAAATGTAAAACATGTTCTATTATTTTTTAAACCGATGGAAAAAAAAACGATGGGTCCCATACACGATCGGTTTGTCCGATGAAAAAAGTCCATCGGACTGTTTTCATCGGTAAAACCGATCGTGTCTACAGGGCTTAAGGATAGGATGAGTAGTTTGGGGGAAGCAGAGGTGACTAAGCGGTCAAAGTCAGCAGGTAGCCAGCACATGAGTATGCATAAAATCTAGAAATACGTGAGCACCTGTAAGTAACAGCAGTTAGCACGCAGAGTGACTCCACAAACTGTATAAAAGTAAAAAGGCGTATAACACACTATGTACAGGAATCCAAAAAAAAGTGTATCACGCATGTACTGCATATCAATCCAAATAAAACATGTCCATAGAACGTTTGTTCCAATCCATCAGCAAAGAGTCTCCTCAAGAGAAATAATTGGATCACTGTTCCTAATGCACATTTACGTGAAATAAGTGAACGCAGCATATGAATATACTGTACAATAAGTATCTACCACGTGAAGCAAATTCTTTTCCTCACCTCACCAGAGGTACATGATGATCATGCCCATCATAATCCTCCTGAATTTTTTGGGTCTCTTGGGTCTCCACACAATCCATTCCGATGTGCCACAGTACCACTTAAAACACTGGCTCTATCAGATGGGACCCCTCCTCAGCCTTATCCAGGGAGTTCTCTACAGCTATGCTATATTTTATGGACAAATTACCGCTAAAATCCCTGATCTGATTTAAATTGTGGCTATAAGCCTATTTTATGCTTTCACCTCCAGAGTCTCTTTTGGCCATTCCTGCAGCTGTATTGGCCCCTGAGCCTTCTGCTGCGGATGCACTATTGTCAGAGGGGTCTCATAAATCTGTTTTGGATGAGTTTGTTGCTCAGAAGACACGATCCGCTTTTATCGCTCCTAAACTTAAAGCCTAAATATTTCTCTAACCAATATTCGCTTGAGAAAGCTTTTATTAAGAAATTGGCCGTCCCCACGGTGGATCCAGCCATATCACGCCTTAACAAAACACTGACTCTCTATTGAAGATACCCCAGTATTTAGGATGATTGGAAGCCCTTTCCAAATCTTTATTTTCACTTACAGGTCTTGCTATGCAACCTGCTATATAGAGCTGCACAATTAATCTTTAAAAAATCGTGATCGCGATTCAACCCCCCTCAAGACCTTAATACAGTATTTCCCCAATTCATGTTAAACAAGTGCAGAGCTTTCAATGAAAAAAAAAACTTAGCCGGTGCTTCGTCAGATTAGGCAACTCGTCAGGTTTTGTAACGGAAGTGACTTTCCGTCGCCTCCATCCTGCTACACCCCGCGCTCGTCCACAGTAAGGATACAGCAAGACGGTGGCAAGCGGACATTTTGTTACATCCACCGGAGTCTTGCATTTCACACTTATTTTTTATTTTTTTTGCAAAATCTTTTTTATTGAAAGTTATATCAGCGTACAAAAGTAGCCCTCGCAGGGGCCGAACATTCGCCCATGCTTGGGCAATTCCTCTGTTGTGGCATTACACCTCAACAGGGCGCAACACATAATACAAACATCCTATCTAAACTTATACTATAACCCCAATGTGGGGAGAGGTTCAGCTCAGTATAATCTGTACTCAAATTGATATCGACAGGATAATGCAACATGAGAGTATGAGAAGCGTTGGGTCAATAAATTTACAGACTAAAGATATATTGTCAATCTAGGCACTGGTTACTGCATCGTTTGTCGTAGTATTATCATCCAGCCAACAATTCCAGACCTTCTCAAATTTTTGTGGACATCCCCTGCTCGAGTAAGTGGCTTTATATAGGGGCAAACTGGCATTCACTAGGCTTTTCCAGAATCTGACAGAGGGGGGAGACGACTGTTTCCAGTTCATTGTAATGGCTTTACGAGCATAATATAGTAACAGGGATATGAGCAGTTGTTCCACCAGCCCTAGCAGACAGTATATAGGTTCATAAGGAACGTGTGTCTTAGTGACCTTAGTAATTACCTGGAGTACTTCTTTCCAATGTGCAATAGCCGGGCACACCCAAAAAATGTGGAAAAAGTCCCCTGGTTGATAGGAGCAAAGCCAGCATGCCGGAGAATGCGCCGGTAACATCTGGTGCAACCTGTGAGGTGTGTAGTGAGCTCTATGTACAATTTTGTATTGGACCAATTTGTCCCTTGCAGAGACCAGAGGGGAGAAGGGAAAATCTCCCTCCAGTCGTCCTCATCCAGCCCCGGTATGTCCCCCACCCATTTCCTGCGGAGGGAGGACAGCTCGGGGACGGCAGCAACCAACAGGGATCCATAGAGCTGAGACGTGGGCTTCTCCAGGTATTTTACCCGGAGGGTGGACTCGAGCTCAGAGTATACCAATTCAACTGGTTGGCCTAAAAATTGACACCTGTAGGCATGAGCAATTTGAAGATACCTATATTTCACACTTATTTTTAACAGTAAATTCAGCTTATATAGTGGAATTCAGTATTTTGAAATCCGTCAGACTGTTTTGATGATTTTTAAAAGCAGCAGTGTTCTGTCACATTAGCAAACCTGTGAGATCAGCAAGCTTGCAGCTCCTTTTTAAAAATTAACATCTGAACAGTCAGAAGGATTTATAAATATTGTATTTCACTATAGAAGCTCAGTTCACTGTTAAAAATAATGGTGAAATGCATGACTCTGGTGGGTGTAACCAGATGTTTGCATGCCGCCTTTTCACTGTATCCTTATTGTGGATGAGTGCGGGGTGTAGCAAGATGGCGACGACGGAACGTCCCTTCCGTTACAAAATCTGACGGATCGCCTAATCTGAAAAAACACCGGCAAATGTTTATCAACCGCGATAAAGAGCAACAATGTATCTCTCGTTCTTTTAGATCAAAGGTATGAACTTCTGTCTGTAAATGAGGTCAGTTTAACTACTTAAAGACTAAACCTTTTTTGACACTTATTGCTTACAAGTTAAAATCTGTATTTTTTGCTAGAAAATTATTAAGAACCCCCAAACATTATATATATAATTTTTTAGCGGAGACCCTAGAAAATAAAATGGGGATCGTTGCAATATTTTATGTCACACTGTAGTTGCGCAGCGGTCTTTTAAAAGCTATTTTTTTAGGAAAAAATATACTTCAATTAATTAAAAAAACTAAACGGTAAAGTTAGCCCAATTCTTTTGTATAATATGAAAGATGATGTTACGCAGAGAATCACGAGAGAATTGGGATATTTATTCCAAGCATAAAAATTGTGATTCTCATTTTAGCCACAATCATGCAGCTCTACAGCTATAGCTATCTTGTAAAGAACCATTCCTGATCTTGCACATGGACAAGGTGTAGAGGCCCAGAGCCTCCTTCCCCCAAAGCAGTTTAGGCAGGAAAAAAAAGTCACACTCCTTTAAAATGGTGTGATTAACTTCCAGTGTGCATGAGGCCTTAGTGAGCACTGACCACTGCATTCAGAGTTTTATTGTCATTGTATTTCACTTTAAACCTGGTGAAAATAAAAAAGGAAATAGATTTTAAGACAAATGCATGGGCTGCCATTTCTGACCTCATTCTAAGAATGAAAGCTCACTGCCTGGCTGTCATCCTCCGTACTTTGATTCACTGGCCCAAAAGTGAAATCATAGCAAAGTCAAAACTCATGTTTTTCCTACTTGCCAGTCAGAAACTGTTGATCGGAGACAAAAATGTAACTGAATGGATGACGCCCATCTGCAAGGGGCCTATATTATCTTTAACTGTGTTGTGAAATTTTGAAAATGAAATTCTCCACAACTCTTTTAGATACAGAAATGAATGAAGGCTTGTTTTTAAGGTGCTTTTACTACTTGTTAACCATATTTAATATTGTAATTCAAGTCAAAACTTAACCTAAAATCTACTTCCACTAACTTTCTAAGACTATTCTATCTACCCTGTAAAAGGAAAGATGCCTATATTCACCTATTCTGAAGTCGATCCAGTCCAGTCACATGATCGGGTCCCAGCGCCAGCTTTAGTGTAGAAGAGGGAAAGCCAACAATGACTGCCCCATAGTAAGCCTATGGGGGATGTCATTGCCCAGGCTCTTCAGCTGTTGTCACTGCTTTCTCCTCTACACAGAAGCCACTGCTGGAGAGATCATGTGACTGGGCCGAAGCAACTTCCGAATATGTAAGTATAGGCATCTTTCCTTTTAACAGGGTAAATCGAATAGGCATGGAATGGAGGTGGGAGTAGATTTCAGCTTGGGTTTTGTCTTGAATTACACTTTAAATGCTTTAATGTGCATGGTCTGGGCACAGGTTCCCTCAAACAAGAACAAGGAGCAAATTTTGGCATTCTATGAAAACAAAAGTGTGACTTGCTTGTGGCCATTAGTTTGATTTTCCAGTTGCAATGTGAATGAATGCTGTTAAGTCTGTCATATAGTGTGGGAACGTACAGCTGTAGCCCTCCTGTTAACTGGTCTGCTGGGCCAATCAGCAGGTGCCTGGTCTGCTACAACTTTCACCCTCCTCCATGACCTTCTGCCAGTCCATTGTGACTCTTCCCATTACTGAACCTTTACTCTGACTTGAATATGGCTTTTACCAGTTTATTATTGCTTCTTTATGGCTTGATTTGCTATGTCCTCACAGAGGATCTTCCCGCACACCGAAAGTTTGAATATAAATACAGTTTCAAAGGTCCCCATATCACCCTTCCTGATGGAACTTTACCCTTCTGGGAGCGACTAGGAGGTAAATGCTGCTCTTTTCTAACTTGCTCTAAAGATGAAGCTTTTTAATACTTTTATGTTTCAGATGGATGCCAGTTGTTTGATTTATTTATTACATGGACGCAAGCATGCAAAAAACAAAACAAAACACAGCTTTAGGGGGCTGCCTAAAACATATTCTATCGTTTTGTAAGTTGAATTGATTATATGATAGAATCCACAGCACAGTAGTTCTCAAGCTTGGCTGCACACATGTTATTTTCATCTTGCATTGCAATTATTCCTATATGTGATTGACTTATAATGTATACATTATACAACATTGCAGAGAATGTTTGCGCAGTACCTCATGTCAAATTACTAAAAGTCGGTTTTCATTCGTTATCCTGCTCTGAGCTTCTACTTGGCTGCTATTAGTTATTGCCATTAATCATTTTTAGCAATACACCATTAACCAATCAAAGGTCTTTAGTGTTCTATAAGACTGCGCTGGTTTTATTGCATACCTGGCAGTAGTAAGCTTTTCTCTATTCATAAAAATATGTTTTAGGCTTTTAGTTAAACTCTTGAGGGAAATATGGGGCTGCCATAGATGACTAAAATGCTGGTTGCTTGGTGGTCATGCTGAACCACTGGTTTAAATGCTTTGAGTCACAAGTACAAAGTAAATCTGCGGCTGAAGAGCTTCTTGTCTGCATTTTTTCTGAGATATAAATAGGCACTGGTGATATGCATAATTGTTTAGGTAAAGGTTTCCTGTGCTAAGGGAAACTAAGATGTTTCAATTGCATAACATCTGCTAAAAATGCTGGTTGCCCGGCAAAAGTCGTTTGACTTCAGTACATTCTGAGAGGCTGATCTGAAGCAAGCATGCAACAAAGGAAGTTGGAGTGAAGTCAGCACTCCTGATCTGCATACATACTGTAAGAATTGAAGCTATTAGATCAGCATGACAGCCAGGAAACTAGCATTTTCAGAAGGTGAGGTCATTAATACATTTTATTACATTTTTAAATGTAATCCCCAATTGAATTTTATTATTTAGCAATCAGTGTTTGTGATATATAAAATACTGTTTTTTTTTAATCCTTTGTTGCATCTCAGTGCTCCAAATTTCACGCAGCCTCTTTGCAACCACTTTCCACCTACATGCATATATTCCAGGGATGACTGCATGGCATTTTTTATATTTACCCCGGCTGGACCACTGAAATGTTTTTTTTTTTTTTTTGTTTTTTTTTAACCCAAACGTAGAGTTGACCTAAAGGCTCTTTCTCAGCCCACAATGAAAACGTTTTTTGGGGGACTTTCAGTGAGAGGCACAAGACCATGTGGTAGGAGAAATTATGTAGATAATTTAATTGGCAAAAAAAAACAAAGCATACCTCACAATATGTGATACATGATTGCACATGATTGCACATGAGTATTTAAATCTATACACAAAACGATCATCTACAAAAAGGAGAATTCATATGCACGCATCTGAAATCACATAGTTCCCAATGAAAGTAACTGGTATAAAATAGCCAAATGCTTGTTTGGTTATGAATAAAAATGGGTTATAGGATACAGATTCACAGTTTAGGTCAAGCTATGTCTTGAACATGATGACATTTAATATGCTCAACGCGTTTCGTGGCCAGTTGCCAGTCATCAGAAGCAAACGCATTGCGTATCTGAAAAAAAGTACCAAATAGGATCTAATGTTTTGCCCAGATGGTAAGAAAAAAAGGTGGGGAAAACCAAGATGTGCATCTCCCTGGAATACTTGCGTATAAATTATTCTACATAAGCAGTATTGCAAGTCAGGAACTGCTAAGCGAGTCTAGCCCGGGAACTGAGGGAATGAACCCAAGGAACAAGAGCGCACCAACACACCCCAGGAGCTCCCAGCCCACAACAGCACATAACTACATTTGCTTTAAGAGGACCTTTTGAAGATCAGATCAGCATTTTAAATCATTACAGTGCCCCAGTTCAGTGATATATCTGCTAACTTTGTCTGTTAAAGCAGCAGGCTTCACCTTGTAAGCACCGAAATCCAGGCAGCTGCATTCTAAACGAAGTCCATCTTTATTGTACCATAAAAAAAACAACAGGATACAGCAAAATTAATAAAAAAAATAATCAAAGCATTTCACGCTGTATCATCGCTTAATCGTGAGTCAGCACTGAATGATTCCTTTTGAAAAGCTTGAGATGGTAGAAAAAAGTAACATCCTATATTTTAGACATTCAAGTTCCCTTTTAGTTTCACATGCTTGTGTAGCGCTGTATTTGTTTGATCAACTACATATACTCATGGTTACAGATGCAATTCCTGGTCCAGATGAAATTCGCCTCGTTCCATCGCTAAAGAATCACAAGGGATCAGTATGGACCAGAAGCGGTTTTTCTCTTCCCCACTGGGAAGTGGAGATGTCCATTAGGATCTCAGGACATGGGGTCAAAGGAGCAGAGGGAATGGTGAGATCATGGAGCTAATGTATCAATATTTTCCCACTGTAACCAATGTTTTTTTTTTTCATTATAACATAGTACAGAACATCATCAGTTCAAATCATTAGTAAGACCTCATCTGGAATATGCAGTTCAGTTTTGGGCACCAGTTCTCAAAAAGGATATTGGGGAACTGGAGAAAGTGCAGAGAAGGGCAACCAAACTGATAGGCATGGAGGAGCTGAGATATGAGGAAAGATTAGAGGAACTGAATTTATTCACTCTTGAGAAGAGGAGATTAAGGGGGGGATATGATCAACATGTACAAATATATAAGGGATCCATATAGTGAACTTGGTGTTGAGTTATTCCCTTTACGGTCAACACTGAGGACAAGGGGGCACTTTTAACGTCTAGAGGAAAAGAGATTTCATCTCCAAATATGGAAAGGTTTCTTCACAGTAAGAGCTGTGAAATTGTGGAATAGACTCCCTGCAGAGGTGGTTCTGGCCAGCTCAGATTGCTTTAAGAAAGGCCTGGATCCTTTCCTATATGTACATAATATAACTAACATTTATAGATAAAGTTGATCCAGGGAAAATCAGATTGCCTCTCGGGGGATCAGGAAGGAATTTTTTCCCCTGCTATAGCAAATTGGATCATGCTCTGCTGGGGTTTTTCGCCTTCCTCTGGATCAACTGTGGGTATAGATTGGGTATATGGGATTGTATGATATTATTTCATTTTTGTTTGATATTTTTATGGTTGAACTGGATGGACTTGTGTCTTTTTTTTTCAACCTGACTAATTATGTAACATCCTCCAAATGAAAAGTTTGAAAAAAAGAAATGCATGGTATTACAAAAGTATATGTAGAGATAGTGGACTTCTCAACGAAACATCAATTACATCAATGTGCCCATCTGATGACCCAATGCATAACCTACCGTGCCTTATTTTACCACACCAGTCCCAACATCAAGAGTGACAACTTGCCATAGGGATTGAAACCTCAATTCCTTTTAGCTCTACTGTCCATCTCTCTCTTTATCACAAATAAGAGCCGCCGCCTAGGAGTGGAAGGCACAGAACTACATCTCTACCATCAGGAGCTCTAATGAAGACTGTTCACTTTAAGGTGTTTCCCCCTTAAGGTGAATCATTGCCACCCAATTTTGACACAACACTCATTCTCTGTTTGGTCTATTGTACAGTACATTTGTTTTATTTAGAATGGCTGGCATGGCTTTGACCTGTGCTATTGTCCAACTATCTCCTTTGCCTTTTGATCCTCGGCAATGATTTTCCTTTGATATGAAACTAGTAGTGTCTAAGCCCCTATTGCCGACCAGCACTATTCTGCTGAACCTGTAGGTCTATCAATGAAATGCCAAAGAATGATGACCGTTATGACATGTCAACCCTCCCAATTATCACCACAACAATAACCGCATCAACAGTGCTGACTTACCATAGTGCTTAAAACATCAAGTCCTATTAGCTCTATTTCTAAAATGTCTTGTATTTGTTTTCAGGATTTGTATAATTAATATAAAAAATACACCACCCGACAGCAAGCATTTTCTCAATTTGACTTTCTTTTCCACACTACCTTAAAAGTACTGGGTGACCTAGCCTTTGTTGCTGTAAATATGAAAATCTGTAGACTTTTTGGAAGTTGCAAGTTAAACGATAATACCTATGGGTGGTGAATAAAGTAAGACACTGTACCTGTTTAGGCTTAAAGATTAAACCAGTGTAAGAAAATATAAACCAGTACATACTGTATTTATTGGCATATAACACTCACTTTTTTACCCTGAAAATAGAGGGTAAACTTTGCCTGCGTGTTATACGCAGGGGGCTGTGGAATGTTTTTTTCTTGAAACTTCCCTCTTAAAGTTAGGGTGCGTGTTACACGCCTGTGCGTGTTATACGCTGATAAATACGGTAATTATCTGTGACTTATACTCTACAATCACTTTGCAGTGTTTAAACAAATAAGTGCCATATGGTGCTCATCACCACAATTTAACAAAGCATGTATTTCTAAAAAAAAAAACAATAAAAAAATTATGCATGAAAGGGTGAAAATTACAAGTCCAAGAATATCCCGAAAATTGTCCTGTATAGTCTGTGTTCACTCAGTACACTTTATGCTGTGTGATATTGGTGAAAAATTCTCTCCACTCCCAAATCACCAGTACTCCACCAAGTGTGGTAATAGAGACACACTCACCAGATCTCTGCTGTATTAGTCTTTATGATCGAGGGGATCTGGTGTATCTCTATTACCACATGTAGTGGAGCGCTGGTGATTTGGGAGTGGAGAGAACTTTTCCACTCCCAAACTTCTCCCTACCATCCAAGAAGTTTGAGGAACAATGCCTTTTCCAGCATGATGGAGCACCTTGCCGTAAGGCGATAGTGACTTGAACAAAACATCAAAATTATGCGTCCGTGGCCAGGAAACTCCCCAGACCTTAATCACATTGAGAACTTGTAAATCCTCGAGGTGAGTGAACACAAAAAAACTTGCACATTCTGACAAACTCCAAGCATTGATTATGCAAAAATGGGCTGCCATCAGTCAGAATGTGGCCTTGATTGACAGCATGGTGAATTGCAGAGGTCTTGAAAAAGAAGGGTCAACACTGAAAAGCTATACTCTTTGCATAAACTTAAAGTAATTGTCAATAAAAAACCTTTGACACTTATGAAAATGCTTGTAATTATATTTCAGTATACCATAGTAACATCTGACAGAAAGATCTAAAAACAGTGAAGCACTATATAGATCAGACCAGAAAGAGGGACTTTGTTCAGAATCAGGGACAGTCCCTCCAAATCAGGGACAGTTGGGAGCTATGCAAGCAGAGAAAATTGCTTAAGAAAATTCTATGGCCAGTATCAAAAGTGTGTTCAACCTTCAGCGAGTCTAATAACTTGCCTTTGTTCATATGATGTGCGGTCTAGATCCCTTTATGCTGTCGCCAGTTTAATGCTGCCAAATGGCTTCCATTATAAAGGGAGCAGAGAAAATAGTTTTGTACTGCCCACTGCTAGAAGTGTTTAATGTAATCCAGAGGAAGCAATCATTCTCCACTGCTGACTGGCAATATTATGTTCAATTATAGGCTCTGTGGTATACCAGGAATCCAGGAGACTTGGGTCCAGTGTATGGCTCTACTGATCTCTGGGATGGACTGGGGATTATTTTTGACACGTTTGATCATGATTTTATGGTAAGAGCAATAGTTTACATTACAATTTCCTTTTAAAATGGGTAACAAGGCATTTGTGCATGGTATGCCATAGCATGTATGACGTATGTGCATGATAATAAATTACCTTTCACATTGCTGTGTATTGTGTGTCCTCAGGGCATACTTTAGTAAGGGCACGGATGAGCACCTTACTAACTTGAAAGCTCAGCCAGGCTTAAAATTACTTCTATGGAGTAGGGAGGGTGAGAAAAGTGGTCGCTTGGAACTTCTAAAATCCCTTTTCATAGTAGGCCTGTTTATTAGCAGCATGTGATAGAGATAAGATTACATAACGTGGTGCTTCCCAATGATTGGACACATATTTTAAATGTAAAGGGACAGAATAAAGTTAGGTCCTGACTGGCTATAGTTGATATGTATTGATTATTAGAGCATTTATTCAACTCCTACAGGAATGATGTATTGGGCAAAATACATAGGGCACCGTTTCTGTACTTTCGGTAGTAGCCTAGCAGTCTTTGGCTTCAGCAATTTCTGAGACACCAATTAACCAAATCCAAGGCTCAAGAAATATTAAAGCCATAAGGTCAACACAACAGCAAGGCAACTCATTTTCAGGAGGAGTATTGCAGTGTTAGCCGTTTGTATATCTCTCAGCACAGGTTTTCCTTTGTTCTGGAGCCCCAGTCAATAGATTTTTGTTATGGGTCTTACTGGGTCCTAGGAAACAAAACAATAGGATTTATGTACTCACCGTAAAATCCTTTTCTCTGAGTTCATGGATGGACAAAGCTTCAATTTTGACAAGTGGGTATTAGCCTTCATTTAGGAGTGACTAGGCAGAAAAACTGTTAACAACTTCAGAGCTTAACAGCCCCACCCAGGGGGCGGTCCTACTGGCTATATCCCCTCAGCCTGCACTAAGCAGATCAGTTCGTCAAAAAGCAGTACAAGCTTAAAAATGAGGTGCGAGTGCTGTGTCCGTCCATGAACTCAGAGAAAAGGATTTTACAGTGAGTACAAAAATCCTATTTACTCTTAAGTTCATGGACGGACACAGCTTCAATCATGACAAGTGGGACGTCCCAAAGCAGTGTCAAAAACGAGGGGCGGGAACAGCATTAAAACAACTTCACCCCAAAACAAAACGAAGCTCCTCAACGGAGGAGTTGCTACTCTAAACAGCCGCCTGCAATACCTTGCGGCCGAAAACACATCCGAAGATTCACACACCAACTTGTAAAGTTTAGTAAAAGTGTGAATGGACGAGCAGGTCGCCGCCTTACACACCTGGTGAAACAGACGCTTAATGCTCTCAGAGCTCGGACAGCGTCCAAAAAAATACAACGTCGTCTCCTAGGATTCAACGGATGAGAACACATGGATGGCAGAACAATGTCTTCCTTGGGATGGAAGGTCGAAACAACCTTAGGAAGAAAAGAAGGCAGCACCACCTATCCTTGTGGAAGATCAGATAGGGAGCCTTGCCTCAGAAACCCGTCTTAACTGACGTAACAGCCACCGAAAGAACCACTTTCTGAGAAAGTGTTGACAAGGGAATCTCCCTGATGTCCTCAAACGGTGGTTTCTGAAGCACCGAGAGGCCATGCCGTTAACCCAAGAGGCACCTCTTGCCCTGGTCGAATGCGCCTGGAAAGGGAGGCGCCTGACCCTTCATGTTGTAAGCCTGTTCACGATCTGTCGGGTCCACCTAGAGATGGTGGCCGACGAGACCGCTGGGCCCTACTTGGGACCAGCCACCGAAACAAACAGTGAGTCTGGACTCCGGAACAGAGCAGTACCAGACAAGCATACTCTCAGAGCTTGGACAACGTCCAAGGAATGCAATGTCGTCTCCTTAGGATTCGACGGATGAGGATACAAGGATGGCAGTAGAATGTTTTCCTTGAGATAGAAGGTCGAAACACGACCTTAGGAAGAAAAGAGGGCTGCGGACGCAGCACCCCCTTATACTTGTGGAAGATCAGATAGGGAGGCTTGCATGACAAGGCTGACCGCTCAGAAACCCGTCTTAACTGGCATAACGGCCACCAAAAGGACCACGTTCTGAGAAGGTGTCAACAAGGAAATCTCCCTGATCTCAAACGGTGGTTTCTGAGGCACCTAGAGGCCATGCCGTTAAAGCCATTGACTGGCATCAGGATGGCATATGGGACCCTGCGACAGCAGGTCCTCTCGTAGCGGTAGATGCCAAAAGGACGTCTGCTACACAAGCCCCACAGAGGTAGTAGGGGTTGGACTGGAGGGGCCGCCAGCCTAAACCTCTGTACAAACGTTCTTACTAGAGAGTGAGCCACCAGGCGTCGTTGAAAAAAGGACATCCAGGGCAGATATCTGCCCCTTAATTGTACTTAAAGCAAAAAAAATTTGGCCTGCCCCACGCTGTAAGAACAGCAGGACTCTGGAACCAAATAAGTATACGGATACCACCTCATTTCCTCACAAATGGATATGTAGGTCTTCCAAGTGCGATGGTAAATCTTCCTAGAAGATCATTTCCGAGCACTCCTCATGGTAGAGATCACGAGTCTGACAGGCCTCGGTCTCTTAGCACCTGGCTCTCAAGCCATACCGTTAAGCCAGTGACTGTAAAAACAGGATGGCGTATGGGACCTTGCGACAGCAGGTCCTTAGCAGTAGACACTGAGAGGCGTCTGATACCAGACGCACTAGATTGGCGTACCAAGGACGCCAATGCCAATCCAGAGCAATTGGGACCATTTGAATCCTCTCTGCCTCCAGTCTGCGAAGCAGATGAGGAAGGAGCTTCAGAGGAGGAAAGGCATAGATTAGCCGGTACTGACTCAACGGTGCCATCAACGCATCTGTCGTGTTTGCCCATGGGTCTCTTGACCTGGCCACAAACCTCAATACCTTCCGATTGAGTCGAGAAGCCAGGAGATATACGACTGGCGTGCCTCCCCTCTGGAAAAGGAGCTGAAACGCCTCCTTTCTGCCCCCCTTAGGAGGTGAGCGACCTCCGATGCTGCAGCAGAGCTGCTTGTTCCTCCTTGATGATTGACATACGCCACCACTGTGATGTTTGTCTTACTGGACGCCTCTGTAGCCTCTGAGACCATGTGGAGAGGCAAAGCCAGATCGCCCGGAGTTCCAGGACAAAGATCGGCAAGTGGGATTCCTCCCGAGTCCAGCGACCCAGGTTGACTGAGCTCCCCAGACTCCTGTCCAACCGGGAAGACAGGCGTCCGCCGTGACCACCATCCAGTAAAAAGGAAGGAACGACTTCCCGGACAGAAGTGCCGGTGATATCGGCCACCAACTAGGGAGGTCCTGACTAGGTGGCTCATCCGGATTTTGACAATCCAGGGATGAAGGGCACTTGACTCTCTGGACAGAATTGCCTTCTGTAACACTTGCGTGTGAAATAGTGCATATGGTACCGTCTCGAAGGAGACTACCATGAGGCCCAGGACTCGCCTGAAAAAGTGGCGTGACAACCATATTTGGGATGTCAACTACCGCACCGCAGCCCGAAGGGTCTGCAACTTTCCCATGGGGAGGAAAAACTTTTGCCAGAATCAACCCTAGATACACTAGGAGTTGAGACTATACCGATACTGACTTCTGAGTGTTCAGCACCCAACCAAGGATCGGAGGGTCTGACAGGTTATGGACACGCTCACCTCTAATTTTGAGTTTGAAGTGGCCCTCAGAAGAAGATTGTCCAAGTTGCCCATGATAGCGATGCCACGCTGTCTTAGTAGGGCCAGAATCGGGGCAAGCACCTTGGTGAACACCCTTGGTGCCGATGCTAGGCCAAAGGGGAGAGCCACCATTGGTAGTGGTCTTCCCCGGCCGCCAAACGCAGACATCTCTGATGCCTGGTGCATATGGGGACATGCAAGCATGCGTCCTTGAAGACCAAGGATGCCGGAAATCCCCCGGATGGAGGGCCGCAACAACAGAGCGTCTTCAGCACTACGAACTGATTAGAGTAGAACCCCTGAAACTGTTCCTGTACTGAGACAGGAAGGACCACCCTGCGTATCAGCGGGTCTTGAACCGCCCCATATAGGACTTCCCGACGAGTCGGCTGAAGCTGGCGGTTTAGAGGGAAAAAAATTCTGTTCGGTAGGCAAGCAAGGTTGGGCTTGCGAAACCAGTGACGCTTCAGTCCCTCAGCAGGCGCTTGATCGGCCTGGGGTCGTTTACTTGCCGCACTAGGCGGATGAAAGAACTGCTTGTGCGCGGTGAAGAAGAGCCCTAGGCTATGCCGTTTCTCCTTACCCCGTTTTGGATTGCGGGAGCAGCAAGCTCTTACCTCCTGTGGCATCCTTAATGATGTCATCCAGAGAGGCTCCAAAAGGACTGTCACCCTTAAAGGGCAGGTCCAATAAGGCCTACTTGGAAGTTTTTTGGTCCGTAGACCAGCACTTAGCCAAACCCAGGTGGCGTAACACCACCGCATAAACCGAGGCTCTGGACAGCAAGGGGATAGTATCCATGTCTGACTCGCAGACAAACTTAAGGCCCTGTACCAACTGGTCGGCCAAAGCTACCTCGTCTGGAGGAGCTTCCCGTGTCTTTAATCCCTGGAGTAGCATCTTTGCCCACTCAGTAGGTGTCTGAGACACCAAAGCCCCAGCCATTGCTGGACGCACCGCTGAGCCCACTATAGGTAGCGAGCGATTTGCCTCAGCCTTCTTGTCCGCAGGGTCCTTGAAGACAGGAGCTCCTTCCACTGGACTCGTGGTTACTTGGTTAAGTCTGGACACAGGGGGGTCCACTATCAGGGGAGAGGTCCATTTTTTCAGGAAACTCTCCTAAAAGGGTTACCGGACCGCCAAATTTTTTGGGGCCGAAAAAAAAACAAAAACCTTCAGTGGTTTTTCCCTCGCCTTGTATAAAAGTTTATCAAGATAAGACATACAAGGAAACACCTTGGCAGTGCGGGCCGGCTTAGGGAACCCAAAGTGAACCGCCGCCACTGTTGCAGAATTCCCCAACTTCAGCGTATCCCGCACTGCGGTGATGGATACCAAGCCTTTTCGCGTGCTGAGCCGGACCTGGAGTCATCCTCACTGTCCGACCGGTCACGGTGCGCAGCCGCTGATGCATCAGAATCAGGGCCATGAGCCACAGCTGGGCCTGGCTCTGCATTAGAATTTTCCCCAGAAGATGGCGGGGGGAGGGGGCGCTTCCTACCCCCGTGATCCCAGGCTCCGCTACCACCTTGGCAACAAAAGGTCTCCAGGATCGCCGACATAGCGTCCACTGATATAGCAGGGGCACCAGTTGCCAACTCAGGTGTTTCAGGGGAAAAAAATGTCTGCTGACCCACGTGCCCTACACCCATAGGGACTCCAGGCAAGGTATCATAGCCCACCCTCCTAGCTGCTACAGAGATGCAGGGTCTCTCAGAGGACTCACCACCCTTAGGATGGTCACTGTTACTGCTGATCGTCTGCTCCCGCCAGTGATGGTCTCCCATAGCTGCCTGTGTCAGTCTGATCCTCCGTCAGCATGTGTCTGTCTATCGCGTGCCTGTGAATGCACCCTAAAGGCCAAAGACTTCCACAAAATGGCCGCGGAGCAGCCGTACTGAAGAACGGGATGAACCATAAGAAAATGGCCGCCGAGCAGTCGACAGAGGCCAAAGTGGGCGCGGACCACAAGAAAATGGCTGCCGAGCGGTGGTAGATCCATACAGGCGCGGACCACAAGAAAATGGCCGCCGAGCGGTAGACAGAGGCCAACACAGGCAAGAACCACAAGAAAATGGCCGCTAAGCGGCAGATAGAGCTAGCAGGCGCGGACCACAAGAAAAAGGCATCATCCAGGGCCGCTGTGGGAAGGCACCATTAAGCTGGAGGAGCAGCCATAGAGAGGCTATGCAAAAACCGCCAGGACATCTGTCATTGAAAGGGCTGTCGGGAAACACGTTTCGGACGCAAAGACCCCCCCCCCCCCCTTTTCCTCAGGGACTGAGGGATCGGACTGCACACACACTCATTTTCATTTGTTTGTAAGTGCAACTTTTATTGGCTTTTATATTTACAATAAATCTAATTACTACACATGGTCAGCATGGCACCCCCCTCTCTTTTTCTTGTTTTGTTCACAGCCTCTAGGTTCCCAACCTGACAAGGGAGGCAGCCTTGCTCAGCCTGCAGCTAGTTAACCATTGATTAGAAGTTGCTCACAGCCTCCAGATTAAGTATTCAACAAGCTGACACTTGTATTACAACTCATTGAAGTTTACTTTATTGTTGGTATATACCAATTACTAAAGCATTTTCATTTATAGGTGGCTGTTACACTGTAACATCTAGGAGTTATTGCCTTCCTCCTATGGAATTTTTATTCTCCCTGTTGGAAGAGCGCCAGACATTTTTCTTTTTTTTTTTTATCTTTCTTTAGCTTTGGGTCCTAGGAAATACTGTGTAGGACTGGCACATTCTGCTGCTATGCTGATCCTTTTGTATTAGACACATCTTCTGCTGAATGGATGATGGGAAATAGGGGTTCAGTCCACAAACAATAGTTTTAGACAGATAGTGTGGCAAACTGTACACTTGCTTCATATACCCTTTGGAAACTCCAGTAGTGGGAGTTTCAGGTCCCCGCTCATTGTAGTTTTTACAGGCTTTACTTCTTTCTGCTGTAATATTACAGAGGACACAGCAGATACACATGAGTAACACTCCTGCAGTAAAAACCATCAGATTTCATGTTGGGGTGGAAAGAGTTACAGGGCAAGGAACTCACCGGTCCAATTTTGTAGTGGTAATTTCCAGATACAATGGAACCTTGGTTTACGAGTAACGCGGTTAATGGGCGTTTTTAATAACGAGCAACTTTTTTTTTTTTTTTTTTAAATCCTGACTTGGTTTGTGAGTGTTGTCTCTCAAAACGAGCAGAATTCAAGCTAATGGGGTGTGCAGTACCACATTTGGCCGGAGGTGCGTGGACGCCGGTGACACTCGAACGGTTCGGAGCCGTTCGGAAATACACGGAAACACTCAGAAATACTCCATTCTCGAGTGTTTCCGAACCTTTCCGAGAGATTTTGAGATCAGCCGAGCTGTCCCCGAGTATTTTCGAGGCTCTTAGGTGCCCCCCACCTCTGGCCACATGCGTTATTGCATGCTATTGAAGTCAATGCGGAACAAATTCTCTTCGTTTCCATTGACTTCTATGGGGAAACTCGATTTGATATGCGAGTGCTTTGGATTACAAGCATTCTCCTGGAACGGATTATGCGCTAAATCCAAGGTTCCACTGTATTTGAAAAAGCAGCCTAATATTATCCACCTGTAACTGTGAAACTGGTTTAAGGTATATTCGCTTTAAAACATGTATATACTGTATTTTATACTTAAAGGGTTAATTCGCCTTTCCTGCACTTTTTCCACAAAACCCTGTATGCATTCCAGGATACCTAGCACATTATTTTGTTGCTAAGCCAGTAAAAATGGTGATCCTTTTCCTGTCAATATGTGTAGGCCTTGCATGGTACTATCAGCAAATCTCCTTGGTGCTTGAGCTGGAAGTTGGTTGTGCATCCTCAGCTGCCACTCCGGCTCATTCAAGCTGTGCGTTTGCTCTTTCTCTCTAGAGAAGAGCGCATTGGGCATGTGTGCAGTTTGAACAAGCCGTGCGGCCTCTGGGGGTGTTCGTCATATATTCGGCCCAAGCATTGAGGGGTTTCTGCTGACAAGGCCATGCATGACCTACATATATGGATGGGAAAAGGAGCACCTTTTTACCAACTGAGCAGTGGTATGTAATGTACTGGGGATCCTGTAAAACATAGATGGTTCTGAGGGAAAGATGGACTATTCCTTTAATTTAAAAAGAACATATTTGCTCTGTCTTTGTAACGCTTTGTTTTCTTTCAATCTTTTGCATTATTATACATTTCTTTTCCTCTTTTTTATTTTTTTTCCCTCACAACTGCTAACCCAAATCTCCAGTTTAATGCTTTCTTTTGCCCAGGGAAATAACCCAGCAATAGTTATTGTGGGGAACAACGGAAAACTTCAGTATGATCATTTACGGTATGTACCGTGTTAATAAAATGGCTATACAATGTAATATCTCTTAGGTGGTGGTTTACTAATTAGGTGAAAAACGTGTATAAAGAAATCGCACAAAATATGTAAAGAAGTGTCTATAAGAACCCATTCACATGGGCTAAAAAGGAGAAATATATGTGAAACAAGAAAGTCCAAAGGAAACAAATCATCCACGATTCACTTGCTCCACCAGTGTCCCCACGATCACAAATTCATAGTGCTTCCACCACCAGGTGACACTATTAAGCTTCCTACCGGATCCTGTGGACCATCATATAGTATAGCACGTGTTACATCTCCTTATGATAGGGTGACCAGACATCCCCGGTTTCCGGGGACAGTCCCCGGATTGAGGACACTGTCCCCGGACCAAGTTTGTCCCCGGATTGGATTTGAACAGGGGCTGGGGCAATTTCAAAGACAGTGCAGAATTAAAAATAAAAATTCTGAATTACACACCCCCGCTCCTACTAGCTCAGGGGGGTGTATTTTTTTTTCATTATCTGTGCCCCTTTCTGATGATGATGTGCTGGTTGGAGCGGAGGGAATATTTCTTCAGTTTCGGGTGCATGCCCATCCAGCTCCACTCGCATGTTCTTCTGCCTTGGCTCAAGTCCCGGCCAGCCGCCTGCCTGCTCATCTCCTTGCCTTCCCTGGCGGAGTGATCTTCCTCCGCTCCCCACCCAGTAGTAGCCGGGGGCCTGGAGAGTTAAGCCTCGTACACACGACTGGTTTTCCCGGCAGGAAAACTGCCAGGAGAGCTTTTGGCCGGGAACACCGGCCGTGTGTATGCTCTCTAGCAGTTTTCCCGACAGGGAAACTGCTTGGGAAAAATAAAGAACCTGCTCTCTATTTTCCCGTCGGGATTCCCGGCAGAGTGTTTCCTGCCGAGAAAACCGGTCGTCTGTATGCTTACCTGCAGGGGAAAGAAACCGCGCATGCTCGATAACACTTTGACGCATGCGCGGTAGCATACAACTTAATTTAGCCGGCTCGTCGTAGTCTTTGACGTCACCACGTTCTTGCCATTCAAAATTACGCCGTTTCTTTTGAGTGGCCATGTGTATACACGGCTTTGCAAGGCAAGCTTGCCAGAAATCCCGTCAGGAAAACCGATGGTTTTCAAATAGACGTGATTCCCAGGCCTTGTGTACAGGGCTTAAGACTTGACAGGCTGGGAGGCGGGCGGCGATGGGCAGAGAGTCGCTGATTGCCGCCATTACTAGTAAAAAAAAAAAAAAAAATGTCCCGGATTTCATTTTAAAAATTTGGTCACCTTACCTTATGAAGGGAAAGTCCAAAGCACCAAACGTGATCCAGTCAGGGTTGGTTAATCATCAGAATGAAAAATAAAAAGCATATACACCCATAGTGTAACTCGTAAAAAACATTTATTCAAAACAAGTGAAACTTGCAAAGGGAATCACACTACGCAAATCCTTGGACAATAGGTTTAAAAACTTGCATGTAGCAATAAAAACAGATACAATTGCTCTTCCAAAAAGCAGCAGGCTGTGTGGCTGCACCAAACTCAACGGTTAGCGAGCGTGCATGATGACAAAGCGTTGTAGCCAAGCCCTTGGCTACGACGCTTCGTCATCCTGCACGCTTGCTTGAAAAATGCACCCAAAACGCAGATTCCAATTAAAATGAATGAAATCACTGTAAAAATGCACCACAATTTGTGTTTTTGTTGCGTTTTTGAGTCTCGTGTCCATTTTTCACAGTCGCAGGCAACCCAAAAACACCAGAAACTCAAAGGAAGTGCATATGAATAACAGCAAAATAGCGGTTTTGCCACAGAGAAGTGTGAAGGGGCCCTAAGTTTTATTGTCAAAGCTTAATTAAACAAGCTGATTGGTTACCATTTCCAGCTGCACCAGTTTTAGTAAATCTCCTCCTTTGTGTACAATTTTACTATTTCATCTTTTTTTTTTTTTTAACAATAGAACTATTTCATCTTTTAGGCTCGGTTCGCACTGCCACGACTTACAGTGCGACTTTGACACGACTTTGGCCCGACTTTGAAGCAACTTCAGGGATGCCTGTGTAATCTTCCTATAATGTCGGATCCAAATCAAATAATTTAAGCTAAGGATCCGACTTGGAGGCAACTTCCATTATAGTCTATGGGCACAAGTCGGATAGAAGTCACCTTGAAGTAGTACAGGAACCTTTTCTAAAGTCGGAGCGACTTCAGTAGTGCTAATTAAGACAGCTCTCATCGACTAACATGTGATTTCACATGTCATGCGACTTGGGGTCTCACAAGTCGGATCCCAAGTTGCGGTAGTGTGAACCGAACCTTACTGTGTGCAGTTGTGCTATTAAAGGTGAACTTCACACAACCTGGATGAAATACATATAGGTAGCTATTTTTCCTGCCCAAAGCATTTATATTTCTGTCCATCTAGTCCTAAGATTTACACAGCTCTGCCCCACAGCAGAGCCCTATCTAGCAAGGGACAAACCTAATCCTTCCCTGCTGTAGTTTGACTTTCACTTACCTATTCCTTCCCTACCTCCCCCAGGTGAGTAGACAAAGGAGAATCGGCACACTAATAAGCTCATCGCTCAGTCACTCTGTTCTCTCCTCCCATCAGCATGCTCCTTGCACCATGGCATAATGGATTGACTCCTTGTGCTGCCTTTTTCTCTTCAGTCTGAGTTCTTCCATACAGGGAGTGCAAGAAGCAGTTACCAAACCAAATTCAAGTACTTACACCCTTTGCTTTAAAAAAAGTATATATTTAATGATGTATTAGTGATTACAGAGCTGCAATAGCTTGTTGTGCCTTATATATCTATCTGGAGTTTAGTTTATTTGCCTGTGTTACATAACTAAGAGTAAAAAAACTATTAACTAATAGAACAAATTGCTGGCAGGGGTGTAAGCTACAAAGTAGTTTATAACTGGGCTTAATCTCAGGTTGATATGATAAAAGTCAAGCTCCAGCCAAGGGATAATGGAGAAGGGTTAGAACCTCTGTTTGATATTGGAGAAGACAAGACCACAGACATATTCAGAAAATGCATCAAAAATATACCAGGAAAATTTATCAACCGCAACCCGTATAGGTGTGAACCAGGCCAAGGGAAGGTTCTGCTAGCATATTGGAATGTCAGACCCTGGCTGTCACACACCTGGCTTTAACGAGGCCTGATCCAAAGGAAAACAGTAGTTGGTTACAGTGGAAAATGAATAGAAGCATCATTAGTCCATTCCAATCAGGACTCATGACTTCAAGCATATTCCACCCACCATTCTGTAAGTCTATGGTCAGGCAGCATCCTGAAAGCTAGGCAAAATTATGGGTGTTTTTTGTTTTAACCACTTGCCGACCAGCCGCCGTCATTGTACTGTGGCCGGTCGGCTCGTTCCCACGAATCGCCGTCCTTGTACGCCGGCTCGGGAATGCTATGTTGTGGGCGTACGCCCACTAGCCATCTGGGGAGCCAATTGGCGGGTGGGGCAGACTCGATGTCCGCCGGCCACACGCGATCATTCCCCGCAGTGACAGAACGGGGATCTGCCTGTGTAAACATGGCAGGTCTCCGTTCTGACAGGGGAGATCACACAGATCCTGTCTTTCTGCTGCGCAGAAAGATGGATCTGTTGGTTTTCCCAGTCAGCCCATCCCCCATACAGTTAGAACACACCTGCAGGGAACACATTTAACCTTTGATCGCCCCTGATGTTAACCCCTTCCCTGTCATTGTCATTAGTACAAAAACGGTGCATATTTTTAGCACTGATTACTGTAATGTCACTGGTTCCCAAAAAAGTGTAAAAAATGTCAGGTGTCCGATCTGTCCGCCAAATAGTCGCAGTCCCGCTAAAAATCGCAGATCACCGCCATTACTAGTAAACAAAAATAATAATAATAAAAATGCCATAAATCTATTCTCTATTTTGTAGATGCTATAACTTTTGCGCAAACTAATTATTATACAGTGCTTGCGATTTTTTATATATATATATATATATATATATATATATATATATATGTGTTAAATATATTGGCCTAAACTGAGGAAGAATTTTTTTTTATTATGAGTTTTTTTGGGGATATTATAGCAGAAAGTTAAAAATATAGCTTTTTTTTCAAAATTGTCGCTATTCTTTTGTTTGTAGTGCAAAAAATAAAAACCGCAGAGGTGATCAAATACCACCAAAAGAAAGCTCTATTTGTGGGGAAAAAAGGACATAAATTTTGTTTGGGAATCACGTCGCACGACTGCGCAATTGTCAGTTAAAGCGACGCAGTGCCATATCGCAAAAAATGGCCTGGTCATTAAGGGGGTAAATCCTTCCGGGGCTGAAGAATTTGAGAGTATTTGTGTCCAGTTTTAACTGTCAATTTTCTGTGAATGACATCTGTAGCTTAATTTCCTGTGAATTCCTTCGCTAAATTTACATATTCCCAATGTCTGCAATTTCTGGATTGAGTGTTCATTGTTACAATTTACTGTTTATGTGCATTTGTTTGTTTTTCCACAACAGTGATGGCTCGAGTCAAGCTTTAGCAACTTGCGTTGAACAATTTCGCAACACAATACGCCCATTTAAAATAAAGATAACATACTACAAAAAAACATTGCAGGTAAGAGACCTAAGTAACATACCGATAACAAAAACAGTGGGGGGAAATTATTTGATCCCCTAGAGATTTTGTAAGTTTGCCCACTTACAAAGAAATGAAAGGTCTAGAATTTTTATCACAGGTGTATTTTAAATGATAGAGACAGAATATCCACCAAAAATCCAGAAAAAACACATTGATACAAATGTTATAAATTGGGTTGCAGTTCAGTGAGTAAAATTAGTTTATTTTTCGTACATCACGGGACACAGAGCGGCATATTAATGACTATGTGGGTTATAGGCCTACCTTCAGGTGATGGACACTGACACGCACAAGACAGGAAGTCCCTTTCTCTATATAACCCCTCCCATACCGGGAGTACTTCAGTTTTTTCGCCAGTGTCGAAGGTTCATCCGTTTAAAGTTAAAGCACATTCTACCAGAGCAGTCGGTACTTCCTGGGCGGTACATCACCAAGGCTCCATGGCTCAGATCTGCAAGGCCGCGACTTGGTCTTCAGACCACACATTCACTAAATTCTATCAGTTGGATGTAAGAAGGCATGAGGACGTCGCTTTTGGGCGCAGTGTGCTGCAGGCTGCAGTATAGGTCCTCACGTCTGACGGCGCCCTACTTTGTATTTGATGTCTCCCTCCCCTCATTGGGCATTGCTTTTGGACATCCCACATAGTCATTACTATTGAGCTCTGTGTCCCGTGATTTACGAAAAAGAAAATAGGATTTTCATGAACAGCTTACCTGTAAAATCCTTTTCTTGGAGTACATCACGGGACACAGAGCTCTCGCCCCTCTTTCTTGGGATGCTTATTGCTTTGCTACAAAACTGAGGTACTCCCGGTATGGGAGGGGTTATATAGGGGAGGGGACTTCCTGTCTTGGGTGTGCCAGTGTCCATCACCTGAAGGTAGGCCTATAACCCACATAGTCATTACTATGCCGCTCTGTGTACCGTGATGTACTCCAAGAAAAGGATTTTACAGGTAAGCTGTTTATAAAAATCCTATTTGATTCCCAAGCAAAACATGACTTAGTACTTAGTGGAGAAACCCTTGTTGGCAAGCACCGAGGTAAGACATTTCTTGTAGTTGGTGACCAGGTTTGCACACATCTCCTGAAGGATTTTGGGATCTTCTCTAAATCCTAAAGGTATCTTGGCTGTCTCTTGGCAACTTGAAGTTTTAGCTCCCTCCATAAATTTTCTATAGGATTAAGGTCTGGAGACTGCCCGTGTTTGGAAGAAGAAAAATGCTGACCCTAAGAACACCATCCCTACAGTCAAGCACGGAGGTGGAAACATTATGCTTTGGGGCGGTTTCTCTGCTAAAGGTACAGGCCGAATCTACCGCATTGAGGAGCCAATGGACGGTGCCATATATTGTAAAATCTTGGATGAGAACCCTTTTCCCTCAGCCAGAACACTGAAGGTGGATGGGTCTTCTAGCATGACAATGGCCCAAAACATACCACCAAGGCAACAAAGGAGTAGCTCAAGAAGAAGCACATTAAGGTCATGGAGTGGCCTAGCCAGTCTCCAGACCTTAATCCTATAGAAAATGTATGGGGGGAGCTGAAACTTCAAGTTGCCAAGAGACAGCCAAGAAACCTTAAGGATTTAGAGAAGATCTGTAAACAAGAGAGGACCAAAATCCCTCCTGAGATGTGTGCAAACCTGGTCACCAACTACAAGAAACTTCTTACCTCTGTGCTTGCCAACAAGGGTTTCTCCACCAAGTATTAATGCATGTTTTGCTTGGGATCAATTAATTATTTTACTCACTGAACTGCAACTTAATTTATAGCATTTGTTTTATGTGTTTTTCTGGATTCTTGGTTGATAGTGTCTATCATTTAAAATACACATACTGTATGATAATAATTACAGACCCTTAATTTCTTTATAAGTAGGCAAACTTACAAAATCTGCAGAGGATCAAAAAATTATTTTCCCCACTGTAAAAGCTATTTTACTTGTACAGTGCATTGTGTAAAAAAAAAAATATATATATATATATATATATATATATATAAACACAGTATATGTACATCAAAAGTTTATAAGGATGAGAGCACTGTTTGATGCATACACTGGTCAAGTATATTTATTTGCGTTTAGCTTTTTTTGTGTCCCATTGAGGAGATTTACCTTCACTTTGTGTACCACACACACAACAGAAAGTAAAAGAAAATTTCTCCACAACGAGGGGTAATTTCCTCTGGGTGACCCTATTGGAAGATTTCCAAGAACAGCTATTACATTTTGGATTTGCTATCATATCCTGTTCTGGAAACAATGGTCTCTGGGATAACTAGAGACCGTGATCCTTCCAAGAGGGGGCACAGACAGCAGTAAAAACCCAATAGGAGTTTTACCACTAAAAAAAAAGTCTATTTTTTTATTTTTTTAATAGTGTTCTGTCCCCTAGGAGACAAAGTAATGTAATACTTTATCCCATCTTCCTATGTGTTGTGGTCAGGCAGGATGGCCCCGGCCATTGTCTGACAATACAGCAAGTATGAAGACAGCTCCAAGCACTTGCCCGGACAAGCAGCGGTAAGAAGAATGCAAAGGGGGTGGGTGGTGTGTCAGCCCTCCTAGCCCTCTGCATTTCTCTTGCCGGCGCTTGGCCTTAGGGAGAGTGGGGCATCCTGTCCAACCACATAGCTAGCCTTCCACAGCATGTGGGAAGATGGGACAAAGCAATACAAAATGAACAAATGAAATCCAAATTAATCTAAGAAAAAAAAAGTTAGGGCTTTACATACACTTTAATTATAAACAGAGTCATGCCGATGCAAAAATTTAGAAATACACCATGCATGTATTTTAGATGTCCTAGCTGACAGTTTTAAACCAAGTGATCATTGCTTTCTATGGTATACAAAAAAATATATTCTCATGCGAGATTCTAATTATTACCTTTGATTTATATTTAAAATGCTTTCAGGGGCTTTTATTAATTTATAAGACTTGGGTTTTTTCATACAGCAGTGAGGCAAATGTTGTTTTTCCAGTCTGTGTAGCAATATAAGAATAAGTAAGTCCGATTTGATGAAAAGGTATTTAAAACTGAATTCCAGAAAATTAAAAAACCTTCTCTAGTAGTGGGGCTGCACCTTCACTGCAAGGGTTATCCGCTCGTTTAGTCTAGGGGACAAGAAAAAAACACATTTACTTACCAGTTCCTCCTCTCCCCCAGCAAATGATGCCCCTCTCTGCTCTGTCCATCGATGTGCTCTTGTCCAGTGCAGGGCTATGGGCTCTGCATCGGTCTACATGACATTACAGGAACTTAGACCCATCAAGGCATGTGGAGGGAGGAGGCTGTGGGGACTGGTCTGGTAGCACATTGAAGCCCGCAGGAGCCGATAAGGAAGTTTTCTGGTTTTAAAAGCTTAGCTTCTGCTAATTCTAAAAAAATATCAGACATTAAAATGATTTTTCAACCACATGGTATTAAAGATGATCTGTTTAGTTACACAAGATTGCCACCTAGTGACACATTAGTAAAATGCTAAATCTTTATCTGTAGCTGCTGAGTGATACATCTGACTGCACTGTATCAATTCTAAAAATTAGAAATGCTCAACCTGTAGAACTGATTATAGCTACAATACAGCTCCTCTATAAAAACAGATTATAAAATTATTTAAAAGCCTTTAAAATGTACAAAATATAATGAGACAGGAACCAAAATGATGTTTTCTATAATATTGGACTGAACTAGATAGGATTCAGGAATAATGGGATCCCCCAGCAGACCTTCACTCCAGAATTAGACTTTGCTTTAAAGTGGTTCTGAAGCCTAAACATTTTTTACCTGATAGCCTTCCTTGCATTTTAGGTAAAATATGTTAAGGCATCAAAGTGACGAGGGAGTGTCAATGGACGCAGCATAAGTGGCTTCTCATAGGGGGACTTGGACCGAGAGGAGGAGCCAGGAGCGCTGGCCAGGAACCCGAGAAGAGGAGGTTTGGGGTCACTCTGTGCAATTCCTTTGCACAGAGCAGGTATGTATATTAGCTAAACAAAAATGCCCGAAGCAGTAAAGCATATGTAATAAGCTTATAAAACGCTTATAAAATGCTTCTAAAAACGCTCAAAAACAAAAAAAAGCCTGAAAGTCGCTCTTCTCATGTGTGAATGCAGCCTAGGTGAATATGATATGAATTACATTGCATCTGTTTTCAGGTCTCTGTGTACACTGGGATGTCTCCAAAAGACAGCGCATATAAGGTTTGTGCAGTCGTTCCCAACATGGTGCTCCCATCCACTGGATATTTTGGAGTCTCTGCAGCTACATCAGCACTCGCTGGTATGTTTCATTTCTGAGAACCAAAAATATTTTAATTTAAAAATTTGTGTTACTGTGTATATTGATTTACGTAATTGCATACAAATGATATGGTCAACACACACACAGGCTCACACAAGTATTGTACATTAACAAAATGTTTAAAGGAAGAAAATTCTGACAATTTGTAAACTTCAGACCATTTTCAGAACTCCGGGTGTGCTGTATAGCAGTGGTTCTCAACCTCAGTCCTTAAGTACCCCCAAAGGGCCATGTTTTCAGGTTTTTCTTTACTTTGCACAGCTGCTTTATATCAATATCAATTACATGGCATTGATAAGAGCTACTTTATCTAAGTGAAGTTCCCAAAACATGGCACGTTCGGGGTATTTGAGGACTGAGGTTGAGAAACCACTGCTGTATAGGACATACCTAGGACCTGATTAGACCCCTCCTTTGTTCAGGAGAATGTTAGAAATTCCTGCACACATTATTCAATTTAGTGTAAAATATCCTGCATTCCATATTTTCAACAGCAATATAATACAGAGCCCATATCATGTTTGGCTGTCATGTATTTTAGTGCCTTGGGGCAACCTGGAGCGGTTGTAAACCACGGATGTTGTAAAAAAAAAAAAAACCTGTAAGGCAATGGCATCGCATACTAGCACATTATGAAATACTCACCTTGTAATGAAGCCCTAGAGCACGCTAGAGCCGTCGGTTTCGGCACGAAGCTCCGGCAAAAGGTATGCCGGACCTTCAGAGCGCATTCGCCAGTGATCTGGGGTGAATATTTCCTAAATGGTCCACGTTTAGGAGATATTCAGTTTGCCTACAGGTAAGATTTATTATAGGCTTACCTGTAGGTAAACACGACCGAGCCGGGTTTACAACCACTTTAACCACTTCACCACCAAGGACGTCATATGACGTCCTTGACTTTGAGGTGGGATATCTGAATGATGCCTGCAGCTACAGGCATCATTCAGATATTCTTTTGGGCCGGCAATTCTGCGCACCACAAGAATGATCATAGCGGCGGTTCCACCGCTTGATCGTTCTTATAGGTGGCGGGAGGGGACATTCCCCCCCCCCCGCCATCATCCGGTGCTTCTTCGGGCTCTCCCGTGCCATCGGGGGCCCGGAGAACGAATCGGCCGGCGCCGGATGACGAGCATAGAGATTTCCGGTGACCAGATGGTCACCAGTCATCTCTATGACCATCGGAGTCCCGGGCGCGACGTTGTGACGTCACGCCCGGTACCCAAAAGTAAACAAAGCCGCAATTGCGTCTGTCAGCATGAGATCAGTGAATTTTTTTTCACCGATCTCATGCTTTTCAGCCTGGAGGAGAGATGTGGGGTCTTATTGACCCCGCATCTCTCCATAAAGAGGACCTGTCACACACATTCCTATTACAAGGGATGTTTACATTCCTTGTAATAGGAATAAAAGTGATAAAAAAAAAAAAAATGTAAAAAAAAGTGTCAAAATAAAAAGAAAATAGTAAAATAAAATGAAAAAAATAAAAAATTTAAAACGCCCCTGTTCCCGGTAGCTCGCGCTCAGAAGTGAACACGCATATAAGTCCCGCCCACATATGTAAACGCCATTCAAACCCCACATGTGAGGTATCGCCGCGTGCGGTAGAGTGCGAGCAACAATTCTAGCACTAGACCTCCTCTGTAACTTGAAAATAGTAACCTGTAAAAAAAATTAAAGCGTTGCCTATGGAGATTTTTAAGTACCGAAGTTTGGCGCAATTCCATGAGTGTGCGCAATTTCAAAGCGTGACATGTTAGGTATCTATTTACTCGGCGTAACAGCATCTTTCACATTATACAAAAAAATTGGGCTAACTTTACTGTTTTGTTATTTTTTAATTTGTGAAACCGTTTTTTTTCCCCAAAAAAGGCGTTTGAAAAATTATTGCTCAAATACCGTGCAAGATAAAAAGTTACAAGGACCGCCATTTTATTCCCTAGGGTGTCTGCTAAAAAAAAAAATATATAATGTTTGGGGGTTCTGATTAATTTTCTAGCAAAAAAAAAGGGATTTTTATAACAGCTTACCTGTAAAATCCTTTTCTTGGAGTACATCACGGGACACAGAGCGACTTAGTCATTACTAATGGGTTATATAGTTTACCTTCAGGTGCTGGCACTGGCAACTTCCAAACCGGAAGTACCCTCCCCTATATAAGCCCCTCCCATCCGGGAGCACCTCAGTTTTGTAGCAAAGCAATAAGTGTCCCAAAAAGAGGGGTGGGAGCTCTGTGTCCCGTGATGTACTCCAAGAAAAGGATTTTACAGGTAAGCTGTTATAAAAATCCCTTTTTCTTTTTCGTACATCACGGGACACAGAGCGACTTAGTCATTACTAATGGGACGTCCCAAAGCAATGCCAAATGAGGGGAGGGATACATAAGCTGGGCGCCATCAGGCATGAGGATCTTTTGCCCAAAGGCGACATCCTCCTGACTTCTAACGTCTACCTGGTAGAATCTTGTAAACGTGTGTACCGAAGACCATGTTGCGGCCTTACATACTTGAGCCAGGGAGGCCTGGTGATGCACTGCCCATGAAGTTCCAACTGCTCTTGTGGAGTGCGCCCTAACTTTGAACGGAGGCGGTCTCTTTCTCAAGCCATAGGCTTGTATTATGACCTGTCGAATCCACTTGGCTAAAGTAGATTTTGATGCTGCCTGACCTTTTCTAGGGCCTTCCGGCAGAATAAACAAAGTATCCGTTCTGCGAATCTGAGCAGTGGCTTTTAGATAAGCTTTAACTGCTCTTACTACATCCAAAGAATGTAATAACTTTTCCTCTACCGAGCTAGGTTTGGGGAAAAAAGAAGGAAGAACCACATCTTGGTTCAAATGAAACCTCGATACCACCTTAGGAAGAAAGGCTGGATGAGGACGTAATACTACTCTGTCCTTATGGACAACCAGATATGGCTCCTTACAGGACAAGGCGGCTAATTCCGATACTCTTTTAGCCGAACAAATGGCTACTAAGAAAATCAATTTCCTGGTGAGAAGAACCAAGGAAATGTGTTGCAATGGTTCAAACGGTTGTTTCTGTAGAACCGACAGAACCAGGTTTAAGTCCCATGGACATATGGGAATACTAACCGGAGGGCTAATACGCATCACTCCTTGTATGAAAGCTTTGACTAGTGAATGCGAAGCCAAGGGCCTTTGAAAAAATATTGACAAGGCCGAAATCTGACCCTTGATAGTACTCAAGGCCAGCTTCCTATCTACAGCCCACTGTAGGAAGTCCAAAATCCTACCTATCACATACTTACGTGGATGCCATTTCTTGGCCTCACACCACGTAATGTACGCCTTCCAGATCCTATAATAGATCTGCCTGGATACCGGCTTCCTGGCATTGATCATGGTAGATACCACAGAATTAGAGAGCCCTCTCTTTTTCAGAATGTGGGCTTCAATAGCCAGGCCGTCAAACCTAGGGCTGGTAAGGAAGGGTGGTATATCGGTCCTTGCGACAGCAGGTCCGGACGATGTGGGAGGGTCCAAGGACTCCTCACTGACATTTTTACAATCTCCGCGTACCATGCCCTTCGGGGCCACGCTGGAGCCACCAGAATCACTGGTTTCTTTTCTACCCTGATTCTGCGGATTAATCGCGGTAACAATTGTGGCGGTGGGAATGCATATATCAGCTTGAACTGATCCCAAGGGAACACTAGGGCATCCGAGCCGCAAGCTAGGGGATCCCTTGTGCGAGACACAAATCTGTCCACCTTTGCGTTGAATCTAGATGCTAGCAGATCTACATCCGGTGTTCCCCACCGCTGGCATATTGCCTGGAAAACCTCGGGGTGAAGAGACCATTCCCCCGGGCATAATTGTTGGCGACTTAAAAAGTCCGCTCTCCAATTTTCCACTCCTGGGATGAAAACCGCGGATATGGCTGGGACATATCTTTCTGCCCACTCCAGGATGCAATTTGCTTCCCTCTGGGCTGCACGACTCCTGGTGCCACCCTGGTGATTGATATATGACACTGCTGTGGCATTGTCTGATTGAATTCTGACAGGGGACCCTTGGAGTTTGGATGTCCATGCTACTAGGGCATACCGGGCTGCTCGTATCTCTAAGAGATTGATGGGCAGGGCCTTTTCTGCTTCTGACCACTTGCCCTGGAGAGACCATTGCTCCAGTACTGCCCCCCAGCCTATGAGACTGGCATCTGTAGTGACCACCTTCCAAGAAACCGGACTGAAGGGTTTCCCTTTTTCCAGATTCTGGGGCACCAACCACCAATGGAGGCTCTTGCGAACGGAAGGGGACAGGGACATTGGTAAGTCTAAAGCCTGAACTTTTTTGTTCCAGGCTGACAGTATGGCCCTTTGCAAATTCCTTGAATGGAATTGACCGTAGGGTACTGCTTCGAATGAAGCCACCATTTTTCCCAGCAGCCTCATGCACAGGCGTATGGATGGTTTTCTTTTTGTACCCACTAAGTGGGTCAAATTTTTTAAAGACGACACCTTCTCTGGAGGTAAGAAAATCTTTCTCTGATTTGAATCCAGCCTTAGCCCTAAGTATTCCAGACTTTTGACTGGTCTTAGAGCTGACTTGTCCCGGTTGATAATCCAACCGTGATATTCCAGATACTTGATTGTCTTGTGAATAGCTACTTCCAGTTTTTCCACTGAGTGGTCTATTAGTAGCAGGTCGTCTAGATATGCCATTATCGTTACACCTTGTGTTCTTAGATTGGCCAATAGTGGGGCCAGAACCTTTGTGAACACTCGTGGTGCTGTGGCCAGACCGAAAGGTAAGGCTCTGAACTGAAAATGGCGCCCTTCTACTGCAAAGCGTAGAAATTTCTGGTGGGCCGGAAAGATGGGAATATGCAGATAAGCATCCCTTATGTCGATCGAGGCTAACCATTCCTGCCCTTGTAGGGCGGTGGCCACCGATCGGATCGACTCCATCCGAAAAGTCCTGATATTTAGGAACTTGTTTAGCCCTTTTAGATTTAATATGGGCCTCACGTCCCCATTTGGTTTGGGGACTGTGAAAAGGTTCGAGTAAAACCCGAATCCGCTTTCTTCCAGGGGAACCTTCATGATTACACCTTGGAGCAATAGTTGTTCTAGTGCCAGAAGGAGGGATCCTCTCTTCTGGGGATCTCTTGGCACGTTTGACCTCATAAATTGGGCAGGAGGAGTGCCTTTTAACTCCAGCTTGTATCCCAGACTTACTGCGGAGAGCACCCATCTGTCTCTGATGGTGTCCCGCCAGGTCTCTGTGAACAACTGAAGCCTTCCCCCCACCCGATTGAGTGGGGGCAACGCTTCATGACTTGGGGGGAGGTTTTGTACCTCTCTTGATCCAGGGCTTCTTGTTACCCTGTGATTGTCCCTGATTTCTGCCCCCTGAATTTGACCGCGGAGGCCGTCGGAACTGTTTCACAGCCGATGTGCCCGGGACTGGAGAAGTAGGCCTCTTAAAAGAAGGACTTCTACTCTAGTTCTTAACCGGTAAGAGTGAACTTTTACCGGCAGAAATTTTCTGGATATATTTGTCCAGATCTTCTCCAAATAAGCGTTCTCCATGAAATGGGAAGCTAACCAGCAGTTTCTTACAGGGAGCTTCAGCAGACCAGTTTTTGAGCCACAGAAGCCTACGCATATGTACTACAGACAGCGTAAAGCGGGAGGCCTGTTGGATTGTATCCTTTATGGCGTCCACCGCAAAACACAAGGCTCTAGGCAGGTCAGCTAGGGCAAGAGCCTGCTGATCTGGTAAGTCCCTTAAGACTTGTTTCAACTGATCTTTCACTGCTTGGCAGACTCCAATCGCTGCTACCGCAGGTTGTGTCACCATGCTTGCTGTAGAGAAAGCAGATTTTAGTAAAGACTCCAATTTTTTATCTATTGGGTCTTTGAACATTGGAACATTATCTACTGGACATGTCAGTGATTTGTTCACAGAAGAGATGGCTGCGTCCACTGTAGGGACCCTCCATTTTTTTATGAACTTATCCTCCATGGGATAGATCACCGGAAATCTCTTGGGGGGAGCAAATATTTTATCAGGATGCTCCCAATCCTGGTAAATAAGCCCTTCTAATAAAGGGTGGATTGGGAAGGAACAGACAGCCTGGGGAGCTTTTAGCGACCCCAGCGAGGAAACCGTAGTGGTTGATGGTTCCGCCAGAGGCATTTTAAATGCTGATCGGACCATGTTAGTCAGAGACTGAACCCATAATCTTTCAGCCTGAGATGCTGAGAAAGGTTCTTCCACTGTTGATTCCTCCATAACTGAATCAAACCTCATCCTGATCCCCTTCAGGTAGGTCGATCTCTGTGTGGGGCTGTTCCTCCACTAACAGGCACTCTGAAGGAGGAGACGGAGATCGGACGCGCTTTCCCTGTGACAGGGAAGCAGCGATCAATGCTGTTAATCTCTCTTCCAATCCTCCCAGAGTTGAGGATAAAACCTCCTCTGTTATATATACAAGAGCAGGTGGACTGGGGACAGCCGCAGCACCAGGCACTCCTGCGGGGTTTCTACGGCTACTGACCTCTGAATTCTCAGGGGAGATTGGTGCAGTACAAGCATGCCCAATATCCTCAGAGCCCGATGGAGACCCCTTTGGCTTCCTGGAAGACTTATTTCCGGAGCGTCTGGACGACATATCCTTTAAGCACAAAGCTGAGGTATTCCCGTCGTCATACACCAATTTTGCTGGTAATAGTCTAACACAATTGCTGCTATATACCAGCTGGTGTCCACTAAAGTGCCTTTCTATGGGGATGCCTGCATCAACCGCCTCTGTGTGCCACTGTTTGTTGCTAGCTCTGTTTGCATCCAGCTGACACTTGTACTGTGTCTTTATACAAGCTGGGACGCCTGCACATGCGCAGAAGCGCCGTGGCGCGCATCGAGCGTCATCCACCCGCCCCGCCCCTTTTTTTTCGTAGGAGGCGCGTGCACGCCCGTGCGCCATTGGCGCCCTTTTCGAAAATCAAACAGGGACTAGGAGCCAGGGCCCTTTTTGCCGGAGGGCCTGTGCGGTGGATGAGCGCAGCAACAGGGCAGAGGAAGTGGATTCCCACAGAGAAACTTACCAACTGCCTGGATCTTTTGACTTGAGAAAACCAAAGATCCACATGACAAGAAAAATGGACCACAGCGGCCTCTAGCGGTTTAACACAGGTACCGCGGTCCTCTTCTTTTTTTTTTTTTTTTTTTCTTTACTACTATTAAAATTTTACATTTTCAGTAGTTACAGGCATACACAGATATTAGCGGGAATACCATTAGGTAACAGACAGAAAGACAAATTAGGCTTGGGGGTCCCCCAATAGAACCAAGTTCCTGGGGGCCCCCACTTACCTGCTCCCCGCCGCAGGACTCTGTTTGGTCCACAGAAGCCCAAACTTCACCTATCACGGCAGGCCTTGTAATTAAACCTTCAGGGACCGGGTTCCCAAGGATTCCACTCCCCTGGACCTGTATAGCACCCTGCACAGAAAACATCTTGGTCGTGGGTATGACCAGAGCTCTGGATCCCAGGGTCCAGCCCTCCTAAGAGAGGCATTACAGGCAAAACCTTGCTCTTCTGCTGCAAGGCCCGGGTACCGACCGTTTAGCTATGAAGCTTTTTTGGTGGGATCCGGAATAGCTTACTAAGGCCCGTAAAAGAACCTGTACGCAAGCCCAGTGAAAACACATGTTACTCTTTGGCCAACACCTTAGACACTGGCAAAAAACTGAGGTGCTCCCGGATGGGAGGGGCTTATATAGGGGAGGGTACTTCCGGTTTGGAAGTTGCCAGCACCTGAAGGTAAACTATATAACCCATTAGTAATGACTAAGTCGCTCTGTGTCCCGTGATGTACGAAAAAGAAATTATGATTTTTACATGAAGGAGAGAAGTGCCAGAATAGGCCTGGTGGAGAAGTGGTTAAACTGACACTAAACAAAATTCTTATTCTCCAAAAATAATCCATACACATCCACAAATTCTTGTACCTCTAATCTATTTTTCATAAATTTATTCCATTTCTGCCTTCTTGGAACATCCTCTGTATGCTCCTAACCTCTAGTTTTCCCCCTCATTTCCACTTGTTTTGAACGAGCGGTGCAGGTTGGTTGCAGTCATGTGCACTGCACTGTACACTACAAATCCCAGAGTCCATGGTCCAACTTGGGAGCAAGCATGAAAGAGTATGTTCCTCCATACAGTGGGACTATAAATAACAAATGTAGCCACCCTTTGGCAGGTTCCGTCGTTATACGGGGCAGGTCGTCTCTCCTGCGCAAATCACAATAGCTTTATGGCGGCTCGCGCATGCGCAATAGCGGTTGGGCGCGTGCCCTCTGTGGGAGTGTGCTTGCTCGGTCGGGTGGACTTGATGTCCGCTGGCGACCCACGATCGCGGTATACAGAGGCAGAATGGGGATCTGCCTTTGTAAACAAGGCGGATCCCCATTCTGACAGGAGACATGACAGAGATCTACTGTTCCCAGTGATCTGTAATGTCTCTGTCAGCCCATCCCCCCTTACAGTTAGAACACGCTGAGCAAACACATTTAACCCCTTGATTGGCCCCTACTGTTAACCCCTTCCCTGACTGTGCCTTTTTTACATTGATCAGTCCATTTTTATAGCACTGATCAATGTAATAATGTCACTGGTTCCCAAAAAGTGTCATTTGGGGTCAAATTGTCGCAGTCCCGCTAAAAATCGCAGATCGCCGCCATTACCAGTAAAAACAAAAAAAGTCCCTTAATCTATCCCGTAGTTTGTAGAAGCGATAAGTTTTGAGCAAACCAATCAATTCTTGCCTATTTTTTTTACCAAAAATATGTTGAATATATATCGGCCTAAACTGATGAATAAATTTGTTTTTGTATATATTTTTTGGGATATGTATTATAGCAAAAAGTAAAAAAAAAATAATAATTTTTTTTTCAAAATTGTCGCTCTTTGTTTATAGCAAAGAAAATTGATACTGCAGAGGTGATCAAATACCACCAAAAGAAAGCTCTATTTGTGGGAAAAAAAGGACATAAATTTTGGGTACAGCGTCTCACGACCGTGCAATTGTCAGTTAAAGCAAAACAGTGCCGCATCGCAAAAAATGGCCTGGTCATTAGGGGGCAAATCCTTCTGTGGCTGAAGTTGTTAATGATCCTTATAGAGAGCACAAAAAAGAACTGTTTTAAGCTTTGATGGCAGTAGGTGCTCCCTGACTTGCACAAGTTCATAGGTCGTGAAACTAAGTAACTACCCTGAAACTAGTATATACCACACAATATTTTTTCAACCAATGCTTACAGTTTAAAGGGGCAGTCAAACAATTAAAAAAAAAATTTTGTAGATATTGAAGATTGAGATCATTACAATTTCTCTTGCAGACTCTAGAGCTGATGCATACGTATGTTTGAATTCCTGGGTCTCCAAAATTTAAGTATGCAATGGTGGCCAGAAACGCCCAAAACTCTCAAGTGGGCAGGAACTAGGGCACAAAGATGGTATTGATGGAGCATCCAGCACATCAGCATATCAGGCTCCATCAATATTTAAAATATTACTTTTATGTGGACTGACTCTTTACTGTTGTGTCTGTGAACACATCTTTCAGATTGTAGTACTATTTATACACTGATTTTTTAAATCTGAAATTGTTTATAACGAATTCTTATTTTCCATAGATGACCATGATATCATGTCCTTCATGACGTATAGTCTAAGTACCTCGTGGGAAGAGGTAAATAGTACTATATAATGTGTATTTAAATGGTGTTAAATAAGAATTTTTGACTTGCCTTAATTTGGAGTAAAATACAGGCTCCTTTAAATCTTGACTATGGGTTATATGCTGCCACATACAATAATGGCAAACAGAGTTGTTAGGACAGCCAATATAACCCCTTCCACACCCAGCAATTCACAGTTTTTTTTGGCAAGCATTAAGGGGAAAATATCAGGGCAGAGGGGAGGGTGTCCTGTACTGTACACCAGGAAAAGTATTTTACAGGTAAGTAAACAAACCTTTTTTCCTAATCCTACAGTACAGGATGCTAAATACAGTTTGAGCTAATAGGCTCAAAACAAGGGAACCAGGTTCCCTTCTCCAAGCGGCTTGAAGCTTCTTGCGGCCAAATCTGGCATTAGCGAGGCTTGTACAACTTTGCAAATCTGAGAAATAGACACCTGGTGCTAAAAAGCTTGAGAGACATTGACTGGACATAGAGTGAACCTTAACAGGGAAAGAAGGATTCCTATTTTTTAAGGTATAAGCCTTAGATTTAACCTGCCTTATCTATCTAGAGATGGTGGGACAAGATGCAGGACAGCCCTTACAAGAGCCTGCAGGCAGGACAAACACAGAATCCAAGGTTCGGATGAATGCACTGGCCAAGTGATAACCTCACACTGCACAAACTACATATAAACAATGTAGAGGGATCTTTTTAGAGTGCTTTGGAGCAAGACAAAGAGAAGAAAGGGTGATGTCCCAATTAAGGTGGAAGGAGGAGACTTGGGGCCTCAAAACCACCTTGTCTTTATGAGGAACAATGAATGGTTCCTTAAGGTATAATGCTGCCAGGTCTGAGATCCAGCTTGCTGACATTATAGCCACAACAAAAACTTCATTAGGAGTAAGGTCGGCCAGTGGAATATCATAAATACTTTCACAGGGAGATTGCTGTAAAGTCAAAAGAACCAAATTAAGATCCCACAGCAAGACAGGTGTACAAACAGGGAGCGATGTAAGCCACCCCCTGAACAAAGTTCTTTACTAGGGAATGAGTGGCCAGCGTTCTCGGAAAGAGAATGGACAATGCAGAGACTTGACTCTTCGGGGTGCTGAAGGCCAAATGTTGCTTCAGCCCAGACTGGAAGAAGGATGGGATACCTCCCTCAGAGTGACATCTAGGGTGAAACCACCTTGCTTTAAAGGTGCAATGATAGTCCTTGCAATTTCTTAGCTTTAGGCATGTAGGAATAATGGAGCCAGGGTCTTGCTGTCAAAGCCGGCATCTTTTAAGCAAAATGGTAGACCAGTCCTTGAGACAGCAGGTCTGATTTGTTTAGAAATGTCCACAAATTTTCTCCCAGGAGTTTGAGAATGTCCAATTTCCAAGTTTTTCTGGGTTGATCTGGTGCCACCAAGATCCACCAAAATGCCCTCCATCTCCATCCTGTGAAGCAGTTGAGGAAGAATCTGTATTGGACAAAGGTGTATATCAGTCAGTACTAATCCCACAAGGTCACCAGTGCATCCAAGGCAAAGTTCTTTGAATCCCTGATCCTGGCTACAAACTTGTCCCCCTTGTTGTTGAAGATGGATACCAATGGAGATCTGTCCAACATCCCCAGAGGAGACAGATTTTACAGAACAATTTGGGGTGAAAAGACCCCTACATCCAGATGCTGGCAACTGACTAAGTCAGCATCAAGGACCATGTCTCTTGGACCGTTTCCTTCCCTTAAAATGTCCCTTGTTGCAGTGATGCAACCACAAACCAGGCTGATTGCATCCAGAACTTTTTGCCCTCCAAGAAGGTTTTGAGATCGCTCAAGTCTAGGAGGTGGGGAATGCCCAGATTGGGCTTTGAAACAGGTTAGCATATAAGCCCTGAAACTGTTCCTCAGAGGGATTTACTGAGGAAGAAAATAGCTGGATCCACAACAGGCACCTTCCACTTTTTTGGTAGTCCTGCTCTACTGAATACTGCTGTGCAAACCACTTCCTCATCTTTCTCCCCCTCCACACCCTCACTGGGAAGCAACTGCTCTGATGGATGAGTCACAGTGACTTATAAGGGAATGCTGACTGGCGGCACTTACGCATTGCACGTCCTCTGATCTTTGAGAGCAGAGACTTTCTGCATCAGATCTGCCATAGAGATCAAAAATGTATCTTGAGTTAAAATAGAGGCACATGGAGACTGAGGTCCTAATACCCAAGTACAGGATTTTTAGATGATAAACCTCATCCTGTCCATTGTGTGATGGCTGGTCCCCTCATCCCATTTCCTTTCTGTCTGATGTCCGTCATGAGGGTTAGGGTATCCCTTACGGGGTTCTCAAACAGTGCAGAGACTGTTGGGTGAAACAGAAGGGGTGCAACCTTTCAGTGTTCCACAACTGAGGCTGCTGGAAAATTTGATAAGGGCTGATGCAGAATGGAAGCTGGAGCTTTAGTGTGCCTGTCTTCTGTTTTTCAGAGCAAAGTGCTCAAGCCGACACCTAGAGCCAGGGTGAGAACAGTCTACCTCCAACAGAGGGTGGGATTATGCACACAGAATTACCCATTGCCAAAATGTGTCTCAGAACTAACAAGTTGTGCACATTATACTTATGGCTGCAACAGAACATTTAGTAGTAATCAAGCCCAACAATACTCAGTGCTGGGTCCATCCACAATGCCACCCCAATAGATGACACAAACAGCGACACTTAGTCGTCTTAATAGTCCATACTCATTTATTGTCGTTTACAATGTGGAAACTGTAAGATAAAAAAAATCCAAGGCATGTTGAGGGCCAACAATTCCTTTTCATCAGGGCTCAAATGAAAATGACAATGCTTTCCATATAACTAAACACTCCTGGGTTGTGAAAGACTTGTGCCATAATCCTGCACAATTATCTCTAGCACATTTCTGTCAAGACTGATATAGAACACTCCCCAGGAGCCTTTAGATTCCAGAGTCCTATAGGAAGCATTGTCATTTTTATTTGAGCATTGGCTACCTTTTATCTTCCTGTAGCAAAAAAAAAAAATATTATGGACTCTTAAGACAACCATCTGGTGCTTTTTTTGTCAAATGTGTAGATCTGCTTTGTGAGCTCACTGGAGATACACTGTAGGCAGAGCAGCATATCTCTGTGTATGCCTATACTTCTGTAGCTACAGTGAGCAGGGATGGACTGTGGCCATAGGGACTACCGGGAGTTTCCCGGTGGGCCGATGGCTCAGTGGGCTGTTTTAAAGAAAAAAAAACAATTTATTTTTTATTTATTTTTTGAGGGCCGTTTTTTTATACAGTTTGGCGGCAGCTGGAGCGTGGCAGCAAACAGCGGCGGGGATTTGGGGAAGGTGGCCAGCGAGGAGGACAGTTGGATGTAAAATTCCGAGGAGGGAGAAGAGCTCCACCCCCTCCCTGACCACCGAAGAGGCGAACAGTAGCGAGCGCGGCCACCCCGGCGCTCCCAGAACTTCGATTCCTTAACCTCCTCTCTGCTCCAGGAACCATGCGGCCTGGGCCGGAGGGCAGGCTGACTGGGAGCCCGGAGGAAGAGAACATGCGCCGCTGTAAGGAGCAGAGCAGCGAGAGCACCCCCCGGATCAAGAGGGAGACTCGGCGCTGCCGCTGCTGGCCATCAGGTACCTGGCATCCTACACAAACATGCCAGAACACTGAGACAGCGGGGAGGTGAGCAGAGGAGGGACTGCAGAAAGGGACAGTGCTATGCAGTCTGTCTCAGCCCTCCCCTCTGTCTCTCAGACCCCCCTCTGTCTCTCGGCTCTCCTCTGTTTCTCGGCTCTCCTCCTCTGTCTCTCGGCTCTCCTCCTCTGTCTCTCGGCTCTCCTCCTCTGTCTCTCGGCTCCCCCCCACTGTCTCTCGGCTCCCCCCCACTGTCTTTCGGCTCCCCCCCTCTGTCTCTCAGCTCCCCCCTCTGTCTCTCGGCTCCCCCCCTCTGTCTCTCGGCTCCCCCCCTCTGTCTCTCGGCTCCCCTCCTCTGTCTCTCGGCTCCCCTCCTCTGTCTCTCGGCTCCCCTCCTCTGTCTCTCGGCTCCCCCCTCTGTCTCTCGGCTCCCCCCTCTGTCTCTCGGCTCCCCCCCCTCTGTCTCTCGGCTCCCCCCCCTCTGTCTCTCGGCTCCCCCCCCTCTGTCTCTCGGCTCCCCCCTCTGTCTCTCGGCTCCCCCCTCTGTCTCTCGGCTCCCCCCTCTGTCTCTCTGCCCTTTCCTCTGTCTCTCTGCCCTTTCCTCTGTCTCTCTGCCCTTTCCTCTGTCTCTCTGCCCTTTCCTCTGTCTCTCTGCCCTTTCCTCTGTCTCTCTGCCCTTTCCTCTGTCTCTCTGCCCTTTCCTCTGTCTCTCTGCCCCCCTCTGTCTCTCTGCCCCCCCTCTGTCTCTCTGCCCCCCCTCTGTCTCTCTGCCCCCCTCTGTCTCTCTGCCCCCCCTCTGTCTCTCTGCCCCCCCTCTGTCTCTCTGCCCCCCCCTCTGTCTCTCTGCCCCCCTCTGTCTCTCTGCCCCCCCTCTGTCTCTCTGCCCCCCCTCTGTCTCTCTGCTCCCCCCTGTCTCTCTGCTCCCCCCCCTCTGTCTCTCTGCTCCCCCCTCTGTCTCTCTGCTCCCCCCTCTGTCTCTCTGCTCCCCCCTCTGTCTCTCTGCTCCCCCCTCTGTCTCTCTGCTCCCCCCCTTTGTCTCTCTGCTCCCCCCTCTGTCTCTCTGCTCCCCCCTCTGTCTCTCTGCTCCCCCCCTCTGTCTCTCTGCTCCCCCCTCTGTCTCTCTGCTCCCCCCTCTGTCTCTCTGCTCCCCCCCTCTGTCTCTCTGCCCCCCCTCTGTCTCTCTGCTCCCCCCCTCTGTCTCTCTGCTCCCCCCTCTGTCTCTCTGCTCCCCCCTCTGTCTCTCTGCTCCCCCCTCTGTCTCTCTGCTCCCCCCTCTGTCTCTCTGCTCCCCCCCTCTGTCTCTCTGCTCCCCCCCTCTGTCTCTCTGCTCCCCCCTCTGTCTCTCTGCTCCCCCCTCTGTCTCTCTGCTCCCCCCTCTGTCTCTCTGCTCCCCCCCTCTGTCTCTCTGCTCCCCCCCTCTGTCTCTCTGCTCCCCCCCTCTGTCTCTCTGCTCCCCACCTCTGTCTCTCTGCTCCCCCCCTCTGTCTCTCTGCTCCCCCTCTGTCTCTCTGCTCCCCCCTCTGTCTCTCTGCTCCCCCCTCTGTCTCTCTGCTCCCCCCTCTGTCTCTCTGCTCCCCCCCTCTGTCTCTCTGCTCCCCCCCTCTGTCTCTCTGCTCCCCCCCTCTGTCTCTCTGCTCCCCCCTCTGTCTCTCTGCTCCCCCCTCTGTCTCTCTGCTCCCCCCTCTGTCTCTCTGCTCCCCCCCTCTGTCTCTCTGCTCCCCCCTCTGTCTCTCTGCTCCCCCTCTGTCTCTCTGCTCCCCCCTCTGTCTCTCTGCTCCCCCCTCTGTCTCTCTGCTCCCCCCTCTGTCTCTCTGCTCCCCCCTCTGTCTCTCTGCTCCCCCCTCTGTCTCTCTGCTCCCCCCTTCTGTCTCTCTGCTCCCCCCCTCTGTCTCTCTGCTCCCCCCCTCTGTCTCTCTGCTCCCCCCCTCTGTCTCTCTGCTCCCCCCCTCTGTCTCTCTGCTCCCCCCTCTGTCTCTCTGCTCCCCCCTCTGTCTCTCTGCTCCCCCCCTCTGTCTCTCTGCTCCCCCCCTCTGTCTCTCTGCTCCCCCCCTCTGTCTCTCTGCTCCCCCCTCTGTCTCTCTGCTCCCCCCTCTGTCTCTCTGCTCCCCCCTCTGTCTCTCTGCTCCCCCCCTCTGTCTCTCTGCTCCCCCCTCTGTCTCTCTGCTCCCCCCCTCTGTCTCTCTGCTCCCCCCCTCTGTCTCTCTGCTCCCCCCCTCTGTCTCTCTGCTCCCGCCCTCTGTCTCTCTGCTCCCGCCCTCTGTCTCTCTGCTCCCGCCCTCTGTCTCTCTGCTCCCGCCCTCTGTCTCTCTGCTCCCGCCCTCTGTCTCTCTGCTCCCGCCCTCTGTCTCTCTGCTCCCGCCCTCTGTCTCTCTGCTCCCGCCCTCTGTCTCTCTGCTCCCGCCCTCTGTCTCTCTGCTCCCCCCCTCTGTCTCTCTGCTCCCCCCCTCTGTCTCTCTGCTCCCCCCCTCTGTCTCTCTGCTCCCCCCCTCTGTCTCTCTGCTCCCCCCCTCTGTCTCTCTGCTCCCCCCCTCTGTCTCTCTGCTCCCCCCCTCTGTCTCTCTGCTCCCCCCCTCTGTCTCTCTGCTCCCCCCCTCTGTCTCTCTGCTCCCCCCCTCTGTCTCTCTGCTCCCCCCCTCTGTCTCTCTGCTCCCCCCCTCTGTCTCTCTGCTCCCCCCCTCTGTCTCTCTGCTCCCCCCCTCTGTCTCTCTGCTCCCCCCCTCTGTCTCTCTGCTCCCCCCCTCTGTCTCTCTGCTCCCCCCTCTGTCTCTCTGCCCTTTCCTCTGTCTCATTCACTCCCTGACTCTTAGGCTGCTTTCACACTGGGGCGGGCATTGACGGTAAAACGCTGCTAGTTTTAGCAGCACTTTACTGTCGTTTTAGCTGCGCTATTCAGCTTTTAGCAGGCGCTTTTAACCCCGGCTAGCAGCCAAATTAAAGGTTAAATGCGCCCGTGTAGCGCTGCTGCCGAAGTGCTTTGCAGGCGCTTCAGCAGCGGTGGCCATTCATTTCAATGGGCAGGAGCGGTGTGTACACCGCTCCTCCACCACCCCAAAGATGCTGCTTGGAGGACTTTTTTAACGCCCTGGCAGCGCCCCAGTGTGAAAGCACTCAGACTTTTACACTGGGACTGCAGCGGAGGCGTTTTTCAGGCGCTATTTTTAGCCCAAAAGCACCTCAGTGTGAAAGGGGTCCTACACTCACCCCCTCTCTTTTACACTCACTCTCTCACCCACCCCCTCACTCCCTTTCCCTCAACCCTCCCTCTCTCTCTCTCTCTCTCTCATTCCCCTCTCGCTCACCCTCTCATGACATACAATAATGGATGTAGGGGCCTTTTGGTGGGCGTGATTTTTTGGGGGGGTGGGGGGCAGCATTTTATTGAATTAAATTGGGCCAGTTTGGATGAAGTCCAGGGCCAAATTTTGGTCCCAGTCCAGCCCTGACAGTGAGGGAAAAAAGTATTTAATCCCCTGCTGATTTTGTACGTTTGCCCACTGACAAAGAAATGATCAGTCTATAATTTTAATGGCAGGTTTATTTTAACAATGAGAGACAGAATAACAACATAAATCCAGAAAAACATGTTTCAAAAAAGTTATAAATTGATTTGCATTTTAATGAGTGAAATAAGTATTTGACCCCTTTGCAAGACATGACTTCGTACTTGGTGGCAAAACCCTTGTTGGCAATCAGAGTTCAGACATTTCTTGTAGTTGGCCACCAGGTTTTCACACATCTCAGGAGGGATTTTGTCCCACTCCTCTTTGCAGATCCTCTCCAAGTCCTTAAGGTTTCTAGGCTGACGTTTGGTAACTTGAACCTTCAGCTCCCTCCACGTTTTCTATGAGATTAAGGTCTGGAGACTGGCTAGGCCACTCCAGCACCATAATGTGCTTCTTCTTGAGCCACTTTGTTGCCTTGGCCATGTGTTTTGGGTCATTGTCATGCTGGAATACCCATCCATGACCCATTTTCAATGCCCTGGCTGAGGAAAGGAGATTCTCACCCAAGATTTGACAGTACATGGCCCCGTCCATTGTCCCTTTGATGCAGTGAAGTTGTCCTGTCCCCTTAACAGAAAAACACCCCCAAAGCATGTTGTTTCCACCTCCATATTTGACAGTGGGGGATGGTGTTCTTGGGGTCATAGGCAGCATTCCTCCTCCTCCAAACACGGCACGTTGAGTTGATGCCAAAGAGCTTGATTTTAGTCTCATCTGACAACACTTTCAGCATAGGTGTGTGCAGCCTATTGCATTAGGGTGTGCACCCCAAAGCTCAAACCCACACTACCGATAACTCACAATGTTCATTCAGAAAGGGAAGGGGCAGGTGAATTACATATTTACCAGCCCCTTCCCCCACTCATCCTAAAACATCTCCACAGTAACAGCTGGCGGGAAAGGAGAGGATAGAAGCCGGAAGCGCTGTGGGAAGAAAGGGGGGCTGTAGTGGGAATCTGTGCTGCACAGGGTGATTAAGGGTGTGCCTGGGCACCCCTGGCACAACCTGTGCGCACGCCTATGACTTTCAGCCAGTTCTCCTCTGAATCATTTAGATGTTCATTAGCAAATTTCAGACAGGCCTGTACGTGTGCTTTCTTGAGCAGGGGGACCTTGCGGGCGCTGCAGGATTTCAGTCCTTCTTGGCGTAGTGTTACCAATTGTTTTTTGGTAAATATGGTCCCAGCTACCTTGAGATCATTGACCAGATTCTCCTGTGTAGTTCTGAGCCGATTCCTCACCGTTCTCATGATCATTGAAACTCCACGAGGTGAGATCTAGCATGGAGCCCCAGACCGAGGGAGATTGACAGTTATTTTGTGTTTCCTCCATTTGCAAAATAATTGCACCAACTATTGTCACCCTCTCACCAAGCTGCTTGGCGACGGTCTTGTAGCCCATTCCAGCCTTGTGTAGGTCTACAATCTTGTGTCTGACATCCTTGGAACCGTTATTTTTCCAAGTCATCTTCCAGGACGGCTTACAGAGAGATGGGCTCCTCCCACCTAGAACAGGAAACACATGATCCACATCATAAAAGTCTTACTCATGCATTAGCCCCTCAGTATTTGTGTTTCCTCAGGCTAGACAGGCACTATCCAAGGGATGTTTGTTATTTTTTTGGGCCTTCGTGCCAGGCGGCAGGGGCCCCCCCGACGTCCATACCCAATCAACAGGGGTAGTTCCCCTGGGGTATGAGTCAGTTTGGGGCCACCCAGGAGACCCGAAACAGGGGTCATGGGTGATGGTATGGGACCCCACCTCCCAAGTCGGGTGTATCCTCAGCGAGGTTACCTGTGAGGGTGGAGGAGGTGATCCAGTGGGTCCAGCCGCGGCACAGCAGGGTATCCTCCTGGCGGAGGCTCGGGCAGCCGTAGAGCCGGTATCCTTCCCGGGCAGATGGATCTACAGAGGGGAGTCTCTAGCTCCAGGACAGCATGGAGCTGGGCGCACAGCTAGTGTGTCACTTCCGGCGCAGAAAACAGGAAGTGACACGACAGGAAGTCCCGCGGCGGCCATCTTGGTACACCCATTTGGAAGCCTAGTTGAAAATAACAGGCGTGCTGTGCCGTGGGGCGGCATCGGATCCACAGCGCCGCTCCGGACCTCCACTCCTCTCATATTTAAGGGACCCGGACCTAAAGATGGCGCCGCGCAACATGGAAGGACCCAGAGACGCAGATCTGGAGGCGCCATCGGTCGCATCGGGCCCTAAGGTAAGAAAATAAGGGGCAGACCGCTTCTTTCCTTTTCTTACCCTCCTGTGGGGGCGGCACAGGGGGAGTCTGTTTATTCCAGAGACCGTTTGTTTCTCCTATGCTGATGGTGGCAGACGTCACATATTCTAGCATAGGCTCTGGTGGTGGGTACTTCTCATAATTCTTAGACTAGAATAAGAGAGTCCACGTGGTGTTTCTGGTTTGGGTGTTTACTTCAGTGTAAGTAATATGCAGGCGCTTGTCATTTACTGTATTACAGGACAGGACCCACGAGCCCAGAGATAAAACAGAAACACCTAGAAAAAGATGCCCAATATGTACCAGGAAGTTGCAAATTGGGTGGAAAAAGAATGCTTGTCAGGACTGCATAGACAGACTTATCAAGGGAGAAACAGGCCCTGTTCTCAAAGGCTTTATGGACTCATTAAAGTCAGGGATGAAACAGACGTTTCAGTCCTTTAAGCCCACACAGCAAGAGACACTTGCTGAACCCAGCCCAGGTACTTCAGGCACCAGTACTACCGTGAGGCCAGAAGTTAGGGCCCAGGTACGGGCAGTCCACCAGCATCGAGTCCTGGAGGACGGGGAGGACAACTCAGGCTCAGCCTCAGACCCTGAGGAGATAGACCCGAGCGAGGAAGGGCCAGAAAAGATGCAAAAATTCCTTTTTCCTTCAGAGGAGACAGAGGAGCTCCTGAAAGCAATCTACGACACCCTGGAACTGGAGTCCCCAGAGAACCAGGAGTTGTCAGTGCATGACCTCCTATATGAAAGCCTTCAGCCTAGACAGGGCAGAACCTTTCCGGTGCATGGATCCTTAAGGGAGACCATACTTCATGAATGGAGGAAGCCGGAGAAAGCAGTATTCTTCCCTAAAAATTTAAAAAGAAGGTTCCCCTTTAAGGAAGAGGATACAAAGCTGTGGGATAGATGTCCCAGACTGGACGCTTCCATAGCCAAGGTCTCTAGAGCTTCAGAACTTTCCTTTGAGGATACAGGTATCCTGAAGGACCCAATGGACAGGAAGGCGGATGGCTATTTAAAAAAGGCGTGGGAAGCTTGCTCCGCCAACTTTAGACCCGCACTAGCCACCACATGCGTGGCGCGTACACTTGACTTATGGCTTAAACAGCTCCGCACTCTTCTGGAGTCAGACACTCCTAGGGAAGAGATTCTGGATGCTTTACCCACGCTAAGTAAGGCAGTGGCCTATATAGCGGATGCATCCACGAAGTCGGTCACATTCTCGGCCAGATCCACAGCCTTGGTTAATGAAGCCAGGAGGGCTATCTGGCTGAAGACCTGGGGAGGAGACTGTCTCAAAGACAAGACTCTGTTCCCTCCCGTTTGATGGAGATCTGCTCTTTGGAAAGGAGCTGGCATCTGTCCTAGAGAGGTCGGCCGATAAAAAGAAAGGGTTCCCTTTTCCCAAGAGGCAACAACAACAACAACAACATCAAAAGAGGAGTTTTCGTCCCTTTCAGGTGTCAAGTGAAAGGAACTCTCACCGGGGGGATAGGAGACGGAATAACAGAGCCCAAGACCAGAAAGGGGGTTGGCAATACAGGAGGGGAAGGGGCAGAGGAGGTTTCCTCTTTAGACCCTCCCAGCCTAAGAACACTTCCCAGTGACTCAGTCGGGCCTGTGGGGGGGAGATTGGGGTCATTCCTTCCACAGTGGCAGACCATCTCCAGCAGCCGTTTTATCCTAGATCTGATCGCATCAGGGTACAGGATAGAACTTTTAGGCTGCCCCCCTCAAAAAATTTTCATAACAAGTCTCCCAAGAGACGCGGAAAAAGCCACAGCTATGTCTTCCCTCCTGCAGAGTATGCTAGAAGAGAAGGTGATAAGCTTCATCCCCCCATCTCTAAGGAAAGAGGGATTCTACTCTCAAGTTTTTCTGATAAAGAAATCATCAGGAAAATTTCGACTGATTCTAAATCTGAGACAAGTAAACATGTACGTAAAGTACAGACGTTTCAAGATGGAATCAATCTACTCCACCAGAGAGCTGTTAACCCCTGGGGTCTTCATGGTCTCATTGGACCTAAGGGACGCCTATCTTCACGTCCCTATTCGAGAGGAGTCCCAACAATTTCTCAGATTTGCAGTAAGAAAAGGGTTCAGAACCCTCTATTTTCAATTCAATGCTCTGCCCTTCGGACTAGCGTCAGCACCACGCATTTTTACGAAGATACTGGCAGAAGCGCTAGGGACTCTGAGATCAGAGGGAATTCAGATTATCCCCTATCTGGACGACCTACTGATTTTTGCAGACTCAGCAGACGAAGTCAGACGGAACCTGAGCAGAACTACCAGACACCTTCAGCAACTAGGGTGGCTGGTAAATCAGGAGAAGTCACAATTAGTACCTACTCAGAGCATTGTATACCTAGGATACCTGATAGACTCAAGGAAGTCCAAGATATTCCTGACAAAGGAAAAGGTAGAGACAATTTTGACAGAGGTGAGGAACCTCTGCACTTGTTCAAGGACCTCAATTCAGAGTATAATGAGGGTCCTTGGGTTAATGACAGCGGCCATCCCAGGAGTCCAGTGGGCTCAGTTCCATACTTGAGCGCTTCAGGCGTTCATGCTTTCTCTCTGGGATGGACAAACAAATTCACTTCAGAGACAGACGGAAATTCCGCAGGAAGTAAAGCTCTCAATAGAATGGTGGTTGATCCCTGCAAACCTCTCGGCTCGCCGACTCTGGTCCCAACACTGTCCTCTGGCAGTCACCACGGACGCCAGCGGGCAGGGCTGGGGGGCCCATTCAGGCACTCTGATAGCCCAGGGGCTCTGGAACCGGCAGGAAGCCGGCCTCTCCTCCAATGCGAGGGAGATGAAGGCGGTTCTAAAGGCCCTAGTAGCCTTTTGCCCATCCCTAAGGGGAAGACATGTGCAGGTCCTTTCGGACAACATTACCACGGTTTGTTACCTCAACAAGCAAGGGGGTACGAGAGTCCCGGGTCTGATGAGGATAGCAAGAGAGATCCTTCAATGGGCAGAAGAAAACCTGTTATCCCTATCTTCCATTCACCTAAAAGGGGAATTAAATTCTCTGGCAGATGCCCTAAGCAGAGAGACAGAATGGTGCTTGAATCGAACAGTGTTCGAAGAAATAGTGCAGAAGTGGGGAGACCCACAGATAGACCTTTTTGCTACAAGACACAACAGGCAGGTGAAACAGTTCTATTCCCTACAGAGAGATCTTCTCAGTCGGGGCCTAGATGCCCTATCCCAGTCTTGGGAGGCAGATCTGGTGTATGCATTTCCACCGTTTGCCCTCATTCCGAGGATTATCCGGAAGATAAGAGGGTCCAACACAAAGGTCATCCTGATCGCGCCATTTTGGCCGAGGAGGTCTTGGTTCTCAGGTCTTCTAAGACTCAGCATTGCAGAACCTTGGAGACTACCTTACAGGTCGGACCTCTTATACCAGGGAGAAGCGAATCATCCAGAACTGAGCTCTCTTTCTCTGACGGCTTGGCTTCTGAAAGGGAGCTGTTAGAGCTGAGAGGGTTATCGGCCAAGGTAATCGATACCATTCTTAGCAGCCGAAAGCCGTCCACTAACACAATTTATAATAAAATTTGGAAGAGATTTGGGGACTGGCGCAGGCTCAACAACAGAGTGTCAGGTGCCATGGTCCCGGCGGTTCTAGATTTCCTCCAAGCCGGAGCAGATCTAAACCTTGCAGTTAGTACTCTTAAGGTTCAGGTGGCCGCCCTGTCCAACTTTTTAAATCAAAGACTGTCAGAAGAACCACTGATCAAAAGATTTCTTGTGTCCATCAGCCGGAAACGAGTCCCCAAAGCAAGGAGGTTCCCTCCCTGGGACTTATCAACAGTATTACAGGGTCTCGGTAGGGCACCATTTGAACCTATAGATGAACTACCCATAAAACTGTTAACCCTGAAGACAGTAGTTTTGGTGGCCCTAGTCTCGGCTAGGAGAGTCAGTGAGATCCAGGCACTTTCAGTGATCGAGCCTTTCTGCACCATTTTACAAGACAAAATTATCCTCTCGCTGGACCCAGCTTTTCTCCCCAAGGTATCGTCTAACTTCCATAGGTCAGAAGAAATCGTGATACCATCATTCTGCGTAAATCCAAAGAATGATAAGGAAGCAGGATTTAATAAAATAGACGTCAGGAGATGCCTGATTGCCTACATAGAGCACACCAAGGAGTGGCGACGCTCCACCAGCTTGTTTGTTTTATTCGCAGGTCTTAACAAGGGGAAAGAGGCATCCAAAGGTACCATCGCCAGGTGGATGAAGTCGGCCATTGCGGAGGCATACAAGGCAGTCTCCCGCACACCTCCATTAGGTATAAATGCTCACTCCACAAGAGCGGTTTCTACTTCTTGGGCTGAAAGGGCAGGAGCATCTCCCCTCCAGATCTGCAAGGCCGCAACCTGGTCCAGTTTCCCGACTTTTGTGAAGCATTACAGACTGGACCTGCTTGCCAGCCAGGACCAGTCTTTCGGCAGGAAAGTGCTGCAGGCTGTGGTCCCGCCCTGATCAGGTAGTACTATATTGTCCTCTCTGTAAGCCGTCCTGGAAGATGACTTGGAAAAACAGTGTTATTACCTGTTAACTACTTTTTCCAGGAATCTTCCAGGACGGCGTCAGTTCCCTCCCTTTTTATGAGGTGAGTAGCAATGTAAAGCATATATAAGGATAGAGCTACGCTGATCCAGGTTTAATGATTCTGAGGCCTTCGGTTATTTGTTAAATACTGAGGGGCTAATGCATGAGTAAGACTTTTATGATGTGGATCATGTGTTTCCTGTTCTAGGTGGGAGGAGCCTATCTCTCTGTAAGCCGTCCTGAAAGATTCCTGGAAAAAGTAGTTAACAGGTAATAACACTGTTTTTTTTTATTGTATTTTAGTGTATATATGAGATCTGAGGTCTTTTTGACCCCAGATCTCATATTTAAGAGGACCTGTCATGCATTTTTTCTATTACAAGGGATGTTTACATTCCTTGTAATAGGAATAAAAGTAACACAATTTTTTGTTAAAAGAACAGTGTAAAAATTAAAAATAAAAGGTAAAATAAATAAGAAAAAAAAAGTTTTTTAAATGCGCCCCGTCCCGACAAACTCGCTTACAGAAGCAAGCGCATACGTGAGTAGCGCCACATATGAAAACGGTGTTCAATCCACACGTGAGGTGTCGCTACGATCGTTGGAGCGAGAGCAATAATTCTAGCCCTAGACCTCCTCTGTAATTCAAAACGTGCAACCTGTAGAATTTTTTAAACGTTGCATATGGAGATTTTTAAGGGTAAAACTTTGTCGCTATTCCACGAGCGGGTGCAACTTTGAAGCGTCACATGTTGGGTATCAATTTACTCGGCGTAACATCATCTTTCATTCACAATATTTAAAAAATTGGGCTAACTTTACTGATGTCTTATTTTTTTTATTCAAAAAAGTGATTTTTTTCCCAAAAAAGTGCACTTGTAAAACCGCTGTGGTGTGACAAAAAGTATGGTAATGACCGCCATATTATTCTATAGGGTGTTAGAAAAAATCTATATATAATGTTTTATGGTTCTAAGTATTTTTCTAGCAAAAAAAATATTTTAACTTGTAAACAACAAGTTTGAAAAAATAGGGCCGGTCCTTAAGTGGTTGTGCTACTAGACTCAGCTTATCTGTATAGAAGACACCTGGGAGCCAGAAATCTTGCTGACTGATAGGGGATCAAATATTTATTTCACTCATTAAAATGAAAATCAATTTATAACTTTTTTGAAATGTGTTTTTCTGGATATTTTTGCTGTTATTCTTTCTCTCGCTGTTAAAATAAACCCACCATTAAAATTATAGACTGATCATTTTTTGTCAGTGGGCAAATTCAAAATCAGCAGGGGATCAAATACTTTTTTTCCCTCACTGTATGTATATATTAAAGCTGGCCATAGACGGATCAACAGGGACTGGTCAAATTTTGATCAGTGTGTAGCCGTCCCTGCTCGACAAAAGTAGACTATGTGCATAGGTGTGCGCAGCCTAATGCATTAGGGTGTGCACCCTTAAGCTCAAACACACATGCATGTGTATTTATCTACATATATATGACCCCTGCTGGCATAGTGAAAGAGAAGAGCATAAACACTTCTCTTATGGCAGAACTGGAAAGAGGGAGATCTTTCCCAAGTTCCTGTTGCTACACAGAGCGCTAACACTAATGCGCATGGGGTGATTAGGGTGTGCCTGGGCACACTCGGCACACCCTGTGCGCATGCCTATGACATTGACTTTTGTCGAAGTGACATGCTGGAAAACTTTTGTTGATCAGCGGCTGCAGCTGTCAGCTTTTATTGAGAGAAGCATGTACACCTGTAAGGATACAATGTCCTGATGGGGGAGGAGATTGCTCCACTTGGGTAGGAGGTGAATTTTTTATATTTTTTTTGTGTTCAGCCCACTGACTGAACGTAAAAATAACTGTCTATGGCCAACTTAACTAATAATAATTATACAGTTATTATTTTGTACAAAGACATTTGTAACATTTGTTTACACCAAAGCTGCTTTACTCCCCATACAAATGCAAGTACAAGCATTGATATATCCATGTCTATCTTCTTATTCAGGTTTCATACCGTAGTTAGATATTATAAATTGCTGCTTTCTCTCTATATTTGCTTAAAAATTCTATTTTTGTTCTTTTCATCCTAGTCTCCAGGATCGCAGATTCCAGCTGAAGAAAGGGAAAGGTTTGAGAAAGAGTTTGAAGAGTTTCAGAAAGAGCTAGAAAAGAATAAGGACGAATTCCATAAGAGTCATCCTATACCAGGTTCATACTTTCCCTTGCAGGTGTAATCTAGACCATATATAGACCATTACTAGTGTAGCGGGTATGTACTTTTCAGAGTGCTTGGGTCTGGTGAAGACATCAGTGATGACCAGTTCCCTGCAGCCCAGCAGGTGGCGCTGTCACTTCGGGTTGGGGTTGAACCGTCACTGCAGTGCCGTACCCTTTGTGACCTCTCGCAGCAGTTGTACGGCGGGGCGGGGAACTTGTTGTGCTTGCTGGGAGAGGGTATAAAGGGGGCAGACATCTTCGCCACAAGAGTCGAGTCCCAGGCACCTTCAGCCTGAGGGCTGCTGTTCGCGGTCGGTGTCCAGGCGGCCTAGGCCTGGACACTTGGAGTTCGTGTTCCATCCCAGGCACCTTCAGTCTGGGGTGAGGTACTCGGCCGGGGGCCTGGGGCCCAGTACCTTCTGCTGGGTCCCGCCAGGGAGGGATTGTCCTAGGATGCCCCGGGTGTTGGGCACCCTAATCCAGAGGCGTAAGGGACCGGAGGAGGTATTCATCCGAAGACCTGGTGCAGCATATTGCCAGTGACGGGTGAACCTCTGGAGACCGCCCGGAGGGATGTCTTTCTCGAACAGGGGCCAAGTTCATGGAGGAAGGTGGTTCATGTTCAATGACCGGTGGCAGCGGTCCAACTAGTCAATTCAGGTCAGTGGCAGAGACCTGCTATTAGGCCTGTGGCATGGGCCTCAACGGTTCACCCGGTCGGTGGCAGCGACCAAAACTCACGGTCTGTGGCAGAGACCGTGCGCCAGGCCTATTCGCTTGCAAAAGAATAGGAGAGTTCATTTGTGCCTGGGCCTACTCGTATCCACACCCCTGTCTGTCTGTTACTGAAAGTTCAACTGATTGTGTTCACCCTGCGATAAAAATAAGAGTGTTGGACTTTTAATTGGTGTGGGGCTCTGTTACTGGCAGACACATCTCCACAGAACAACTGGAAGCTTTGTATGCAGTGAGCAGACCCGGAGGTAATTTAAGTGACTTTGCTCAACCCTCATACACATACGAGGGGAGAGCTTGGCGTAGTGTTCCTGCACTCTCCTCTCCCAGGTACCCCTAGACCACACCAGCCAATAACCAGGAGAAGCGGAGAGGGAGAGGGAGGCTCCGCTACACTAGTATAAAAAATTAAATTCCAGTATATATCCTATAGTTTGTAGACGCTATAACTTGTGCGCAAACCAATCAAAATACGCTTATTGGAATTTTTTTATCAAAAATATGTAGCAGAATACATATTGGCCTAAATTTATGAACAAATTATATTTTTTTGAAAAAACTTTATTGGATATGTTTTATAGCAGAAAGTAACATTTGTTTAATTTTTTTTTTCAAAATTGTTGGTCTTTTTTTTTGTTTATAGCGCAAAAAATGAAAAAAAAAAAAAACAGTGGCGATCTAATACCACCAAAAGAAAGCTCTGTTTGTGGGAACAAAAATACATCAATTTATTTGGGTACAGTGTTGCATGACCGTGCATTTGTAAGCTAAAGTAACGCAGTGCCAAAAAGCAAAAAAATGGCATGGTCATGAAGGGGGTAAGTCTTCCGGAGGTCAAGTGGTTATAGGAAGGTACAGTCCAACCAATAAAGACCTATCCACCCACTGTACTTTGAGTTGCAGCTTACAGCATAGTTTCTGGCCCTGTATAAAGTGCCGCTACACATCATGTGTATCCAACGTTTAAAAAAAAAGTATATTTGTGAATGCTTTGGACAAACTCTGCTAGTGTTTCACCCAAAAAATTGTTAGGTGAAACATACCAGAGAAGAAGGATCCAGGTAGGTGTTGTCAAAACTGTCTGGAAGTGTAAGTACAGTAAAACCTTGGATTTGAAAGTAACTTGGTCTGAGAGTGTTTTGCAAGACATGCTAATTTTTTTAATAAATTTTGATTTGATAAACGAGCGATATCTTGATATACAAGTAGCGTCGCACCACAACTGAGTATAAAAGAGAAGAGAGGTGCCTCTAAGTGTAGCAATATGGTTACATTTAATGAAGGTACAACATTTAGCAACACACATGGTTGATGATTAAAACGGGCACATCCAAGTATACAGGCATCTAGGGTAAAGCGATCCACATAGACCGTCCTCAGCACCGCCATCGTCCCTTCCATGCTGTGCAAGGATGGTCTTAAACTGGCGGCCCTCCAGCTGTTGCGGAACTACAAGTCCCATGAGGCATTGCAAGGCTGACAGTTACAAGCATGACACTCTCAGGTAGAGGCATGATGGGACTTGTAGTTCCGCAACAGCTGGAGGGTCACCAGTTGGAGACCCCTGGTCTATGTGGACATCTTTACCCCGGATGCCTGTATACTTGGATGTGCCTGTTATAATCATCAACCATGTGAGTTGAGGCGCCTCTCTTCTTTTTTATACTCTGTAGCTCCTGCTGGATCTTGTAGAGCCTACCATTTGTGGATGGACATTTTATGGTTACACAACCTATCACATTGCTATAATCTTTTTATATGGACTATAAACCGAAGGACTTATGAATAAAAGGTTGTGGAACGAATCATCTGAGTTTCCATTATTTCTTATGGGGAAATTTGCTTTGATATACGAGTGCTTTGGATTACAAGCATGTTTTCAGAATGAATTATGCTGGCAATCCAAGGTTTTACTGTATTTGAAAATATACGTGGTAGCGGATGCACTTTTTTTTTGACAATACGTTCAGGGAGCACATAGACTCCCTACAATTTTTCAAGGAGACGCCTCAATCACTGCAATAAATCATATTTCTGCTCAAGACTAAAAATGTTGGTTTGAAGTAATCTGTCTGAATGATATTATTAATGTCTTCTGTCTTTAATCAGACGAGAATGCGTTTGAATCAGACAGTCAGCGGGAGTTAGAGATGGTTCTTTACGGGCAGGCCCGGCTGCTGGAGGAGCTCAGAGTGCTGAAGACCAGACTGAACATGACCCTTGAGGAGCAGTTTAGACACAGAAGCATTTTAATAAGCATGAAAGCCAATGAGACTACTACTGTGAACACGGAACACGTGAGTATCTTCCCTTCTCATCGTGGCCTATGTGAGTCATTGCTACCACTGCAGACATTATTATTTGAATGTTTAAAGTATTTTATGTACAATTCCAATTCTGGGAATACATAAACCTAGAATTAATTCAGGTATAGTAATATATATGAACTCTAGCCCAGAAAAACTACAGTATTTGCAGCTTACAAGGTCCCTCTCCTTCCTACTTACTTCATTCATTCATTTACTTAGACTGCTGTTGTCCTAAACCGCTTATCATTTCAAGGATTAAAAGCTTAACGCTTTTTTGCTGTTTCCTGTTTTCATTTTGCAACAATGATAAAATGTTTATCAAATGTTCTTGTTGTCCTGCACAGATCCAGGTATATAGAATAGCTTGTTACATTTAAAAGAAATGGTAAGAATCTAGCCAATTACAATGCTGCAATATAAAATCATGCAGAGGAATGGTTAAAATTTAGCTTTCAGGACAATACTTCAATATGAATTATGTCTCCTAAAAATACACTGTATGGTCAAACATTTATGGACCCCTGACCATCACACCTACCTATATGGCCAAAAATTTGTGGACGACCCTTCAAATGATTGAAGCTGAATTTCATGCACAAAACTTTCATTTAAATATATTCCTCAAAAATCCACTGCATGTTGTTCACCAAATCCGTAAACTAGTAAATGCAGAGGCTTCAAGAGGGGCATTCTCAGATATGTACGATTCCTTAAAAAGGGCCGAACATGGGGAGGTATCAGTTAGCAAAAATAAGATAAAATGGGAGAGAGACCTAGGCCCACTTCCGCAGGAACGATGGAAACGAATATTAGCAATGGGGCCCAGAGTGTCTTTGTCACCTTCTCAAATAATGTCCCACCTCTATTTGATACATAGAGCGTATTATACACCTCAAAGGATGTTCCAGTTTGGTAGGAGGTCGGACTCGAGATGTCAGAGATGTGGGGACAATCGAGGAGACCTAATACACATGGTTTGGGGATGCCCCAAGTTATACCAATACAGGAAGCAAATAGTTGAGAGGATCAACATCGTGTTTGCAACATCTTTGCGACACTGTGTTCTAACTGTGATCTTTTATAATTTGTGAGCTGGTCATGACAAAGAGTGTACTTAAAAGTCGTGCTTGTAAGTGGGTTGGAAATGGCCTGTTAGGTACTGTCCCAGATGGGAGAGTATACTCTCCCGGTTAATACTTTCCCGGTTCCTTGGCTTTTGGAGTGTTTTCTCTGGGCCCGACCCATTGACCATGTGTTATAAAAGGGGTACAGTGGTCCAGGGCCGGGGAAGTCCAGGGATCGTAATAGGTCAGAAAGAGCTGAGTGTGTCCCTGGAGGGGCCTGGTGCCCGTAAGGAAAAGAGAGAGAACAGCACCTGTGAGAAGCAGAAGAATGTTGCTTACTACTACTGGGTTGTAAAGGTCATCAGAACTTGGGGTTTTCCCCCGAAGACACCAGCTGCTGGAGAATGCCTCTGATGGACTCTGTATTTTACATGGACTCCTTTGCAGGTAGGCTGGGGCAGCACATGTATGTAGGAAAGAATAATGTCTCTGTATGTTGGACTTTGTAACGCCTTTTGCACTTTTTCCAAGTAAAGTTTTAAAACCTAGTTCCTGCCTGGTCTGACGTCACTGAAAGAGGTGTAATGCAAGTAGCTGGCACCAATGTACAGTTCCGGTCACTACGGTACTTTGGGGTATAAAGACATCCGTACAAGAGTTAATGCAGTGTGCAGATACAAGTGGTTACTTCGGGTAACGGAGGGTCACCAAGCAGCCTGTCATTAAGCATGTGCCTGGGATAGGTGGGAATAGCCTCTTGCAGAAGGGAGATGTTGTTGGCATTCTTTCCATGAGTGGTCCATTTCATATAACAACTGGAGCAGACTCACGCCATAGAGGTCCCCAGCCTATGCCTAAGTACGTAAGAGATAAGTAAAGTGAAGTGCACGCATAGAGTCAGCGATATGTGCACGGCGGGATCCCATACCGTTACCGTTACTGGGAGTGAAGTAGTGGTGATACGCTGGACTGGTGAATGTGGACAAGGCTCAGCTTGTCCCTCCTAAATGCAAGTTACAGAGAAGATCTACATTGTCACGGGGACCAAGAGTTAACTGGAGAACTTGCATACACGATTTTGCAGGAACCCATGTAGATGCGAGCAGCACCCTTTGATATTTGTTTTTTGGTACACTTTTAGGAAATCACATTATATTTAATTATCAATAGGTAGCGTGAAGATTTTCAAGGTTGTTTTGCATTTAACTGGAGAACAGTTATGGTGCAAGTGTTCACGGTGTAGGTTCATCTCTAAAAGCAGAGGTCTGCCTTAAAGTCGAGTATTCCCCCAGGGCAACCTCAGCCTTGTCTCAGGTCATTGATGAAAATTACACAAAAGAAAAGGTACCCCATGTGTAGTAAAGTGATCCTGCTACAGGTGCCTAGGTTAGCCCAGAAGAACACGCCTCTCGTGACCCTTGCTTGGCACCCAACAAGGAGGGGAACATGGAGGACATGATGACCACCACAGCACCCTACCCTTGCTACATGCTTATCATATAATCATTTTTTTTTTAAGTTTACATATCAAGCAAGCAATTGTTCCCTAGGGGGGACCCTAACAGAATGCAGCCGAATCTTCTTTTCAGAATAAGTTTTTAATTTTCCAGTAGATAAACCTGTAAAGGTCTAAACACAGATCCATCCTAAAGCAGCGCATGCACAGAGTGTTTTTTTTTTTTTTTTACATTGAGCATATAGTATTTACATTGTGACTGTGGAGACTGAGCTGATGCAATAGATAGCATGCTACTTTTGTTTCTGAAGAGCCTATACAAATATGACAAAAGTACATTATGGAGTGTGTTTACATCACTTGTACAGAGAAAATTGACAATGCTAAAATAAAAGGGGGTCTCATTTTATGTAATAAGATTCATGATCCTATTATCTCCCAAAGGTGCACAGTTCCCTGGATACAGTAATGAATGGGATGCCAGATCTTCTCACCATGACAAAAGACCTAAAGTGAGTAGTATGATTTCCACTGTCCATAACGATGAGGTGTACGTTTAATAAACCGTGATAAGCCGAGATCATGATGATCACCGCTTATCTCAGAGCATTGCCGGTTTAATAAGCTGAGATCAGGAGCAGAGAACATGTTCTCCGCTTCTCATCACAGCACATGACCGTTTTGTCACAAATGGCCAGTTTAATAAACTGAGATCTGAATATCTACACACACACATATACAGTATATATATACACACATATATACAGTATATATATATATATATATATTATAATATATATACACAAACACATGAATATATACATTCATGTGTTTGTGTATATATATATATATATATATATATATATACTGTATATATATATGTGTGTGTGTGTATACATATATATAAATACTGTATATGTGTGTGTGTATATATGTATGTGTGTAATATATATATATAGTTATCACGTCTGAAAACATGTAATTACATGTTCTTTTAAATTTTAGTTTCACTTTTTGAACTCGGCTGCACCGTAATCTCACAATATCTCACGAGATTACAGGCAGCCCACCCACTTTTACACAGATCTCGGCCGTTTTCAGAGGAAACACTTCTCCTCTGTTCTCCCTCTGAGAACTGAAGTTCTCAGTTTATTAAACCGGCTGTAGAGGAGATAATTTTCCTCTGAGAACTGCCGAGAACTAAACTGAGAAAAAACTTCTCAGTTTATTAAACGGACACCAAAGACGCTCGGTAAATACCGCATGAAACGGTGTGAAACTCCATTCACAGAAGGAAATAAATAATTAAATGCATGTGGAAATTAAGTAGTGGTCCAGGCATGTGCTATTTGTAGAATGTGTACTGTTAGGAGTCTGCGACCGCTGCATCAACCGATAAGCAATGTAAAAAAAAGAATTGCCGGGAATGAAACAAAAATAAAACGCTGTGGGGTTCTCCACAAAATCCATACTAGTTCCTTATCCGAGCATGCAGCCTTGCAGGTCAGGAAAAAGAGGGGACGAGCTAGCACCCCTCCATCCCCCCTTCCCTCCTGAACCATACCAGGTCACATGCCCTCAAAATGGGGGAGTGCTTTGGGGCAGGGGGGCTCTGCCCCCCCAAAGCACTTTGCCCCTATGTTGATGGGGACAAGGTGCTCTTTCCCACAACATTGGCCAGTGGTTGTGGGTATCTGTGAGCGGGGGGCTTATTAGAATCTGGAAGCTCCCAGATACCGCCCCCCTTATGTGAATGAGTATGTTGTCATCCGCCCCCAGTTGCATAGAGGCAGCATATGGAAGTGGATGCAGATGCCGTGCACCTGCTCCTGTACATGTTTGTCACTTATTGGCATGAGTTGCTGAATTAGTATGTCATGCAATTATTCTACACTCACACATGAGCAGAGGGTTCCTGCTTGGTTGCTAAGGGTTTCCACGTGTCCCACCCTTACTCCCGCTTGCTCATTGCTCAATGACCAGTCCAGGATATTTGTGTTTTTGTATTTTATTTTGGAACTTGGATGGGAGAAGGGATGAGTGGGATACTCCAACTGGAACTATTCACAATGGATAGGGATAACTCTCACTTGACCTCACCGTATTGCCTGCTGAAGCAGTCACACTGCTTTAACCATACAGCCACATGTATGGAGGAATTAAGTCTTCTTGCTCTCACTAGCAGCAGACTTGATGCACTACATTATCTTCAGGACACTCTAGCATCCCCTTTACTGACATTGTCCACTGACTCCTCTAGCTGAAGGGGGCAGCCTTCACTCGACAGGCCCCAAACACACAGATTTGTACCTCTGGGTTCAGCTTCTCTCTCTCTCTCTCTAGACCCCCAGGGCCGCACGGCCACCTCCACGGAGGAGAGGGCAACCGCCCCCTCCCTCCTGCACTCTGTTCCCTGGCTCAACTAACTCTGAGCACATGTACTCTGGCCTTATACAGTATCCCAACATGCAATGCAGCACTTTTCCTCTGACAATTGCCAGGGCTGTAACAAAGCCTGTGCACTCACGTGTCAGGTCCCCTCCCACTGTCCAATATGCCTCCCTATTGGACCAGTGGGGGACAGTCAGAACAAGCTGAGCTGCACCTGAGTACAATGAGCAGACCTAACCAATAGATCCTGCTCCCTGGTAGGCAGAGAGCCCTTTTTTACCCAACCATCTTCCTAGTAAGCAGAAAGATTAAAGACTATACTCTCTTCTAGCATCTACCTAGGAGCATGCTACGCCCAGGTATCAAGCTTCAGGTGTTTGTTTCCTGGGCTGGGCAAGAGGAGTAGATTGCGCATTTCCAGGCACTTCCATTAAACTCTGAGGCTAAAAACATCAGAATATGGTTGAAAAAAAAAAAGGTTAATTTTTCTAGTGATAGAGCGTAAATAGAAAAACAAGCAGAAAAATGCTCAAGTGGGAATGGGGGCTTAGCAGATCTTTGCTGATGTGCTCCCTTTTCTGAATGTAATCTCCAGCAATCCACCACCACTTTCATTTTAGGATTATAGGAATTGTTGTATATCTCTTCATTCTAGCTTAATGGCAAGCTGCTCTCATGAAAGCAGCAGTGGCAATTATTCTGTATATTTCTTCTAGTTCATGAGCCCATATATTTGTCTACCGTAAGAAATGATGGTATAATACTAATACTGTAGTGACACGATATTCATATTCTAAATTGGCAAATTAATACACAGGTCAGTAACTCACCCTTTGGCTTTTTCCTGGCGCAGGCTGGGCAAGATTGTTTTCCTTTTTAATGCATGTGCGCATTATTTAACCCATAGGCCATAGTGCCACTGATTTGTGTGCAGCCGCATCTATATCTTATTTGCTTGTGATTTGTCTTGCTAGCGAATCTGCATATTAGGACTCGGGGGAAGGACTGCAAAACTTAATGTGCAATGACCTTGGAAAGCATGACACTTATTAAAGTCTATTTATAATTTTGATTTTCCTTCCCCGGGCAGTTTTCTCTTTACTAATGACTATTTTAAAGCAGAATGAAGGGCTAGTTTTGACATGTGGCAGCCCTAGACACCCCTGTGTAAAGTAACCTGCAATTGATTACTTTTCAGAGGGTGGTTGACAGGCGGCTGGGAGGCATTGCCTCCTTGCCACCTCCTCTAATGGCGGGTGCGTCATGTATACAGCCCTCAGCGCATATCCTTCTTTAGGTGGACAGTGGGGGGTAGTGAAACACGCAGCTTAACTGTCTGCACATACTGGCCCCTGGCTGTGTGTCTGAACAAGCCCTAACACTGACCATTACAGATATTACTTGTACATGCTTGTGTTATGGTGTGACCTGTGCTCTTCTCCCTAAATTTGTGACTGCCTCTGTCTTTACTTATGGCACATACATGTCAAAGGCCACTGGGGAATACAGAAAAATCACCCCTCTTTTCAAATCTCCCATTTTTTAGGAGTGAGACTCCTACCTACAAAAAACACTTCTTTCCCTTCACCTGGGTTTCCAGAATTTCAGATTTTTCATTCAACCAGCACTATATACTGTGCAATTTGATATAACCAGGACTGAATTCACATAGGGTCATCAGGGACAGCTTCCCCTAGGCACACCAGTCCAGGAAGACCACTAGAGAATTTAAAGTGGTTCTAAAGGCAGTTTTTTTTTTTTTATCTTAATGCTTTTTATGCATTAAGATAAAAAACCTTCTGTGTGCAGCAGCCCTCCTAACACTTACCTGAGCCCCATCTCGATCCAGGGATGTTGCACGAGAGACTTGACTGTCCTGATTGGCTGAGACACGCAGCGGGGCACCATTGGCTCCCGCTGCTGTCAATCAAGATCCGTGAACCAAAAAGGAGAGAGGGACGGGGCCGAGCCGTGGCTCCGTGTCTGAATGTCTGCTTGTTGTAGGGGCACTCGGCAGGAGGGAGGAGCCAGTAGTGCCGACGAGGGACCCGAGAAGAGGAGGATCGGTGCCGCTCTGTGGAAAACCACTGCACAGAGCAGGTAAGTATAACCTGTTTGTTATTTTTAAACTATTTTTAAACAATAAAAAACAAGACTTTAGTATTACGTTAAGCACTACTACCTGGGTCTTAAGGCCAGTAAAGCTGCAGGTAACCAAGTAATCTCTTTTCATGTCAAATAACTAAGCAAAAGTGTGCTCACTGCCCGTTCCTGAATGGGAAAGGTTGAAGATATAACAAACAATGCTAAAAAGGTGTCTTAGGTGGCAGTATATGCAAGAGAGGAGTGTAGAGGGTGTGACAGCAGGCAGTGTGTGAAGGAGCAGAGTGCTGTGGTTATGATAGTGGCTAGTATGTGTACGACCGGAGTGTAAAAAAGTATCCCCTTTTTTATGCATGCTATTATTCTGCCAGCTGCAGCTACCAAAGCCAGCAGAATATTGGCATGCAAATAAAAGGAGATATACTCCAGAGATAAAACTATAATCCTGACACTTTATAAAACTCTGGTTAGGTCACATCTGGAGTATTCTGTCAAGTTATGGTCACCGGTCCTCAGAAGGGATGTGCTGGAACTGGAGAGTCCAAAGAAGGGCAACGAAATGAATACAGGGATTAGAGGAGCTCAATTACGAGGAAAGACTGCAAGCACTAAATTTATTCTCGCTGTAGATGTGAGAGGAGATATGATAGCGATTTACAAATACCTTAATGGCGATCCCATCATAGGAAAAAAGCTATTCAGTCTCAAGGTGTGTAAGAGGACACGGGGCCACACAATGGAATTGGAGGAGAAGCTGTGCTGGGGGTTTTTCACTGTCAGGGCAATAAAGATGTGGAACTCTCTTCCACAATTGGTGGTATCAGCGGGGAGTATTGATATTTTTAAAAGACTCCTGGACATACATCTTGGTGAACACAACATACAGGGATATGGGAAATGATTATCGACACTGACACACATACACCAACACAGGTTGAACTGGACTATTGTCTTTATTCAACCTTACCTACTATTTAACTATGATGGGGGCAGTATGTGTAGGAGAGGACTGCGGAGAATGACAGTGGGCGCAGAAAAAAACTAGGGAGGGTATGGCAGTGGGCAGAATGTGCAAAAGAGAAGTACAAAGGGTATGACAGCTGGCAGTATGTACAGATAATGTTTATAAATAGTATGATAGGAGACAACATAGGCGTGCAAAGGGGGTGTGTCAGTTACTGTGATTCAGTTTGTGAATGAACAGGAAGCCAATCAGCACAAAGCACTTCATTCATTCACTGTCCAGTGCAGCTGAGGCTGCAGAGAACGGCATGTGTGTTTGGGCTTTATGGTGCACACCCTAATGCGATAGGCTCCGTACACCTATGGTAGACACTATGTGTAGGAGAGGTGTGCAAAGGGTATGCCAGGGGGTAAAATATGCAGGGGGAGAGTGCACAGAGCAGGGCAGCAGGCAACATGTACTGTGACATACTGAAGCAGAGCATGATCCCCTCCCTTCAGAGACTAGGCCGCAGGACAGTATTCCAACATGACCCCAAACACACCTCCAAGACGACCACTGCCTTGCTAAAGAAGCTGAGGGTAAAGGTGATGGACTGGCCAAGCATGTCTCCAGATCTAAACCCTATTGAGTGTAGCGCCCCCCCAATATTTGGGGGCGCTGTGTGTATATTTAGGGGTAGTCTGAGATAGTAGTTGGGCTTAGATCAATTGATTCTTCATTATTGCTTCTGCTCTGGGTGTGATGCTGCTTGGCAGTAGTGTTCCCTGTTGCCTGTAGGTGGCACTGTCACCACCGGCATAGGTTGAGCCACAGGGGGTATCACAGCACCTTGGGTGTCCTCTCTCGGCAGCCGTGCAGTGGGCGTGGTGAACCTGCTGTGCATGCTGGGAGAGGGTACATAAGGGGCAGATGCCATTGGGGTTAGTTCGTTCCTGGGGACCCATTGGTCCTGTGTGTGTGGCCCGTATGGCACGGGGTGCGCGTGTTCTGGTCCCGGGCACCTTCAGCCCAAGGCCGCATTGCTGCTTGTAGGCCCAACTCTGCTGGCTGAGGCCTATGCTTCAAGAAAGGATCCCAGGCTACCCACCTATGGGAAGCCCACTGTTAGGAAAGGAGACCAGGGGAGGATCAGTCCCAGAGGAGACTAGCGATGGTACTGCTGTCTCGGGAAGAGGCCTGGAAACTCGCCTAAGGAGGGATCCATAATCACAAGCCTTGCAATACGCCAATCTGGCACAAAGGTTCTCTTCATTATTGCCTGGCTATCCACAATTGTTCTCAAACGGTCTGTGTCAGAGACTGTCCTCATGCTGAATCGTGCTGCATTCCGGCTGCTAGGACCACTAAATGGGACTATACGGGTGAGCAATACCCACTCAGGCTTGAGTGGCGATGAGTGCTATTTTAGTGTTGCGTGCCTGAACTTTCCCCAGTGTGTTTCTCTCTTGTATCCTACTCTTCCTTTAAAGTTTTCTTCAGCAAAGAGGAAAAAAATAAAGCCTAGCTGTTTGGGTTTTACATTGTGTGGACTTGCATCCCTGACAACGGAAGCCATGGAGGTAATTCGCAGACCCAACAAAACCAGCCGGTCCCTTAAATGGGGCTAAGCGCTACATGAGCATCTGTGGGGCATCCTCAAATGGAAGGTGGAAGTGTGTCTCTAACATCCACCAGCTCTGTGATGTCATCACGGAGGAGTGGCAGAGGACTCCAGTGGCAATCTGTGAAGCTCTGGTGAACCTCATGCCCAAGAGGGTTAAAGCTGTGATGGAATATAATGGTGGCCACACAAAATATTGAAACTTTGGGCCCACTTTGGACATCTTCACTTAGGGGTGTACTCAGTTTTGTTGCCAGCGGTTTAGACATTAATGGCTGTGTTGAGTTATTTTGAGGGAACAGCAAATGTACACTGTTATACAAGCTGCACACTCACTACTTTACATTGTCCCAAAGTGTAATTTCTTCAGTGTTGTCACATGAAAAGATATAATAAAATATTTACAAAAATGTGAGGGGTGTACTCACTTTTGTGAGATACCGTGTGTGTGTGTGTGTGTGTGTGTGTGTGTATATATATATATATATATATATATAAATTGTGTGTAGCGGGGTCTCCTTTAAGGCCCCAGGACTACGTTACCCATAACCCCGTTTGGCACCCAGGGTGCATTTTCGCCACGCAGAGACTCATGGGTGGGACTATATAAGGGGAGGGCGAGGCCGAGCTCGGCCTCTTTGCTATCAACAGGTCTTCCCGTGCGGATCTGCGGCAGTACAGGGCCTGAAGCCAGGGCCTTGCACAACTTCCAGAGAGCCTACCACCTCACTGCGAGCCTGGGTGGCATCCGACTTCTCCAAGTCGCTGAGATCAGTTGGACCGGGGACCCGGCCGTTGCAGACGCTGTGTGCGGAGACACAGTCGGTGGAAGTTCCGGACTGGGATCGCGTCCGGAGTGGTGAGCGAGCACCTGCTCAATCCAATAAAATACTTTACTCTGATTAGGCCTAGAGACTGCCTTGGCCCACCAAGTTTATCTGTTGTTCCACCGGAGACTAGTAACAGAACTGGGTCGTGGAGTCTCCGGTGAAGTGTTCTTCTATTACCTATCGTGTGGATTACAAATACTGTTTCTTTCTATATGTGCACCACCGTTCAAGCTGCATGCAAAGAAATTGTTCCCCAAGAGACTAAGTTATATCTGAGTCAGGCCTGACCAGGAGTTAGAACTTTTTGTTGCTGCGCCATAAGGGCGCATAGATAGGGATAGCTGCACTTGGCGCGTAATCACCAGCATCCTCAGTGTGTACTATATTTACCGTTGCAGGGCTCTGCAGACAATATATGTGTTAATCTATGCCTTTTACACAGAAGTAAACTAGTTATACTTTAACCTTTTGCCCTCAGTGTGTTATCATTGTGTATATTGCTAGATTGTGATAAGATAACAACCCTTAGACTAACTGTGCCAGAGTGGGTCGAGTAGATTGCCAGGGGTTGGCGGTGCTGTATTCAGGGCCCGAAACAAATCCAGCGGCTCTCTTAACTGGGGGTAGCGCTATATATATATATATATATATATATATATATATATATATATATATATATACAGTATACTGTATATGCATTGTACATTCAAATCAGTACCTGCCCTCAATGTAAGGCCCCAAACTTGTATTCATACGTACAGATACTGGGGCCAATTTAGACAGAAGCCATTTAACCTACAAGCATGTCTTTGGAGTGTGGGAGGACATCAGAGTAACCGGATGAAACCAACACAGGCACAGGGAGAACATGCAAACTCCATGCAGGTAGTTTTGCAGGAGAGGAGTGTGGTGGATATGACAGTGGGCACTCGGCAGTATGTGCTTTATTATGGCAGTGGAGGTGGCAGGAATCATGTCTGCAGCACCAGGGATTGTAAAGATGGGATGTTTTTTCCCCTATTTGCAGGGAATGCATTAGGGTAAAAACATTTTAGCTTTATAACCACTTTCATCACGTTATTAGCAAGGAAATGAGGCAGTGAAGCTGAGGTTTCCACTGCACCAGAGACAAACATACCTGAGAGTAAAACGATAAAAAGAAGTGCCTCTCTACCTGCTTGTCTGTAGAGAGATGGTCATTTCATAAAACACTGTCAGGTTTGGCCAGGCGAAAGTGTTCTGGAAGGTGGTAACTCTGACCAAGGATCTGAAATTTTCCCCAGTCGTCTTCCAGGACAGCCCTTGAGAGATGGAGTCCCTCCCATCGACACAGGAAACACATTGCCAAACAGTAAATGAGGCGGTCCCTCAGGTCCCTGGTCAGTCATTGTTTCCTCCGTCGGAGGAGCATGTTGCCAGAGGAACAGCTAAAGAAAGGTCTTTGTCTCTCAGGGGCTGCCTGCAGGGAATGGAGACCGTATAGGAGGACTGGGTCCTATCCATTCGGCTCCTGAGAAGTCTCACCTTATGGTGCTGGGCTCAGGTACCGTCCAGCAATACCAAAGCAGACCCGTTTTCCTCCGTTTTCCTCCCCCTTTCCAGTGCCAAAGTGTAGCCAGTGACAGTATGGCACGGTTCCCCCTGGAGCGGGTAAGTGGATTCATCCATTGCCATCTACTTGCTGCAGTCGCGGTGGGGGTCGGAGACGCCGAGCGTCATTTCCGGCGGAATCGCGTCATCACTGTGCGCCGAGACTTCCGGTTCCGGGTCTCCAGAAGGCGCGAGGAGGAGTGAAAAAGCCCGCGCTGGGCCTACAAATCCCTGACCAGCGTCCAGCAATACCGAACTAGCGGCGGGATAAGGAGCAGAAAAGGGGGGACCATGGAGGCGAATCCCCAGGATGCTCCGGCGGACGTAGACACCAGCTTGAACCAGGTAGGCTGCTGGGCAAGCCCTGTACTGGTGATTGTATATGCAGGTAGTGGTGGCTGGGTCTAGTTACTCCATGGTGGTGGATGCACTGTCCCGGGAATAGCAGCAGTGGATAGCAGCACGGGTGCCGTTTAAATCCATCTCACTTTATATTTCAGGCTAAGGAGGCTTCAGGGGAAGACAAATCAGGCCGCAGAAAGTGTCCTAATTGTGGAAGTAAACTATCTTCAGGCTCTAACAAAGCTTTATGCAAGCAATGTATTGCAGGCCTATTGAAATCTGAGGCAGATTCCCCTTTAGCCAAGTTCCTAAGCTCATTTAAGGATGAGATGGCATAAACCTTTAAATTCCTTAGGGACCTGATTTCAGATGTAAATGTAGCGGCTTCCACCAGTAATGCAGCTGCAAGTTCCCCTTCTCCAAGCCCCACAATACCTAGCTCCGGGGAGCCCCATAGAGCCAGGGAGCAGAGCCCCGTGTTGGTTAGGCCTGAATCTTCTGACTCAGATCAGGAGGAAGATCAGGCTGCAGCTAACAAAGCCGCAAAATATAAACTGTCTATTGAGGAAGTAGACGAGTTGTTGAGCGCTATTTATGACACGCTGGAAATTGAGGAAGAGGAAACTCAGTTATCCAGGCATGACAAAATGTATGCAGCCCTGGGTAAAAAGAAGGCCAGAGTGTTTCCTATACATGGAATACTGTCTAATCTGGTTCGCAAAGAATGGGCCGAGCCGGATAGAAAGGCTTTCTTCCCAAATTCTCTCAAAAGAAGGTTCCCCTTTGACGAGAACCCAGAGGCAGTCTGGAATAAAAATCCAAAATTGGATGCTCCTCTGTCCAAAGTCTCAAAGCAGTCTGACTTGGCCTTCGAGGATATGGGACATTTAAAGGACCCAATGGACAGAAAGACAGACATAGTCTTAAAAAGGGCCTGTTATGCTTCAATGGCAGGATTGAAGCCAGCCTTAGCCACTTCCTGTGTAGCTAGAAACCTGGAGTTTTTAACCGCCCCAATCAAGACCTAAAACCCCAGTGACATCAGGGTCCCTGTGGGAGGAAGACTAAAAAACTTTCTCCCACAATGGGAAAAGATAACCTCCAACGAATTTGTATTAAACTTAGTCAAAAGAGGTTATGCGTTGGAATTCCACAGAGAACCACCATCAAAATTTCTAGTGACAAAACTCCCAAGTCACTCAGAAAAGGCCAGGGCACTACCCTTACTGATAGGGGAAATGGTGGCTCAAGAAGTATTGACACCAGTCCCTATTCAGGAACAGGGGGACGGTTTTTACTCGCACATTTTTGTGGTAAAAAAGCCATCAGGGAAGTTCAGATTGATCATGAACCTCCGACCCCTGAACCTCTCCATCCGTTACAAGAGATTTCGGATGGAATCAATTTACTCAATAAAAAATCTTCTTCAGAAAGAAGTATTTATGGCTACCCTGGATTTAAGGGACGCTTATCTGCATATCCCAATAAGGAAGGAATGCCAGAAATGTATTCGTATGGCGATTCAGATAGATTCAAAAATTTATCATTTTCAGTGCAGAACCCTGCCCTTCGGTCTGTCGTCATCTCCAAGAATTTTTTCCAAAGTTCTTGGAGAGGCGTTGGTTCCGTTGAGACTTCAGTCAGTCTCAATAATCCCATATCTCGACGACTTACTCCTCACAGCCCACTCAGAGAAAAAACTCTGTCAGGATCTAGAGTTAACACAACTCACCCTGAGGCAGTTGGGGTGGATCATCTGTCTAGAAAAATACAAGACAACCCCAACACAGAATATTCTGTACTTGGGTTACAATATCCTGTCAGTGGAACAAAAGATAGTCTTGCCAGAAGAAAAGATATTGAATCTGACTCAGAGGATGTCTTTTCTTCAAACCAGTTCCAAGTGTACAGTGAGGGAAGTCATGTCAGCACTTGGTCTGATGACTGCAGCCATCCCGGGCGTGCAATGGGCCAGATTCCATCAGAAAGACCTACAGAATTTCCTTCTGGAACAAGGGAAGGACAAAGGTCTAGAGGAATACATATCAATCCCCACCAGGGTAAAACGTTCCCTATGGTGGTGGAAAGACACAGAAAACCTAAACAAGGGGGTTCCCTGGGTCCTACCTATCACATCCACTCTGAATACGGATGCCAGCAGTTGGGGCTGGGGAGCACATCTCAACTCATACTGGGCACAGGGCAGGTGGACATCAGAAGAGAGGAAGTTCTCTTCCAATTGGAAGGAACTAACAGCCATCCTAAAAGCTCTACTAGCATTTCAGGACAGGCTACAAGGTCATCACCTTCAAGTCCGCTCAGACAACATAACGGCAGTAGCCTATGTAAACAAACAAGGAGGTACCAGAAGTCCCCGCCTAATGTTAGTAGCAAGACACTTGTTTCAGTGGGCAGAAGTGAATCTAAAATCCATTACTGCAATACACCTGAAGGGGGAGCAGAACAACACTGCAGACTTTTTGAGTCGACAACTAGTTTTGAATCAAGAATGGTCTCTGCATATGGAGGTTTTCAACATCATAACAGCTCACTGGGGGACCCCATAAATAGACTTATTTGCAAACAAAGAGAATGCAAAAGTCCAAAATTTTTGCTCGCCATGTCCAGGAGACCATCCCTTGGAGGTAGACGCCTTACAAATACCTTGGACCTTCAGTCTAGCCTATGCATTTCCCCCGATTCATCTCATTCCGAGAGTACTGGCCAAATTTCTCGCAGAGAAAACTTGTTTAATCCTAGTGGCACCTTTTTGGCCCAAGAGACCTTGGTTCACAATGTTATTGCAGTTAACAGACTAACCTCCTCTTAGGCTCCCCTGCAGACAAGACCTCCTGTCACAGGGACCCCTCTTACACCCTCAAGTGATTATGTTGAAGCTCTCAGCATGGTTACTGAGGAAGAGATCCTAAGAAACAAGGGGTTATCAGAAGTAATTCAGACCTTACTTCGAAGTCGAAAACCAGTCACCCGGGCCATTTACAAAAAAATTTGGAAGAAATAAAATTTTTGGCTGGTGGATCGGGGTAAGACTAGTCAGGATATAGCGAGTATCCTACAGTTTCTACAAGAAGGTATGGACAAGGGATTATCTCCTAGTACTATTAAAGTCCAGATAGCGGCCTTAAGCGTATATCTAGAAAAACGCTTGCAGGAAGATCCTCTTGTAGCCAGGTTCTGTAAGGCAATCGCTAGACAGAAACCAGTCAAAATCAAAATAAACCCTACTTGGGACCTTTCGGTGGTCCTCAAAGCTTTTTTGGGGTCACCATTTGAACCTATCTCGGAGGCCTCGCTAAGACTGCTCACATTCAAAACAGTACTTCTTGTGGCAATCACTTCAGCTCGTAGGTTCAGTGAGATCCAAGCTCTCTCCATTAGAGAGCCCTTCCTTCAAATTCTTGAGGATAGAGTCATCCTAAAAACAGACCCTGGGTTCTTGCCGAAGATGACATCAAAATTTCATAGGTCTCAAGCCATCATCCTTCCTTCATTTTGCCAGAACGCCTCGAATGAAAAAGAGAGGCAATTTCATTTGTTAGATGTGAGGAGGTGCATCCTAGAGTACCTAGATGCAACCAAAGCTTCACAGATTCTTTGTTTGTACTTTTTTCTGGACAGCATAAAGGGCAAAAGGCCTCTAAGGTCACTATAGCTAGGTGGATCAGGCTAGCTATAGCAGAGAGTTACAAAATACAAAATAAAGATCCTCCTGGAGGTGTTAAAGCCCACTCCACAAGGGCACTCTCGGCTTCCTGGGCTGAAAGAGCTGGTGCCACCCCGGAGCAAATATGTAAAGCAGCCACGTGGTCAAGCTTCTCCACCTTTACAAGACATTACAGACTAGAATTAATGTCCAGTCAGGATCAGCCTTTTGGGAAGAAAGTCCTCCAGGCTGTGGTCCCGCCCTAATCTGGTGAGTACTTGGGGATCCTCTCAAGGGCTGTCCTGGAAGACGACTGGGGAAAACTGGAGTTAGTACTCACCGGTAACTCCTTTTCCACTAGTCTTCCAGGACAGCACGATCCCACCCTTGAATTATGTTGATGCATTAATGTTATTACCTGTTATGGTTATGTTTTTCAGTTCCATCCATCGGTTCTTGGGAATGACTGACCAGGGACCTGAGGGACCGCCTCTTGAACTGTTTGGCAATGTGTTTCCTGTGTCGATGGGAGGGACTCCATCGCTCAAGGGCTGTCCTGGAAGACTAGTGGAAAAGGAGTTAATGGTGAGTACTAACTCCAGTTTTTATCATCATTGTACATAAGATGGATGGGGGGTGGAGGGGGGGGGTTTGCTTAAGGCCTGACAAGTGCACTTATCCTTGTATTGTATACCGCTGGCCTTTTTATTTTCCCATGCAAGGTAAAGTCATAATGTGCTAGTATGCATTGCATATTAGGAACAGGTGGCTGTTCGTTCAGAGCACATGCACCAGTAATGTCACCAGCTGCATGTAATGTAAATATCTTCTAAACGGTGCAGGTTTGGGAGATATTTACACTACTATAGCGCACAGACCCCCTCTTCTACCTGCCTACTTCGTCTCCTCGCACTCTCGCAGGAAGGAGGGGCACACTGCACCATAAGCCCGTACCCTCCTGTGTTAAGAGGTTAGGCGGTGTTGTTTTTGGGCCTTGTCTGCAGCCAGAGTCTAAAGTCCTCCTGAGTATGATTCTCACCTCTACAGTGTGTAGATGCAAGTCCTTAACTTCCCCAGGAACGTAAATGTCCACACCAGCTTAAAGTCCAACTCAATATTTATTTTCACTTGCACAACACATAGTCTCTTAGATAGAAGAAAAGTTGGAGTAAAGACACCGGACAGCTTAAGGTGTGGAGGAGGTCCAGACACAAACGTAGCTCAAACTCTTCTGACTGTTCAGATTTCTCAAACAGTTTTGGCGCATGGTCTCTGCCACAGACCATGAGGTTGGTCTCTGCCACAGACCTTTTGAATAAGGTCACTGCTTCTGACCTGGCGGAAAAGGGTCACTGCCACTGACCTAGTGAATATGGTTTCCTTCCTAGGACATAACCCCTTTCGGGGAGAAGACATCCCCCCAGAGAGTCAACAGACCCCTTCCTTCACCGTGTCCACAGCAGCGGTCCCTCGGAACAGATCCTCCCTTCTCTTAGGGTACGGGTCCCCTCGCAAGGCGGCACCCTGGACTCCTCGATCCCTTGTGGACCCCAGCCGAAGGCTGCTGGGCTCTGGGCCGTCACTGCAACTCCTGGGCCTCCGTGCCCAGGCGAACAGGAACGGTGAGGTAGTACCTCACCCCAGGCTAAAGGTGCCTGAGGTGGAACCGGAACAAGGCCTTCGGGCCTAAAGCACCCAGAGATGAACCACACACACCCAGGCCGAAGGTGCCTGGGTGTGGACAAACCACACACACACCCAGGCCGAAGGTGCCTGGGCGTGGACGACCCTTCTCAGAAGATGTCTGCCCTTTTTATATCCTCTCCCGGCATGCACAGCAGGTTCCCCGCCCCACTGTATGGCTGCCAAGAGGGGACACAAAAGGCACAGCACTGCGCTCGCGGTTCAACCCTGGCCCAGAATGGCAGCGCCACACACCAGCCACAGGGAACACATCACCAGCATTAACCCCTGAGACCAAAAATGGTCCATAACTCCTAACAATGTAATGTGTCTGAGCCTGGTTACCACTCAGACACTTCCCCTAAATTGAACACCCCGCTACACTACCTATAGGAAGACTTTAATATAGGCTTACCTATAGGTAAAAGTCGAGTATGGAAGTTTACTTCCTCTTTAAAGGTCAAGCCACCCACCTTTATAAATGGTGGCAAAAATGTTTGTTTTGTCTTGCTATGTTTGTTTATTCATAGCTGTTGTAAAAAAATATATATATATATTCTATCATTAGTAGTCTCATATGAGAAGTGCACAAAGTGATAGTACACCACTCTGATGATGACAGAGACGACCACAAAAGCACTTTATTTAGCTGTGTGATGAAGGGTTAGCACATCAGTCAGGTTTTTATTGCTCTCACTTCTTGCCAGAAATTCTGCCTCTTACTCACTCTATTGAAAGATGGCAACTTGAGTTGGGCTTTAAGCAACATATTGTACCCGAGTAAATATTTATTTTACTTTACTCATTTATATAGATCCGAAACCTTTTACAGCGTTTTACAGAGTACATACTAACTAACACGAGTGACTGCTTAGCTGCCTGTCTAATGGGATGAACAAACATGACATTATGGGTTGTCATAGAAAACAGAAGCACAGGAAATCCATGCAAACAATGGAAGGCATATAACCCACAAGCAAACCGTTCTTGTAGGATCAAGTCCCCCAGCATTACAACACAGCAATGCTAACTGTTTACCCAGATTATGTCTAAAACAACCTTTCTTGGTTCTTTAGTCTGTATATGGGAAAGAATGAGCTAGACTATAAATCATACTGTATGTGAAGTGCATTCTGATCTTTCACGCAGTAATCTTTTCATAGAAGTGAAGTTCGCAAGATTGCTACCAAGGCCAATAATCTGCCTTTATCGAAGGAAGCAGCAAGTTCTTCCCCTAATCCAACCTCTGCCAAGGAAGTTAAGGAGGACTTCATTAAAATAAAGAGAAGCCTGCAGGACCTGGTCAAAAGTTCGGTGAGATGCTAAAACAAGTTACTCTGTTAATATTTTTGTTTTAAAATGTGGCTATGGCAAAATATAAATGGACTGATATCCCAACAATGAATTGTTCAATGCCATATATCCTTGCCTGTCTTTCTTTAGAAGTCAGTTGGGAATCCTTTTTTTTTCCATTTAATTACAGTTTTCTAGTTGTATGAGTTTTTTCATTTACAGGATTTATACTTTTTTTCTCATCAAAAAATCAAAATGTTTTCAAATTAGATTTAACTGGAAAATGGGATGTGTACATCATGTAAACATACCTATTATGTGAAATTATTAGCTTAAAAACAGAACAGACACACAAAATAAACACTCACACTATTCTTTTGCATTAAAAAAAAATCATTTTCAGAGGTGAAGAGTATCCTTGACATCTCTCATGATTAATAAAAGATGACTAGTATCCTCCACGACTCCCATGCTGAATTTCTTAAGGTGTGGGGTCCGTGGTGGTCTTGCGCTCTTACAACTTTGCATCCGACCAGCCTGGGCCTCTCTAATTGACCCTAATCATCTCCCACCCTGGGGGAACTTTCCCCTTCTACCCCTTTTTTTCCTCCCCCCTTTTTTTCCATTGTCTTCCCTTTCACCTCCCTCTTTCTCCTCTGTTTTTTTGGCACCCTTCCCACCCCATTCCCCTTTTTTTCCCCCTCCCCTTTATATGGATTGCTCCACACTCTAGCCCCTGAGCCTTAAGGCTAGTATGCACCGCATACTTGCTCATTATGAAATACTTACCTTAGAACGAAGCGCCGGCATTGCCTCCTGGTCACCCCTGAGGGAGCCATGTTCCCTCTGCATTTCTTTTGGGTTCGCGGCTCTGGCCCTGTGAGTAGCCGGAGCCATGATGCATGCGCGCGGGAGTCCTCTTTAAGGCAAGGAGCTCTGATTTTCCGTCAGCATCCGCCGGACTTTCAGAGTGCATGTGCCGCTGACGCCAGCGGCTGCATTCAAGGTGAAAATCTCCTAGACCATACAGGTTCAGGAGATATTAATTTTGCCTACAGGTAAGCCTTATTATAGGCTTGCCTGTAGGTAAAAATGTGAAAGCGGGGTATACAACTGCTTTAATTGCAAGTGGGAATGGGGCCTTAATATTAGTTGTTATTTATATGGTCAGATCAAGTAGAGATCACAGTAATATTAGACACCTCTTAGTCATTTCTTTACCCCTAAGGTTCCAACTAATCCACACTTTTGTAGAGAAGAGTTTTTCAAGTAAATCTTCCTTTCTACACATATGACTTAAACATAGAATAAACAGTTCAGTTCTAATGCAAGAAGCTCCTCTTTTGGCTGAGGAAATGAGTAAGAGCCAAATGTAGAGAGCTCTGTGATAAAAGGCAAAAAAGTCCAGTAAACGATAACAATGTTCTGGTTCTTTTATTTCTCACTCACTGTACTACCAAATTATAGAGTAACACAGTGGCCTGCTTTTACTTTCCTGGTACCATCAGTTGGTACAATCTGCTGTGTAAGCCACAATAAAACTTGGTACTTCCAGGTGAGGTTGGTAAGTGTACACTACCCTCTGCCTTCCATATAGGAGTGCTTGATGCCTGAGCAATAAATCACCAGACGCAAGTTCTGCCACAGAAGGGCTTGCATAGCCCCTCCTTGCCAGGAAGGGAGGGGGTGAGTCATAAGAGGGCTATTGAGGGCTGCAGAGCTGGAGGTGTGCCTCTGTGTGTCTGTGTAAATCCAGGAAGTGAACAGGCAGCAACTTAAGGTGCCCACAGTTAAAATGGCTGCAGCCAGACTCAGTGGAGGGAGATTTCTGCAGCATATTTGGGAAGTACGAAAGCTTCAGAATGGCAAAGATGTTTTAATTACAAATTATGTGAGCAGACTGCAGTTGCTCTTTAAGTAACATTCTGAATAGCCTTTAAATTCATTCCACTTTTAGTCAATCTATTTCACTCTTTTTAATTTGCTCCTGCTTTCAATTACCTTCCTTTCTTACTCTGACAATTGCATGTAATTAGCCTAATATCTTTCCTCTGACTGGTGCTCTTTATATTTCTTTCTCGTACATCACGGGACACAGAGCGACATAGTCATTACTAATGGGTTATATAGATACCGTCAGGTGCTGGCACTGGCAACTTCCAAAACCGGAAGTACCCTCCCCTATATAAGCCCCTCCCATCCGGGAGCACCTCAGTTTTTTGCCAGTGTCTAAGGTGTTGGCCAAGAAGAAACATGTGTTTTTCACTGAGCTTGCGTACAGGTTCTTTTGGGCCTCAGTAAGCTATTCCGGATCCGACCAAAAAAGCTTCATAGCTAAACGGTCGGTACCCGGGCCTTGCAGAGAAGAGCAAGGTTTTGCCTGTAATGCTTCTCTTAGGAGAGCTGGACCCTGGGATCCAGAGCTCTGGTCATACCCACGACCAAGATGTTTTCTGTGCAGGGTGCTATACAGGTCCAGGGGAGTGGAATCCTTGGGAACCCGGTCCCTGAAGGTTTGATTACAATGCCTGCCGTGATAGGTGAAGTTTGGGCTTTTGTGGACCAAACAAAGTCCTGCGGCGGGGAACAGGTAAGTGGGGGCCCCCAGGAACTTGGTTCTATTGGGGGACCCCCAAGCCTAATTTGTCTTTCTGTCTGTTACCTAACGGTATTCCCGCTAATATCTGTGCATGCCTGTAACTACTAAAAAAATGTAATAATTTTAATAGTGGTCAAGAAAAAAAAATAATTTTTTTATATATATATTTAATATATTAGACTGCGGTACCTGTGTTTGTCCACTAGAGGCCGCTGTGGAACGTTTCTTGTCATGTGGACTAGTTTCTTTTCATCAGAGCAAGTCCAGGCAGATGGTGAGTTCTCTTATGGGAAACTGCTTCCTCTGCCATGTTGCAATGCTCGTCCATCCCCCGGCCTGCGGCAAAGAGGGGCCCTGGCTCTTGTCCCTAGTTTCCATTTTCGAAATTGGCGCCGAAGGCGCACGTGGCCGCGCGCGTGCGCGTGCACGCGCCTCTATATATAGAGGTGAGCCAGGAAAGGGGGCGGAGCCTGGGGGATGACGCTCTGTGCGCGCCGCAGCGCTTCTGCGCATGTGCGGGCGTCCCAGCATGTTAAAAACCACAAAGTTGTGTTGTGAGCTGGCTATGGAGTGCAGAGACAGAGCTGGCAACATTTAAAAAAGGCATACAGCAAGCGGTTGATGCAGGCATCCCCTAGAAAGGCACATTAGTAGACACCAACTGTTTCTTATAGCAGCATTTATGCTAGACTATTGTCAGTAAGTGGTGTATTTCGGCTGGAATACCTCAGCTTTGGGCTTAGGAATAATGCCGTCTAAAAACTCCGGGACTAGAAATTCCAGGAAGCATAGGGGGTCTCCATCGGGCTCTGAGGATCTTGGGCATGCTTCGGCTGCACCAGTCTCCCCTGAAGAATCAGAGGTTAGTGACCGTAGAGCACCCTCAGGAGTACCTGGTACTGTGGCTGTCCTCAGTTCACCTGCTCCTGTGTATGTAACAGAGGAGGTTTTTTCCTCAGCTCTGGGAGGGCTGGAAGAGAGATTGTCAGCATTGATCGCTGCTTCCCTGTCACAGGAAAAAAGCGCCCGATCTCCATCTCCTCCCTCAGAGTGCCTGTTAACAGAGCAACAGTCCCATACAGGGATCGACCTACCTGAAGGGGATCAGGATGAGGTCGATTCTGTTGTAGAGGAATCAACAGTGGAAGAGCCATTCTCAGCATCACATGCTGAAAGGTTATGGGTTCAGTCCCTGACTAATATGGTCCGATCAGCATTTAAAATGCCCCTTGCGGAGCCATCATCCACTTCTGTCTCCTCGTTGGGGTCGCTAAAAGCTCCCCAGACTGTTTGTTCCTTTCCGATCCATCCTTTACTGGAAGGGCTCATTTACCAGGATTGGGAGCATCCTGATAAAATATTTACTCCCCCCAAGAGATTTCCGGTGGTCTATCCCATGGAGGATAAGTTCATCAGAAAATGGAGGGTCCCTACAGTAGACGCAGCCATCTCTTGTGTGAATAAATCACTGACATGTCCAGTGGATAATGTCCAAATGTTCAAGGACCCAATAGATAAAAAATTGGAGTCCTTATTAAAATCTGCTTTTTCTACAGCAGGATTGGTGACACAACCAGCAGTGGCAGCTATTGGGGTCTGCCAAGCAGTGAAGGATCAGTTGAAGCAGGTCTTAAGGGACTTGCCAGATCAGCAGGCTCTTGCCCTAGCCGATCTACCTAGAGCCTTATGCTTTGCGGTGGATGCTATAAAGGATTCAATCCATCAGCCCTCCCGCCTTACGCTGTCTGTAGTACATATGCGCAGGCTTCTATGGCTCAAAAACTGGTCTGCTGAAGCTCCCTGTAAAAAATTGCTGGTCAGCTTCCCATTTCATGGTGAACGCTTATTTGGGGAAGACCTGGACAAATATATCCAGAGAATTTCCAGCGGTAAAAGTACACTTTTGCCGGTTAAAAATAGAGTTAGAGGTCCCTCTTTTAAGAGGCCTGCTTCTCCAGTCCCTAGGACATCGGCTGTGAAACAGTTCCGACGGCCTCCTCGGTCAAATCCCGGAGGTAAAAATCAGGGACAATTGCAGGGTAACAAGAAGCCCTGGAGCAGGAGAGGTACAAAACCTCCCCCAAAGTCAAATGCATGAAGGGTTGCCCCCACTCAATCGGGTGGGGGGAAGACTTCAGTTGTTCACAGAGACCTGGCGGGACACGATCAGAGACAAATGGGTGCTCTCCGCAGTAAATCTGGGATACAAATTGGAGTTAAAAAACTCCCCTCCTTCCCGCTTTATAAGGTCAAACGTGCCAAGGGATCCCCAGAAGAGAGGATCCCTCCTGTTGGCACTAGAACAATTATTGCTCCAAGCAGTAATTATAGAGGTTCCCCTGGAAGAATGGGGGTTCGGGTTTTACTCAAACCTCTTTCAGTCCCGAAGCCAAACGGGGACGTGAGGCCCATATTAAATCTAAAAGGGCTAAACAAATTCCTACATATCAGGACTTTCCGGATGGAGTCGATCCGGTCGGTGGCCACTGCCCTACAAGGGGAGGAATGGTTAGCCTCGATCGACATCAAAGATGCTTATTTGCACATTCCCATCTTTCCAGCCCACCAAAAATTTCTACGCTTTGCGGTAGAAGGGCGCCATTTTCAGTTCAGAGCCTTACCCTTCGGTCTGGCCACAGCACCACGAGTGTTCACAAAAATTCTGGCCCCATTATTGGCCAATCTAAGAACACGAGGTGTAACGATAATGGCATATCTAGACGACTTGTTGCTGATAGACCACTCAGTGGAAAAACTAGAAGTGGTTGTTCACGAGACAATCAAGTATCTGGAATATCACGGTTGGATTATCAACCGAGACAAGTCAGCCCTAAAACCAGTCAAAAGTCTGGAATACTTGGGGCTAAGGCTGGATTCAGACCAGAGAAAAATTTTCTTGCCTCAAGAAAAGGGGTCGTCTTTGAGAGATTTGATCCACTTAGTGGGTTCAAAAAGACAGCCATCCATACGCCTGTGCATGAGGCTGCTGGGAAAAATGGTGGCATCATTCGAAGCAGTACCCTACGGTCAATTCCATTCAAGGAATTTGCAAAGGGCCATACTGTCAGCCTGGAACAAAAAAGTTCAGGCTCTGGACTTACCAATGTCCTTGTCCCCTTCCGTTCGCAAGAGCCTCCGCTGGTGGTTGGTTCCCCAGAATCTGGAAAGAGGGAAATCCTTCAGTCCGATTTCCTGGAAGGTGGTCACCACAGATGCCAGCCTTATAGGCTGGGGAGCAGTACTGGAGCAATGGTCTCTCCAGGGCAGATGGTCGGATGCGGAAAAGGCCCTGCCCATCAATCTCTTAGAGATACGAGCAGCCCGGTATGCCCTAGTAGCATGGACATCCAAACTCCAAGGGTCCCCTGTCAGAATTCAATCAGACAATGCCACAGCAGTGGCATATATCAATCGTCAGGGGGGCACCAGGAGTCGTGCAGCCCAAAGGGAAGTAAATTACATCCTGAGATGGGCAGAAAGATATGTCCCAGCCATATCTGCGGTATTCATTCCAGGAGTGGAGAATTGGAAGGCGGACTTTCTAAGTCGCCAACAATTATGCCCAGGGGAATGGTCCCTTCATCCCGAGGTTTTCCGGACAATATGTCAGCGGTGGGGAACACCGGATGTAGATCTGCTAGCATCCAGATTCAACACAAAAGTGGACAGGTTTGTCTCTTGGGCAAGGGATCCCCTAGCTTGCGGCTCGGATGCCCTAGTGTTCCCTTGGGATCAGTTCAAGCTGATATATGCATTCCCACCGCCACAATTGTTACCTCGATTACTCCGCAGAATCAGGGTAGAAAAGAAACCAGTGATTCTGGTGGCTCCAGCGTGGGCCCGAAGAGCATGGTACGCGGAGATTGTAAAAATGTCTGTGGGGAGTCCTTGGACCCTCCCACATCGTCCGGACCTGCTTTCGCAAGGACCGATATACCACCCTTCCTTACCAGCCCTAGGTTTGACGGCCTGGCTATTGAAGCCCACATTCTAAAAAAGAGAGGGCTCTCTAATGCTGTGGTATCTACCATGATCAATGCCAGGAAGCCGGTATCCAGGCAGATCTACTATAGAATCTGGAAGGCGTACATCGCCTGGTGTGAGGCCAAGAAATGGCATCCACGTAAATACGTAATAGGTAGGATTCTGGACTTCCTACAATGGGCTGTAGATAGGAAGCTTGCCTTGAGTACTATCAAGGGTCAGATTTCGGCCTTGTCAATATTTTTTCAAAGGCCCTTGGCTTCGCATTCACTAGTCAAAGCCTTTATACAAGGGGTGATGCGTATTAGTCCTCCGGTTAATATTCCCATATGTCCATGGGATCTAAACTTGGTTCTGTCGGTTCTACAGAAACAACCATTTGAACCATTACAGCATATTTCTTTGGTGCTTCTCACCAGGAAATTGATTTTTCTAGTAGCCATTTGTTCGGCTAAAAGAGTGTCGGAATTAGCAGCTATGTCCTGTAAGGAGCCATATCTGGTTATCCATAAGGATAGAGTAGTGTTACGTCCTCATCCAGCCTTTCTTCCTAAGGTGGTATCGAGGTTTCATTTGAACCAAGATGTGGTTCTTCCTTCTTTTTTCCCCAAACCTACTTCGGTAGAGGAAAAGTTATTGCATTCTTTGGATGTAGTAAGAGCAGTTAAAGCTTATCTAAAAGCCACTGCTCAGATTCGCAGAACGGATACTTTGTTTATTCTGCCGGAAGGCCCCAGAAAGGGTCAGGCAGCGTCAAAATCTACTTTAGCCAAGTGGATTCGACAGGTCATAATACAAGCCTATGGCTTGAGAAGGAGACCGCCTCCGTTCAAAGTTAGAGCGCACTCCACGAGAGCAGTTGGAACTTCATGGGCAGTGCATCACCAGGCCTCCCTGGCTCAAATCTGTAAGGCCGCAACATGGTCTTCAGTACACACGTTTACTAGGTTCTACCAGGTGGACGTTAGAAGTCAGGAGGATGTCGCCTTTGGGCGCAGTGTGTTGCAGGCCGCAAAAGATCCTCATGTCTGATAGCGCTCAGCTTATGTATGGTGTATCCCCCCCCCTCATTGGGCATTGCTTTAGGACATCCCATTAGTAATGACTATGTCGCTCTGTGTCCCGTGATGTACGAGAAAGAAAATAGGATTTTTATAACAGCTTACCTGTAAAATCCTTTTCTTGGAGTACATCACGGGACACAGAGCTCCCGCCCCTCTTTGGGGACACTTATTGCTTTGCTACAAAACTGAGGTGCTCCCGGATGGGAGGGGCTTATATAGGGGAGGGTACTTCCGGTTTTGGAAGTTGCCAGTGCCAGCACCTGACGGTATCTATATAACCCATTAGTAATGACTATGTCGCTCTGTGTCCCGTGATGTACTCCAAGAAAAGGATTTTACAGGTAAACTGTTATAAAAATCCTATTTTTTCACCAGGAATTGGCTCCACGATGTCCTTCAAGCACAGCTCAAACCTCCTGTTTGTCAAGTAGTGTTTTCCTGGCATTTCTGCTTTTGCAAAGTATTTGTACTGTGGCTTATATATTATTCAGGTGAGTAATTTTCATCTTTTCATATGCTCCTCAAAAGAGGTATACAGTACATCTTAACACAGGATTGCACCGGCAAGTGTTTGATGTTTACTTGTACACAGTTGTGTATTTAGCTCTGATAAACTGCCATTATCTGAAATCATACAGTACGTTTCAACGGACTAGTAAGAAATGTAAAGTGGGACTCCAGGCATGTATTTTGGATAGCCCATTGAGAAGATTTCTCTTTGTTTCCTGTCCTAATGCCCATTGATTCCAGGACAGAATGTGGTGGGAAAACAAAAGCTTAAGCAGGCCATAGATGGAGCAATTTTCTTTCCTGCAACCATGGGTTGCAGGAAACCTCCACCAACACAGTCAGTGTTGATCATCATGAAGCCTGTCCATGCATGGTTCGAATCTCGGCGGTCCCTGCTGAACCGGCCAAGATTCAAACTGTTTATGGCCAGCTTTACAGTTGTTACCAGTACAGGAGCGTTGGGGAAATCTTTCAATGGGAATACCTGTTTTGGTGATTGCTATCTAAGAAGGGAGCTCATTTTGGTGAAATTTCCTTCTACTTCCAGTAGTGTATGTGGGGCAGGAAATCAAGCTCCAATCCTTCCTTTACGCTATCCAAAATTAGAAAAGAACATTTTGGTTGCAGTTATTTAAAGCCCAGAATCTGTTAAAGTAGAACTATGGGCAAAACTTTTTTTTCTTTATTTTGAATAGAGTAAAGGAGGTTTATAACCGAAGTCAGATTTTTAATAGCCATCTGTGTCACATTGCAGAGATTTCCCTTCACTCCCTGTCCCATAGCCACAACAGGAAGTAAGAGAAAATACCTCCAGATTAAGGGAATTCCTTGGGAAACCCTGAGGTCACCAGAACTAGGGTCCCCATTGGAAGAGTTCCCCTTTATTACTTTTTTGGGGACAACCCAAATTTGGGGATTTTCTTTTACTTTCACTTTTATGGTAAACAGGACAGAATGAGAGGGGGAATCTCTCTTATGGGGCACAGACAGCAATAACAACTTACAAGTGTTCTAACTCCTCGCCACTCTACCCAAAACCCCCAAAAAAGTTTAGACTTTAGTTATACTTTAAGTTTACAACAGTATGCAGGGTATGAATATGTGCTTACTCTGCTTCCCCACAGCATCTTGGCTGCTGCCAGGAGAAGTGGGTAAATGTCTAGTAATATCTGATATGTATCATTTTTTTTTTTCCGTGGGCAATTTCATTACTTGATGTAGCGTCCAGCTCAGGCATTGATTCTGATTGGCTGGTGGGCAAACAGAACTGCTGAGATTTGCAGAAGGGCAGATTCAGAGGCTTTGTAAAGGTGTAGTGACTTATGGGAGTTGTGCTATCTCTGCATACTCTTCGTACTCTGAAGATGGCTGACCGGAGCACAAGGAGTGATTCCACTGGGCACCATTTTGGACCTGATGGGGCAGATACTACTGCCATTATGTCTCGGGCAACACAGAAAATGCAACAAAAATGTAGCTTTGTGTGACTTAATTTATTTTACCTTTGTAAAAAAAAAAAAGTTGAGTTTTAGAAAAGTGAATTTTATAGTATGCAGAGTGTGTTTTTCCCATTTGCCTGACACATTGCGGATGTGAGAGGATGTGCTGTAAAACTCTTATGTGTGAGACTTTGAGTGTGTTCAACTACAGCATAACATGGGGTGTGCATGAATTCAATACAGATGGAAAAAGACACAGGCTCACACTTCCTGTGTGGGTTTCAGGTCAGAGAGGAAAAAAAACTTCTTATAACTCCGCAGATAATCAATGAGCTTATTCTCACCAACATATTGGAAGACGCGTTTTTTTTTTCCCCTCCAGAATGTAGAAGTACAGTTTTAACAACTCTGGAAGATTTTACCCCTATCATGAGCAGGGCATTTTTTGCTATTCAGCACTGTGCTACTTTAACTGGCAATTGCGCGGTCATGCAACACTGTACCCATATTTAAATGTATATAATTTTCACACAAATAGAACTTTCTTTTGGTGGTACAGTAAAACCTTGGTTTGAGAGCGTTTTCCATTTTTTCATAAATCTTGACTTGATAAACAAGCGATGTCTTGATGTACAAGAAGCATCAAGTCACAACTGAGTATAAAAGAGAAGAGAGGCACCTCCTAAGTGTAGCAATATGGTTACATTTAATGAAGGTACAACATTTAGCATCTCACATGGTTAAAGATTAAAAGAGGCACATCTAAGTATGCAGGCATCTGGGGTAAAGCTGTCCACATAGCTCATCCCCCGCACCACCATCGACGTCATCCCTTCCACTCTGCGCTCCTCGAGCAGTTCAAGCCTCGCTTTCAGATCGCTCTACTGCAGGGTAGTCTTCCCGGTCTCAATTTCAGACTGACAGCGGTGAGAGCCAGCGGTGCGCAGGATGGTCTATGTGGACAGCTTTACCCCAGATACCTGCATACTTAGATATGGCTCTTTTTAATCATCAACCATGTGAGTTTCTAAGGCCTCATGCCCACGGACTTTTTTACAGCCGCTTTTTTGAGCGTTTTTTACAGCTTAAAAACGCCTGTCCATGTTAGTCTATGGCTTCATGCCCACCTAGACGTTTTTGAGCTGCAAATGGCATAGGCGTTTTTAAGCTGTAAAAAAAACCCACGACCTGGGCGTTCCGTGGCGTCGGCGTTAGAGCTGAAAAAATGCGAATCGTTAAAAAAAAAAAAAACACTTAAAAACGCTTAGAAACGCTCAAAAACGCTCAGACGCCGCAGCAGCGTTTTTGAGCTCCGGCGTTTTTTTATCTGCAAAAAGATGATTGGACAGTGTAACCTCTGTAAACACAGGAAATTCCTGTCTGGACATTAGATTTCCCAAGAGTCCTTTGCAAACGCTACCTAATGCTTAAAAACGCGCAAAAACGCTAATGAAAAACACAGTAAAAATAGTGTTTTTAACGCCGCTTTTTCCAGGCGTCCAACCTAGCTTTGCAGCTCGTTTTTAAAAACGTCCGTGGGCATGAGGCCTAAATGTTGTAACTTCATTAAATGTAACCATATTGCTATACGCTTTGGATTACAAGCATGTTTCTGGAATTAATTATGCTCACAATCCAAGGTTTTTACTGTATTTGATCACAACAATTTTTTTTGTTTTAATATTAACAAAAAAAATTCCACAAATGTTGAAAAAAATATATATTTTCTAATGTCTGTTATAAAACATATCCAATCCTATCAAATTTCTTCATACATTTAGGCCAAAATTTATTCTGCTACATGTCTGGTTAAAAAAAAAAAAAAAAAATCCCAATAAGTGTAAATTAATTGGTTTGCATCTACAAACTATGGTATAGATACTGGAATTTACGCAGCTATAGATGCGTTACTAGTAATTATCAGCAACTTCTAGTGTGGCGGGTAATCTGGTGCCAACCTACAGTGACTGGGAGGGACACTAACTGAAACTGATGTCGTTAGTGACACTAATACAGTGATAATTGATAATATTGCACACTATACTAATAACACGAATATGTGACAGGGGTGATCAGAAAGGCAATCAAGGGGGTTAACTGTGTGCCTAATAAATTAAAGTGTGCTGCTTTTACTGACAGGATCTGGATGTCTTTTCTCTCTGAACTTAAGCCTCGTACACACGGCCGGTTTTCTCGGCAAAAACCTGGCAAGAAAACTGCTTGCAGAGCTTTCTTGCCGAGTATACCGTGCGTGTGTACGAGGCTTTCAAGTTTCTCGTCAAGAAAACTGTCCAGAATCTCGACGAGAAAAAAAAGACCTGCTTTCTTTTTTCTCGTCGGGATTCTCGTCGGCCTGTTTCCCAACGAGAAACCCGAGTGTGTGTACACTTACCTGTCGCCGTGGAAACCCGCGCATGCTCGAAATGACTGACGCATGTGCGGTAGCTTCCTAGGCATATAGGTAGGGTGTAGCAAGATGGCGGCGACGGCATCGAATGTGACGAGCGCACGCTCGTCGTAGTCGATGACGTCACCGCGTTCGTGCCATTCAAAAGAACGGCGGTTCTTTTGAAAGGTACGTGTGTACACTCGGCCAGGACAAGATTCTTGGCCGTGTGCACAAGGCTTCAGAGTTGATTTTAGGGAGAAGAAACAGCCAAAGCGCTTTTCTGTGTATTTGTGTACACACAACTCTGTGCTGTGATTGGCCACAGCTCATCAGCAGGTATACAGCCAAAATCATTGGCTGTAACCTGCTGAAAAACTTGTGGTTTGCCCAATTACAGCACAGATCAGGAGGGGGCATGCGCACGTGCTCCTGAAAAGCGGAAACCATACCAGTATGTTGCCATGACTGGCTGTGCCACCTGCTAGCACTAAATGTACTGTTAGTGGGCGGCATGTGGTTAAGGCGTTTTACTATATGGCCAACAGTTTATAGACACCTGACATCACACTTTATTAACTTAAAAATAAATGCCTGATCCCCTGCGCTTCTATGTGTACATAAATAAATGTGCAAAAGAGCTGTAAAAAACAAAACGTGACCAATAACTAATTGGGTCTGCCACTGTGTACCTAGTGGCGTTCTTATTTGACTGTGAAATTTAAAAAGTGGGTGAATGGTACAGCGCTCCCCTATAGGTACAATATAGATTTCACAATGCAGGCACACTATATATAAAGCTTTAAAAATCACTTGAACCGGTGAGATGCAATAAAGCTAGGTAAATCGTACAAATCAAAAAAACTGTCAAAAACAAAACACCACTGTGCTGTGGACAACAGTGACAAACAATAATATACACATCCAATTATTAAATCTATTTGTTAGATTGTAATATGCAAAAGTCGAAAATTTTGAAGAAATTCCCCCGATTTCCGTGTAAAAAACACCAAAACTCCAGTGCCCGCCACCTTCCTCCAAATTATGCGCTCACCTCCATTCAAGACCTACAGAAGGTCAACATGTGCCTTCTCCTTTAAGGAGCTTAAGAGACTTCTGGTGGGTAGATGGATCCTTAGTTATATAATATTATATAAACTGTGTCCTATGGCAATCCTTAACAGTGCTGAATCGTTTAAAAAAACACTTTAATATAAAACCCGCAGGGCCTAGTGACGTCAACGCGCACACACAGGAAGATTTACCCTGTCTGCTGGTCGCCCTTGCAACATCCAAGTGATCGTTAAAGTGGGTGTAAACCCGACTCATTTGACCTGGGCACGGATAACTTTAGTGTTTACTTATCTCTCTCCAAAGCACTACATCCCGTGTCTTTCTGTTGCTTCGTTCCTCTGTTATCAGCCTGATAACTTCTCACAAGTTATTCTACACGGGAGATAACAGCAGCTGAAAATTTGTGTCGGGGAGGGTGCTATAAATAGATTAGCAGAGAGCAGGTCTATTCACAGCACAGCTCTGCAAGTATCTTCATTTCTCTGCCTATGTGGAGCGGGGGGGGGGTATTCCTTTCCTCCAATCAGCTGTCACACAGTGTATGCCAAGACTCCATACCCACTGCTGGAAAAAATTCTAACACGATGTTCACTTTCTAAAGAATATAGCAAGCTGAAGACAGCAGATATACATGTAAAACCTATGTAGGGAGACTTGTTTAATCTCTGTGTCATCTGAGGCTATTCACTTCACTGGGCATATGTGAGGGTTTACATCCACTTTAAGGGGGCTGCACACTCATAATTGTGGTATGCATGCTATATGAGTGCATCTGAACCAGTGCACTGCAAAATGTGAGTTGTTACCCTTTTATGGTTTTATATTAGTATTTTTAAACAATTTAGCACTATGTCAAGTTTCTGATTCCTCGGAGCACCACCAATAAAGATTGCCATAGGACACAGTGGATATAATAACTAAGGATCCATCTACCCACCAGAAGTCTCTTAAGCCCCTTAAAGGGGAAGGCGCATGTTGAGCTGCTGTAGGTCTTGAATGGAGGTGAGCGCAAAGTTTGGAAGGTGATGGGCACTGGAGTTTTTTTTTTTTTACACGGAAGTCACAAAATAGTTTCTTCATAATTTTGGACTTTTGCATATTACAATCTAACAAGTAGATTTAATTATTGGATGTGTATATTATTGTTTGTCACTGTTGTTCACAGCACAACAGTGTTTTGTTCTATAGCATTGATTGTTTTTTTTATTTTATTTGTATGATTTATTTACCTAGCTTTAATGCATTTTACAGGTTCAAGTGATTTTTAGGGATTTATATATAGTGTGCCTGTATTGTGCAATCTAAATTGTACCTATAGGGGAGCGCTGCACCATTCACCCATTTTTCACACTTTATTAACTTGCTGGAGAGACTATAGACAATAAAACATTTGCTGTCCCCAATATTAAAGGAATACACTATACTGTGTACTAAATAAAAATTGGTGTTAACAGTTTCAATCTGTACCATGCACATTCAAGCAATACAACACCAGTACAAGCATGTGAAAAAAAAATCATATGAGGAACAATGGTTTTTATAGTGTAATGCACATTTGATGCTTTGAAATCACATGGGAAAAAAGCCTAAAAACAAAACTCCTGTGAGTTTTTGCATTTCCACCAGTTTGACTCCTAAATTGGCAATATAAGTTATGTACAGAGCCCCTCCATGTGTCAGTCCTGTTCACCAATTTGTCCTGGGCTGGGTTTAAAATGCAGCTTTTTTATGTTTTTTTCCCTCTGCTGAAAATAACCTCACAATGAATTCTGAAAGAACAGACGGCAAAACAGAATGATCTCAACATACAAATGTGTATCCTAATTATGTGATTTCACATCTAAGCCAAGCAAATGTTCCCAGTCTGGGCATCTCCATCAAATGTCCATGTTTTCCTGACCCACATATGGGTGTTTTTTCTTGGTGGATAGAAGTAAATGGCTCTTTAATGTTGGTCAGTGGCTACTGCATATTTCATGTAGTCTGGTCATACTTTGAGTTGGGCCTCTGCAAACATCAGTCACCATTTCAAAGAATTAAATGTAAACTTGAGACACTTTAAAAAGATATAAGCACATATCCCTTTATCGTATGATGTATTGTCTGCACACATGCAGTTTCTGGGTACCCTTGTGTTGTCCATACATAGGCTTCATCTCTCTAATCTCAGAGCTGTTCTGGAGCCCATAGGAATCAAGGAATTTGCCATAGTAAAACTGCAAACAGCATGTATGTTAGGTGCAGCACTCGCTCAGAAGAAGTCTTGCAAGCCTGAATAAAGAGGGGCTTGGATACACTTTATGCACACATTTATGTACAATCACAGGTACCTCTTCATAATGTCTGCACAGTTATGCTGCCTACTTCTGATCTTTTTGCAACTGAGCATATCCACAAACTGTACTGTGCATTTATGAATGGATTAGGGGACAGACAGGAACTACAGGTCTTAGTCCAAACTGTAAGCTCCAGGCCAGACCGATCCACATGCTCCTATCATTGCACCTCCCTGCTAATGGTATAAAGAAAAAGGCAAGCCACACACTGGACACAAAAAACAAGCTAGCATCTGATAAGGGCATTATTCATGACAATTGCTCAGTGCATAAAGTGGGGAAAATAATAATTTGATCCCTGCAGAGTTTGTAAGTTTGCCCAGTTACAAAGAAATGAAGGGTCTATAAGTGATGTGTACTTTAAATGATAGAATGTCACAAAAAAAGACAGAATGTCAACCAAAAATTTTGAAAAAACACATGATACAAATGTTATAAATTGAGTTGCAGTTGAGTGAGTAATACAAGCATTTGGTTCCCTACCAACCAACAATAATTCTGGCTCCCACAAACTTACTACAGTATGTGCTCATGTGGTACACAGATTAGTCCAGTCTATTTTAGTAGGTGCTCCTAACGACAACTCGTTATGTGTATAAAAGACACCTGTCCGCAGAATCTTTCTTCAATTCAAACCTCACCATCATGGGCAAGACCAAAGAGCTGTCAAAAGACGACAGGGACAAGATTGTAGATCTGCACAAGACTGGATTGGACTACAAGGCCATCAGTAAGAAGCTTGGTGAGAAGGAAACAACTGTTGGAGGCATTATTCGCAAATGAAAACAAATACAAAATAACCATCAATTGCCCTAGGTCTGGAGCTCCATGCAAGATTTTGACTCGTGTGTTAAGGATGATCATGAGAAAAGTAAGGGATCAGCCCAGAACTACACAGGAGGAACTTGTGAATGATCTCAATGCAGTTGGGACCACAGTCACCAAACAAACCATTGGTAACACAATACGCCGCCATGGATTGAAATCCTGCAGCGCCTGCAAGGTCCCCCCCTCCTCAAGAAGGCACATATACAAGCCCATCTGACGTTTGCCAATGAACATCTAAATGATTCAGAGAAGGATTGGGAGAAAGTGCTGTGGTTGGATGAGACCAAAATTTAGCTCTTTGGCATTAACTGGACTCGCCGTGTTTGGAAGAAGAAAAATGCTGACTATGACCCTAAGAACACAATCCCTACAGTCAAGCATGTAGGTGGAAACATTAGCCTTAGGGCTGTTTCTCTGATAAAGGTAGAGGCCGTAAAATTTTGGATGAGAACCTTCTTATCTCAACCAGAACACCGAAGATGGGTCTTCCAGCATGACAATGACCCAAAACATACCACCAAGGGAACAAAGGAGTGGCTCAAAAAGAAGCACATTAAGGTCATTGAGTGGCCGAGCCAGTCTTAAGACCTTAATCCTATAGAAAATGGAGGGAGCTGAAACATCCAGTTAAGTGACATCCAAGAAGCCTTAAGGATTTAGAGCAGATCTGTAAAAAAGAGTGGACCAAAACCCCTCCCGTGATGTGGGCAAACTTGGTAACCAACTACAAGAAACGTCTTGTACTTGTGCTGCCAACAAGGGTTTCTCCACCAAGTACTAAGTCATGTTTTGTTCGAGGATCAATACTTGTTTACTCACTAAACTGCAACTCAATTTATAACATTTGAATCTTGTATTTTTTTTCTGAAATTTTGGTTGATATTCTGTCTCTATCATTTTAAATACACCTATGATAAAAAGTATAGACCCTTCATTTCTTTGTAAGTGGGCAAACTTACAAAATCTGCAGGGAATCAAATAATTATTTTCCCCACTGTAGGTGTGAGGAGTCTGGCGTTATCTGCATACTAAATAATTTCTTTGCAATCAATTGTGGTTCATATTTATAAAGAACGAAGAATATGTCAACAGCGCAGCAGGAATCTCCCAAAAAAAAGGGTCAAATTCAACAATCACATCATAGCTAAAACAGCATGAAATAGTATGCCCGTTCCAAAATCATTTCCGAAGAGTTAAAAAAGAAGCCTGGTTCCTTTTTTTCTTTGGATAAAGTATGGAAGCACTGCATCATATTTCTGATGTCTGCCTTAGCATTTGATATTTTTCCTCTCTTCCTGTGATGATGAATGTCCCTAAATCTCTTAGATGCTCTAGCCTTCTCTTTTCTATTATAAATAAGGGCTCATGTACAGCTTCTAAACTTGAGTTTAGGAGCGTTTGGATTTTTTTTGCCAAAGCTCCTAAAGCTTTGTATATTCATAATAATAATAGTAGTCCCCAATTTTTTATTTTTTTTGAACAATAGTTTTTATTTTTAATTTTTAAGATTTTCCATAGTAAAACAGAAATACAAAGTATATAAACAGTTTCATAGCGGTAATTGCAACACCCCCTTTAAGGCAACCACACTCCTCCCATGATACAGCGCTGGCACAGTACCATCTGGGATGCAAAATATATTAGTACAACTATATACAAGTTCTTCAAGTGGGGTCTTTGTCAAATGAACATTTTTAGATTTCAGTCTGACGACCCGCCTAATTGTGACAGCCTAATCAGGTGTAACCAAGAGGATTATTGTACCCAAAGAGAGGTAGTTCAAGAAGAAAGGAAGAGTTTGAAATTTAGAAAGTGACCCTCGCACCCCTACGTCCGCCCCCCACCGGCCCCCTGCGTTAATGTAGTCCTAGAATCTCCTGTTAAATATTGAATCCAAGGACACAATATCTTTTCAAACTGCTGCATTTTATCATTTAACGTTAGTCATTCGTTCGTTAAACATAATCCAGGAGAGTTCGTGTTTGTGCTGGTCAAATGGCACCACTGCCGATTTCCATGATTTAGCTATGGTAATTTTGGCTGCTGTAAATATAAATGTTATGAGACGCCTTTGGGACTTTGAGGCTGATTCCAACCCGGCACCCAGCAATGCCTGCCTGGGAGATTTGATCAGGTTCACCTGGGTGAGGGAATACACAAAGTTGTACACCCTGATCCAATATTGCCTCACCTTGGGACACTGCCACCATATGTGGAACATCGTCCCCAGTTGTCCACATCCTCTAAAACATTGCGGGGATGCCTCGGGTATAAAGGTCGCCAGCTTTGCAGGGACCATATACCATCTCAGTAAGACTGAAATTTGCTTCTATTAATGAAGTATTTATGAGGGATTTCGTGGCCCCCTGGGCTAGTTTGTGCCACTCGTCCAGCTCAATGTTCTCCTGAAGGTCAGCTTCCCATTTCTGCATATATTCTAACTTTTCAGTAAATTTAGTTAGGACTGTATATATTTCAGAGATATGACCCCGAATCTTATACTGTGTACATAGATATTCCATTGGGGTCATCGTAGTTATGTCCGAATTTCTTGAAATTGTAGATATAAAATGTGCTATCTGAGTAAACCGAAAGAATTCTGAAGTCGGCAGCTGATGTTTGTCCTCTCTTTTCTTGTTAAGATGCCCCTATGATCACATACATCTGCTTTTCTCAGTAGCCCTTTTTTCGTCCACCATTCAAACGTTCTAGGGGTGAGGCCCGGGGTGAAGTTCACGTTTCTCAATATTGGAGCCAGAGGAGTATATAAAGATTGAAATTTGTGGGATTTAAGCAGTCTGTCCCAAATACTTAAAGAGGTGTAGAGTGTGCCGGACATGGAATCGGGGGTCTCTGCTTAGGGAATAACCAAAGGATAAAGGAAATCGGATGTGTCTTACAGGCCTCGGCCTCTATCTGCATCCAAATTGAATGAGCTATGGAATCTAGTAATATGAGCCAGCTGTGCGGCATAATAATACTTCAACAGATCTGGGAAGCCTAGTCCTCCATATCTCTTGGGGGTGTATAGCGTGCGTATGTTCACCCTAGGCCTCTTATTCCCCCAGATGAATGACAAGAGTTTAGTTTGAAATGCTTTCAGGTCTAGTTTGGCGAGCGCCACTGGTAGGGTTCTAAAAAGGTATAATATTCTCGGTAACACATTCATTTTAACCGAGTGTAGTCTGCCAAACCATGACGGCGGGTGCAGCGACCATCTTGTCAGGTCTGCCCTTATATTTTTAAACAGTGCAGGGTAATTTCAGGAGTACAATGTGTTCCAGGATGGGGTAAGGTGTATTCCCAAATAAGGTAGGGCATCAGTTTTCCATATAAATTTGTAGGATCGCTTTAGAGTGGAGAGCACGGATTCCTCCAAGGAGATGTTCATGGCCTGTGATTTGTCATGATTCATTTTTAGACCTGATATTGTGGAAAATGGTTTGAGTATAGCATATAGATTGGGGAGGGTAGTGAAAGGGGATAAGATCGCCATTAATAAGTCATCTGCAAAAAGGATGCATTTGTGTTCAATGCCCCCACAGTCTATACCTTTAACATCTAACGAGGCTCTGATATGTATTGCCAGTGGCTCTAGTGCTTACACAAAGAGTCACAGGGACAATGGACAGCCTTGGCGTGTTCCCCTTTGGATGTTAATTGGGCCTGATAAGTAGCCTTTCACCATTAACGCTGCCGTTGGGGAGCTGTAAAGCGTTTGAAGTGTGGTTAAAAAGTGATATCCGAACCCTAGTCGAGTTAGGACAAAGAAGAGGTAGTCCCAAGACAGGGAGTCGAATGCCTTAAGTGTATCTAAAGACAACAACATTCCCCGCCTTGGGCCTCCTCCGTCCCAGTCTGAGTGAATCGCTGATATATCATCTATGACCCTTCTAGTTTGATCTGCCAATTTTGCATTTTAATGATCTCACGTGAACAGAAATTAAATATGTTTTAAAATATTATACTTGTGTACATTGTAGTACTTGAACATACATTTATAAGGCTGAAGGAAAATCCTAGATAAGCCGCTAGACTTGCAGTAAGAAAAACCTTGTGAGGAGTATTTCATTATACATTTAAGTGGTTAAAAGCCCAGTCAGGCAGACTGAATACCATATGTCCATTGTATCTTATTTGCTTGACTAACCCTTTGACTTCTATAATTCTCAGTATTCCTAATAATGCCAGAGTGACAGCTGAGATTAGCATATCTGCTTACAGAAATTCAGTTCCAGATTTTTAAGATATGTCATTTTTTTTTTTTCTTGTCATTCAGATATGTGGATTTATTAGTCTTATCATCTCTATCATTCCCACAACTTATTTTTACTGTCTAAATTAATTAATATCTAATCATTTGATATACTTTTTATACAAATTAAAAAGATAAGCACCATATGATACAAAAATAAAGCCAATACTAAGCCAAGATACAAATTGCACAATACAAATTTTGAAATACCGTATTTATCGGCGTATAACATGCACAGGCGTATAACGCGCACCCTAACTTTAAGAGGGAAGTTTCAGGAAAAAAACTTTCCACAGCCCCCTGCGTATAACACAGACACAGCTTACCCTCTATATTCAGGGGAAAAAGTGAGTGTTATACGCCAATAAATACAGTATTTAATAATTACAAAAGAAAAACAATTTTTTTCAAATGTAATTTTTTTATTCCTGATGGTAATAAACGTAACCCTTCTCTTCTTTGTGTGGTTGAGAATGACTCCAGGCCAGCATTGAACATCTCGGGGTGAAATCCTTGGCTTATTGAGCAGTAGAAGGAAAGTTAGACACCAGTCACGTTATGAATTATTATGATTTTATTTGCTCAATAAACTTTTACAGAGAGGGTTGGGAGCACAGGACATGTAAAAATATGCCTCTACATGTGGTAGTCATGCTTGTAACTGTCAGCCTTGCAATGCCTCATGGGACTTGTAGTTCTGCAACAGCTGGAGGGCCACCAGTTTGAGACCCCTGATTTAAAGTGTCACTAAACCCACATCATAAAAAACTATTGATAAATGGTGTATTACATGCTATTCAGGCCTCATGCCCACGGACGTTTTTACAGCCGCGTTTTTGAGCGTTTTTTACAGCTTAAAAACGCCTGTCCATGTTGGTCTATAGCTTCATGCCCACCTAGACGTTTTTGAGCTGCAAATAGCATAGACGTTTTTAAACTGTAAAAAAAAAACAGGACCAGTGCGTTCCTCAGCATCGGCGTTAGGCATAAAAAAAGCGCAAAAACGCAGCGATCGCGTTTTTTAGCTCCGACGTTTTTTTTTTTTTTTTTTCGAAAAAATAAAATAAAAAAATTATACAATAACATGGACAGGCATTTTTAAGCTGTAAAAAACGCAGCTGTAAAAACGTCCGTGGGCATGAGGCCTCATACTCAGCCATTATGAGATTAGTTTTCTGTATTCTGCCACAAACCTGGTTGATCCTGTTGCTCTCTATCTCCAACTTCTGTTCTTGTCCCCAGCACAGCTAGGGGTTTTGCAGCTGTGGTGGCAGCTATGCACATGCTCAGTTTTTTTTTTTTTTTTTTTAAGTTTTTCATTGAACAATTTACAGTTTAAACATATTTCTGCAGGTTATAAGGCAATACTGTGGAAATGCATATAACAAGGATATGTGGTTTATGTACATGTAAATACAAGTCAGGAACCCATACAAGTTTAACCATGTGCTCAGCGAATCTCAATTGGGTAGAAACCTTCTGTCTATGCTAATCATGGGGTTCCACGCTGGGAGGGGTTATGGCTTTATGAACCACCAGTACATGTGTCCGCGGACACAAGCCACCTGTCCCAGATTTTGTTGTACTTATCTGGACAACCTCTGTTAATGTATATGAACTTCTTGTAGGGCAGTGTGTTATTTATATCTATTTTTCAGTCATTGAATCGGGGGGGGGGGGGAATGGGTCTCATCCACTGTCTGGCTATAATTTTTCTCGCAGAAAACAGTGTTTCATGTAGGAATGTTTTAGTGAATTTGTCTATCTCAGAATCAGGGAATATCCCTAGTAGACATTGTTTGGGGTCTAGCGTCAAAGGGGATCCCATGTCATCATGGAGGAAGTCCACAATCTGCTTCCATAGACTCTGAAGGTCCGGGCACGCCCAAATTAGATGGAAAAATGTGCCCGTCGCCTGTTTACACATTGTGCATGAGGTAGAAGACTGTTGCCTAAAGCAGGCTACTCTTAGGGGGGTAAGATATGCTCGGTGCACAATATACAACTGTTAGCCTGTTATAGAGTTTGGGGGATACAGTCTTGCATGAGTCAAGCACTTCACTCCACTGCTCATCCTCCAGCGGACCCACCTCTCTTTCCCATCTTGGTTTAAGGTTGTAGGCTAGCACGGTGGATGATGGGGTTAGGAGCATGACATAGAAATCAGAAATCAGCCTCCGTGGATCCTCACCCTTAACTACTGCCATAATGACATTAGGAGCAGACTGTGGCAAGGGTTGGGTGAACTGAGCTTGAGCTGCATATGGTGTACCTGAAAGAATCTAAAGAGAATACATGCTCAGTTTTTAGTGAGTTTTTATGCTGAGCATTTCCCCCCCATCAAATCTGAGTATCCATTGTGACTATAGAGTCGCACATGTGGGCATATACACAGTGTTAAATGACAGCCCACTCCCTCCCTCCATCATGCCCTCTAACCAGCTAAACACAATGGGGGTGGGATATTACATGTAGATTGATGGTGGCTTTATCTCCCCCTTATTCTAAGACACAAGCTGGAGGGGTGTGACAGCCTGTGACTGACAGACATCCGCCCACACCATGGTATTGCCAAGAAATAATAAAGATTTTATTTCAAATATATATTTGTATGACAATTTAAAACAGTTTATTGATATTAATTATTTATTTTTCCCCAATTTGTTATTTATTTTTGAACATATGACCAGCAGCAGAGGACTAGAAACTCGTCCTGCTTAGGTTTCCCTGAAGACAGGCTAGGAAAGATATGGATCAATGTGACGGATGTATATCAATTAGGAAAAAAGTATTTAGATGTTTTTTTTTTAAATAAAATAATTTCATTGCCATCACCCACATACAGAAATAGAAGGGACCATGTAAATTAAATGGCATGTGTTAAGTATCACTTTAATATTGATGTTAACTCTTTAGGATCAGCCTAGCAGATTCTAGTGACTCTATGAAAGCAGTCACTGTCTGTTGGTAATAGTCCATAGACATACCTCCCAACTTTCTGAGATGGGAGTGAGGAGCACTTAGCAAAAGTATGTAGGCATAGGACATGCCCCCTAAAGGAGAATTGTACAAAAAAATGATTGGTTAAACCTACAAGTGCTTTTTTTACCACTACTATTCCTTTATACTGGCTTTTTGATATTTACAGATGCAGCAATTTAAAAATTGGATGAAAGGTTTAGCACTGGGAAACACGTTTTAATAGATAAGTAGTGAATTTTATATGCAACTATATAGATCAGCCCAAAATGAGGGACACATGGGATGAAAGGAAGGACAGAGAGGGAATTTGTTTCAAATGAGGGACAGTCGGGAGCTATGCATAGATCATTCTCTAAGAAGAGTCTAGGCCCTTCACCCTATGTGAGCAGTCACAGGTACCTTAGTTGATAAGCAGTGAGAGCTTCTTGCAATGTCCACCAGCAGAAGCTTCTCCCAAGCTTTCCAGGACACTGTTCAGCACAGAAGACGTCTCCAAAGTAACTTTATACAGGCAGCAATCCTCCTGATCTGCTCCCTCTGTCAGGGTAGCTACAGGACAAATGCAATTCCTTGAGCCTTTAGCACAGGCTTCCAGCCGGGGCAAGGCCAAAGACAAGTAAGACCCTTTATACATTGGCATCTTGACCAAGCAGAAGCCCAGGAGAGAAGACCATTTTTGAAAGTTTGTACCAACTACTTATCACCCTCGCTTAACTTATGCATTATTACTTCTTATACTAATTACTGTAGACAAATCAACATCAGGAGACAGAAATAATCAATATCCAAAATGTAATCAAAGCTCAGACTGGTTACAGACAATCTGTAAAAATAATACTAAATTTACCTAGGGGCACTCCAGCTTAAGGCAGGGTCCCTGTATAATAAAAAATAAATAAAACATGTCCTTTAAATGTAACGCTATTGATCTAATATACCACATATTATGATCAGATCTGTGTGTATTTCCCATACAATATATACCCCCATATCATCTCCAATGGCCTATATAATGGCACATGGCCCCCATCTTTAGGACCATGTGCCATCACACAGGAAATGTTATGTTTGCCAAAAAGTCTCTGTCAGAGCCATGTCACTATCATTCCTCTATCTGGATCCCTGAAACAATCTGTACAAAGTGATAAGTGACTGTTTAGCACAGACACCTGCCAGAGCTGTCATTAATATATTCTGGTCACAGATGGTGTTTTATTTAGGGGTTCCATCTGGAGAGAAAAAAAAATCCTACTCCCTCCCCTCTATGGATCTATCCCATTTTCATCAGAGAGCATGTGTTAACCACTTCGCCATCACAAGGCATTTGGAATATCTGGTGTACTTTTTGAAACATGTTTTCCCAATCTCTTCTACTTTTAAGCAGAAAAAAAGCTTAATCAGTATTTTCCAGTCTTGTATATAGTCAGGGATCATAGCCAGAACCAGTAAAGAATCAAATATAACCTTTGTACACAATGATTTCTAGTTATGGAAATGAATCTCTGTCCTGGCAGGTTCAAGTCCAAATTTGTTTTTAATATTACGATTCTTCTTCTTTTTTTTTTTTTCCATCATTATTTATATACAAACATGAGCTTATGTTGTCATAATTCACATCCTACGTGTGTGCAAAGCACCCACATACACAGACTATTAAAATTGGAATTTTCAAAGGTCCTTTCTACAAGCACAGGAGTAAACTTTTGGCACTGGATGCTATATCCTTTTTAAGTGATTTCACAAGGGTTTATAATACCTTCGGTTAGGTCTCAGGCTGACCAAATCTTCGTTCAACAGTCTGTAAAATTTCAGTCTTTGGACTAAAAAACAAACAATGGAAGCTTAGAGTTTGTGACAGACTCACCCGGGACAGAGGCTTTTGGAGGGGACTGAATGCTAGCCTCTTGCCTACCGGTTATGGGCCCTGGCATTTGGGGGAACGGTGCTCTTTGTGAGCTGTATGCCTGGAGACCCTTGAGGTGGTGTTACTTTGGATTCAGGTCCATGTCCCCCCCCCCCTCCAAGACACACAGACTCTGGGAACCCTGTATATGTCATATTAGAAAGAGTGACTGATTCATACTGTTGGGACACATACTGTTAGGAGATGCTGATGTCAACTCCAGCCACCTGTCTGTCTGTTATAATGTAAATGAGTCTAGTATAACTTCTAAGGGTCTTTCACCCATTGTTGCTTGTGCTAATTGACCCTGCAATTGTATGATAATGTGTATTGTAGTTAGGGAGTCACATCGGCTGCATAAGGGATTAGTTAATTAGCTCATGTTAATTTATGTTTCTGGTTACAAATGTATTGTAGCCTAATATGAGCAGGAGGTATGCACCTCCTCTTCTACTGTATATAAGACTTGTATTCTGGTTCTAAAAAACAGTCCATGTTCAGCAGACAAACAAGTATCATCTCGTTTTGTGCTTGTTAGCAGTTGGAATATCTGATATCTATATTCAGACTGGGAGGAAGTGGTATATGACGAAAGCACTCAAGTGGAGTGTGGGAAGTTTCGTTACAGAGTTGTTTATGGAAAAAATGAAATCTGCTTAACCCTAGCAGGATATGTCTTGGGGATCTTCCACATGGGTGTTCGGAGGTGGAGAAAAAAAAAACCAGGCGGCTGAGCTGCAGTTTTATTGCCCGCCGACCGCCCCTCCCTACATTCTAACATTATAGCCAGGTTGGGCTTAATACATGCTGCGGCCACATCCATTTTATCTCAGCCTGCAGAATTTGACAAGGTGGCACCACATGCTACATTATAAAAGCAATAGTATAGTTAAAAAGTACATTGTATTATTTAAAAGCAACCCCTGAGCTCCAACCAATTGCCTAGACAGATTATTTGAAGATCTGGCTAAGAAAAGCATACTAGGAGAACCATTTCAGCCACAGACAGGAAGATGCTTTTCCATTAGGCCCACTCACTCTATGCTCCTGGAGCTACATTGCTTAAAGCAGGCCCATCTCGATGACCAACTGAAATCTATTGTTTGCAACACAGGTCAACAATGTAACAGGTTAAGGCTAGTCAATTCAAGTGTGTTTATCGCACATCAATAGGCATTAAATGCAACGCAAACAGTGTTTCTGCCCCTGGCGATTACTCAATTAGTCTATACCAGGGATATGCAATTAGCGGACCTCCAGCTGTTGCCAAACTACAAGTCCCATGAGGCATAGCGAGACTCTGACAGCAGCAAGCATGACACCCAGAGGCAGAGGCATGATGGGACTTGTAGTTTTGCAACAGCTGGAGGTCCACTAATTGCATATCCATGGTCTATACACTGTCAGTTTCTGGCATGTCATAGAGTAAAAGACCACTGCAGGGAGGTTGAGCTGCATAAGGCAACCTGTATATGCACGGCCAAGAACATGAGTCTAGTTGCTGTGTAGACATCAGGATTTAGGTCATGACCTTATCCCTGGGCCAGCAAATTAATCTAGAATGAACATACAGTATATGCTGTACCTGGATGATGCCAGGACAAAGATGGTGTCATCCTCCTAGGGAGAATTTTTTTTTTTATAAAAGTAGAGGTGGACTGTGTGAGATAAAAAATTCCTAAGTGTTTCACTTATTACTTACATGTAAATCTCTCTGAAATTCGGCCTACTTTGTTACGTTGTACCTCTCATCAAATGTTGCAAAATGCTGTCCCATCATTGGCATGAATGCAAATTTGTATCCAATATGTTGGATGAATGCAGTGGCAAAGACAAAATGCATCCAAGTTTCACTAGGCGACTGTATTTAAATACAGTGTAGAACATTTCTTTATCATAAATAAACTATCCAATTTTTTCTATATAGCCTGCAAATACCGTGCACAGCATTGTGCAATGTCAGATTTGTGTCTACAGGATTACGACAAGTGACTAGTGGAAATAAATATTCTAAACACATTATTGATAAAAACATAAATAATGAATCATATCTGGGCAAAGCATTATAGGATATAAAAATACAGAATATGGCTTGGTCCAGATGAATAGTACAGAATGAATGGTTTATTAGTGTGCCTGTGAATGGAGCAGTTTCTACTGGCAATCACAGTATTATATTTATTCACTGAAGGTGAGGATTAAGGTGGAGATAAATGCTGAAAATATAATCTGGTGAGAACATATCTGTTTGGAAGCAGCTAAGAACTCTAGGTGCCAGAAGTACGTGCTCAGGTGTAACATCACATGTCCTTAGGCTTGGAAATCCAAAATATGGCCCTACAGTTACTATATGCTTGTATTTTACATCTGATTTATATGTATTAAAGAACTTTGTGATTAGGAAACATTTATTTATTTTTTTGTAGAAAAAGAGCTGTTAGAGCTATGAGAGAAGTGATGAGGAACTTCCTGACACAAGTAATATATTCAGGGATCTGCCTGTGACAAAAAACGAGACAGATGGTCTTTGAATAACAAGCTGAGTCAATATCAAGATTTCCTGAATGCATGGAAAATTAAAACCCACAAATGCGATATATTTAATCTAAAAGTTTTACTTAAAGTGGCTGTAAAGTCGAAAGATTTTTTATGTTAAAGAGGAAGCATACTAGCTTATGTGGCACTTACCTGAAATTGAAGCCCCCCGAAGTCCTCCTCGTTCCCCTCTGCCGCCGCCATGTCCCGTCAGAGCATCTTCCTGCTATCGCTGCTCCGGCGCTGTGATTGGCCGGAGCAGCGATGACGTCACTCCGCGCATGCGCGCGGGAGCCGTAAAAGCCGGCGTTATCATTTATAAAACTGGCATTTACAGTGCGCCTGCGCCGATGTCTACACATCGGTGTACTTTTTTTGCAAATATCTCCTAAAACTTGTAGGTTTAGGAGATATTGCAAACACCTACAGGTAAGCCTTAATCTAGGCTTACCTGTAGGTGCAAGTTGCAAGAGTGGGTTTAACACCACTTTAATGCTTTCTATGCATTAAGCTAAAAAAAACTTCTGTCTGCAGCAGCCCTCTCAGCCCCTCTAATACTTAAGTGAGCCCCATCTCGATCCAGCGATGTTGCAGGAGAGACTCGGTTGCTTCTCTCTCCTCATTGGCTGAGACAGCAGCGGAGCGACATAGGCTCCCGCTGCTGTCAAAGTCAGTGAGCTAATGAGAAGAGAGAGGAGGCCTGGCCTAGCCGCGACTTTGTGTCTGAATGGACACAGGGAGCTGCTACTCGGCTCGGGTGCCCCCATATCAAGCTACTTGCTGTGGGCCCTCAGCAGGGGGAAGGGGCCAGGAGAGCCAAAGAGGGACCCGAGAAGTGGAGGTCTGGGCTGCTCTGTGCAAAACCAATTCACAGAGCAGGCAAGTATGACATGTTTGTTATTTTTAACAACAATTTTTTAATTTTAGTATCCATTTAATTTACTTGACCTTTTTTTTGCTGCTGTTTAAAGATTATATAAAATAGTTTTTTTTACAGGAAAATGATAAACGGTTTTCATATTTTTTTTTACAAATAAATATCTGAAAAATGGCATGCATTTGTATTCGGCCCCCTTTACTCTGATACCCCTACGTTGTGACAGGGGAAGCTGGTCAGAGTTTTTGGGAAGATGGATGGAGCCAAACACAAGGCAATCTTAGAAGAAGGTAGTACAAAAAAAGAAGTGAGAAATCTGGGCGTTAAATGGTAGTTCCCTGGTAATTGAATATACAAATATATCAATTAAAAAAGTGTTTTTTCAAGTATAGAAAACAAACATACACAAGAAACTAGGGCACACAGCCCATAAATGTGTAAAATCACATGTGTACAATACAGACATAACAAAAAACCTATAATATTGAGCTTGCCAATATGTTTAGCGGCACCCAGGCCGCTTGTTCAGGGCTTCATTGCATGAGTCCGGCTCCACAGATCTGATATCTTAAAATAAAACAAGCATAATCAACATATACATTAATCTAATGCCATACATTGCCCTATCTTCCCCCCTCTCTCTCCATTTCATGGGATAGGGCAATGTATGGCATTAGGTTAATGTATATGTTGATTATGCTTGTTTTATGTTATGTATATCAGATCTGTGGAGCCAGACACGTGGAATGAAGCCCTAAAGAAGGGGTCTAGATGCCACAAAACATGTTGGCAAGCTCCAAATAATATGTTTGTTATGTCTGACCACCTATTGTACACATGTTATTTTATACATTTATGGACTCCTGTTTGCCCTAGTTTCTTGTGTATGTTTGTCTTTTATACTTGAACAAATGCTTTTTTAATTGATACTGTATATATTCAATCACCAGGGAGGGAACTACCATTTAAAGTGGTTGTAAACCCACTTTTTTTTTTACAACCTGTAAAAGAAAGGCATAATGAGCTATTATGACTAGCATAATAGCTCATTATGTTCCACTTACCTTAGATCGGGGCCCCCGAAGCCGTCCTCGTCCCTCTGTTCAGCCGCAGACATCACTGCGGCGATAGCCGGAATGTTACTTCCGGGTATCGCCGCACCAGCCAATCACAGCGCCACTCCGGCGCTGTGATTGGCCGGAGCGGCGGAGACGTCACTCTGCGCATGCGCGCGGGAGGCGTCCCACTCGGCTACGCCCAGCGATTGCTGGGAAGTAGCCGAGTTTGTGAATGGGATTAACCCCATGAATGCGCCGTTGTCTACGGCGCGCATGCGCCGTAGACAGCGGCGCTTGTCATTTTAGTAAATATCTCCTAAACCGTGTAGGTTTAGGAGATATTTCTTGCACCTACAGGTAAGCCTTAATCTAGGCTTACCTGTAGGTGCGAGTTGAAAAAGTGGGTTTACAACCACTTTAACGCCCAGCTTTTTCACTTAATTTTTTTGTACTATTTATTATTTAGGGCTGGTCTTCCTTTTTGGTTTCTAAGCTGTTCTAGCCTTTGGCCTTGACTATATATATATATATATATATATATATATACATACATACATATATTGTGTAGCGGGTGGTTACATTTAGGGGAGGCATCTGAGTGATAACAGGCTCAGATGCAGCAATTGTTAAAGTTCATGGACCAATTTATGCCAGTGGAGGATATCAATGGTGTCCAGTTCCCTGCGGCCTATAGGTGGCGCTGTCATAATTGGTTATAGCTCACACCTCAGGATACGAGCTGGTGGTGCATCACACTTTCCTCCCTGGTCCCCTAGACGAGAGCCATTGACATTAACCGAGAAGGAGGAAGTGAGAGGTGAGGTCGCTACACGTGGGGGCTTTGGGTCCGGGATTTGTGTTTGTGTAACGGAGCCGAGGCCTTCAAGAGTTTGAACTTTGCTGCCCAGAGGAGTTCCGAGGAGGTCGGCCATTTTTGGCCAACGCGCCACGAGGCACACCCTCCCTGCACAGTTCATGGGTGTGCCAAGGAGAAAGCCTGCGAACTGGTGTGGAAAAGGGGAGGATTCCGGCCATGTGTGGGGATGCACGTGGGGACTTGGCGCCAGTTATTCAGTGCGCGATGGAGCAGCAGGCGGTCAGTGTGTTCACCAATGCCTCCTGGGTTCCAGTTCCTACCACTACCAGGATGACCCCAATTGCTGCTTCGGTTACAGATACGGGAATTAGGCTCAAGCCCCGAGGACGATTCGCCCTGTATGTATGCAAGGACTTTGAGGCCCTCGGTGTGATTTGTCCCGGCTGTTCCGGACTGGTGGTTCAGCTGAAGTCGTTCGGGCGCTGCGACGCCTGCGGAGAGTTCATTTTCGAGGTGGAGCAATCCATAGAAAGGCCTCAGGCCTTCCACCTCAACTGCCTAACAGGCGCTACCACTCGTGAAGGAGAAGTCAAAGCTTGGACAGCCATTCCCACGTGCACTGTAGAGACTTCCGGGGAAGTCGCGATCAAAAGTTTGGAGGATGAAAAATCGGAGGATGCTGCTTCGGTCACCACAGCTTCCCTGCCCCCACCCCCAAAGAGGAAGGTCGGTCTCGTTAGAGCTTCCAGCGGCCGTGATGGTGGAACATCCCTGCGCTCGCCCGGCCCGGATGGATCCGGATGGAAAAGCCCCGGACATCCCAGTTCAAGTAAAGGCCGAGGTAAGCCGGGGAACGGGACTTGGTGTTTTGTCGGAGGTGTCGGGGATCCACAGCCAAGGGAGCCCGAGGGAGGGGGTGATTCCACGTCCACAAGGAATTACCTGCCCGCGGAGGAGTGTGACACCTCCGACCTGGAATCGGCCTCCGATGCTGGAGATGATGGCATAATAGACAAACTTTTTGAGCGGAAGGGCTGGGACAAGATGCCCCTGGCCTCGTCCCGTATGCAAAGGGACTCACCCATGTCTACTAGGGATAGCGCACCCCGGGTGGAGGCCCCGCCGCCTGAGGAGGAATCTGGTCCCCTGCCTGCTCTTCTGCTCCCGGAATCACCTGCGCCCGAAGCTAGGGCGAAGCGAGTGTCGCTGCGGGTTTCTATGCCCAGTATGGAGGTGGTCAAGGCACCTCGGCACCCGGAGTCAATTGTTATGCCTGGTGAGGGAGACCGTGCCACAATGCCACCCTTGTCCAGACTGCAGAGACTGTTTTGCCAGAAGGTTGCCAGCAAGTACGGGTGGGAGTACCCGTACTTACCAAGAGAGTTGTTGCATGAAGTGGAGGCACACAGGCAGCGATGGTATGATGATTTTATCTGGACACATCTCAAGGTGCCCCACGCTCGCAGGTACCTCTCATGTTCTCCTGTGGCCTCCAAAAGGTTTAAAGATTGCAAGGCTGAATGGATGCTGGGTCGGCACATTCATGCTGACAGGGTGAATATTTGTCGAAAGGATGGAGATGATGTGGAGTACCATATGGAAACTTTTGATAGGTACTTGAAACCCCTGATACTGCCGCACCCAAGATTTTACTTATAGGAGAATAGACTCCTGTGTTTTTTCTGTTGTTGCTGGACATTCCGGAGTGCCTTTTCCGGAACTCAGGGACTCTTTACCTTGCAGGGGGTGGCTACTCCTTGGGAGAATTGGGAGCAGTTGTTTTTTTTTTTTTTTTGTTCTCCCTGTTCTCCACCGCAAAGATAATGAGGACTTTGGGGTTTAGTTAAGTTCGGGCAAAGATTCAGATGAAGAGATTGCTGATCAAGAGAAGTGTTCCAGATCACGACACGGCCACGAGGTGGAGTGTTGCGCAATGGATTTTCACACACACCACACATGACTTTTTGGAAGGAAAGGGTTTCCTCTAGGGGGAGCCTTTTCACTCCAAGTTACACACTCTGTTAGAAAATGTGTTTCTTTCCCCTCTGCAGGAGAACATCATTCAAGTCTGCTGAGAATGGGGCAGATCTTAGTCAGTGATGTGGGAGGGGGAAAAATATAATTTTTGAGAAAAAAAATTATGCTGTTATGCCTTTGAATGTTTACACCGGTGTGTGTTTGTTGTTCCTTCTCTTCCCTCCTTCCCCTTCCCCTTGGTTCAGACACAAGTGAAACAATTTTTAAATTGCCTTTTTTGTTTGTCTTTTGATTAGGTTTGTCTCTGGATCGGATTTATGCGGACTCTATTTAGAGGGCATAAATTGGTTTCAGACACTGGGGCCCAGTGTCAAATTACTGGGGGGGATGTGTAGCTGGTGGTTACATTTAGGGGAGGCATCTGAGTGATAACAGGCTCAGATTCAGCAATTGTTAGGGTTCATGGACCAATTTATGCCAGTGGAGGATATTAATGGTGTCCAGTTCCCTGCAGCCTATAGGTGGCGCTGTCGCCATAGGCCGGGGTTGAACCACCATTGGAGGTCTGTGCGTTTTTGTCCCCTCTCGGCAGTGGTACAGCGGGGCGGGGAACCTGATGTGCATGCTGGGAGAGGGTATAAAAGGGCAGACATCTTCCGCTCGGGGTCCATGCCCAGGCACCTTCAGCCTGGGTGTGAGTGCTGGTGGTCTCCGGGCGCCCTCGGCCCGGGGACGGAGCTGCGATTCCACCCCAGACACTTTTAGTTTGGGGTGAGGTACTCTCTGGAGGCCTGAGGCCCAGTACCTTCGACTGGGTCCCGCAAGGGATGGAGGATTTCTAGGGTGTCCTCCGGTGTTGGACACCCGAATCTAGGGCGAGGGCGACCAGAGAAGTGACCTTCCCGGAGATCCAGCGCAGCATTGGCTGGTGACGGCGGAGGCCTCTGGTGACCGTCCGGCTGGATGACTCCCCTGACAGGGGCCGCATCACAAGAAGGTAGTCCACGTTTCTCATGGTCGGTGGCAGCGACCCAACTAAAACCCAGGTCGGTGGCAGAGACCTCAAGTCCAATTCACCCGGTCGGTGGCAGCGACCACCCTCACGGTCGGTGGCAGCGACCGTGCGCCAAGCCTGTTTGCGCACACCGGAACAGGAGAGTAACAAGTTCATGTTTGTGCCTGGACCTTCCTCTTCACCTTGTCTGTTCGTTGTCTAACCAGTCTGCTCTAAAAGTACTATTTATTGCTCTAAAAGAATAAATAAGTGTTGGACTTTCAATGGTGTGGAACTTGGCTTTCTGGGAGTTAAAGGTAATTCTCAAGGGAAGTTTTGGCTCTGGACAGGGGCACAGGCCCAAAGGTAATTGGTTATAGCTCACACCTCTACACACAAGAGGATACGAGCTGGTGGTGCATCACACTCTCCTCCCTGGTCCCCTAGACGAGAGCCATTGACATTGACAGAGAAGGAGGGAGTGAGAGGTGAGGTCGCTACATATATATCTACAGTCTTGTTCTAATCTTAGAATAAAACCTGTTAGAGTCTGCAAAAGACTTGAGACTGGGGCGGACGTTCACCTTCCAGCAGGACAATGACCCTAAACATACAGCCAGAGCTACAATGGAATAGTTTAGATCTTCAAACTACAGCCCTCCAGCTGTTGCAGAACTACACATTCCATGAAGCATTGTAAAACTCTGACATTCAGAGACATGACCAGGCATGATGGGAACTGTAGTTCCTGAACAACTGGGGTAATAGTTTGGAGACTCCTGGTTTAGATCAAAGCATATTCATGTGTTAGAATGGCCCAGTCAAAGTCCAGACCTAAATCCAATTGAGAATCTGTGGCAAGACTTGAAAATTGCTGTTCACAGATGCGCTTGAGCTATTTTGAAAAGAAGAATGGGCAAAAATGTCACTCTCTAGATGTGCAAAGCTGGTAGAGACATAACCAAAAAGACTTGCAGCTGTAACTGCAGTGAAAGGTGATTCTACAAACTATTGACTCGGGGGGGGGGGGGGGGGTTGAATACAAATGCACGCCACACTTTTCACATATTTATTTGTAAAAAAAAAATTAAACATCAATTAGCATTTTCCTTCCACTTCACAATTATGTGCCACTTTGTGTTGGTCTATCACATAAAATCCCAATAAAATACATTTACTTTTTGGTTGTAACATGAGAAAATGTGGAAAGTTTCATGGGTACTTTTTCAAGGCACTGCACATGCTTAAAATTTTTCTGTATCTTTCATTTTCTACTGGCCCCTTTATGGTCGGAGATGGATCAAGCAAAGCTTTGAATGGACACACCAAACAATGATGGTGTTTCAACCAGTCTGACTGCACAGTGTATGCTTTTTGTAGTGTAAATTTAAGTTAAAGCGTGCTCCTTCAGATTAGTTGTATATAGACATGCTCCGTGTGATGGAAAGCTGCAAACTTATTTTACTATAGGCATGTGCAACATTTATTTTACAACCTTTTATTTCATTGTACACTTTCCTTAAAAAGGTCAGGGCTATGTATGCTGGAAAAGGTATCTCTATTATATACAGACTGGGAGCAATGTAGTATGGTTTGTTTGAATGAAAGTCATAATTGTACCTTCGTATATTGTATCTATAGGCAAAACGTTTTCTTTGTTTTTGATAGCATGGGAAAGGATTAGAACCCCTGTCAGATTTTCCTACTGTACAAGGCTCTGTTGGAGAGATTTCCCCCACTTCCTGTTTTGGGGACAACAGAACAGGAAGAGAGGGAAAATCTACCAATGTTAAAGAAAAGATGTAAAAAAAAAAAAAAACAGCTGACAAGGGTGCTAGCATTCCCCTGCTTAACTTAAAAAAAAAAAGAAAAAAAGAAAAAGCACTTCTGTCTGTGTTGCTGTTGGAGAATTGGCTTCACTGGGACAGTGAGTGAGGGGAAATCCCTGTAATAGAGCTCCAGTTCTAACCCTTACCCACTCAATCTAAAACTAAAAAAAATGGTCATAGATACACTTTTGAAGTGATTTTTTTTTTTTTTTTGGAGAACCCCACTATGTGTCTTCCTATTCACACAGCATACCTAAATAAATATTAATTATTTTTTTTGTTATTTCTCAGGGGGAGGCTTCATGGCTGACGGCAAGGTTTTTGAACACTGTTAGAGTGAGCCCAAGTCTGTCCTCATTACCATACAATGCAAAAAACCTTCTTGACCTTGATGAACTATAGATATACTTGTGTCTTTTTTCAGCTAGACTAACTATGTAACTACGTAGAAGCTTCCTCACCTTGAACCCTTTGTTAGGACAGATGGGGATTGATTTACTAAAACCGAAGAATGCAAAATCTGGTGCAGCTGTGCATAGAAACCAGTCGGCTTCCAAGTTTTATTGCCAATGCTTATTTGAACAAGCTGAAGTTAGAAGCTGATTGGCTACCATGCAACAAATTTTGCACTTTCTAGTTTTAGCAAATACACACAGTGTTCAAATCTAGCTCAAATGATCATGAAGATCTGCCTGCACAGTTTAGAGGGGGCCGGGCAGCAAACGCAACTGCCCAATCCCCTCGTAAACAAAGAGAACTATATAGGAATTTTCCTTGCGGAAGGGTCCAGAGAAAAGAGCATTTAAAAAAAGTAAGCTGCAACTTTTAAATATGTTTTTAAGTTATGCTTTGCTGTGAAAAGGGTAATGCAACAAATATAAGGTAGGTGTTATCCCAATTTGAATGCAAAAGTGGAAATACACTTCAAACACAGACACTGCCATATGGAACCTCAAAAGACAAAATAATTGCAAAAAAAGGGAAACGGTGAGCACGGTTTTCTTTAAATATGTTTTATTAACTGTACTTTTTTTTTTTTTTTAAATAAGAACCCAAAAGGATTCAGGCTCCAAGAAATTGTACTGATGACTGAAGACATTGATGCGGACTACATGGGAAAATCCTGGAAGAATTTAGTTTTTATTTTGTAAATAGCATTTCAGAAACTTAAATGTCAACAGCCATTGAAATCATGTTAAGAGCAATTTGAAAATTGAAATAAAGTGTTAATAGGGTAGGATATTCTTTTATTTTGTTTCTTTCATTGCTGTTTGCTGGACTCTCAGAACCCTATATTGGAAGTATTTATAAGTGTTTCATAGAAGGCAATAATAACCACGTAATTATGACCATTGAATGTGTATGACAAAATCTGTGGAGAATCCAGCCAACATGCACTATTTATTAGATGTGGTTGTCCAGTGAAAAAAAAATTTGGGATATCATCAACTATTAAATAACATTCATTAATATTGCAAGAGATGACATTTGTGAAAATTTAAGTTTTAAAGCCCATCTCCAGAAGAAAATAAATAAATACCCTTGCAGTGGAGGCCCATCGCACTGCAAGGGTAATTTGCTTGTTCAGTGTAGGGGTGCCATAATAAGGACTAAATACGTTTCTCCATTCTACAGCAGAGTCCCTCCAGCAATGTGACTGGTCCCCTCACAGCCTCCATTCTGTGGTGCTCCCACCACGGTCACAAGCTCGCCCCCACAATGTACAATGCAGGGTTAATACCACAGGCCAGAGATTTGCTGAGAGGCGGCCAGTACTGAGGCAGGGGATATGGTAAGTAACAGTACCTATTCCTGTTCCCCCTAGACCAGGGGGTCCCCAAACTTTGTAAACAAAGGGCCAGTTTATTGTCCTTCAGACTTTAGGGGGGCCGGCATCAGTGGGAGTAAACATCGCCACATTTGATATTAGTGGGAGGAGTAGTGCCCAATCATTGGCACCACTGGGAGGAATAGTGCCCCATTGTAGGTGTCAGTGGGAGATATAGTGCCCCATTGTTGGTGTCAGTGGGGGAAATGGTGCCCTATTGTTGGTGTCAGTTGGCAGAATAGTGTCTCATATCAGTGGGAGGAATAGTGCCCCAAGCGTCGGATAAAAGCAGGCAAAGGGATGTATCCGGCCCCCAGGCCGCAGTTTAGAGACCACTGCCCTAGACCCTGGTTTCTCAACCAAGGTTCCACAAGAGGTCCCCAGGGGTTCTGCAGCAATTCACCTTTGCAGTAGCTGTATATTCAAAGGTGTTTTCAATGCGTGCTGCCAGCGAGTACCACCAGGGAACATTGATACCTGATGCTTTTCCTATAGTTCTGGCTCCTGGCATCATTGAAGATGGCGGCATGGGATGAGAGGAGCAGCATACGCAGCCAGCAACATGCGGAGCAGCAAGAACAACTGGTACTGTACTCTGTACTGTGTGAAGTAATATTATTCTTCAGGATTTATAAAGTGGCAACTGTTTGCACAGCGCTTTACAATCTAAAGAAAAGGCCGTACAATTACAATACAACAAAATACAAGAGGGTTAAGAGGGCCCTGCTCATAAGAGCTTACAATCTAATATTGTGGGGCAAGTGGTACAAAAGATAACTGTGGGAAATTAGCTGATGTAGGAATAAAAAAATCAGTTGTTAGGTGGAGGTGGCATAGGCTTCCCTAAAGAGATGAGTTTTCAGGGTTCGCCTAAAGGTGCCCAGAGTAGGAGATAGCCAGATAGTTTGAAGTGGAGAGTTCCAAAGGATGGGAGAGGCTCTGGAGATGAGCATGGGAGGAGGAGGCAAAATAGCTAGAGAATAGGCGGTCTTGGGAGGAGCAGAGAGGACAGTTTGGGTGATAATATACAGGTCCTTCTCAAAAAATTAGCATATTGTGATAAAGTTCATTATTTTCTGTAATGTACTGATAAACATTAGACTTTCATATATTTTAGATTCATTACACACAACTGAAGTAGTTCAAGCCTTTTCTTGTTTTAATATTGATGATTTTGGCATACAGCTCATGAAAACCCCAAAATCCTATCTCAAAAAATTAGCATATCATGAAAAGGTTCTCTAAACGAGCTATTAACCTAATCATCTGAATCAACTAATTAACTCTAAGCACCTGCAAAAGATTCCTGAGGCTTTTAAAAACTCCCAGCCTGGTTCATTACTCAAAACCGCAATCATGGGTAAGACTGCCGACCTGACTGCTGTCCAGAAGGCCATCATTGACACCCTCAAGCAAGAGGGTAAGACACAGAAAGAAATTTCTGAACGAATAGGCTGTTCCCAGAGTGCTGTATCAAGGCACCTCAGTGGGAAGTCTGTGGGAAGGAAAAAGTGTGGCAGAAAACGCTGCACAACGAGAAGAGGTGACCGGACCCTGAAGAAGATTGTGGAGAAGGACCGATTCTAGACCTTGGAGGACCTACGGAAGCAGTGGACTGAGTCTGGAGTAGAAACATCCAGAGCCACCGTGAACAGGCGTGTGCAGGAAATGGGCTACAGGTGCCGCATTCCCCAGGTCAAGCCACTTTTGAACCAGAAACAGCGGCAGAAGCGCCTGACCTGGGCTACAGAGAAGCAGCACCGGACTGGACTTTTTTCGGATGAAAGCAAATTTTGCATGTCATTCGGAAATCAAGGAGTCTGGAGGAAGACTGGGGAGAGGGAAATGCCAAAATGCCTGAAGTCCAGTGTCAAGTACCCACAGTCAGTGATGGTCTGGGGTGCCATGTCAGCTGCTGGTGTTGGTCCACTGTGTTTTATCAAGGGCAGGGTCAATGCAGCTAGCTATCAGGAGATTTTGGAGCACTTCATGCTTCCATCTGCTAAAAAGCTTTATGGAGATGAAGATTTCATTTTTCAGCACGACCTGGCACCTGCTCACAGTGCCAAAACCACTGGTAAATGGTTTACTGACCATGGTATTACTGTGCTCAATTGGCCTGCCAACTCTCCTGACCTGAACCCCATAGAGAATCTGTGGGATATTGGAAAGAGAAAGTTGAGAGACGCAAGACCCAACACTCTGGATGAGCTTAAGGCCGCTATCGAAGCATCCTGGGCCTCCATAACACCTCAGCAGTGCCACAGGCTGGTTGCCTCCATGCCACGCCGCATTGAAGCAGTCATTTCTGCAAAAGGATTCCCGACCAAGTATTGAGTGCATAACTGAACATAATTATTTGAAGGTTGACTTTTTTTGTATTAAAAACACTTTTCTTTTATTGGTCGGATGAAATATGCTAATTTTTTGAGATAGGATTTTTGGGTTTTCATGAGCTGTATGCCAAAATCATCAATATTAAAACAAGAAAAGGCTTGAACTACTTCAGTTGTGTGTAATGAATCTAAAATATATGAAAGTCTAATGTTTATCAGTACATTACAGAAAATAATGAACTTTATCACAATATGCTAATTTTTTGAGAAGGACCTGTACTGTACTGTAAAGTATACTGTATGTTACACTGCTGTTAGATGACAAAGATCAAGATATCCGTACCAGTATATGGGCTGTCATGTACTCTATATATTGCATGTGTATAAACTTTATACACATACAATATATACATGGCAGCCCAAGTACATTTACGGTGATCGTGATCTTTGCCATCTGACAGCAGTACAACTATTACAGGTGAAAATGTAAAAGATAAAATTTATGACTGCCCAACAAATCAGGACACCAGGCTTGTTATGAAGTTTCTGAGAAAGTTCTAATGTGCTTAAAAGGGGATTCTGCTCCTAGCTTGTTTTTGAACAATGTACTAAAACCATTACTTAGTAATCAGGTAACAAGTAAAGGTTTGCTCACTAAATCTTAACAGACACAACCAGATAAACTTCCTTGAAGGGTCATACAGCAATAATATAATAAGGATGAAATAAACCCAAAGCTTTAACATAGAAATAAATACAAAAGAACACAGTCTACCTATGAAGAGTTTTTTGTTTTCACACCGGACAGTTCTGAAGCTTTATCCATCAAAGTTTTGGGCATTTCAAATGTAAATTAAAATGCTGCAACAGTTCATTGATACATTTCTTTATCTTATGAGTCAATTAAAGTGAACCTTTGCCCACAGACTACAGACATTAAAGTATTTCCATTCTCTTAATAAGCAGTAAAAGATCTTTATAATAAGACCCATCTAGCTGCATTTACTATAAAGTCATTTATCAAAGATCACAACAGTGACTGTAAAGTCTGGTTCCAGACGGTCTCTAAAGACCTGTTTAAACTAGCAGTTGGGGGAGGTGTTAAACCCCACATTTGAGCTGCTCTTTAACCACCTTCATCCAATACTCCCTTTAGCTGCAGAGGAAACAGCTAGAGGTGTACGCTTGTCATTGTCATAATGCTTTGCTTCACAGCTGCAGCAAGAATTATAACCCTTGTCAAGTGAATGCAATGCACATGGTTGCAGTGTGCTAGTGCAGGGTGTAAGGGGTTACAGCAGGAGATGTGCCGGTGATACAATGCCTCCTCACCCCCTGTCAAATGTTCTCAGAAGAGCAATCCAAACACTAATTGCTCTTCAGAGAGCAAAGCTAGTGTGAATGAACCCTAACTACTTGGAACCACTTGTTGTGTGTTTATATTAGTAGGCTGGCAAGTTTCCAGGATTACGTTCTGGTGTAATAGAAAGTAATTGGTAAAGATCTAAAATTTCATTGCCTCTTTTGTGAACATTGAAGATAATTTCTCCACAATACCTATAGATACAGAGGCGAATGTGTGCTTGTTTTAAAATGCTTTACTGCTTGTCCAGAATATATATGTAGCGCCCTGCTCCTGATGACCAGGCGCCATGTTAAATTAAGTGGGTGTCTGAGCTGGTAGTTGGCTCAGACTCTGTAAATAATTTATGCTAAATCAGCCTCTGTTCCAGCTATGGCTGTGTTGGAAGACTTCCCACTGTTTGCCTGTAGGTGGCGTTACCACCCCAGGCCAATGTGGAAGACTGACTGGCCAAAGTGCATTGGGTGCCTTGCCCCGGGAACAGTTCAGTGGGTGTGGTCTACCTGCTGAGCATGCTGGGGAAGGGTACTTAAGGGGCAGACGCCATCGTGTGGGGTCCTCCTTCCCCTCGTGGCCCTCCTGGCACGAGGAATGTGTGTGTGTGATCTTGGCCTCGGGACCATGTTGGTCCGAGGCTGCAGCTCTACCAAGTAGGCCCAGTTATGCTGACTGGGGCCTACACTTTGAAGGTGATCCTGTGCTGTCCGTCCTGCGGGAGGAAGCCACTCAATGGAGGAAACCAGGGGAGGACCTGTCCTGGAAAAGACCGAGCAGAAGGCTGGTGTCTTGAGGGTCTGGTAATTCTATTGGAGGATGCACCGTAGCTAAAGTTCACCTTGCAGTCTGCCGGGTCAGCTTAAAGGCTTCTTGACTGGCTGGAAGTTCGGGCGCTAAGTCCTGTGGCAGAGGATCCCGAATTATTCAATTTTGTGCACAGCCAGTCTGGCAGAAACTGGTCCTGATCATTGTCCGTGCATCATTCCGGCTGCCAGGCCAGGTGAGAGGGGCCTATGCGGGTGAGCAATACCCACTCGAGGAGGAGTGGTGAATGACTTTGTAGTTGAGAAGTTTTTCCGCAGTGATCTGTACTGCGTACCTGAACCTACCCCCTTTCTCCTTCATCCTTCTACTATTCTTCACAAGTTTCATGCAAAAGAAAAGAAAACCTAACAGCAGAAGGTTTTACATCTTGTGTGGACATTGGAGTTCTTACAGACTTTCTTCCCCTAGACAATGCGTACTGAGGTAACGTGCAAGGCCCAAATATAAACCAGCAGCTCCTGCGGGGGTGTGCTACATGTGGGGGCTTGAGTCTGGGATTTGCCGTTACCTCTCGCAACTGTAAAAAGGATTTTTGCTTTATTGAAAGTCTACAAGAAGGTGTTGGACTGTGCTTTGAACTGAAACCAAAGGGATAAAGGTACAGATCAGATCCTGCGGGGGGTGTGCTACATATAAATGTGCATCTGGGTACTCGTCCAGCTAGTAGGAGACCAGCAAGAAGAGTGCTGTAGTCTGCTGCTGACAAGATGGGGTGGGGGGGTATGTGATCCTCGGCCCTCTCCTTCTCCCCCCTGCCTGGAGCTGTCTGTAGCAGTGGTAATACCTACCAGGGTTTAAGAAGGACTGGATGATGTGGCCACATGGAACCTTGGGAGATGGAGGAGCGCTGCATGGTAGAGGTGAATGGGACAACAAACTCCAACTCACAGGAAACCCTGAAAAAGGAGGATGGGAGCAGAGAGTTTTCACGTGCTTTGAGACCCAGAGTGGGGACTTGCTGTGTGGGGATTGGACTTGGACATACCTGTATGCTGTGTGCGCAGAGACTGGAGACAGCCACTGAGGACTAGAGTGCTGATTATCAAGCCTGTAAAGACTGAAATGCTGTAACTGAGCTTTGAGGACTAGATTGCAAGGACTGAGCCACCGAGGATCAGGTTCCTGAGGACCAATGTCAGACGAGTGTCCAGGACAAGGTGTCGATGGGTGCCAGGGCTGGTGAGCGTTTGCAGCTGTGCTTGCTTCACCACTGTTTTTGCAGTTTAGTAGATCAGGAGACTCCCTATATGTCTAATAGCTCCAAAACAAATCACTGCATGCAGACAAAAAGGGATGGTAATAAGTGCACCATCATATGGCCTGGACCCCACTGTAAGCCAGTTGAAATTTGCAGGTCAGGCTCCAGATACCAAACAACATCCCAGGGTATTGCTTTAAGGAAATATACACATTTCATGTCACACTGTGTCACTGGGGAAAAGTAAACTCAGAGGGCCTGGGCCAGCTAGGAGTTGTACTCTTTTCCTGCAGACAAGGCGGGGTGCTGTGGTGAGGGATGGACTACAATTCACATGATGCTTTGTGTCGGTGAACAGTCATGGGATGCAGCGCAGGCCTCCCGGCTGGCCCGGGCCCTCTGAGTTTACTTTTTCCCCAGTGACACAGTGTGACAGGGCAGTATGGGTGGAGAGCAACATCTGGAGTTAAGGAAGTGGGCGACGGAGACTTCCATAGTGTTCAGTGGAGCTGAGAGTCTGCATAAGGTGAGCTGCCGAATGCAGGCAGAAGAAATGCATGGTGATGACTGTGCGACAATGTTTATTCGTGTGTGTTGCATGGTGCTGCAAGGTGTCTGTTGTATGTGCACTGCAGCACTGTCTCTGGCTACCTCTCAGAGCCGAGGGAGACTAATTCTTGAGATCTGTACAGTTTTATGCTGTGAAACGGGGGGCTGGAAGAGAGTTAAGTCTGTACTAAGGCGGGGAATGAACCAAGGAAGGGCTGTCTGTACTATGGGGGGCCTGAATTGAGGACAGGCTATATTGAGGATATGGGCTGGCAGGAGTGTCTGTACTGGGGGGGGGGGATCAGGGGTCTGTACTGAGCAAGGGAGGTCTATACTGAGCAAGGGGGTCTATACTTAGGGGAAAGGGGGGTATGTTCTTAGGGGGGTCTGTGCTTGGTGAAGAGGGGGGTCTGTGCTAAGGGGGGTTTATACTTAGTGGAAAGGGGGGGTTTGTACTAAGGGGGAACTATACTTAGTGGAAAGGGGGGGTCTTTACTGAGGGTGGGGTGTTTATACTGAGCAAAATGAGTCGATACTGAGCAAGGAGGGTCTGTACTTTGTGGAGAGGGGGGGTCTGATAGGATATATCCTAAGACAGGTGGTCTCTCCAGGCCTCTGCAAACTCTGTAGAGGTATTCAAAAGAATGAAAAGGTATGTCAAAATTTGGACAGCTTCTCCAAAATCTTTGAATGACCTTCTTATTATGTAATAAAGCTCTGAAATAACTCTTTAGCCACTTGGAGTATCTTTGCGTGCGGTGGAAGTGGAAGTTGGGGGGCCCAAGGTCAACATTTGCATCAGGGCCCACAAGCTTCAAGCTAAGCCTCTGACTGCCATAATGCATCAGTTCGTTTATTGCAAACAAACCGTCTTCTTTACCTGTTCATTGATTTTTGTGAATTGCCATTTATTTGTCTTGTGATAAAATACTTACCTTTTTTACAGCTACGTAGCCTGGTGCCTATTTTCTATATGCTAATATTGATATGGGTAGCATTCTAATAGTCAAGCTCATAGATGTTTGCAACATCTAATTACCTAACCCTGTGTGTCAGAGGGGACAAAGCAGTTTTCAGATTGGTGGCAAAGAACAGAGAGCCTGTCATACCAAGCGGCTCTTCAGGGGTAAGCACTGGAAATTCTTTAGAATTAGGGTTGTCCCGATACCACTTTTTTAAGACCGAGTACAAGTACCGATACTTTTTTTCAAGTACTCGCCGATACCGAATACCGATACTTTTTTTTAATCTCATGTGTCAGTATTTTTTTTTTTTTACTATTTATTTTATTTATTTATTTTTTACAATGCTTTATTTTTTTAAGGGGGGGGGGGGGGGGGTGGACAGTGTCAGTGTGTGTGTTTTCTTTTCTTTTTTTTACAATTCATTTTTATTTTATTCTTTTTTTTTTTATCAGCCCTGTTGTGGGGGGCTTTGGTGAGATATCAGGGGTCTTAACAGACCTCTGACATCTCACCTTTGAGACAGAGAAAGGGACTAGGGACACATATTCCCCAGTCCCTCTCTCAGCAGCCTCAGCTGCGCTGAAAATGAATGGAGAGAAGACAGCGGCTCCTCTCCATTCATAAACTGAAACATTGTAAACACAGTTATTTCAGTTATGTGAATGGACAGAGTCAGTGATGACTCTGTACATTCCGACAAGTAATGAGCCGGATTTACCGGCTCCTACCTCCGCTCTCCATCCTGAGATACCAAGGGGGTGGAGGAGGAGCACGGAGGGGGCGGCAGCACGGAGGGGGACGGCGGCATGGAGGTGAAGGGGGAACAGGTAGCATTTGAGCAGCAGACAGGCAAGGCAATTGGATCAGATTAATTTTACTTACCCGCCTGAAGACCCGCTCTGCTCTCCGCTCTGGTCTCTGCCACGCTCTCCGTCTTGGTCTCCGCCCCCCGCTCTCCGCCCTGGTCTCCGCCCCCGCCACGCTCTCCGCCCTGCTCTCCGTCCCGCGCCGCACACTCTCCGCCCCGCCGCACACTCTCTGCCCCGGTCTCTGCCCTGCTCTCCACCCCCCGCTCTGAGAAAAAAAAAAAAAAAAAGTATCGGACTGGGCATCGGAAGCATTTGCGCGAGTACAAGTACTCGCGCAAATGCTTGGTATCGGTCCCGATACCGATACTAGTATCGGTATCGGGACAACCCTATTTAGAATGAATTTTCTGTGCACGGATTCTTTTAAATTCCCACTTTCTATGTGGTAAATGACAACTACAGTAGTGTTCCCACCTATGTGCATTGTTCCTGTCTGGTGTTCAGGTATAATATCACTGTTGTATTTTCATGTAGTGCTCCATAGACCTCAAAATAAAACACTAGCTCAAATGCTGTCTGTGGCTGTCCTTATTAGCTACCTTGAGTTTGTGTATTACCTGACAGCTTACTGACATTTCCTTGAAAATTGGATTGTCCTTGAATTATCCTTGTATTATCTCCTGCTAATCCACTGCTGACCCATGACTTGATTGCGACTTTGACTTCTGCTGATCTGTGGCTGACCTTCAGCCTGTTGCTAACATTTGACTTATTCTTGACTTGCTACCTTCTTCCCTCTTTCAAAACACCGACTGCTGTCTGCTTATGGCTGTCCCTTGGAGCTTTCTCAATGTGTGTACATCTCAGCTTTCAGACCACTAGTGCGACATGGGATTGCACAAGTCGCATGACATGTCAAATTTAATGTTTCCCCACTGAGTGGAGAGCTATACAAGTGGCCGGTTCCCACTCAGCAGCTTAGCTTATTATTTGTGACATGACTACATTACAATGATAAGCTCCTACAGAGGCCACAGAGTCCAGCTTTTAAATCAAGAGTGGATTAATAGAAAAGTTTTTTTTCTATGCATATGACATAGTGGTAGTGCACTAAGAGATTAATATTACAAACCATATTTGGTTTGGGATGTAATGCCTGATAAGAGTGCTAACAGATGTCATTTCTTTTTCGTACATCACGGGACACAGAGCGACTTAGTCATTACTAATGGGTTATATAGATTACCTTCAGGTGTTGGCACTGGCCAATTCCAAACCGGAAGTACCCTCCCCTATATAAGCCCCTCCCATCCGGGAGCACCTCAGTTTTTTGCCAGTGTCTAAGGTGTTGGCCAAAGAGTAACATGTGTTTTCACTGGGCTTGCGTACAGGTTCTTTTGGGCCTTAGTAAGCTGTTCCGGATCCCACCAAAAAAGCTTCATAGCTAAACGGTCGGTACCCGGGCCTTGCAGCAGAAGAGCAAGGTTTTGCCTGTAATGCCTCTCTTAGGAGGGCTGGACCCTGGGATCCAGAGCTCTGGTCATACCCACGACCAAGATGTTGTCTGTGCAGGGTGCTATACAGGTCCAGGGGAGTGGAATCCTTGGGAACCCGGTCCCTGAAGGTTTAATTACAATGCCTGCCGTGATAGGTGAAGTTTGGACTTCTGTGGACCAAACAAAGTCCTGCGGCGGGGATCAGGTAAGTGGGGGCCCCCAGGAACTTGGTTCTATTGGGGGACCCCCAAGCCTAATTTGTCTTCCCGCTAATATCTGTGTTTGCCTGTAACTACTGAAAATGTAAAATTTTAATAGTAGTCAAGAAAAAAAAAAAAAAAAGGACCGCGGTACCTGTGTTAAACCACTAGAGGCCGCTGTAGTCCATTTTTCTTGTCATGTGGATCTTTGGTTTTCTCAAGTCAAAAGATTCAGGCAGTTGGTAAGTTTCTCTGTGGGAATCCACTTCCTCTGCCCTGTTGCTGCGCTCATCCACCGCACAGGCCCTCCGGCAAAAAGGGCCCTGGCTCCTAGTCCCTGTTTGATTTCGAAAAGGGCGCCAATGGCGCACGGGCGCGGGCGCGTGCACGCGCCTCCTATGAAAAAAAGGGGCGGGGCGGGTGGATGATGCTCGATGCGCGCCACGGCGCTTCTGCGCATGTGCAGGCGTCCCAGCATGGTTAAAAAGACACAGTACAAGTGTCAGCTGGATGCAAACAGAGCTAGCAACAAACAGTGGCACACAGAGGCGGTTGATGCAGGCATCCCCATAGAAAGGCACTTTAGTGGACACCAGCTGGTATATAGCAGCAACTGTGTTAGACTATTACCAGCAAAAATTGGTGTATGACGACGGGAATACCTCAGCTTTGTGCTTAAAGGATATGTCGTCCAGATGCTCCGGAAATAGGTCTTCCAGGAAGCCAAAGGGGTCTCCATCGGGCTCTGAGGATATTGGGCATGCTTGTACTGCACCAATCTCCCCTGAGAATTCAGAGGTCAGTAGCCGTAGAAACCCCGCAGGAGTGCCTGGTGCTGCGGTTGTCCCCAGTCCACCTGCTCCTGTATATATAACAGAGGAGGTTTTATCCTCAACTCTGGGAGGATTGGAAGAGAGATTAACAGCATTGATCGCTGCTTCCCTGTCACAGGAAAAGCGCGTCCGATCTCCGTCTCCTCCTTCAGAGTGCCCGTTAGTGGAGGAACAGCCCCACACAGAGATCGACCTACCTGAAGGGGATCAGGATGAGGTTGATTCAGTTATGGAGGAATCAACAGTGGAAGAACCTTTCTCAGGCTGAAAGATTATGGGTTCAGTTTCTGACTAACATGGTCCGATCAGCATTTAAAATGCCTCTGGCGGAACCACCATCCACTACGGTTTCCTCGCTGGGGTCGCTAAAAGCTCCCCAGGCTGTCTGTTCCTTCCCAATCCACCCTTTATTAGAAGGGCTTATTTACCAGGATTGGGAGCATCCTGATAAAATATTTGCTCCCCCCAAGAGATTTCCGGTGATCTATCCCATGGAGGATAAGTTCATAAAAAAATGGAGGGTCCCTACAGTGGACGCAGCCATCTCTTCTGTTAACAAATCACTGACATGTCCAGTAGATAATGTTCCAATGTTCAAAGACCCAATAGATAAAAAATTGGAGTCTTTACTAAAATCTGCTTTCTCTACAGCAAGCATGGTGACACAACCTGCGGTAGCAGCGATTGGAGTCTGCCAAGCAGTGAAAGATCAGTTGAAACAAGTCTTAAGGGACTTACCAGATCAGCAGGCTCTTGCCCTAGCTGACCTGCCTAGAGCCTTGTGTTTTGCGGTGGACGCCATAAAGGATACAATCCAACAGGCCTCCCGCTTTACGCTGTCTATAGTACATATGCGTAGGCTTCTGTGGCTCAAAAACTGGTCTGCTGAAGCTCCCTGTAAAAAACTGCTGGTTAGCTTCCCATTTCATGGAGAACGCTTATTTGGAGAAGATCTGGACAAATATATCCAGAAAATTTCTGCCGGTAAAAGTTCACTCTTACCGGTTAAGAACAAGGGTAGAAGTCCTTCTTTTAAGAGGCCTACTTCTCCAGTCCCTGGCACATCGGCTGTGAAACAGTTCCGACGGCCTCCGCGGTCAAATCCAGGGGGCAGAAATCAGGGACAATCACAGGGTAACAAGAAACCCTGGGTCAAGAGAGGTACAAAACCTCCCCCTAAGTCATGAAGGGTTGCCCCCACTCAGTCAGGTGAGGGGAAGACTTCAGTTGTTCACAGAGACCTGGCGGGACACCATCAGAGATGGGTGATCTCCGCAGTAAGTCTGGGATACAGGCTGGAGTTAAAAGACATTCCTCCTGCCCATTTTATAAGGTCAAACGTGCCAAGCGATCCCCAGAAGAGTGGATCCCTCCTTCTGGCACTAGAGCAACTATTGCCCCAAGGGTAATCATGAAGGTTCCCTTGGAAAAAAACGGGTTCGGGTTTTACTCGAACCTAGTCACAGTCCCCAAACCAAATGGGGACATGAGGCCCATATTAAATATAAAAGGGCTAAACAAGTTCCTACATATCAGGACTTTTTCGGATGGAGTCGATCCGATCGGTGGCCACCGCCCTACAAGGGCAGGAATGGTTAGCCTCGATCGACATAGGGGATGCTTATTTGCATATTCCCATCTGTCCGGCCCACCAGAAATTTCTACGCCTTGCAGTAGAAGGGCGCCATTTTCAGTTCAGAGCCTTACCTTTCGGTCTGGCCACGGCACCACGAGTGTTCACAAAAATTCTGGCCCTACGATTGGCCAAACTAGGAACACAAGGTGTAACGATAATGGCATATCTAGACGACTTGTTGCTGATAGACCACTCAGTGAAAAAAACTAGAAGTGGTCGTTCACAAGATAATCAAGTATCTGGAATCTCACGGTTGCATTATCAACCGAGACAAGTCAGCCCTAAAACCAGTCAAAAGCCTGGAATACTTGGGGGCTAAGACTGGATTCAAATCAGAGAAAGATTTTCTTACCTCCAGAGAAGGTGTCGTCTTTGAAAGATTTGACCCACTTAGTGGGTACAAAAAAGAAAAACCATCCATACGCCTGTGTATAAGGCTGCTGGGAAAAATGGTGGCTTCATTTGAAGCGGTACCCTACGGTCAATTCCATTCAAGGAACTTGCAGAGGGCCATACTGTCAGCCTGGAACAAAAAAGTTTAGGCTTTAGACTTACCAATGTCCCTGTCCCCTTCCGTTCACAAGAGCCTCCATTGGTGGTTGGTGCCCCAGAATCTGGAAAAGGGGAAACCCTTCAGTCCGGTTTCTTGGAAGGTGGTCACTACAGTTGCCAGCCTCATAGGCTGGGGGGCAGTACTGGAGCAATGGTCTCTCCAGGGCAAGTGGTCAGAAGCAGAGAAGGCCCTGCCCACCAATCTCTTAGAGATACGAGCAGCCCGGTATGCCCTAGTAGCATGGACATCCAAACTCCAAGGGTCACCTGTCAGAATTCAATCAGACAATGCCACAGCAGTGGCATATATCAATCACCAGGGTGGCACCAGGAGTCGTGCAGCCCAGAGGGAAGCGAATTGCATCCTGGAATGGGCAGAAAGGTATGTCACAGCCATATCCGCGGTTTTCATCCCAGGAGTGGAAAATTGGAGAGTGGACTTTTTAAGTCGCCAGCAATTATGCCCGGGGAATGGTCTCTTCACCCCGAGGTTTTCCAGGCAATATGCCAGCGGTGGGGAACACCGGATGTAGATCTGCTAGCATCCAGATTCAACGCAAAGGTGGACAGATTTGTGTCTCGCACAAAGGATCCCCTAGCTTGCGGTTCGGATGCCCTAGTGTTCCCTTGGGATCAGTTCAAGCTGATATATGCATTCCCACCACGATTAATCCGCAGAATCAGGGTAGAAAAGAAACCAGTGATTCTGGTGGCTCCAGCGTGGTACGCGGAGATTGTAAAAATGTCAGTGGGAAGTCCTTGGACCCTCCCACATCGTCCGGACCTGCTTTCGCAAGGACCGATATACTACCCTTCCTTACCAGCCCTAGGTTTGACGGCCTGGCTATTGAAGCCCACATTCTAAAAAAGAGAGGGCTCTCTAATCCTGTGGTATCTACCATGATCAATGCCAGGAAGCCGGTATCCAGGCAGATCTATTATAGGATCTAGAAGGCGTACATCACGTGGTGTGAGGCCAGGAAATGGCATCCACGTAAGTACGTAATAGGTAGGATTCTGGACTTCCTACAGTGGGCTGTACATAGGAAGCTTCCCTTGAGTACTATCAAGGGTCAGACGGCCTTGTCAATATTTTTTTCAAAGGCCCTTGGCTTTGCATTCATTAGTCAAAGCTTTCATACAAGGAGTGATGCGTATTAGCCCTCCGGTTAGTATTCCCATATGTCCATGGGACTTAAACCTGGTTCTGTCGGTTCTACAGAAACAACCATTTGAACCATTGCGGCACATTTCCTTGGTTCTTTTCACCAGGAAATTGATTTTCTTAGTAGCCATTTGTTCGGCTAAAAGAGTATCGGAATTAGCCGCCTTGTCCTGTAAGGAGCCATATCTGGTTATCCATAAGGACAGAGTAGTATTACGTCCTCATCCAGCCTTCTTCCTAAGGTGGTATCGAGGTTCCATTTGAACCAAGATGTGGTTCTTCCTTCCTTTTTCCCCAAACCTAGTTCGGTAGAGGAAAAGTTATTGCATTCTTTGGATATAGTAAAAGCAGTTAAAGCTTATCTTAAAGCCACTGCTCAGATTCGTAGAACGGATACTTTGTTTGTTCTGCCGGAAGGCCCCAGAAAGGGTCAGGCAGCATCAAAAATCTACTTTAGCCAAGTGGATTCGACAGGTCATAATACAAGCCTATGGCTTGAAAAGGAGACCGCCTCCGTTCAAAGTTAGGGCGCACTCCACAAGAGCAGTTGGAACTTCATGGGCAGTGCATCACCAAGCCTCCCTGGCTCAAGTCTGTAAGGCCACAACATGGTCCTTAGTACACACGTTTACTAGATTCTACCAGGTAGACGTCAGGAGGATGTCGCCTTTGGGCGCAGTGTGTTGCAGGCCGCAAAAGAGCCTCATGCCTGATGGCGCCCAGCTTATGTATCCCTCCCCTCATTTGGCATTGCTTTGGGACGTCCCATTAGTAATGACTAAGTCGCTCTGTGTCCCGTGATGTACTCCAAGAAAAGGATTTTACAGGTAAGCTGTTATAAAAATCCCTTTATTAGCCTTGATTTTTTAAGGCTCACATTTTTAAATATAAGTAATATAATTATATACAGTGTTCTATAACATATATACCAATACCAAAGTGCAATATAGCATGATCACAAATAAAGTGCTTCCATTTTATACTAATATAAATGAAATAAATATATTACTTTCCAATTCATACTTTCGATGTAGCAACATAAAGTGCTCCAACACTCTTAAAATTTTTTTATATATATATATGTCAGGACCTGGGCTTGACCCTGGGACCTCGTCGGTGTCTGGCATTTACTCTTCCCACTGAGCTATCTGGGATGCTGGACAGCTCCTTGCCTGATCTGCTGGACAAACCTATCTGATCCAATGGACAAACCTATCTGATCCAATGGACAACCCTGCCTTGAGTCTTGATTACCGATGAACCTTGAACTCCTTGCTCCTCCCATGAACTTCCTATATAAGCCTTGTCTCAGCACTTCCTCTTTGCCAGGTTATTGTGCCTTCCCTGCCAGTGCCTTGCTGTTGGTTTTCCTGTTGCCATCTGTAACTACAACCACTCGTGATTGACCTTTGGCTTGTTCCTGGACTTCTCTACTGCCTGATCCCAATCTGCAACTACCCGTGTTTGACCCTCGGCCTGTTCTTTGACCACGTTGCTGTTTCATCCTTGTCTGTTTATCCGCTATTGGACCCCGGCTTGCTCACACCCTGGTGGGGCAAACTTGAGGACTGCGACCTGGTACTAGCTTGCAGCCAAATCCATCTCCACCACCCGGAGCTCTGGGGAAAACCAGCTAGTACTTAGACTCCGCACCTCAGGTGAGCCTGTGTCATCTACCAGAAGTGACTGCCTGTATGCCTGTCCTGCCACTGCTATTGCAATTGGTCTTCAAGCCCGACGCCCGATCGTGACAGAATAACCTGGCCATAAACATGAAGGCCGCTATAGCAGTTGCTCTGACTCCTGTCAGACAGCAAATCTCAGACCTGCAGCAAGAAGTTCTGTTACTGAAAGGTACAGTACGCCCAGGCCCGGAACCAGCCTGTCCTGAGCCATTTGTTGTGATGCCCGAGAGGTTTGAGGGTAGCCGTGCATCTCTTTCTTCCTTTAAGATGGATTGCGAGCTGTTGTTTTCTCTTAAGCCTAGGACCTATGCCACAGATTATATAAAGGTTCTCGCTACTATCAACCTGCTCACTGGACCCATCAAAACATGGGCTCACCAGGTATTACAGGAAAGGAGTCCAGTCTTGGACAGCTGGGAAGCTTTTATGTTAGCCCTGGACTCTCACTGTACAGTTTCCAAGAAAACCAGGGTTCCCAAGTCTGCTCCTAGCTCATCTGGCCTTCGAGGACCCAGGGACAGGAATACCCTGTACAGGTATGACTTCAAGCCACCCCAGTATGTGCCAAGCCATGAAGCCCTAACACTACAAAGCCTTGACGTTCCTGTGGATATACACACTCCTACCCTGGAAGATGTGGAACCTATGGAGATCGGGGTCATCCAGACCACGCTGTCTAAAGCTGAAAGAGAGCGGAGGAGAGGCTGTGGCCTTTGTTTCTATTGTGGAGAAAGAGGGCACTTAATCTCTCTCTGCCCAACTCGTCCACCTCGGCCAAAGGTTCTTCAAGTGGGTACTACTGGGATTCATTCTGCTATCGCTGCTGTTCGGCCTGTGAACTGCCAAGGTTGCCGTAAGGCCTGTCCATGTTCAATGACACAAGTAGGTTCCCAGACTACGGTGATCAACGATACCAGTGCCCCTCTTGAACCCGCAACCAATACCCCTGTGAAACTCCTACCATCTGGCCTAGAGGCAACTATGCAACCTCCCGACAACAGACCAGTTCCAGTAGTCATCCCACGTTCCACAGTGGTAAATGCAGTAACATCACCCTGTCCTGCCAAAGAACCACCTCCTGCTCCAGAGACGCCTTCGCTACATCCTAAGAAAACACCTGTTCTTGATACCGTCACCACTTCCGTAAAGTCTGGCTCCATCACAAATTCCTGTCCTGCCAAAGAAGTTCTACCACCTGACTGTATGTATGCCTCGAATGGCACCCTTATCCGTAAGCAGGAGCTGGAGATGTTTGAAAAAGCCTTGCAAGTGAGGAGAATCTCCCCAGCAGAAACTTCTAAAGAAATAGATGCCCAAGGATGGATAAGGTTCACTCCCCTGGATTGACAAGAGAATTCCACCAGAGGTTTCCTCACAAACCCAGCCCTAAGACGTCCAGAGGACATCCTGAGAGGAGGGGAGTACTGTCAGGACCTGGGCTTGAACCTGGGACCTCGTCTGTGTCTGGCATTTACTCTTCCCACTGAGCTATCTGGGATGCTGGACAGCTCTTTGCCTGATCTGCTGGACAAACCTATCTGATCCAATGGACAACCCTGCCTTGAGTCTTGATTACCGATGAACCTTGAACTCCTTGCTCCTCCCATGAACTTCCTATATAAGCCTTGTCTCTTTGCCAGGTTATTGTGCCTTCCCTGCCAGTGCCTTGCTGTTGGTTTTCCTGTTGCCATCTGTAACTACAACCACTCGTGATTGACCTTTGGCTTGTTCCTGGACTTCTCTACTGCCTGATCCCAATCTGCAACTACCCGTGTTTGACCCTCGGCCTGTTCTTTGACCACGTTGCTGTTTCATCCTTGTCTGTTTATCCGCTATTGGACCCCGGCTTGCTCACACCCTGGTGGGGCAAACTTGAGGACTGCGACCTGGTACTAGCTTGCAGCCAAATCCATCTCCACCACCCGGAGCTCTGGGGAAAACCAGCTAGTACTTAGACTCCGCACCTCAGGTGAGCCTGTGTCATCTACCAGAAGTGACTGCCTGTATGCCTGTCCTGCCACTGCTATTGCAATTGGTCTTCAAGCCCGACGCCCGATCGTGACAATATATATATATATATATATATATATATCTAGATATACATCCTCTCATAGCGATCTCGAATTATAATAGTGGCAAAAAAAAAAAACACATAAGTTCTTGTAAGAATAAATCAATGAATCTTCTATAAAGGGCGTTGTGCAATCCACCACAAAAAAATCCAGAGCAACTAATTTCTCAGAACAGTGTCCTCCAACACAATCTGTTAACTTCATCTAAATTCTGCTTTTATCCATGCTACACCACCTTCCCCTATGTAATAAAAACTCACCAGACCTCCAGCCCCCTTAAATTAATAAGAGGGTCTAATGCCCTTGTTTTGTAAAAAAAATTCCCCATGTCATCAGGTTCCTCCCAGTATTTAGATGCAATCATATAAAGTCAGAAATGTACAGTATCCCATTTATTTAGAGGTAAACAGAATACAAAATATTTCACCCGCATTACTTGTGCCCGGCCCGACACTCAAGATAGTACCACAGAGCACCACTCCAATAGCACTTCCTGCCTTTGTGCAAGTGTGCGCTTCAACGATGTGGACTGACGTCATATGCCAAGCCCACCCAACATGTTTCGTCTTCCAATGCATTGAAGACGATGGTGGCTGCATGGTACGCTTGCGCCAACGTCATTGGAGCATGCGCACTGAAGAAAGGGCACGATTGTGCCATTTCTAAAGGGCCCATGCGCAGGAGGGACATCACGCGACTCCGGCCAGTCACAGAGCTGGAGTCCATGGCCCCGGAAGGAAGAGGGGTGAAGATGGACGCTACCACCAGCGGGGACATTGCAGGCTTCGCTTGCGATGTATACTAGCCCATTATACTTTTGCTTTGTGGGGAACAAAAGAAGAAGTAAAATCCATCAGGGGTTACTTCCTCTTTACCACTTGAGTCCTGGAGCCATTCTTTCATGCAAAAATGGACCGTTTGTCCGTTTACATCAGTTTTTAGTTTTTTTACAGTTCGTTCCAAAAATGGATGTTGACGGAAGCGGATGTAAATGGATGATCATCCATTTACATCCGTTTTTGCATTGAGATGCGTTGATATCCGTCAATGGATGGATGAAAAACTGACAAACTTTCCACATGTGTGAAAGGTGCCTTTGTTTTGTTTTTTCATTCAACCCAGTGGGCTGACCAAAAAAAAAACTGAAGAGCTCGGGAGGAGTTGCTGCACTAACTATGCAATGTTAGTACAGTGATCTCCCCCGCTAAGCTATTATGTTCTGATGGGGACGCCATCAGAACATAAGCGCTGAACGGATGCTGATCGGCAGAACTTTTTTGGTCATGCCCCTTCGACACAACAAGCCAGACAAACTGGCTGTCGTACACATGGGCCGAATGTCGGACAGTTTCTATTGAACTGCCCGATATTCGGCCCGTGTGTATGGCCCTGAACACTCCCTTTCCCCAGACTGACAATGTTGCTTTCCAAAAGAGTCTGCTTTACTACTTGGATCAAGTGACTTATTTGATCCAAATTTCACATGTGATATTGAAAATCTCAATACATTATCAGTTTATGAGGTATTTACAAACATGAGAATGGAGGTTCCTCCACAAGCCATACCAGGCTGTGAATGACCTCAGGTGGCCCCACGCCTTTGTTTACTTTGGCAGCAGGGACCCCGAGATGACACTGGCAATTTTTTTCCTTGCAAAGAGAATTGCATATTTTAAGACTATTCACTATATAAAGAAATAACTCATGCAGTATTTTAGAAACTGTTTTCATGAATTAATAATGTTAATGTGTTGTTTTTTGCAGCTCAGCTGCATCAACACAACTTGCTCCAGTCTGTAAGCCTGAGAGTCTATGTCAGATGGTTATAATCCAGCCAAATACTTTTTACCCAGTACTGCACCCTCTATTGGATGACAGTCATAAATAGCAGCTTGGCTATAGTGTCACCAGTGCTCTTGCATTGGCCTACCTTGATGCCCATTGTGGCCCTGAAGGCTGTACTACAGCACCCTCTACCTTTAGCCTGAGCTAAGGCATAACTACCGGTACTTGTTTTTAGGATTTATGGCTTTTCCATTTTGAAGGCAGTATATTTGACTTGAATACCTCCATACTTACTTTATGAGCATCCCTGAAGAAGACTGTAAACCCTCAATTTCGAAACTTGTCGGATGTCTCACCTTACTATCATGTTTTGGTTGAGGTTTTGGTAACCATATTATACTGCTCTATTGTTACTGTACATATGTTCACAAGCATATGTACAGTAACAATACAGCAGTATAATATGGTTATATTACGCACAATGTAATAAAATTTGTATTTTTTTTATATTCACATTTTTTGGAGTTTCTTTTGTCTGATATGCCTACAATAGTCCCTATTACATTGGAGGGTATTCTTTAATTCCATTAGTAGAGGGACTGTTGAATGAGGCGTGACAATTTAATTCCTGACATGCCCGTGGCATAGCACTACTGTGGTGAGTCACACAGCCATTCACACTCGAACGTTTTCGGACCTGTTGTAACTTGCACTTCCCTCGGTCGCAGACCAGTTGACTCAGTCTGTACAGAGTAGTAGAAAAAATAACACGTGTGGGTGTTACGCTCTTAGTGGAAAATGAGTGACAGGAATCTGGAGCAGAAGATTAACATCATAATTTGTGTGAGAATTGGCAAAAGTGTGAGTGAAACGGTGAACATTCCATGAATAGATCAAGTGTTTTTGAATGGCATAGGCGGTTTTAGGAGGGCCTGGAAAATTACCATGTGACGCAAGAAGTGGGCAGCCAAAGACGCAAACGACTGATTTAAATGTGGCCAGAGTGCAAACCCTCGTACGCGCATGCTGGTGTGTATTTTTGCTATCACAAGGGGATAGTTCATTACTAATTCATAGAACATGGTACAACGATCAACCAACATTTGTTACTGTTACGGGAATATGTTCAGGGTAAAAGACCAGAACTCTGACCTGACAAGTGAATTCTTCACTGCGACAATGCTTCTGCGCATATTTTTTACAATGTATTCCAATAAATTGTCACACTCCTCTGTAAATGTTTACTTTTTCATAGTATTATAGTGGATATATAGTACAGCATTGATTCCAACCTCAATTATACACATACTGTACCTTCTCAACTGTCTGATATTCACTACAATGAGTAAACATATTCTCTCTATGTAAATATTCTAGCTTTAGCGGCAGCTGCCAATGACTATAACAGAATTGGTAATCAGCCCAGTTATCAGAGTAACTGTAACTTGCAGTTTATTATACAGGTGCAAAGTTAGAATCAATAAGACAAAACAGACCTATATAACACAATTTTGAGGTTACTATTCCAAGCTCGTAAATGAATCCGATATGCATTGGAAATCTCCAAACCCGCTCGGTCGTGCTGAATGGAAACTTCAACTCAACACCACCCTAGGTATGGAACAATATACACTGATCAGTCGTAACTTTATGGCCACCCAACTAATGTTGAGTAGGTCCCCCTTTTTCCAACAAAACAGCCCTGACCTATCAAGGCATTGATGCCACTAGACTTCTGAAGGTATGCTGTGATATCTCACACCAAGCCATCAGTAGCAGATTCTTTAAGTCCTGTAAGTTGAGAGGTGGGACCTCCATGGGTCGGACTTGTTTTTTCATCACATCCCACAGGTGCTCAATTGGACTAAGATCTAGAGAATTTGGAGGCCAAGTAAAAGCCTTGAACTCGTTGTGTTCCTCAAACCACTCTTGAACCATTTTTGCTGTGTAGAAGGGCTCATTATCCTGTTGAAAGAGGCCACTGCCATCAGGGAATACTGTTTCCATGAATGAGTGTACTTGGTCAGCCACAACGCTAAAGTAGTTGGTACGTGTGAAGTAACATCCAGGTGAATGGCCGTACCCAAGGTTTCCAAGCAGAACATTGCTCAAAACATCACACTGCCTTTGCTGGCTTGCCTTTTTTCCATATTGCATCCTGATGCCATCTCTTGTCTAGGTAAGCAACGCACCCGAAAATCCACATAATGCAAAAGAAAACATGATTCATCAGACCAGGCACCTTCTTCCATTGGTCTGTCATTCAGTTCTGATGCTCACATACACATTGTTTGCTTTTGGCTGTGGTTATGGGTCACCCTGGGAACCCTGACTGGTCTGCAGCTACACCACCCCATATACAACAAACTGCGATGCCCATTTTTTCTGCTTTCAACACATCAACTTTAAGAACAGCAAATTTACTTGCTGCCTAATATATCCCACTGACTTTCAGATGCCATTGTAATGAGATAATCAATGTTATTCACTTAAAGTGGCTGTAAAGACTGAAGGTTTTTTATCTTCATGCATTCTATGCATGAAGGTAAAAAAAACTTCTGTATGCTGCTCCCCTAACAGCCCCCCTAATACTCACCTGATCCCCTTCTTGATCCAGCGATGTGCACGGGAGAATCAGCTGTCCCGGGTCTCTCTCTCCTCATTGGCTGAGACACAGCAGCGGGAGCCATTGGCTCCTACCGCTGTCAGTTACAGCCAGTGAGCCAATGAGGAGAGAGCAGGGGGCAGGGCTGAGCCGCAGCTCTATTTGTTTTATGGACTCATAGAGTGGGGCCCAGGAGCGAGCACGCACCAGTGCACTCATAGGCAGCTTCTTCCTATTGGGAACACTGGTCAAGGGAGAGAAGCCAGGAGAGCCAGCGGGGGACTCAAAAAGAAGAGGATCAGGGCTGCTCTGTGTGAAACCACTGCACAGAGCAGGTAAGCATGACATGTTTGTAATTTTAAGAAAAAAACAACAACAAGCCTTTAATATCACTTTAATCTGTCAGTGTTCATAAATTTAGAGCTGATCAGTGTATATACTCTCAGGGGCACCCCAGAGAAATTTGAGAAGTTTTGGGGTCCATGACTTATAACCCCTTGGATAACTCTAAACCTATTGAATCTCCCTCTGTCCTAGAGTAGTCACCTTCTTGAACCGTGTTTTTATCTTTATCTTAAGTGCTTTCTACTTTACTAGATGACCAAGCTGACGACCCTCTGATGCTTTCCTCCTTTTGTACTATTACTTTGTATGGTGGTCAAAAGTAAACTCATCATAGTGTGATGATAAACTTAATCCAGTTCTATCATTTTGTTGGAGTGATGTTACTTTAAGACACACTTTGTTAAATGAAAGACGGTATTGTTTGTTATGGAACCTTCTAAAAAAGTGGATCTAAAAAAAAAATAATGCCAAACTGGACCGAAATGAAAAAAGCATGCATACACCTTCAGAATAATACAAAACAGATTGTCAAAACTGCAAAAACATGTGCTCTTCACACCAATGTCTCTGCAGCCTAATCAGGGTAACGCAGGGGTGTCTAAACTTTTTTCAAAGAGGGCCAGATTTGATGAAGTGAACATGCACGAGGGCCGACCATTTTGCCTGATATTCTTTGAACCATTAAAATTCGGTCTAAGTGTGTTCGTCCGAGCCCAAAAAGAATGCTCTTGCTTTTTTTCGCACTCGTTCCCGACACAGGCGATTGCTCTGCTCTTTAGGGGTACCGTTAATTCTTAATGGTACCCCACACATTAGAAAACGTGGAGTGCTTTTGATGCAGTGCAATAAAAAAAAAAAAAAGGTCGGGGACTTCTTTCAGTGCATTTTTGTGGGTAGGGAAGCCCATTAAAATGAATGGGCTGCCCTGCACGCAGCCACGCAGATGTGAACCAAGGGCTTGTTCACATGTCAGGTTGGAGGGGCCGTAAAACCACATGGTTGAGCTGTTTTTCCACCCCCAACTTCTCCCCCTCCAGAGAGCCCCCCAAACAGCAAGGTTCCCAGAGAGCCCCCCATACATCATGGTTCCCAGAGAGCCCCCCATACATCATGGTTCCCAGAGCCCCCCATACATTAGGGTCCCAAGAGAGCCCCCCCATACATCAGGCTTCTCAAAGCCCCCCCCATACATCAGGGTTCCCAGAGCCCCCCCATACATTAGGGTCCCCAGAGAGCCCCCCCATACATCAGGGTTCACAGAGAGCCCCCCATACATCAGGGTTCACAGAGAGCCCCCCCATACATCAGGGTTCACAGAGAGCCCCCCATACATCAGGGTTCACAGAAAGTCCCCCCCCCCATACATCAGGGTCCCCAGAGAGCCCCCCACCCAATACATCAGGGTTCACAGACTTAAACATTAGCACAGTACCTTGTTTCCTCATTCAGCCGGGTACTGCACTGTAGGGGGAAGCAGAGAGCACATCATATTCCCCTGCACTGTTTACTTTCGCTTTTGAGGCTGACGGTTCTCACAGTGCTGATGTGTAGTTCGGCAGGGGGTCGGGCTCATCTGACAGCCCTTCTCTCCCCTGATCCCGTGGCATTCTTTCTAGTTGAGAAAGGCTGGTTTAGATAACCAGGCCGGCGGGCCGTTCAAAACCGGGCCTCGATTGGCCCGCGGGCCGGACTTTGGACATGCCTGGGGTAACGTGTGTCTTGCATAGTCTTTATAATACTCTATCACAACATTGAGTCTAGCTGATCTCTAGTAAAATAGTTCAGAACACAAAAACATTCCTCTCAGTGAAGTCCAAAGTAGCTCTGGTAACACAGGCAAACAGCTGGAGGCAAAGGGCCACCCCACTGGAACTGGAGCACTCTGGTAGCATTTGGGAATGGATTCCCCACTGTGGTTGAGTCTTCTGGAAAAGGTCTGTGCCATTAGGCTCTGGCCCAACTGCCTGAATGCTGGTTCTGACAGTGGAGGGCCTCTCACCTGGCACAGATCACTTGTCCAGATACCTCTGTTTTATCAGGTGTGGTCTCTTGGAGCTGCTGTGGGAGAGAAGATGAAGAATTTATAAGTTGTGAGCAATGGAGTTAAAGTGATATTAAAGGCTTTTTTTTTTTTTAACCCCTTGGAGCTGGCACTTCCTGGCTCTTTAAGGGGTTTAGGATGCCGGAAGGTGGGGGCGGGGTTTTGATCGCGTGACCGCCGTGATTGGCTCTCCGCTACAGTACTAGTGTAAGCAAAATTATTTGAAGCCGGGTTCTCCAAACTTTCTAATCAAAAATCTAGTTTACTGTTCTTTAGACTTTAGGGGGGGGGGCAGACTGTGGCCCCCAGGGGTAGAACATTCCCTAGCATCAGTGGAAATAAACAATACCTTAGGCTTAGTTGCCAGTGGGAGCCCAAAAAAATTACACAGCATCTATGGACAGTCGAGAGGGGAATAGTGCCCTATCGTTGATGTCATTAGGAAGAATAACGTCCCGTTGTTAGTGTCCTTGGAATAGTGCCCCATTGTTGGTGTCGTTGGGAGGAATAGTACCCCATTATTGGTGTCAATGGGAGAAATAGTGCCCCTTTTCTGGTGTCAATGAAAGGAATAGTGCCCAGTCATTGGTGTCAGTGGGAGTAATGGTACCTCAATGCTGATGTCCGTGGGGGGAATGGTGCCCCAAGGGCTGGATAAAGTCAAAGGGCCACAGTTTGGAGACCACTGATTCAAAGTGTACAGGATGAGTCCACTACTGTCATCTTGGGTGACCAGAACTGAATAAATGTAATTACATGCTGGATTTCCATTTACAAAGGTTTATTGAGAGAAAAGTAAATACAACAAATAAGTGCAACAATATGATGGTTACATCGGACATAAGATGGAGAAGAGGATCCCAACAAAGGGATGCTGTATACACAGTACAATATTCGTTGGTATAATAAGAAAATAAGAGGGGAAAAAACAGTAGCGATACACCACATTAAAAGACAGTCAACGTCCTAGAATATGTTGATCGGCAGGCACAAATGCAAAGAAAATAACAAAAAAGAGAAAAAGCAACATAAGGGGGTGCATACATTGTTGTATCAACTGTATATTAAGTAGGGAACAAAGAATAAAAATCAAAAGATAAATAGAATAACGGAAAGTTTTTCTTTGTAACGATTTTTTCCCCATAGTTCAGACTTTTTATTTGGTTTGGTCCGTATCACTGCTACCATCGTCATTAAACCAACTCCTCGTTATCAGGAGTCTCAGAGGAGACTACTCAGAAAAAGATAATGAGTAAATTGCAGAGAGAGGGGGGGGGAGCATAAGAGAAAAAGAAAAAAAAGAGGGAAGAAGAGGAGGGGAAAGAAAGGGAAGAGTCCGGGGGGGGGGGGGGGATGCATCCAGAGGCCTTTAGATTGATAGAAGTAGGGTGTTAAACCTGGAGGGGTGATCGTAGGATATCCATAGTTGTCAAACCCTGAGAAATGTATGGTGCGTGTCAGAAGCAAGGGACGTCAGTTTCTCATTAATCATAATATCGTTCATACGATTTTTCACTGCATCAAAGCTAAGTACAGGGGTTTTCCAAGCCCTCGCATTGGTCAGCTTGGTTGCATTGAAAAGGTGTTGAGCTAATTGGCGTTCCGGGGCGGAGGAGTTCAAGGATAGGTTTACATAGAAGGGCTTCATAGGGGTCTCTTTTAAGGTTGGAATGGAGCATATTACACAGAAGGGTGTAGACCCTGACCCACAATCTACATACCTTTGGACATGCCCACCAAATGTGGGCCATCGTACCTTCCAGTGAACAGCCCCGGAAACAATGAGGAGAGTAGGAAGGGATAAAACAAGCTAGCCTAGCAAGCGTGTAGTACCATCTATAGAACACCTTGTATGCATTCTCTAGAGTAAGAACATTTCTAGAGCTCTTTGTAAGGGCTATCGTCATGATCTGCCAGTCCTCCGGATCCAACTGTTTACCCAGGTCTTTTTCCCATTGGAGATGATAGGATCTCACTTGGGGTTTCCTAATGGAAATGATTGAGGAGTAAAGTAAGGATATTACTCCTGGTGAGTGAGGTGTAGCCCTACATATCTTTTCAAAGTGGGTCAAGGTGTATGGGGTAGGTTGGGACCTTATGAGCTGTTGAAGGAAATGTTTAAGATGGAGGTAGCTATAATGTTCCCGAAGGGGTATATCATGGGAAGATCTAAGCGTTTCAAATGTTATTATTCTCATGGGGGTGAACAGGGAATGGACATTGGTGAATCCATTCTCCGTCCACCACGAGAATTGTTTAGGATTCTCACAGCTAGGGGGAAATAACGGGCAATAAGTAAGACGCAGTAGAGGTAGGTGGGGGGACAATAGTCCGGCCGAATATTTGACAGAATCCCATTGGTGGAGAGCGTGAGCCATACATGGCCCAAACCCATAAGGGCGTTTCGAGGGAGGGAGCCAGGGTAAAGAGGAAATGGGTATAGGATGTGAGTCAACCAGGTCAATTGTGGCTCATAGTGGCATTTGATATGTGTCATAAAGACGAGTTAATGGACCAATATTCGCCGCCGTGTAGTATGCCTGAAGGTTGGGGACCGAGCGACCCCCATTGATCTGCCGAGCGTACAAGGTCGGTTTATTAATTCGGGGTCGAGTGGAACCCCAGATAAATTTCAAAAGTTTGCATTGGTGGATTCGTATTATATAGGAGGCGATTGGGACTGACAGTACTCTGAAAAAATACAACAATGTTGGAAGGTAGGTCATACGGACCGCAGAGATCCTGCCAAACCAGGATAGTGGGAAGTGGGACCAGGAGGATAGCATGTCAGTAAGCTTTCTAAAAAGAGGAGGAAAATTAGCCTGGTATAACTCATCATATTTAGGAGTAAGGCTAAGTAGGGCAATGAAGGGAGCCATTGAAATGGCAAGTTTTCTTTTAAAGAGGTCAATTCTAAGGGGGAGAGGTTCACAGACATTGTCTTAGATTTAGTAGGGTTAACATGTAGACCTGAGAGAGACGGGAAGGTCTTCAACAAGGAAAACAGATTAGGCAATGAGATTCTGGGTGATGTCATTGTCAATAGAATGTCATCTGCAAACAAAGAGATCTTGTGAACAAAGCCTGCCACTTCAATACCCTTTATATCTGCATGTGAATGGATCGCCTCTGCCAGCGGTTCCATAGCCAGGACGAACAAAAGAGGCGAAAGTGGACAGCCTTGCCCAAACCCGTAATATTTAATTTTAGCCTGAGGGGCATCGTACAATGCTGCCAGCCAACGCAAAAACAAAGTACCAAAACCATAGTGGCGGAGTACCGTCATGAGATATGGCCAAGATAAGGTGTCAAAGGCCTTGTTCACAACCAGTAACAAAAGCATTGTTTCCAAGGAGCTGCTATGGGCGAGATGCTGCAGTTGAATGATTCTCCGAACGGCATCTCCTGCCTGTCTCTGAGGCACAAAACCTACTTGGTCTTTTTTAATTAGGTGGGGGAGAAACTAATTCAAACGATTAGCCAAAATTTTGGTGAGTATCTTCATGTCAACATTAATGATATAGGTCGGAAATTGGCCCAAGAGGAGTGTCACGGTCTGGTTTAGGCAACATCACTATATTGGCTGTCAAAAGATCAGGCAAAAAATTCTGACCATTTTTAACAGAATTAAACATGGCCGTCAAAGGAGAGGCTAACACATCTACTAGCTTTCTATTGTAAAGTGCCGTAAAGCCGTCCGAACTCGGCCTCTTCCCTATTTTCAAGTCTTTGATACATTGCCGAACTTCCGATTCCTGAATGTCACGATACATAAGGTCTATCTGTGCCTCGGACATGGTAGGCAGCCAAATACGCTGTAGAAAATCTACCCTATCCTGTTCAGTCGTAAGGTCTTGGGCAGAATCAGGGTGGTGAGTCTATGACGGAACTCTTCCAGTATGCGGATCGGGTTACTAGTTAGTATATTATGTCTGGTGCGTAAAGTAATAGGGGTAGATTTAGGTTTGAAAGTGCGTAACCTTTTGGCCAGCATCGCATTTGGTTTGTTCGCTTTAATGTACCAATGTTGGCGTGACCAACGTAGTGCACGTTCTGCTTGATCAGTGAGGCATAAGTCCAATTCTGTGCGAGCTTGGTCCAAAAGTTTATGGTTAGTAGGTGTAGGGGTTTGTTTAAAGGTCGTTGAAGTGGATTCCAGCCGGGATTCCGATGTTTTCTGCAGCTTTTGGCGGTCTTTTTTGCGTTTTGAGGCTATTTGTATAACATGACCCCTGAGCACAGCCTTGTAGGCCTCCCACAGGGTCACCGGGGAGGTGACAGAAGCGGAGTTGAGGCGGAAATATTCTACAGAGGTTTTTAACAGATCGTCCTGAATGTCGTGAAGGGATAATAATGAATCATTCATGATGAGGAATGTTGAGGGTTATGCACTAGGGATCGGCAGACCACAAGAAGGGGGATCATGGGTCCGTCCATTGGGCTGCAAGAATAGACACCGAATCTATTAAAGGGAGATGTTTTCTGAGCATTATCACGTGATCAATTCTGAGTGAGTGAGAATGATGGGGGTGGGAGTAGTAGGTGTAATCTTTACCCTGTGGGTGCAATTCTCTCCAGAGGTCTACCAGATCATGAGAGCGTAGGGAGTGAGAATTTTTTTTGCTGCGGGTGAAGCGGCCACCCTTTCTGATGGGTATTTATCCAATACAGGATCTAAAGTCACCCCCCCTTTTTTTGTAAGGGGCCCAGGGGCCCTGAGGTCCCCAGGGCCCCGGATGGCAACCCCCTTTTTTTATTTAATTTAATTTATTTTTTTGTAAGGGGCCCAGAGGTCCCCAAGGGCCCAGATGTAAACCCCCCGACCCCAATAATTTGCGGCAGCAGCACCCCCCCCGCTTCCCAATTCGTAGCACCCCCCGCTTCTCAATTTGCAGCGGCAGCACCCCCCCCATGCCTGAAGCTGTGTAAGGGGCCCCAAAATTCCTGATGGCGGCCCTGCTTCTGTATCTTGAATAGTACCAATGAGCAGGAGGTATCTACCATCCGGGTCTGCTATCTGAGTTATACAATGAAAAGGCACTGACTTGCGAAAAGCTATCAGAACTCCTCTCTGGTCGGGCCATTAGCCAGGAAGACCTGGGGGTATTGAGCGTCAAAATACTTAGGGCTGGAGGCAGAGGAAAAGTGTGTTTCCTGTAGACATGCTATGTCTATATGCTGTATTTTTAGATATTTAAATACTTTCACTTGTTTTTGGGGCAAATTCATACCTTGAACATTTAACGACAACCAGTGTAGCGTCATGATGAGAAAATGGTTAAGGGTGTACCGTCGTCTCTGGATGCAGCCCCCGTGGACTCTGAAAAGAGAGGAGAGAAATAAAAATGAGGGGAGGGTTGAAGAGAGCAGTGAAAGAAAGAGAGAGATAGAAGCACAATAAAGCCAAGGAAATCTCGGGAGAGAGAATTCAAATAAAACATTAGTGCAACCAAACGTGGGTCCGTGGGCCCACCAAGAAGTCGGTGATTGGCCAGGACCATAGTCCTAGTCAAGTGCCGACACTGTGGGGACGCAGTGGTCCACCTAACCCATCCGGCCCATTTAGCATTGAAAACAAATAAAAAAATACATGAAAATGAGCACTTAATATAATGTAACATATTAGACACAATCTAGAAAAGGAAAACAGTAACTTCTAGCTCAAAACACAAAAGTGGGCTAGGTCCAGTTCCCGACCCCCAAGAAAGCCCAGGGGGGTCCCGGAAGAGGAAACCTGCCCAAAAATTGAGTCAACCAGTAAAAATGCGTCTTATCGAACAGGTCAGAAGCCATCCCTGGAGGCCAGAAGAAATAGGGCCACAGATCGTATACCAAAATGGGCACAGAGTGGATCTTAAACCTGAGTAAATAGCAACTGGCCAAGGATGACTCCGATGTATTAGCCAATACGCCAACTGCGGGCCATCCACCCGGCTGCCATCTATCAAATTGGGCGACCCTGGGTGGAGGGTCCACACCCGACGACGCCGGCCCCCTCCAAAATGCAAGGCACCAATCACTTATGCAATAAAACAGTTAACATAAAAAATAAAAATAGGTATATAAAAGGTTGATACCAACAATACCGCTCTAGGGAGCCTCTCAGAGACTGCGGGAAGATGGAATCAGCCTCAGTAAGCGTATCAGAAGTGGGCCACAGTGAAGGAACTCAGGCCCATATTGAGGTGAAAACCCGGAGTCCAGGGAAGATCAGTTCTTCAGCCATTGGGGACATCCTGGAAGCGTTGAGCCTGGAGAGAATGGAGGGCCTGGGAGCCTTGATGGGATGTCTGCGAAGGTTTGCGGGGAGGCTGCACCGACCGTGCGCGGAAGGAGGATGATGCCTCTTGGGATGGTGGGAGATCCAGTTGTAAGTCCTGAAAATGGCGTCTCAGGTCAGGCAAGGAGGAAGCTTGAACTTGGCGACCTGGATGAGAAAAGGATAGCTTAAAGGGGAACCCCCACCTGTATTTAATACCCTGAGATTGCAGGATTTGGAGGTACTGTTTCAGATTCATTCTTTTTGCGATCGTGACTAGGGAAAGATCCGCAAACAGCTGGAGAGAGTAATTTTGGAAGGAGATTATTGGGCGATCCCTTGCTGCCTGCAGGTATCTCTCTTTTGTCAGTAAAAGTGGAACTTTATAATGACATCTCTGGGAGGGCCATCTGTAGGTTTCAGTGCAAGGGATTGATGAATGCTATCAAATTCTAGGCGTTCCACCGGGATCTCAGCTGCTAACTCTTGGAAGAAAGCGGTGGCAGTGCCTTGTAAGTCAGTGATAACCTCCGCGATCCCACAAATTCTGAGATTATCCCTGCGGGCCCTATTGTCAGAGTCCTCCAGCTTGTCACGCAAACATTCAAGTTCAGCATTAAGTTTATCAACTTCATCCTCATGACCCTCCAGTACTGTGGTGGTTAAATCCATCCGCTGTTCAAGCTGATTTGTGCGGTGGCCTAGCTCTTTAAGGCCTCGCATGAGGTCAGAGGAGAGTTTGCGAGAGGCTATAGAGATTTCATCTCTCACTATGGAGCGGAACTTGGCCAGCATTGTATCTGAGACAGTCATATCAGGGCTTACCAGGTCAGTAGGGAATTGTAGCAGGCTCTCTGATGGGGAAGCCGGACCTGTAGCCGAGAGCCTCGTGGTGTCATCAGGCTCAGGAGGTTCAGGCGCCATCTTGCTTCTCCCCACTGCAGGGGAAACTTTGTTCTGTTTGCCGTCTTTTGCTTTTTGTTTCTGCGAGCGGTACATACCCACGGGAGCCTGGCAGTGTCCGCTGTCTCGGGGGCCCGGCAGATTGTGTCAGCGGGGGAGCAGTGCTCTGTTAGCCGGGGATGTTGTGTCCGGCGGCACAGAGTGCAGGGATAAGGCAGCCATCTCCCGCGATCGCGGGCATGCGCCCCCTACATGCTGGATTTTCAGGGGGTTTGTAGAAGTATATAAGTTGACAGTAAGCAAAACCTTCAGATATTTAGATGGCAGTGTGTGTAGGTAGACTGTACATATAGGCTGCAAAAGCTCTATCTAAATTGTGATCAGCGTGATAACAGGTGGAACTTAGACCGGATGGCAGTAAGCAGGTAAAACTAACCAACAGACAATGTATTCCATTTTACTTAAATCCAAAATGAGTATCCTTTGTTTTGTGTAATCTCTAACCGTTTACTGAACCTTGCAGCAAAACTAAATAACAGAACATGAATATTTGAATATTCTCTTATTTATACCTTACAATAACATGGAGAGACATGGCATTAGAGGAGATGCTAATAAGACATTTAGTTCTACATTTGTAAAGCAAATACAATAGCCTTGGGTTACATTAACATGGGTTTAAAATGTACAAGGTTTTTATATGCAGCTTGTGGTGTTTGCTTGACATTTGAGCCATATGATCATAAAGTTACTTGTATTATTATAGATCATTGCGATAAAACACACTTGATGTAAATTGTATATAATATGAAGATGATGACTATCGGATACAAGGGAAATATATATAATTAAAGTATAGGCAGAGTTCTTCCTTAGACACAAATTGTAACAGACTCCAAATGAGAAATTGAGCAACAAGGTCAAAGAATCCATAATAGCCAAGTCTTATTACATCAGTTTGTATTGGTATATGCACTTTGCACATTGCTGCTTTGTGTTGCCGGAAAAGAAAAGGCTAACATTTAGGGTATAGTACGCTTTATCAGCCAAAACATGGTCCATGTTCTGCCTCCAGCAGGATATTCATTAAAAAGTTGTTGTGCCTGCAATATCAGATTTTACCACAAACCGTGGTGGAGCCAGTGGTAAATTTCATACATCATGGGACACAGAGTCAGGCTAATATTTCTTACCTGCTGGGTTATACTTCATCATCAGGTGAATGGACACTGGTAGACCAAAGGTCTTTAGACAGGAAGTGATCCCCTATATAACCCCTCCCATACAGGAAGTTACTTCAGTTTTTTACCAGTGTTTGCAAGGCGGAGTTGGCGGCCCTTTCATGCAGGGAACCGTACTTGATCCTTCACCACGACAAAGTCCATCCTGTTTGCCAAAAGTGGTGTCCCGATTTGTCATTTAAATCGGGACATTATTTTGCCTTCTTTTTTCTCTCAGCCTTGTTCGGTGGAAGAGAGACAACTGCATTCTTTGGACAATGTCTGGGCAGTCAAGGTTTATTTGTCTAGATCTGCGGATATCCGAGGATTAGACTCCTTTTTTGTTTTACCAAAAGTATTTGTAGCGCTACCCCCAGTTAAGAGAGCCGCTGGTTTTCAGTTGGTTTGGGCCCTGTATACAGCACCGCCAACCCCCGGCAATCTACTCAACCCTCTATGGCACAGTTAGTCTACGGAATGTTTCCTTCATATAACTCTATACCTGGTTATACACAATCTCACAGCAGGATAGGCAGATAATATGCAATAATAAACACTGATTCAGGAGTGGTAAACTATATCTGATTTACTTAAGTATAAAGGGTATAGGTTGAACATAACACATAGCATACATGCAGAGCCCTGCAGCAATAAACCTACTAATCAGTGATAGTGCAGAGTGATCACACATCACGCGCAGCTATCTTCTCTATGCGCAATGTGGCGCACCAACAAAGTTTTAAACCCCTGGTCAGGCCTGGCTCAGTCTCTGTGAAAACAACTCTTCGCATGCAGATGAACGGTGGTGCACATTCAGGAACAGTATTTGTAATCCATTAACGGTTAATAAAAGAGGAACATTTCACCGGAGACTACACAACTCAGTTCCGCCACTAGTCTCCGGCGGGATAATAACTACAGCACGATGGGCCAAGGCAGTCACTAGGCCTAATCAAAGTACAAGTTAAATAAGTGAGCAGATGCTCGCTCACCCATCCGGACGCGATCCCAGTCCGGGGCTTCCACCACTGTGTTTCCACCCACAGTGTCCGCAACGGCAGGGTCTCCGGTCCTACCGGTGTCAGCAAACTCGACAGGAAATCAGGTACCACCCAGGCTCAGCAGTGGGGTGGAAGGCTCTTCGGAAGGTATGCAAGGCCCAGGCCTCAGGCCTTGCACTGCAACAGATCCGCACAGGGAGTCCTATTGATTGCAGCGCGGTGTCCAAAGAGGCCGAACCAAGCCTCGCCCTTTCCTTTTATAGCTCCACCCATGAGTCTCTGCGGTGGCAAAATGCACCCTGGGTGCCAAACAGGGTTCTGGGTAACGTAGTCCATAGGGCCTTAAAGAAGACCCCCGCTACATATCCAAGAAGGGGTCCGTCAATTGGTCATTCAGGCCTAGGGTCTGAAACATAAAGCTCCTCCCTTTAGGGTGAGAGCTCATGCTACCAGGGGTGTAGGAACTTCCTGGGCTTTTCGCCATCAGGTATCTGTGGCTCAGATTTGTAAGGCTGCTACCTGGTCTTCAGTGCATGCATTCACAAAATTTTATCAAGTGGATGTTCGAGCAGCCGCAGTCTGATGGCTATTGTTTAGCAGGGTGTCTCCCTCCCCTCAAGGCTATTGTTCTGGGATGTCCCAGCAGGTAATGAATATTAGCCTGACTGTGTCCCATGATGTATGAAAAAGAAAATAGGATTTACTCTTTCGTTCATGGTCGGACACAGCTTCCTATTGACAAGTGGGTATTATCCTTCATTTAGGAGTGACTAGGCAGAAAACTTGTAGAAAGTGTTAAACACATCACATCTTATACAGTACCACCCAGGGGGCGGACCCTCTGGGTATAACTCCTCTCTTTGCACCTCGCAGATCAGTTTTTTTCTGCCTAGCATAGTAGAAGGACATGGCTCCCTTCGGGCCCATTGGTCCGGGGTTTTTTTTTCTACGTTTCTACGTTTTTTTGTTCCTGCGATATTCGATCAACTGCCGACTGGGTAGTCTCCCCAGTTTCGGCCATCGAGCGTGTGCAGACCCTAGCTACGCGCTGGGTTTTCCATGACATGCCCATCGCTCCACGGGTGGCCGGTGAGCTTCGCGCTCCAGGGCATGCATATGATCGGTCTCTATGGCACAATCACAGCATGCCTGGCCGACAGTCACCTCCGTAACTACGCGGAAGATGATCTGTCCAGAATGTTTTCCAACATAATCCACGCAGGAAAGGTAAGTAGCTCCCCTGCTTCGGCAGGAAGACTTGATTGGACATTACTGGAGAGATCAAGTAAGTGGTTTTTGCCCTTTCTTTCCTCTCTCCCTGCCTTCCCTCCTCCCTGGGCTCTGAAGCTAAGGCTGGTTGCTGGGTGCTGGGGGGCTCCATCTGGAGCGGGACTACGCTGTAGCCTGTCATTAAAATGTCAATGTGCTGCTTACCTGTGTGTGCGCTTCTCCCTCTATGCTGTCAGTGGCCATTTTCTTGTGGTCCACGCCTGTTTTGGCCTCTATCGCTCGGCGCCCATTTTCTTGTGGTTCGTGCCTGTATGGATCTACCGCCGCTCGGCGGACATTTTCTTATGGTTCACACTGTTCTTCAGCATGGCCGCTCGGCGGCTATTTTGTGGACGTCTTCGGCCTCTAGGGTGCATTCTACAGGCGCGAAAGTATACAGACACGCTGACGAGGATCACACTAACACAGGCAGCGGTTGGAGAGCATCTCAGGCGGGAGCAGACGGCAGCAGTAGCGGTGGTGAGTCCTCTGGAAGACCCTGCATCTCTGTAGCAGCTAGGAGGGTGGCCTATTGATACCTTGCCTGGAGTCCCTGTGGGTGTCAGGCGTGTGGGTCAGCATGACGTCAGAAGCAGACGTCTTTTTCCCTGAAACACCTGAGTTGGCAGCTGGTGCCCCTGATGTATCTGTGGACGCTATGTCGGCAATCCTGGAGGCTTTTGTTGCCAAGGTGGAAGCGGCGCATGGGAACATCAGGGGTAGGAAACGCCCCCTTCCCCCGCCATCTTCTGGGGATAATTCTCATGCAGAACCTGGCCCGGCTATGGCTCATGGCCCTGATTCTGATGCATCAGAGTCTGCGGACCGTGACCGGTCGGACAGTGAAAATGACTCCAGGTCCGGGTCAACACGCGAAAAGGCTTTGGTATCTGACCTTATCACTGCAGTGCGGGATATGCTGAAATTGGAGAATGCTGCAGAAGCAGCAGAGACGGCGGTCCCATTTGGGTTCCATAAGCCGGCCCGCACTGCTAAGGTGTTTCCTTTTGTGTCTTATCTTGATAAGCTTTTATACAAGGAGTGGAAAAACCCACTGAAGGTTTTTGCAGCCCCAAAAAATGTTACGGTCCGGTACCTCTGAGGAGAGCTTCCTGAAAAAATGGTCCTCTCCCCCGATAGTGGACCCCCCTGTGTCCAGACTTAACAAGGTTACCACGATTCCAGTGGAAGGGGCTCCTGTCTTCAAGGACCCTGTGGACAAGAAGGCTGAGGCACTCGCTCGCTACCTATACACAGTGGTGGGCTCAGCGGTGCGTCCAGCATTGGCTGGAGCTTTGGTGTCTCAGACACTTACTGAGTGGGCAAAGATGCTACTCCAGGGGTTAAAGGCGCGGGAGGCTCCTCTGAATGAGGTAGCTTTGGCTGACCAGTTGGTACAGGGCCTTAAGTTTGTCTGCGAATCAGACATGGATACTATCCCCTTGCTGTCTAGAGCCTCGGTTTATGCGGTGGCATTACGCCGCCTGATCTGGCTAAAGTGCTGGTCTGTGGACCAATCTTCCAAGAAGGCCCTGTTGGATCTGCCCTTTAAGGGCGACAGACTTTTTGGGGCCTCTCTGGATGACATCATTAAAGATGCCACAGGAGGTAAGAGCACGTTGCTTCCGCAATCCAAAAAGGGTAAGGGGCCACGCCATGGGCAAGTGCCCTTCTTTACTACACACAAGTGTTTTTTCCATCCGCCCAGGGCGGCAGGTAAAAGATCCCAGGCCGATAAAGCGCCTGCTCAGGGACAAAAGTGTCCTCGGTTTCGCAAGCCCAACAAGCCTGCGGACAAACCTACGTCTGCATGAAGGTCTGCCCCCACCCATCTCTCGGGTGGGGGGACGTCTTTGCGAATTTGCGACTCGGTGGACATCTCTGATCTCCGACCGGTGGGTTTGCAAAGTAATCTCCTCAGGCTACAAGATAGAGTTTCTCTCTTGTCCGCCGAACAGATTCTTTCCCTCCAACTTACAGCTTCCGCCAACCCGTCGGAAGGCCCTGTATGGGGCGGTCTAGGATCTGCTGGAACGCGGGGTGATCATTCCTGTCCCAGGGCAGGAACGGTTTCAGGGGTTTTACTCGAATCTGTTCGTAGTGCCAAAGAAGGATGGGGGTTCATCCAATCCTGGATCTCAAGGCCCTCAATTGCTTTGTGAAGGTACAAAGATTTTGGATGGAGTTGGTCCGGTCTGTAGTCACTGCTCTCCATCCAGGGGACTTTCTGGCATCCTTGGACATCAAGGACGCATACATGCATGTTCCCATATGCTCCAGGCATCAGAGGTTTCTGCGCTTCGCAGTTGGGGAGGACCACTATCAGTTTGTGGCCCTCCCATTGGCCCGGCATCAGCACCCAGGGTGTTCACCAAGGTGCTCGCCCCGATTCTGGCCCTTCTAAGACAGCGGGGCATCGCTATCGTGGGCTACTTGGACGACCTTCTTCTAAAGGGCCGCTTCAAGCTCAGAATTAGAGGCGAGCGTGTCCTTAACCTGTCAGGCTCTCCGAGACTGTTGTTGGGTGCTAAACGCGCAAAAGTCAGTATTGGTGCCGACTCAACGCCTAGTGTATCTGAGGTTGATTCTGAATTCCTCAGAGGCAAAGGTTTTCTTTCCTGTGAAAAAGTTGCAGACCCTTCGGGCTGCGGTGCGCCAGTTGACATCCAAGAGTTGGTCGTCACTCCGTTTTTGCATGCGAGTCTTGGGCCTCATGGTAGCCTCCTTCGAGGCGGTTCCATATGCTCAATATCACACTCGAGTGTTGCAAAAGGAAATTCTGTCCAGATGGGACAAATGCCCATCATCCCTGGATTATCAAATCCGGGTAAGCCACCTGGTCAGGACCTCCCTGGTATGGTGGCTGACATCACCGTCACTTTTGTCCGGGAAGTCGTTCCTTCCTGTTCACTGGATGGTGATCACGACAGACGCCAGCCTTATTGGTTGGGGGGGGGGGAGTCTGGGGTGTCCAGTCGACGCAAGGTCGCTGGACCCCGGAGGAATCCCGCCTGCCGATCAATGTCCTGGAACTCCGGGTGATCAAGCTGTGCCTCTTCAAATGGTCTCAGAGGCTGCAAGGGCGTCCAGTCAGGATCCAGTCAGACAACGCCACGGCAGTGGCATATGTCAATCATCAAGGAGGAACAAGAAGTTCAGCTGCAGCATCGGAGGTCGCTTGCATCCCGAGGTGGGCAGAAAGGAGCGTACCGGCACTGTCGGCCGTGTACATTCCGGGTGTTAAGAACTGGCAGGCGGACTACCTGAGTCGCCAAATGCTGGACCAAGGAGAGTGGTCCTTACATCCGGATGTGTTCCAGCTCCTCTGCCAAAGATGGGGCATGCCAGATGTAGATCTCCTGGCGTCCCGACTCAATCGGAAAGTATTGAGGTTTGTGGCCCGGTCAAAGGACCCATGGGCAGACGCAACGGACGCGTTGGTAGCATCTTGTGGTTAGTATCGGCTAATCTATGCTTTCCCTCCCATGAGGCTCCTTCCTTATCTGCTTCACAGAGTGGAGGCAGAGGGAATTCCAATGATCTTGATCACTCCAGATTGGCCTCAGCGTCCTTGGTACGCTGATCTAGTACATCTGGTAGCAGACGTCCCCTGGCGCCTACCACTACGGGAGGACCTGCTGTCGCAAGGTCCCATACTCCATCCTGCTTTACAGTCACTGGCTTTAACGGCATGGCTATTGAGAACCAGGTTCTGAGAGACCGGGGCCTGTCAGATTCAGTAATCTCTACCATGAGAAGTGCTCGGAAGCCGTCTTCTAGGAAGGTTTACCATCGCACTTGGAAGGCCTACATTTCCATGTGTGAGGAAATGAAGTGGCATCCGCGTACTTATTTGGTCTCCAGAATCCTGCTGTTCCTACAGCGTGGGGTGGACCAAAGGCTTGCCTTAAGTACGATTAAGGGGCAGATATCTGCCCTGGCTGTCTTTTTTCAGCGACCCCTGGCGGCTCACTCTCTCGTGAGTACGTTTGTGCAGGGGGTTTGACATGTGGCTCCTCCGGTCCATCCCCCACTACCTCCGTGGGACTTGAACCTGGTCCTCTCGGTGCTTCAGAAGTCACCGTTTGAGAATATTAGGGAAATTCCCTTGTTGACACTTTCTCAAAAAGTGGTATTTTTGGTGGCTGTTACATCAGTTAGACGGGTTTCTGAGCTGGCAGCCTTGTCATGCAAGGCCCCTTATCTGATCTCCCACAAGGATAAGGTGGTGCTCCATCCGCAGCCTTCCTTTCTTCCAAAAGTCGTTTTGGCTTTTTATCTCAATGAGGACATTGTACTTCCATCCTTGTGTCCTCATCCGTCGAATCCTAAGGAGTCGGCGTTGTATTCCTTGGACGTTGTCCGAGCTCTGAGAGTATACTTATCTGCTACTGCTCCGTTCCGGAGGTCAGACTCACTGTTTGTTTCGGTGGCTGGTCCCAAAAAGGGACTAGCGGTCTCGTCGGCCACCATCTCGATGTGGATCCGACAGATAGTGATTCCGACAGGTCGGGCACCCCCCTTTCCTGTCACGGCGCATTCGACCAGGGCAATAGGTGCCTCTTGGGCTTTCCGACATCAAGCGTCTGTTTCCCAATTATGTAAGGCGGCGACTTGGTAGTCTGCTCACACTTTCACTAAATTCTACAAGGTTGATGTAGGTGCATCTTCGGATGCTTTTTTCGGCCGCAAAGTTTTGCAGGCGGCCGTTTAGAGTTGCAACTCCTCGGTGAGGAGCTCTGTTTTGTTTTGGGTTTAAGTTTACTTTTATGCTGTTCCCACCCCTTGTTTTTTAACACTGCTTTGGGACGTCCCACTTGTCAATAGGAAGCTGTGTCCGTCCATGCAAGAGAGTAAATAGGATTTTTGTACTCACCGTAAAATCCATTTCTCTGAGTTCATGGACGGACACAGCACCCACCCCTCCTTTTTTTAAGTTTGTACTGCTTTTTGACGAACTTATCTGTGAGGTGCAGAGAGAGGGGTTATACCCAGAGGGTCCGCCCCCTGGGCGGTACTGTATAAGGTGTGATGTGTTAACACTTTCTACAAGTTTTCTGCCTAATCACTCCTAAATGAAGGATAATACCCACTTGTCAATAGGAAGCTGTGTCCGTCCATGAACTCAGAGAAATGGATTTTACGGTGAGTACAAAAATCCTATTTTTTAATCATACTTGCCTGTAAAATCCTTTTTTTTTTTAAGTACATCATGGGGCAAAGAGGTCCCTCCCCTCTTTTTGAGGATTCAGTGCTTGCTACAAAACTGAAGTAACTTCCTGTATGGGAGGGGTAATATAGGGGATCACTTCCTGTCTAAAGACCTTTGGTCTACCAGTGTCCATTAACCTGACTCTGTGTCCCATAATGTACTCGAAGAAAAGGATTTTATAGTTAAGTATGACGAAAAAATCCTATTTTTTTTTTTTTTTTTTTTTTGCAGAATCTAGAAGCTGTTCAGCTTTAATAAAAGTTCCCATTATTCTTCGGTTTAAGAAAAGAAAACAGGTGCATCCTGGGAGCTTAGACTCCATCTTAGAGACTAGAGAGAAGGAACCAGCTATTAGAGCACATGTTGGATTGGAACTCGGGGCAAGCCCACCTTTTTTTGAAGCCAATTACAGCCTCAGATTCTAATCACTAGCTTCTAAACAAGAAAAAAATAACATTGCTATCCACGCATCCAGCGACCTGCATGTAGATTAGGGGCCGGGCGCATGGATAGCTAGTATATTAGTAGGTGACCGTGGTTTTTTACAAATGAGTTTATATAACACTGTCCTTTCTGGTCTGGGATTTTTTAGCTAGTTTTAGATTGGGGCTCCAACAGCCATTTCTGGTAGCTTGAGGTCCGTTTGCATGACTGATTTAATGCTACTAGGGACTAAGCACAGAGTCGATAGACTTACTCTGACTTCTAGTGCCACACCACAGTTTGTGGTGATTAAAAGCTGCATTCCAGGCTGGTTGGACAACAGCTGGAGTTTCTTACCATCACTGCAGCTCTTGTCTTCAGATCTCTGACACCAAGATGAATGCTGCATCATGATCATCCTCAGGAGCCCATGCAAATAAACTTTGCTGGAACATTCAACTGGAGGTATATTTATTATTAACTATTGTAAGATTGGGGGTTGTTAGCTCTCGTAGTAGATGCGTTTTTCAGTGATGCAAGCCAGTCAGCAACTCTGTTTAAGGGCATGGTAGCCCATTTTTATTTAAAAGCACGAAAGTTCACAAACACACTGCAGCAAGTTCATTTTTTCACCTTCAGTGGATCTCCAGTCTGGGGTCACTTCCACTTCATTGTGAGCAACCACACAGTCAGCCTTTCCCATGATTTTAACAGGAACAGACTTACCATTCTCTTCAGCATGGGTTGAAGACTTCAATTGAGGGCGTTGTCCCTTCTTTGCCATGCTCTCACAAGATGACGCCCCCTCCTGGAAACAGGGTAACATTACATCCATCTTGGATTTTCCATCATAGCCTGCAGGCAAAGCATTAAGCCCAACAACACGATCAGCAGCTGTATTCCACAAGCTTGGACAAGAAAAGAACCCGTGGCTCAGCTGACCACATTCCAGGCATGGCACTTGGCGACTTTCTCCTGTTGCTATGGGAGACCACCTTCTCCCCGCTGATCTCTTGTAGCGCTCTCTAGACTGGACTGCTCCTAGAAAATTATCGTAGTCATCTCGGTTACTATACATCCCACGGTACACCTCCTGGTACTCCTCGATCAGAAAAGGTTGCACCAACCCAGCGAATTCTGGGCCATCTTCTGTAGGAAGCAATCATCGCAAACTCATCCAAAAAGTCCTCAACACATTCATAAGGCAACATAGGCCGTATGAAGTCAGCTGTACGGATTTCTGCTTTGTTGCCATGGGCAACCACACCCATCTGCTCACTCTTTACACTCAGAGCAGGCTTCTCATACCTATGCTTTGGTGAAGCCTGGGACAAAGGGCATTTAGAAACTTCATGCCCCCACTCACTGCACCACAAACAGCGCACTTGGTTCTTAACCCTTTGCACATTGATAGCTGGCCATCTTGCACCAGCGTTGCCAGGGGCAACAACATGTCCTTCCCTTTTAACTTGGTTCAGTGCGGCCAAGTGTCGCCTGCACCAATCCACTGCAGACTCAGACTTTGGTGAACTCTCCATACTTGCAGTCACCTGTGCAGTCCTTTCACCAATGTTGCTAGGGACAGCACCAGCTCTGTCTCTCATGTCAGCAAACATGGCTTCCTTTTTGCGTTCTGACCTCCCCATCTCTGCAGTCAGGCCAACAACGTTTTTTTTTAACACAGTTCCATTTAACACAGGAAAATTTTGAAGTACTGTCTCCAAGACTTGCAAACAGCACACTTTCACATGCAGACTTCACTCTCTGCTTGAGCTCACTTCCACAGGCACATCACCTGTATACAACCCAGTCCATTAATTGAACTCCTGTGCAATGCAGTTCGCCTGGCTGCCACACACAGCTAGCAGCAGTTCACCGCAGAAAACTTTAACTTTTCCTTCAGATAGGCTGTTCATCACAGTATTGCTGTTAAACACACAGTTTCTTTTTACTCACTGTTTTTTGTATGCGAGGATCTGGAACTCTTCCAAAAACTGCCCAAAGCAATATCTCCACCACTTGTAAGATTGGGGGTTGTTAGCTCTCATAGTAGATGCGTTTTTCAGTGATGCAAGCCAGTCAGCAACTCTGTTTAAGGGCATGGTAGCCCATTTTTATTTAAAAGCACGAAAGTTCACAAACACATCTGTAGTATTCACAGGGGGGTTCCACCATTCTTGTATCTTTCATACTAACAGTAGCCTCGTAGCTTTACCTTCTAGCGATCCAGGCCTTTAGCCTAGGCCTGACGGTCTGTTCCTCAGACCCAAACAGTGTCCAAGAGTTTCAGCTTTCTCCTAGTCAGCACCTTTGTTGCTGTATCACTAACGGTGTCTGCCTCCTGCAGACATGCACCGCCTTTGACTCCACTTCAGAGGATGAGAGCCCACTCGGCTCTCAGGCACACAGACTTCCTCTCTGTTGGGTGGAGCCCTGTTCCATAATCGCCTCTGAACTAAATAGCCCAAGACACAGCTGTTCCATCAGCGTGTCTTTCTTTACCAAATCTGGCATAAACCAACCCTCTTGAAGGTCGCACAAAGGCGCACCCTCACACTATATATATACCTGGAGATATGTGCACAATTCCACCAGGACTCTTGTTGGGCCCTTTGATAATACCTGCTTGTCGTTGGATGAATTTACTAATGTTAATATTTTCTTAGTAGTTCCTCTGAACCAAATTGCTTTGATTAGATTACTGGTTAATTTCCCAGGAAAGGAACCCCCTCTGTTCAGAGGCCCTATCCTGGGTGGAGGCACAGCCAATTTTTATTAAACCCACTCACCCACTTAGAGAAGGTTCTGATTCTCTCTTTTACCTACAGGTTAACGCACCATCCTGTTTGGGGAGGGCACTATCCTGTTTGGGGAGGGACTTTTCTCTTAATCCCCCCTTTCCCAAAGAGGGCTACACCTGTACCATTCTTTCTATAACACTAACCAACTATTGTGAGGAATTTCCAGATTTTCCAGAGAATCTCTAGATACTCATACTATAGATATGTATGACAATTATGTTATAACTGTAAAGAAAATAAATGTCCCTGTCATGCCATTCTTATGTATTCCTCACAATGACATAGATTTGTTCAATTACATCTGTAGATTGAGCATGTCTCATTTGCAACAATATATATCTATCTATATGAGTCGATCCTTAAATCCTCCTAAATCTCCGTCTATAGTAATCTTTACTTAAAAAATGTTTTTCATTGCTTCTCATAATCTGCCTGTATAAATTTATATAAGTCCTGTATTAAATCCTTCTATAGTTCCTCCAAACCTGCTTATATTTATGGCATAAATTTAAAGGGCCATTAGACCTAAAAAATGTAAGGCAGTACATTGTCCATTTTTAAGACAAATTTGCTCCTCATCCAGAGCTAATCATAATCCCATCATAGTGTAGTTCTGTTTGTTTGCTTGGGGCATGAGAACAGGACAGCCTTCCTATGCCACTTCTGTATTCTTCTATCTCATATTTTCAGGAGATCTGTTCATAAATGTCAGCCACAAAAACTGTGAGAATTGACCATTATTTTCCAGCGCTGCCGTAACCCACTTGGGCATGGAGTTCACCAGAGCTTCACAGGTTGCCACTGGAGTCCTCTTCCACTCCTCCATGATGACATTACGGAGCTGGTGGATGTTAGAGACCTTGCGCTCCTCCACCTTCCGTTTGAGGATACCCCACAGATGCTCAATAGAGAGTTTAGGTCTGGAGACATGCTTGGCCAGTCCATCATCTTTACCCTTAGCTTCTTTAGCAAGGCATATGAAAAAAGAAAGTGCAGCGCTAAAATCGCATTAAAAATAAAAACGTCCAAACAGTACAAAAGTTCAGAATTGTAGGAAGATATTGGTGAGTATAGCAACAGGAAGATAGAAGGATCCTCTAGTCGTGAGACAGGGTGATTGAATACGATCACAAGTGAAGTCACTTCCGTGTATAACCGCCACCAGATGTACAGGCCGCTCACCTTAGAGCATGGACCTCTGTTTTACCAGAAGGTCAAATAAGCAGTCCCTTAACAAGGGTAATGTTACAGATGAGAGGGCTGTCCTCATACGATCCTTCAATCACAATCCTCACTCACTCGGTATTTCCAAAGCGAACTCATACGTTAGCGTAGTTACATGAAAAATTCCAAAAGAAATACATAGTGCTCTCCATATAAAACACTTGATTTATTGAATATAAAAAAGGGTTACTCACAAGCAAGGCACAGAAAGCCCTGTGCTAAGCTGATGTTCATGTAACAAAAGTATAAAACCAGGTAGATGGCTGTCCTGACGACATATGGCCCCTCGCACGCGTATCGTCCGTAGGCAACGACTTCCTCAGCGAAATGTAATGGAGCCAACATATCAGTTTCTTTATATAAGCCATATACCAGGTGTGTGCAATATCTAAAACATGGGAATTAAATCCCACCCCTTCTACATAAACTATGAGAAAAGCGTCCCCATTGGGTATCTTTAAGTGAACCAAAAAAAGTAGGCTGACCGCAATTGGCTAAAGGCATATGGGATACAGAGTGCTTCCGGGAGGAAGCCACCATCTGATCCGCCGTGGTGCCTATCATCGGCGAGTGCACAGGGGATAATGCCTCTCATTGAAAACACTTCCGGGTAGGCGCTCCCCACGTGATCCGCCGTCGCCATGACAGCGGCACATAAACACTACATTCATTCCGCCCGCCGCATCTCCGTGAAGCCGAGGGCGGGGCGGGCTGGTCACGTGATAACAGAGTGTCAGCAAGGGATGTAGGAGAACAAACCCCTTATAGGTAAAATGATATAACCGCTGACTAAACATCAGGAAGGATCAAACTTCTAAAAGTCATCCCCCCAGTGTTTAACATAAGTATTATATAGATAAGGGCATAAATTGCTGCATACGGACAATGTAATTAATGGCATATCACCAGCGTTGTACACCCAGTGCTGCCATCCAGTGTCCAAAGTCAGCAGTACATATCAGATAAAAATAAAATAGAATAAAATAAGCACCGATGTCCTTACTGTCTGAAAACGTGTGGGGGTACTATACCAATATAAAAATTTATATAAAATTATTGCGATCAACATATAAATGGACCAAATGATCCGACCATATATAGGGCACAATAGTCAGTAGCTATGAAAATTCTGCAACATCCCCCCTCTAGTCATTATTTTAAGGGACCGGTAGAGTAATAGAATGGTCATGAATGGAACTGTAAAATGAATATAGGCGTCAGCACAATCATCTAACCTGTGAACAAATGTAACATATAAAACACTAAAACAAAGCAAAATAAAATAAAAATACTAGCGGTCAGAAATAAAACAATTGAGGTCAAACTCAACATTTAACCCCAATGAGACCCCCACTTTTAATTCATACACCCAAAAAGACTCACGTCGGCTAAGATGCCGAATGAAGTTCCCTCTCCTCCAATGGTTCGTCACCTTCTCTATCCCCCAGAACTGCAGCCCAACTGGGCTACGGTTATGGTGGAGACGGAAGTGTTTCAAAACATTGTGTGTGACCAACCCCCTTTTGATATTGTTGACATGTTCCCCTATCCTGACATGAAGGGGCCTGGACGTCCTGCCAACATATTGTAAACCACAGTCACACTGTAGCATGTACACGACCCCAGTTGTGTCACAAGTAATTAGATCCTTGATCTTATAATTTTTTCCAGTTGCTGATGCCACAAATTCCTTCCGCTTCTTTAAATTCTTTCTAGCCTGTCGACATGGTGGACAAAGACCACATTTATGAAAGCCAGTCAGAAAATCAAAGATCCTGTCCTCAGATTGAGTAGGGGGGTCTATGACCCCAGGGGCTAACTTATCCCTTAATGAAGGTGCTTTTTTGTAAATAAATTGTGGACGATTGGGAAGTAGGGGGCCTAAGATCCTGTCATGCTTGAGGATTGGCCAGTGCTTATGTACGATCCTCTCAAACTTTCTATACTGGATATTGAAATCAAGGATCATTCTTGTCTTTATGGGATCATTCTGATTATTCTTAGGGACATTTGACACAAGTACTTTTCTGTCCAGATTACGAACATTCTCAATTTCTATACCTAGGTTGTTCATATCATATCCTTTTTCAATAAACCTTGAGGCCAACACCTGTGATTTGTGTAGCGAAATCATCTACATTGGTGCAATTGCGCCTTAGGCGGATAAATTGACCTCTCGGTATATTGCACAACCATTTGGAATGGTGGCAGCTTTCAATAGGTATAAAGGCGTTTCTGTCTGTGACCTTAAAGTGGGTGGTCATATTGATCCTATCCCCACTTTTGGTTAGGTCAAGATCCAGAAACACCAATCTATCTAAACTGATGTTCCATGTCAGAACAATGTTCTTACTGTTGGTATTCAGCTTAGTAGCAAACCTGTCAAAGCTTGCTCTATCTCCATCCCAGACCATAATGAGGTCGTCAATGTACCTCTGGTAGCATATCAGTTGAGGGGGTTTATTCTTATAAACGGCCTCTTCCTCCCAGTGTGCCATAAATAAATTGGCAACACTGGGAGCAAACCGAGCCCCCATAGCTACCCCTCTAGTCTGAAGGAAAAATTGCCTATTGTACCAAAAATAGTTATTTGATAAACAAAAGGTAAGACTATCAATCAGAAAATTCCGATGTCGTCTGGACAAACCAGAAGATTCTAATGCCCAATTAACCGAGGATAAAGCATCCTCATGGCTAATAATCGTATATAACGAACTGACGTCAGCCGAAATCAGAAGGCAAGAGGACGTAATGGTTAGAGACTCCAGAATTTGTATAACATGTTTAGTGTCTTTGAGAAATGAATTCGTCTTTGTCACCAGCGGTTGGAGAAAGGTATCTATGTAGTGACTAAGTCTGGAGGTGACAGAATCGATGCCATTCACTATGGGTCTTCCGGGGGGATTTGTGCTGTCTTTGTAGACCTTTGGAAGGAAATAAATGATTGGTGTACGGCAAAACAGGGGATCCAGGTAGAGTGCCTCTTTGGTAGTTAACACTCCTATATGTTTCCCCCTTTCTACTAGAAAGTGGAGTTCTACTTTAAATTCCAGCATAGGATCTCTAGACATAATGCTATAAGTGTTGATATCACTCAGCAGATTGTCCATTTCATTCTTGTAGTAAGCCTTACTTAGTACCACAAGCCCCCCCCCCTTGTCCTCAGGTCGTATAACTAGGTCCTTCCTCTCCGTCAATGATTGTATACCATTCTGGATATGGACAGGATCATTCACCTTACGGATTTTTAACGCTTCTAAATCCCTCGCCACCATATTCCTAAACACCTCAAGATGCTTGGTGTCTGAGGTAGGGGGATTGAAACCGGATTTATTCCGCAAAGAAGAATGATGACCTGTCTGGCTAATTGGCGCACTAAGCGTCCTAGTGGAAGGGGTATTAAGGAAGTACTTCTTAATGTTCAAACTACGTATAAACTTCTGCAAGTTAACATACGTTTGAAATTTGTTTAGATTACGGGTAGGGGCATATTTGAGACCCTTATCTAACACTTTAATTTCATCTTCATTAAGGGGTGTTCCACTTAAATTGAATATCCCTGCGCCTAGTGGGGCTTTACTCTTTTGTGTTCGCCTGCCTCCTCTCCTTCCTCTCTTGCTTTTCTTTTTCGCAGGGGCACCCCTTCCTGAGTGGGCTGATAGGATTGAGTCCCCCGCCAGCCTCCTGGATTGGGAGGGATGAAGGGGGCACCTCTCCCTGCACCTCTCGGGGCTCCGCGAAAATCCCCTCCCCCACGGGAACCCCTGTATGCCAGGGGCGAAAAGCGATTATGTATAGGTAATAGGTTAATGTATTGTGACGGAACAGGGCCTCCATCGGTAAAGATATCATAATTGTTATGTGCATAACCATTCTGATAAGGGTAAGATCGATTACCTCTATCCACATAGGGGCCATTACCCTCACTCATTTGTGAGTAATTAGGCTGCTGTTGCTGATAGCCACCATAAGAATCATTCCCCCTCGGAGGTGCATTGTATGCCTGTTGCCGATATGGGGAATGATGGTAGCCGCCTCTCTTACCCCGTCCTCTTTTATTTTTACCCTTTTTATTAAAGACTTCTTGGTAATGACCATCATTAATGGGAGTTCCCGCACCCGGATATTCCAAATTATCATAGACATAAACCTCACCCCCCTTGGGGGTAGGGAGTGGGGTGTTGGCCGTATCCACATTAGAAGGGTCAGGATTCACCTGTGTGGAATTTATATCTGTGGATAGCACTTGCCACTTAAACACACTATTTTTCCCAAAGTCATCCAAATCTCTAATAAACTTTTTCTTCTTTTTGTTTTGAGTCTCGGTGTCCCATTTGACTAATCTATTTTTCAAATCCGTAGATAATCTCAGGAACTCCTCAGACTCCTTGAAAGGTTCCAGGGTGATCCTCAGGTCCCTAATTTGGGCCTCTAGCATTTTCATTTTTCTCTGTTTTCTTGATAATAAAAATTCTAATAATTCCAAACCTTTTTTAATGAAGAAATTCCCCCATTCTGTATTGGCCTCATCATCCATAAGACCATCATTAGGTGGGACATCCCACCGCAGACGTCTCGGGATGATTTTCCCTACTAGGTATTGTTCAAAGGAAATAATATCCCACCAAGTCTTAACCTTTTTTTCAAAAACGTGCCCTAGTTTTCTAAAGGTATGGGTGAGTTAATTTCCTTCCCCAGTAGTTTGATTCCTAGAGAAAATATCTCCAATTTTAACCTCCTTCTTTTCCAAATATTGGAAAATTTCCATGGTGATGCTGCTAGACTGTAATATATTTGAAAGCAAAACAGTAGTAGAAAGAACCAGACAGCGCAAAACCAATCCTATCACAATGCTGCTGGACACTGAAGGTCAATATATAAAAAATCCTTAAATAAAACGTATATGAAAAAAGCAGTGCAGCGCTAAAATCGCATTAAAAATAAAAACGTCCAAACAGTACAAAAGTTCAGAATTGTAGGAAGATATTGGTGAGTATAGCAACAGGAAGATAGAAGGATCCTCTAGTCGTGAGACAGGGTGATTGAATACGATCACAAGTGAAGTCACTTCCGTGTATAACCGCCACCAGATGTACAGGCTGCTCACCTTAGAGCATGGACCTCTGTTTTACCAGAAGGTCAAATAAGCAGTCCCTTAACAAGGGTAATGTTACAGATGAGAGGGCTGTCCTCATACGATCCTTCAATCACAATCCTCACTCACTCTGTATTTCCAAAGCGAACTCATACGTTAGCGTAGTTACATGCAAAATTCCAAAAGAAATACATAGTGCTCTCCATATAAAACACTTGATTTATTGAATATAAAAAAGGGTTACTCACAAGCAAGGCACAGAAAGCCCTGTGCTAAGCTGATGTTCATGTAACAAAAGTATAAAACCAGGTAGATGGCTGTCCTGACGACATATGGCCCCTCACACGCGTATCGTCCGTAGGCAACGACTTCCTCAGCGAAATGTAATGGAGCCAACATATCAGTTTCTTTATATAAGCCATATACCAGGTGTGTGCAATATCTAAAACATGGGAATTAAATCCCACCCCTTCTACATAAACTATGAGAAAAGCGCCCCCATTGGGTATCTTTAAGTGAACCAAAAACAGTAGGCTGACCGCAATTGGCTAAAGGCATATGGGATACAGAGTGCTTCCGGGAGGAAGCCACCATCTGATCCGCCGTTGTGCCTATCATCGGCGAGTGCACAGGGGATAATGCCTCTCATTGAAAACACTTCCGGGTAGGCGCTCCCCACGTGATCCGCCGTCGCCATGACAGCGGCACATAAACACTACATTCATTCCGCCCGCCGCATCTCCGTGAAGCCGAGGGCGGGGCGGGCTGGTCACGTGATAACAGAGTGTCAGCAAGGGATGTAGGAGAACAAACCCCTTATAGGTAAAATGATATAACCGCTGACTAAACATCAGGAAGGATCAAACTTCTAAAAGTCATCCCCCCAGTGTTTAACATAAGTATTATATAGATAAGGGCATAAATTGCTGCATACGGACAATGTAATTAATGGCATATCACCAGCGTTGTACACCCAGTGCTGCCATCCAGTGTCCAAAGTCAGCAGTACATATCAGATAAAAATAAAATAGAATAAAATAAGCACCGATGTCCTTACTGTCTGAAAACGTGTGGGGGTACTATACCAATATAAAAATTTATATAAAATTATTGCGATCAACATATAAATGGACCAAATGATCCGACCATATATAGGGCACAATAGTCAGTAGCTATGAAAATTCTGCAACATCCCCCCTATAGTCATTATTTTAAGGGACCGGTAGGTCCTCTCAATAATAACAATTGTAACAAAAAAGAACAACCTATGCTTTGAGAGTAATAGAATGGTCATGAATGGACCTGTAAAATTAATATAGACGTCAGCACAACCATCTAACCTGTGAACAAATGTAACATATAAAACACTAAAACAAAGCAAAATAAAATAAAAATACTAGCGGTCAGAAATAAAACAATTGAGGTCAAACTCAACATTTAACCCCAATGGGACCCCCACTTTTAATTCATACACCCAAAAAGACTCACGTTGGCTAAGATGCCAAATGAAGTTCCCTCCCCTCCAATGGTCCGTCACCTTCTCTATCCCCCAGAACTGCAGCCCAACTGGGCTACGGTTATGGTGGAGACGGAAGTGTTTCGAAACATTGTGTGTGACCAACCCCCTTTTGATATAGCCGACGTGAGTCTTTTTGGGTGTATGAATTAAAAGTGGGGGTCCCATTGGGGTTAAATGTTGAGTTTGACCTCAATTGTTTTATTTCTGACCGCTAGTATTTTTATTTTATTTTGCTTTGTTTTAGTGTTTTATATGTTACATTTGTTCACAGGTTAGATGGTTGTGCTGACGTCTATATTAATTTTACAGGTCCATTCATGACCATTCTATTACTCTCAAAGCATAGGTTGTCCTTTTTTGTTACAATTGTTATTATTGAGAGGACCTACCGGTCCCTTAAAATAATGACTAGAGGGGGGATGTTGCAGAATTTTCATAGCTACTGACTATTGTGCCCTATATATGGTCGGATCATTTGGTCCATTTATATGTTGTTCGCAATAATTTTATATTAATTTTTATATTGGTATAGTACCCCCACACATTTTCAGACAGTAAGGACATCGGTGCTTATTTTATTCTATTTTATTTTTATCTGATATGTACTGCTGACTTTGGACACTGGATGGCAGCACTGGGTGTACAACGCTGGTGATATGCCATTAATTACATTGTCCGTATGCAGCAATTTATGCCCTTATCTATATAATACTTATGTTAAACACTGGGGGGATGACTTTTAGAAGTTTGATCCTTCCTGATGTTTAGTCAGCGGTTATATCATTTTACCTATAAGGGGTTTGTTCTCCTACATCCCTTGCTGACACTCTGTTATCACGTGACCAGCCCGCCCCGCCCTCGGCTTCACGGAGATGCGGCGGGCGGAATGAATGTAGTGTTTATGTGCCGCTGTCATGGCGACGGCGGATCACGTGGGGAGCGCCTACCCGGAAGTGTTTTCAATGAGAGGCGTTATCCCCTGTGCACTCGCCGATGATAGGCACAACGGCGGATCAGATGGTGGCTTCCTCCCGGAAGCACTCTGTATCCCATATGGCTTTAGCCAATTGCGGTCAGCCTACTTTTTCTGGTTCACTTAAAGATATCCAATGGGGGCCCTTTTCTCATAGTTTATGTAGAAGGGGCGGGATTTCATTCCCATGTTTTAGATATTGCACACACCTGGTATATGGCTTATATAAAGAAACTGATATGTTGGCTTCATTACATTTCGCTGAGGAAGTCCTTGCCTACGGACGATACGCGTGCGAGGGGCCATATGTCGTCAGGACAGCCATCTACCGGGTTTTATGCTTTTGTTACATGAACATCAGCTTAGCACAGGGCTTTCTGTGCCTTGCTTGTGAGTAACCTTTTTTTATATTCAATAAATCAAGTGTTTTATATGGAGAGCACTATGTATTTTTTGGAATTTTGCATGTAACTACGCAAACGTATGAGTTCGCTTTGGAAATACCGAGTGAGTGAGGATTGTGATTGAAGGATCATATGAGGACAGCCCTCTCATCTGTAACATTACCCTTGTTAAGGGACTGCTTATTTGACCTTCTGGTAAAACAGAGGTCCATGCTCTAAGGTGAGCGGCCTGTACATCTGGTGGCGGTTATACACGGAAGTGACTTCACTTGTGATCGTATTCAATCACCCTGTCTCACGACTAGAGGATCCTTCTATCTTCCTGTTGCTATACTCACCAATATCTTCCTACAATTCTGAACTTTTGTACTGTTTGGACGTTTTTATTTTTAATGCGATTTTAGCGCTGCACTGCTTTTTTCATATACGTTTCATTTAAGGATTTTTTATATATTGACCTTCAGTGTCCAGCAGCATTGTGATAGGATTGGTTTTGCGCTGTCTGGTTCTTTCTACTACTCTTTAGCAAGGCAGGATGACCCCCCCCACCCCTTCAACCTCTGCAGCAATGCTGGCAGCACTCATACTATTCCCAAAGACAACCACTGGATATGACGCTGAGCGCATGCACTCAACTTCTTTGGTCGACCATGGTGTGGTCTGTTCTGAGTGGAACCTGTCCAGTTAAACTGCTGTATGGTCTTGGCCTCTGTGCTGCAGCTCAGTTTCAGGGTCTTGTCAATCTTCTTATAGCCTAAAGCCCCATACACACGGTCGGACTTCTATCGGACTTTTCCGTGATTTTTTGTCCAAACGGAGTTGGTCGGGAACACCCATAGCATACACACGCTCGGACTTTTCTGCAAACTTTCCCAAAACGTTTTGCAACATCACGTGGTTTTTCTGCTCTTTTCTGCTCTTTACCGCCACCCTTTGGTCAACTTCTGCTATTGTTGGTTGATTTTAACATTAGTTGTTTTATCAATCGGACAAAAGTCTGATGGTTTTCTGTACACACGGTCGGACTTTGCTCCATCGGACTTTTGTTGGGCAAAAGTTTGTCCGTTTGCAGACCCAACTTTTGTCCGATGAAAACAAGAAAAAAGCAAAAAAAGTTTGTCCGATCGAGCGTACACACGGTCGGATTGTTGGTCCAACTTGCTCAAAATGAAGTTTGTTGGCCAAAAGTCCGACCGTGTGTACGGGGCATTAGCCATCTTTATGTAGAGCAACAATTCATTTTTTTCAGATCCTCAGGGAGTTCTTTGCCATGAGGTACCATGTTGAAATTCCAGTAACCAGTATGAGAGAGTGAGAGCGAGAACACAAAATTTAACACACCTGTGGTCTTGTAACACTAACGAGTTGCATGACCCCGGGGAGGAAAAATGGCTAATTGGGCCCAATCAGAATACTTTCACTTAAGGCTCTTTCACACGGGACGGATCCGTGCAGATCCGCCCCATGAAGCTCCGCTTGCTCAGCGGGGAACGCTCCGTTGATCCCCGCTGAGCCGGCCGATGACTGGGCGGTCCCCGCACACTGTGCGGGGACCGCCCTGTCAGAGTACCGCTCTCCCCTATGGGGGGATCGGATGAACACGGACCATCTGTCCGTGTTCATCCGATCCGCTCCACCGACGGATGGAAAAATAGGGTTTTCCTCCGTCACACTTTGGCGGAGCGTAGCGGGTCGGATGTCAGCGGACATGTCACCGCTGACACACGTGGCTCCATAGGGCTACATGGAGCATCCGTTCAGGTCCGCCTAAAAAACTGACAGGCGGACCTGAACGGACCGTCCGTGTGAAAGGGGCCTTAGGGGTGTACTCACTTTTGTTGCCAGCGGTTTAGACATTAATGGCTGTGTGTTGAGTTATTTTGAGGGGACAGCAACTTTACACTGTTATACAAGCTGTACACTCACTACTTTACATTGTAGCAAAGTGTAATTTCTTCAATGTTGTCACATGAAAAGATATAATAAAATCTTTACAAAAATGTGAGGATATATACTTTGAAACTGACGCATTCCAATGTGTTAATTTCACATACAATGATGGTTAGGTTTTTTTTTCTGAACTGTGATGCCACTTCTCAGCTTTGCAGTATTACACCTTTACTAAACACTTCAGGGTTGTGAGATTATAAAACAACACTTCACCTGTAAATAATGTGCAACAATATAGTCACACACTGGTCACAGTGAAAGCAATGGAGAGCTGAGGTCAAAGAAACTATCATACCTGTGACAATGCATTTTAGTTTGTTCTTTATATAGAACAAATACTCAGCTTTGTATGGTTTTATCTTTTCTCTTTTTTTCTTTAAAATGTAAATAAATCATTTTTATAGTTGATTGTGCAAGTAATTACTCACTCCTTTTCCACATTTTGTACTTTGTACTGTTACAATCTAAAAATTGAAAGGGATAACTGAGTTCATGTCACCAATTTAGAAAAAAAGTACAAAATGTTAAAGTAAGGCCCCTTTCACACTGAGGCGCTATTGCGCTAAAAATAGCGCCTGCAATGCGCCCCAAAAAAGCCGCTCAATTGTATCCAGTGTGAAAGCCCGAGGGCTTTCACACTGGAGCGTTGCTCTTGATGGAGGGTCAAAAAACTCCTGCAAGCCGCATCTTTGAGGCGCGATAGGAGCGGTAAAAATGCCGCTCTTATAGCGCCCCTGCCCATTGAAATTAATGGGGTAGCGCCTCCAAAACACCGCAAAGAGGCGTTATTGCGGGCGTTTTTAACCCTTTTTCGCCCGCTAGCGGGGGTTAAAATCCCCCCCCCCGCTAGCGCCCGCAAATCGCGGCAAAAAATACGGTATGACGGCGCTAAAAATAGCGCCCCGCTATACCGCCAGCGCATCCAGCGCTTCAGTGTGAAAGTAGCCTTAAAGAAAACATCTTCATACATACAAAAATTGGGTACAAATAAGAAAAGGAAAATCCTTAATTGTGTAAGTACTTGTCCCCTTGGCTATGAAATTTCTATATAAGCTCTGGTGCAATTGGCTACCTTGTGTAATTTGTGGCGTTCATCTATTTGAATTTGAGACCCCTTTCACACTGGGGCATTTTTCAGGCGCTTTAGCATTAAAAAAAGCGCTTGTAAAGCACCTGAAAGAAGCCTCATCTGCAATCCCAATGTGAAAGCCAGAGTGCTTTCACACTGATGTGCTGCGCTGGCAGGGTGTCAAAAAAGTCCTGCAAGCAGCTTCTTTGTAGGGATGAGCTTCGTGTTCGAGTCGAACATACGTTCGACTCGAACATCGGCTGTTCGATCGTTCGAAGATCGAACGATTTGGGCCGTTCGCGCCAAATTCGAGTGACGCGAACGGCCCACAATGCACTACGCCATCGCAGTGTCATCCAGGCGCTGTGATTGGCCAAGCATGCACTGTGACCCCGCATGCTTGGCCAATCACAGCGCCGGCAGCGAGGAGAGCAATGATTGGCCACAGGCAGGATGCCTGTGGCCAATTATTGCTGAGGGGGTTTAGTACACGCCCCACACTATAAAAGGCCGCCAGCACGGCGGCCTTGTGTAGTGTGTTCCGGAGCAGGGAAAGAGAAGCATAGGCAGGGACAGTGTCATTATTTTTCCTTTACTAATCCTGGATTCCTTGTGTTTAGGGACAAATAAGGATAGGTAGGGAGAGTGTCAGTGACAGTGTGCTATTCTGTGCTAATCCTTGTTTGTAGGGACAGAGAGGTACAGTGAGGGAAAGTGTCAGTGTGCTATTTTGTGCTAATCCTTGTTTGTAGGGACAGAGAGGTACAGTGAGGGAAAGTGTCAGTGTGCTATTCTGTGCTAATCCTTGTTTGTAGGGACAGAGAGGGACAGTGAGGGAAAGTGTCAGTGTGTTCCATCTCTGTGCTAATCCTTGTTTGTAGGGACAGAGAGGTACAGTGAGGGAAAGTGTCAGTGTGCTATTCTGTGCTAATCCTTGTTTGTAGGGACAGAGAGGGACAGTGAGGGAAAGTGTCAGTGTGCTATTCTGTTCTAAACCAATCTTGCTGAACCATATTTTCAATCCTTGAGTTTAGGGACAGACAGGTACAGTGAGGGAAAGTGTCAGTGTGCTATTCTGTTCTAAAACTATTTTGCTGAACCATATTTTCAATCCTTCAGTTTAGGGACAGAGAAGGACACTCGTAGAAATTATCAGTGTGCTATTCTGTGCTAAATCTTGTTTGTAGGGAGGGACAGAGTAGGACAGTGAGGAAAAGTGTCAGTGTGCTATTCTGTTCTAAAACTATTTTGCTGAACCATATTTTCAATTCTTGTGTTTAGGGACAGAGAAGGATAGGCAGGGGACAGTGTCAGTGTCATTGTTGCTAAGCCTCCTGCACAGTATACACCTGAAGGTAGCCCTTATTGCTCTTTTTCCCATCTCCCTGCAGGCCATCCATTAAAATGTCTGGAAGGCAACCAAGGAGAGGCAGACAGTCAGGAGGCAAAAAAAGAGGGCAAGCAGGATCTGTGTCTGGGGGCAACAGTGCTGGTCGTGGACGCGGTGCATTGTCATCAGCACATGGCCATGGGACACGCTTGTCCTTGTTTTCGGCAGCTGGACATGTTGAGCCACATCATGCCGAAGACTTGGTAGAGTGGATGACCAAGCCCACCTCATCCTCCTCATCCTCTCTCACCCAGGCTCAGGGTACTGGCAAAGCAGCTGCCAAAGCGTCCTCTTCTCTGGTATCATTATCTTCATTAGTCAATCCTTCCCTAGACCCACCATGTCCTCCTCCTGAGGAGTCCCCCGAACTGTTTGAGCACAGTGTTGGGTACATGCTCCAGGAGGATGCCCAGCGTTTGGAAGGATCTGATGATGATACCCAGCTAGAGGAAGGCAGCAGCGTGAGAGCAGAGAGAGGGGATGCTCAAGAAGGACACCAATCTGGCAGTCATGCTCCAGCATACTGCCAGATTGGCTCCAGTGATGAGGAGGGAGGGGATGATGAGGTCACTGACTCCACGTGGGTGCCTAATAGGAGAGAGGAGGAGGAGGATGAGGAGGAGGCACATCTCCAACGAGGCAGGATGCCCTTGACTGGCCAGCGTATGGGAGGAGGAGGGAGGAGGGAGGAGGGAGGAGGAGGAGGAATACCTAGGGGCAAGGTCAGACTTGGACACCTTCCCCACTGAAAATCCTCTGGCTTACTGGGTCTTGAGGATGGATCACTGGCCAGAGCTTGCACAGTATGCAATTGAGCTACTGGCCTGTCCTGCATCCAGCGTTCTTTCAGAACGCACATTCAGTGCTGCTGGAGGATTTGTCACGGATCACAGGGTGCGCCTGTCCACCGACTCGGTTGATCGACTGACTTTCATCAAGATGAACCAGTCTTGGATCACCACCAGCTACCACACACCAGATGCTGATATAACAGACTAATTGATTTTAAAATGTCACATCCCTTCAAGACTGATGCTGAGTGCCTGTGCTGTTATGTTGACTGGCTATCCTCCTCCTTCGAGTCCTCAATGATACGATTGATGATGATAGCTTGGAAGATCATTTTGGTTTATGGGTGCCGCCACCAGTGGCTAAGGCCCAATTTTTCAGCCCCTGTTTAACAGGGGTGTGTAATTACAATTTTTGATGCAATGCTTTGCAACAGGCCTCATTGCTGTGCTCCAAGTACAGTATCTGTGAGGGGTTGCAGTGTTGTGCCACCAGTGCCTAAGGCCCAATTTTTCAGCCCCTGTTCAACAGGGGCATGCAATTATAATTATTGATCTAATAATTCACAGCAGGGCCCATTGCTGCGCCCACCAAGAGTAACTGTCAGGCCTTACAGTGTTGTGGCACCAGCACCACCATCAAAGGCCCAATTTTTAGTACCACTGATCAACAATTATATGTTATTACAATTCCTGATATAATAGTTGACAGCAGGGCGTTCCAGCACCCACCAAGAGTAACTGTGAGTGCTTACAGTGTTGTGCCAACACCAACACCTAAGGGGCCAATTTCTGCAGTGTATATACGGCAGGTCCCTACTTTCAAACATCCAACTTACAAACGACTACTACTTGCAAACGGAAGAAGACAACAGGAAGTGAGAGGAAATCTACCCCTTGGAAGGAAAATTCTCTCCTGTAAGAATTAATATGGGAGAAAGGTGTCTCCTCTCTACTGATGCTTTATCACCAATCCTTGTTTCAATAAAAACACCACATTTCAAAATCAGTTGTCATTGGGACGCAAAGTGAGGTGAAATGTTATGAACAGGGGCACAGACAGCAAAACAAATGTTACAGGGGTGATAACCCTTCCCTATGTTTTCCAAAAAGCAAAAAAATTGGTATTTGGGCTGGAGCTACACTTAAACAATATAGCTGATCAAAATTACAAACAGATTCTACATAAGAACAAACCTACAGTCCCTGTCTTGTATGCACCGCCTGTATACGGCTGTTCAGAGTATATAGGGCCTTTTTTATTTTGTGTGCGGGGTTCCCCTTAATATCCATACAAGACCCAAAGGGGCTGGTAATGGGCTGGGGTAGGGGGGGGGGGGGGTTGATGGGGTAGCTATGCCCTTTTTCCTAAAGATTTTCATCCATATTACCGGGACCAGACATTGCATTAAAGCCGCAAGCAGTTTTAAATGGCTTTTTTCCCTTTAGAAATGTTATTTTGTGCAGGGACAGTTCTAAACACGGGAAACACGTGGCACTTCACAGGCATACATTAGACACCCCCCAGGTACAATATTTAAAGGAATATTTGACTTTTTTTTTTTCACTTTATGCATCATTAAAATGACTGCTCCCGGAAAACGTCCGTTTTTAAAACTTCTTTTTGCATTGATACATGTCCCCTGGTGCAGAAGCCGGGTTCCCAAACTCTGTTTCGGACAATAACATGGATAATAGTCGTTATAATTAGCACTTTAGAATCCGAACGTTCGCATCCATTGTATTTAATAGGGTTCTAATGTTCGTGCGAACTTTCGGTCCGTTCGCGGGTTCTGGTGCGAACCGAACCCGGGGGTGTTCGGCTCATCACTACTTCTTTGCAATGCTTTAGGAGTGGTGAATACACCACTCCTAAAGTTCCCCTTCCCATTGAAATTACTGTAATGGGAAACGCCTGCAAAGCACCTTGGCAGCGGCGCTTTGTGGGCGCTTTTAACCCTTTATTCGGCCACTAGCGGGCAAAAGCGCCCCGCTAGCGCTCAAAAAACGCTGGTAAAGCGCCGCTAGTTTTAGCGGCGCTTTACCAGCATTTTTCAGGCACTGGCAGTGTGAAAGGGCTCTTAAAGCACTCGGGCTTTCACATTGGGATTGCAGATGAGGCTTCTTTCAGGCGCTTTACAGGCACATTTTTTATCGCTAAAACACCTGAAAAACGCCCCAGTGTGAAAGGGGTCTAAGGCGTCAGATATTTTAGAATAAACACACCCTAAAGTTTGCTAGAGAACATATATATACATATATATATGTAGCGGTCTCACCCCCTCTTTTTGGTCTAGGGGTATGTTGTACTTGAGGGTGAGATGCGCTACGGCCCATGTCCTCCCCATTGCAGCGGGTGAGGTGAAGGCCAGTACCAGTTATTCTTCTCGGGCCTGTGTGTTTCTATTCACAACCAAGTCTTGCTGTGCTGACACTCCCCTTCACTCCCATTAACCAGAGTTCCACACACCGATAAGGATCCAACACTTGTTTTATTGTAACACACAATAAACAGTTCTTAGTCAGCCAACTAGTTGAGATCCATAAACAGTTCAACACGGTGGGGTGAGCAGGTCGAGGCACTGTCCTAATGATAAAACTAAACCACTGTGGTTTCACCAGCGGTTGCTATAGCCATTGGCTAGAGAGAGGAACTTGAAACTTGTGAATCTCTACCAGCAACTCTGAAGAACATGAATTGGAGTACCTTCGCTGTGTTGTGGCCCCTATCAGGGGGAAGATGTCCCTCCAAGGGAGTTACCAGAGGCCCCTCCGTCACCGGGTTGATGCTGCTCCAGACTCTTCAGACGGGTAACCCCTCCGGCCTCCTCACCTCAGACATGGGCCCCATCCACCTCAGGGTCCCTCGGACTCATCCGCCCTTGAGGAGCCCAGTCGAAGTCACTGGGCCCCAGGCCTCCGGTGTAGTACCTCACCCCAGGCTTAAGGTGCCTGGGATGGATGCCAACTCCGCTCCGACCAGGCCTAGGGCACCTGGGCCGGAACCCCTAGATCACCCGCACCCAGGCCTAAGGTGCCTGGGCACGCGCTCGAGAAGAAGACCTCGTGGCGAGGGCGTCTCTCCCCTTTATCCCCTCCCGTGATGCCACAGCAGGTTCTCCGCCCCCGCTGTACCACCGCCGGAACGGGACAAAAAGGACAGCTCTGCGGCAGTGATTCTACCTCGACCTGTGGGAACACCGCCACCCCAGGCCAAGGAGAATAATACACCACCAAAGTCCTCCACGACTGAAAGTGGTCTAAATCCTCTATGATTTACACACACCTGGGTCATGCTACCACCCAGGTGTATCCCCCTAAATTTAGACCCCCGCTACATATATACAGTCATGCTCGCAATTGTTGGCACCCCAGAAATTTTTCCAGAAAATCAAGTATTTCTCACAGAAAAGTATTGCAGTAACACATGTTTTGCTATACACATGTTTATTCCCTTTGTGTGTATTGGAACAAAACAAAAAAAGGGAGGAAAAAAAGCAAATTGGACATAATGTCACACAAAACTTCAAAAATGGGCTGCTCAAAATTCTTGGCACCCTGAACTTTAATATTTGGTTGCACACCCTTTGGAAAAAATAACTGAAATCAGTCGCTTCCTATAACCATCGATAAGCTTCTTACACCTCTCACCCGGAATTTTGGACCACTCTTCCTTTGCAAACTGCTCCAGGTCGCTCTTATTGGAGGGGCGGCCTTTTCCCAACAGCAATTTTAAGATCTCTCCACAGGTGTTCAATGGGATTTAGATCTGGACTCATTGCTGGCCACTTTAGAGCTCTCCATCGCTTTGTTGCCATCCATTTCTGGGTGCTTTTTGACGTATGTTTGGGGTCATTGTCCTGCTGGAAGACCCAAGATCTCGGACCCAAACCCAGCTTTCTGACACTGGGCTCTACAGTGCGACCCAAAATCCTTTGGTAATCCTCAGATTTCCTGATGCCTTGCACACATTCAAGGCACCCAGTGCCAGGGGCAGCAAAACAACCCCAAAACTTCAATGAACCTCCACCATATTTCACTGTAGGTACCGTGTTCTTTTCTTTGTAGGCCTCATTCCGTTTTTTGGTAAACAGTAGAATGATGTGCTTTACCAAAAAGCTCCATCTTGGTCTCCTCTGTCCACAAGACGTTTTCCCAGAAGGATTTTGGCCTTACTCAAGTCCATTTTGGCAAACTGTAGTCTTGCTTTTTTATGTCTCTGTGTCAGCAGTGGGGTCCTCCTGGGTCTCCTGCCATAGCGTTTCATTTCATTTAAATGTCGACGGATAGTTTGCGCTGACACTGATGTTCCCTGAGCCTGCAGGACAGCTTGAATTTCTTTGGAACTTGTTTGGGGCTGCTTATCCACCATCCCGACTATCCTGCGTTGCAACCTTTCATCAATTGTTCTCTTCCGTCCACGCCCAGAGAGATTAGCTACAGTGACATGGGTTGCAAACTTCTTGATAATGTTGCGCACTGTGGACAAAGGCAAATCTAGATCTCTGGAGATGGACTTGTAACCTTGAGATTGTTGATATTTTTCCACAATTTTGGTTCTCAAGTCCTCAGACAGTTCTCTTCTCCTCTTTCTGTTGTCCATGCTTAGTGTGGCACACACAGACACACAATGCAAAGACTAAGTGAACTTCTCTCCTTTTTATCTGCTTTCAGGTGTGATTTTTATATTGCCCACACCTGTTACTTGCCCCAGGTGAGTTTAAAGGAGCATCATATGCTTGAAACAATCTTATTTATCCATAATTTTTAAAGGGTGCCAAGAATTTTGAGCAGCCCATTTTTGAAGTTTTGTGTGACATTATGTCCAATTTGCTTTTTTTCCTCCCTTTTTTTTGTTTTTTTCCAATACACACAAAGGGAATAAACATGTGTATAGCAAAACATGTGTTACTGCAATACTTCTCTGTGAGAAATACTTGATTTTCTGGAAAAATGTCTGGGGTGCCAACAATTTCGAGCATGACTGTGTGTATATATATATATATATATATATATATATATATATACAAACCATATCAAAAAGACCAAGATCAAAAACATGACACGTGCAAAATGAATATAATAGTGAACTTAATTGGAAAACAGTGAAAACTTACCGATCCAGCCGCCCAGTCAGTGAAACTCTTCCCAAACAGGAACTGTCTCTGTTTCACACTAAGGCCTCATTCACACAGGCACAAACTGTTCTATACACCCACACGGGAGGCACAGGTGCTCTGTGCAGCTGCGTGCAAGCAGCCCATTATAATCAATGACAGGTGGAAGGCTTGTGGATCAGAATGCAATCGGGAATGTGAATGAGGCCTTAAAAACCCACTTTATCACCTGAAACAACTTGACAAATCAGCTGCTTGACGTATGTGCACTTAGTATGGACTAATTAGTATCCATGCCACAAAAAAAGGCACAAACCTATTTCACTTGTAGTAAATTGGGCCAATAAATTTATATACTTTTATTTATTTAGACGAAATGGTATAACAAATCCATTTAGCAGAGACACCAAGGCATTGTGCACATTAAATGTCCTACACAAACTCACAAAAAAAGGGAAAACTAAAGGCATCAGACTGGTGTAGGCATTGTTCAAGACATTTAGGTCAACAAAGCTTCCTGTGTACACAACTGGAGTATAACATTTATTCACATATCTTCTAATTTTAGGGGAAAAACTAATTCAGAACCCCAGTGGGAAGAAGAAACTGGGGGGTCCACCCTTCCTCCTGGCCCAGTTCTCGGAGGATCCCGTCACCTCCAGAAAAAGGAAGAGGTACCCAGCCTACCTCACCCCAGTTTATGGTTGGAAAGCTAGTGATGTTTGGTCTTTGTAAAAGAAATGCGGAGTCCAAATTTTTCAATACTTTTCCTCTGTTCCTTCAAAATCATTATTATTGGATCTCAGTAATGAAAGCAAGCAAGTGAATCCTGTTGGGATGTACAGTGCTTTTCCATAATGATGAAATGCAAGCTTTTAAATAAAGCTTTTAGTAAATGCTTCAATAAATAATTTTTGTACTTCTTATTGGAGAGTGGCATATCAAGAAAAAAGTAGGCAGCTGAGTTTCCTCCAAGGGACACTCGTGTTATCGTTTTTATCATCTGTTCCACCGTGGTCCAGTAGTCCCTCAGTTTAGGGCATTCCTTAAATAGGCATTAATGACCCCTCTGATTCTCAGCATCGCCAGCAAGTGTTCGGGGTCTGTTGGAACATGCAATGAAGTTCTTCCGGTGCCCTGCATCATCTCGTAAAGAACTTGTAACCTCCCTATTGGTATCTACTGGCCAGGGATGCTTTGTCTTCTTGTCCTTTTAACAATATTTTTTCTTGGGGTGTTTTCAGAAACCTATAATCACCTTCTGCATATACCTATAAAAATATAATAATTCCAAGCTGCATAGGATAACGGGTGTAAATCTTTCACCTCTGGCATGTGCAACATCTTGCAGTCAGAGCGTATCCTAATAAATTTTACTTTAATCTCGAGAAGAAAAGTGTTCCTCTGTTTACATTGAAGTCCCCTCTCTAGAGAGGTGATTACTTTGTGGATAAATAGCTTTGCCTATCTAAGCAGTAGGCCCTTGTTTTGGGGGATCATTACCACAAGTTACTGAAGCTTAATGAATCGCCTGTCATTATCATAGGCTCCAAGCTGTGAGGGCGCAGCTTGACTGCCAGACCTCGGGGTAAACTAAAGAACTTAGAACACTAATGCTGCTTCTTGGTGCATGAGAAAGCCATAGCACGGGCGTTTCTACTTCCTGTTGGGGAAAATTTCAAAATGGGTGTGGGAATGTCTGACAATTATCTCTCATTTCTGGAAAGTGTACAATTGTTTGCTTCAGCGACTCATCATCTGCCTGCCACAGCATGCATTTCCACATAAACGTTGCTCTTATTTGGTTGTCAGACTTCTAAAATAATTTACAGAGAGACTTTGGTGATGTACTAGATGTAAAAAAATCCTACACAGTATTATTCTGGTGCCTTGTGGAGCACTATAAGAACAGTCAGGAAAATTGGGCAATAAATACTTATTTGTATTGTATATGTGACCTATAATACATATTTAAAGTGGTTGTAAAGGCAGAAGGTTTTTTATCTTAATGCATTCTATGCATTAGGATAAAAAGCCTTCTGTGTTCAGCAAAAACCCTCATGAGGACGGCTTGGTCCCCCTAAAACTTACCTGAGGTCCCTGAGGTGTCCAGCAATGTCCATGAGTAACTCCGAGATTCTCTTTCCTGATTGGCTGAGACACAGCAGTGGAGCCATTGGCTCCCGCTGCTGTCAATCAAAGTCAGCAAGCCAATCAGGGAAGAGAGAGGGCGGGACTGAGTCGGGGCTCCATGTCTGAATGGATACAGGAAGCTGTGACTCCACTTGGGTGCCCCCAGAGCAAGCTGCTTGCTCTGGGGGCACTGAAAAAGGAGGGAGGAGCCAGGAACACAGAAGAGGGGCCCGAGAAGAGTAGGATCAGGGCTGCTCTGTGCAAAACCACTTCAACAGAGCAGGTAAGTGTAACATGTTTGTTATTTTTATAGGAAGAAAAACGAGACTTTACAATTACTTTAACTCTGAACTTTCAGGAAAAATTTAATTCCTTTAGGTGAACTATATACACTATTTCTTTGCACTGTAATCTCCTTTCTTACACTTAGGCCTCACACAGGCGTACAACATTGTGCCAACCCATGCAAGGGTCGTGTTTATCCAAACAGGGATGTCAGATGTTGTGTGTATCCCCATGCAGGCAGTCTCATTCATGTCAATTGCCATGCAGGTAAACAAGGCCCTCGCATAGGTGCACATTGTTGTAGGCCCATGTAAATGAGGTCTTAGTTTACACATGCAGCAGCCTCCTCAGCACCTGTTTAAACCCTAAATAGCCCACACAACTGTACCACAACCCCATGCATTGTATACAGTTGCAAGGTAGTGTCAGCACAGCCCCATTTAATTGAATGGGTCACATTTAATGATGGTACTGCTTGCTGAATGTGACAGGGGTTATAATTTTTGCAGGGGCATGTAAACAATCCCATCCGGCCTTTGAAGCTCAAGGTGGGGGTGGTAAAACCATGGCACAAGAACGTATTGGTTTTTTTACGGCTGTAGTGCCCTGCCCTAAACTGGATACATTTTCATTTTTGGCTCTGCTGTACTCAGCTGAGCAGTAATCTATTTTCTACATCTAGTCAGGTCTCCCTAAGTCTTGTGGTTGATTTCTCTTGCCTGTCACTGGAGGAAGCTTCCAGATAATAGAGTAGGACAGTTAGCCACTGGGTTATACATATTTATCTTACCTCAGCCAATCCCTGGGAGGGGTGCCCAGAAGGTGGCTGGAAGAAGATAAATGTTTGGGGTGGGCTGTTCAGAGCTCTCTTCTCCTAAGGCCTCTGGCATAGGAAGCAGCCTGTGATACTGATGAGCTGTGGCTGTTAAGCCTCACCATGTACTTGGCTGAGGGCCTGAAGAAACCTGGATTTAAAGATATTTTCTGGAAGACATTAACTTGGGGAGTTGGGCTGGAGAAGGACCCCTTTTCCCTAAAGAGTGTCAAATGGAAGCTGGTTGGAGACAGCTTTTCTTTGACATTGTGAGTAGGACCTTTTCATCCAGGTCTCCAGGTGTGCTGGCGATTTGGAGGATAGATATTAGATGTTGCTGTAGGGACTGTGACTGCTCTCATAGTCTCAGGGAAGTTAGTTGTTTCCTTATCTACATCCAGAAATACTTAAGGCTACTACTACTGTAACCGAGCGATCACGGGCACGAGAGGCAGAACATCTGTTCGGCCGTTCGCCAAATTTCGAACAATATGGACCGTTCGTGCCAAATTCGAGTGGCGCGTCACGGCCCATAATTCACTGCGTCATCGCAGTGCATTGCTGGCTGATGATTGGCCAAGCATGCGCTATGACCCGCATGCTTTGCCAATCACAGCGCCGTCAGTACAGAGAGCCGTAATTGGCCAAAGGAAGGGTGCCTTTGGCCAATCATGGCTCAGGGGAGTAGGTACACGCCCCACACTATATAAGGCCGCCTGTGTGTCGGCCTTGTGTAGTGTGTTGCGGCGCTGTGACTTGTAAAAGTCTGAGAGAGATAGAGAGAGAGTCAGAGTGTCATTTAATTTCAGTTAGATAGAGCAGGCAGGCGATTCAGGTAGCTGCAGTCAGTGTATTTAGTATATATATGCATCCTAGAAGGTGTGTGTGTGTGTGTGTGTGTGTGTATACAGTATATATATATATATATATATATATATATATATATATATGCACACTGTATTCAGTTTAGCTAGATCTCACTTCAGAGTGTTTCTGTTATTCTCGCTGCAGTATATTAAGTCAGTGTAGTGTATACACTGGCCTCAGTGTGCACGTAAAGCTTGCTGCAGACTATTGCTTTTCTATTACTGATAGAACAAGCAGTTGATTGAGCTAACCTGCAGTTTCTTAAGTCAGTGTAGTGTATACTGGCCACAGTGTGCACGTAAAGCTCACTGCAGACTAATGCTTTTCTATTACTGATAATACAAGCAGTTGATTGAACTAACCTGCAGTTTCTTAAGTCAATGTAGTGTATACTGGCCACAGTGTGCACGTAAAGCTCACTGCAGACTATTGCTTTTCTATTACTGATAATACAAGCAGTTGATTGAGCTAACCTGCAGTTTCTTAAGTCAGTGTACTGTATACTGGCCACAGTGTGCAGCTAAAGCTGACTGCAGACAATTCCTTGTGTACCTACCTATTCCAATACATCAAATAAAGTATGTCTGGAAGGCCAACAAGGAGAGGCAGACACACACAGGCCAATAAAAGAGGGCAAGCAGGCTCTGTGTCTAGAGGCAACAGTGCTGGTCTTGGACATGGTGCATCCTCATCAGCACGTGGCTGTGGGGCACGCTTGTCCATTTTTTCGGCAGCTGGCCGCGTTGAGCCGCAACATGCTGAAGAGTTGGTAGAGTGGATGACCAAGCCGTCCTCATCCTCCTCATCCTCTCTCACCCAGCCTCAGGGTACTTTGTCTGCCATAGCGGCCTCGGCTCAATGGCATCAGTCACTCCTTCCCTAGCCCCACCATGTCCTGAGTAGTCCCCCGAACTGTTTGACCACAGTGTTGGGTACATGCTGCAGGAGGATGGGCAGCGTTTTGAAGGCTCTGATGATGGTACCCAGCTTGAGGAAGGCAGTAACATGAGCCCAGAGGGGGTGCCCAACAAGGACAGCAAACTGGCAATCATGTTCCCCCAGCTGCAGCATACTGCCAGGTTTGCTCCAGTGATGAGGAGGGAGGGGATGATGAGGTCACTGACTCTACGTGGGTGCCTGATAGGAGGAGGAGGAGGCACATCTCAAACAAGGCAGGATGCCCTCCAGGGGCCAGCTTAAGGGCAGCCAACCAACTGCATCACACCGCAGAGCTCCGCATGTGCAGGGCGCATTTGGTGTGGGCCTTTTTTGAGACGTGTGCAGCAGATCGCACCTTTGCTTTTTGCAACATGTGTCTGAAGCGTATCTCGCGTGGCCAAAACAGCAGTCGCTTGGGCACCACATGCTTGACCAGACATATGTCGACCTGCCATGCAGTCCGTTGGCAAGCGTACATAAAAGACCCACACCAAAGAACAAAGTAGACCTCTCCTTGCTTCTCGTCAGCTGGGATCTCCAACCCCACTATACCTTCAGTCCTCTCAGAAACCTGCACTGAGAGAAATGAAGGTGTAGAATTAGGTGTGTCACTGCCAAGTACTTGCGGGCAATCTGCTATCGGTACACCAACGTCAGATTGTACCAGGCAAATTTCCCTACCCCAGCTGCTGCACCGCCGAAAGAAGTTCGCTCCCAGCCATCCACATGCCCAGCGGTTGAATGCTAGCTTGGCTAAATTGCTAGCACTTCAACTGCTGCCTTTTCAGTTGGTAGACTCTGCCCCCTTCCATGAGTTTGTTGAATGTGCGGTTCCTCAGTGGAAGGCTCCCAAACGCCACTTTTTTTCACGGAAGGTGATTCCGGTTCTCTACCGGCATGTGGAAGGCAATGTCTTGGCCTCGCTGGACAGGGCGGTCAGCGGTAAGGTGCATATTACTGCTAACTCATGGTCCAGCAGGCAGGGACAGGGATGTTACCTATCTTTCACGGTGCATTGGGTGACTCTGCTGGCAGCTGGGAAGGATGCAGGACAGGGTGCAGTAGTGTTGGAGGTTGTTCCGCCACCACGCCTCCAAAATGCTTCTAGTGGTGATTCTGACACATCTCTCTCCTCCACCCCCTCCTCTTCTTCTTCCTGTGCTGATATGTCCTCGGAACCAGCGGTGCTCCGTAGGCATTCAAGGGACTACGCAAGTACGCAGGCAAACAGATGCCATGCTGTGCTTGAGCTGGTGTGCTTGGGGGACAGGAGCCACACTGGAGCAGAGATTCTGTCAGCTCTGCAGGGGCAGGCTCAGAGGTGGTTGACGCCACACCAGCTTAAGCCAGGAAAGGTGGTTTGCGACAATGGCACCAACCTCCTCTCCGCCCTCCGACAGGGACAACTGACCCATGTGCCCTGTTTGGCTCACGTCCTTAACTTGGTGGTGCAGCGGTTCTTGGACAGGTACCCGGGCTTACAGGATGTCCTGAGGCAGGCCAGGAAAGTCTGTGTGCATTTCCGCTGGTCATATAATGCCAGTGCTCGGCTGGCTGACCTCCAAAAGGAATTTAACCTGCCCAAGAACCGCCTAATCTGTGATATGCCCACCAGGTGGAACTCAACGTTGGCCATGTTGCAGCGGCTACACACGCAGCAGAGGGCCATCAATGAGTATCTGTGCCAATATGGCACGAGGACAGGGTCAGGGGAGCTTGTTTTTTTTTTGCCACGCCAGTGGGTCATGATCAGGGATGCATGCACTGTCCTGGCACCATTTGAGGAGGCCACGAGGATGGTGAGCAGTGACAGTTCATGCATTAGTGACACTGTCCCTTTTGTCCACCTGTTGGAGCACACGCTGAGTGGAATAATGGACAGGGCACTTGAGGCAGAACAGAGGGAGGAAGAGGAGGACTTCCTTACCTCTCAAGGCCCCCTTTATCCAGACAGTGTTCCTGCTGGCCCGCCTATCACACAAGAAGAGGACGAGGAGGAGGATGAGGAGGTGGATTGTGTCAGCATGGAGGTGGAGCCTAGCACTCAGCATCAGCAGCAGTCTTCAAGGGATCAATTACAGTCCCAAGAAATCCATGGACTTGTATGTGGCTGGGAGGAGGTGGCTGCGGATCATGTCATCCTTAGTGATCCAGAGGACTCCGGACCGAATGCCTGAGCAAACCTACGCTGCATGGCCTCCCTGATCCTGCAAAGCCTGCGGAAGGATCCTCGTATTCGTGGTATCAAGGAGAGGGATCATTACAGGCTGGCAACCCTCCTTGATCCACGTTACAAAGGTAAGGTTGCGGTCCTTATCTTGCCGTCGCACAGGATGAAACACCTTCGGAGGCCTTGCAGAAAGGTATGTGCAATGCATTCCCAGAGCCTGGGAGGTTACAAATTCCTGGTCCTGGACAACATGTTGCTGAGGCTTCGGTCAGTCACAGAAGGAGCGGTGGAGAAGGTGACCGCCTGACCGATGCGTTCAGACAATTCTTTAGTCCGCAGCCCCAAGGTATGATCGGTTCCAGCAACCATCGCCAGCGTCTGTTTTACATGGTGCAGGAATACCTAGGGGCAAGATCAGACTTGGACACCTTTCCCATTGAAAATCCTCTGGGTTACTGGGTCTTGTGGATGGATCACTGGCCAGAGCTTGCACAGTATGCAATTGAGCTACTGGCCTGTCCTGCATCCAGCGTTCTTTCAGAACGCACATTCAGTGCTGCTGGAGGCTTTGTAATCGATCACAGGGTGCGCCTGTCCACCGACTCGGTTGATCGACTGACTTTCATCAAGATGAACCAAAAATGAATCAGTGTTGGATCACCACCAGCTACCAAGCACCTGATGCTGATGTAACCGAATAATTTTTTTTTGAATGTCAGATCCCTTCAAGACTGCCTATGCTGATGCTGAGTGACTATACTGTTATGCGGAGTGACGAGTGACTATCCTCTTCCTCCTCAATGATCATGCTGATAGCTTGTAAGAACATTTTTGGTTCTAGGCAACGCCACCAGTGGCTAAGGCCCAGTTTTTCTGCCCCTGTTTAAAAGGGGCATGTAATTACAATTTTTGCTGTAATACTTTGCAGCAGGGCTCATTCCTGCGCTCCAACTAGAGTTTCTGTGAGGGGTTGCAGTGTTGTGGCACCAGTGGCTAAGGCCCAATTTTTCTGCCCCTGTTTAACGGGGGCGTGTAATTACAATTTTTGCTGCTATACTTTGCAGCAGAGCTCATTCCTGCGCTCCAACTAGAGTTTCTGTGAGGGGTTTCAGTGTTGTGGTACCAGCACCAGTGGCTAAGGCCCAACTTTTCTGCCCCTGTTTAACAGGGGCATGTAATTACAATTCTTGATCTAATATTTCACAGCAGGGCCCGTTCCTGCGCCCACCAAGAGTAACTGTGAGGCCTTACAGTGTTGTAGCAACACCACCACACCATCCACCACCAAAGGCCCAATTTTTCCGACCCTGTTCAACAGGGGCATGTAATTTCAATTCTTGATCTAATATTTCACAGCAGGGCCTGTTCCTGCGCCCACCAAGAGTAACTGTGAGGGCTTACAGTATAGTGGCAACACCAACACCTAAGGCCCAAATTTCTGCAGAGTATATAGGGCAGGCCCCTACTTTCAAACATCCAACATACAAACGACTCCTGCTTGCAAACGGAAGGAGACAACAGGAAGTGAGAGGAAATCTACCCCTAGGAAGGGAAATTCTCTCCTGTAAGAGTTCCTTGTTTCACTAAAAACCTAAACTTTTCAAAATCCAATTGTCATTGGGACAGAAAGTGAGATGAAATCTTCTGAACAGGTGCACAGACAGCAAAACACATGTAACAGGGGTGATAACCCTTCCCTATGTTTTCCAAAAAGCTTAAAAATAGATTTTCTTGTTCATACATCACGGGACACAGAGCAGCATAGTCATTACTATGTGGGTTATATAGAATTACCTTCAGGTGCTGGCACTGGCAACTTCCAAAATAGGAAGTACCCTCCCCTATATAAGCCCCTCCCATCCGGGAGTACCTCAGTTTTTTGCCAGTGTCTAAGGTGTTGGCCAAGGTTAACATGTATTCATCTGGGCTTGTGTACAGGTTCTCTGGGCCTTAGCAAGCTATTCTGGATCCGACCAAAAAAGCTTCATAGCTAAACGGTCGGTACCCGGGCCTTGCAGAGAAGAGCAAGGTTTTGCCTGTAATGCCTCTCTTAGGAGGGCTGGACCCTGGGATCCAGAGCTCTGGTCATACCCAAAACCAAGAGGCTATCTGTGCAGGGTGCTATACAGGTCCAGGGGAGTGGAATCCTTGGGAACCCGGTCCCTGAAGGTCTAGTACAATGCCTGCCGTGAAAGGTGAAGTTTGGGCTTCTGTGGACCAAACAAAGTCCTGCGGCGGGGAAAAGGTAAGTGGGGGCCCCTCAGGAACTTGGTTCTATTGAGGGGACCCCCAAGCCTAATATGTCTTTCTGCCTGTTACCTAAAAGGTATTCCCGCTAATAGCTGTATATGCCTAAGAAATCCTAGAAATGTTTTTTCATAAAGGAAGTTTTAAAAACTGTAAACCTGGAAATGTTTTTCATAAAAAAAAAAAAAAAAGACAAAAGTGCGGTACCTGTGTTTGTCCACTAGAGGCCGCTGTGGAACGTCTTTTTTTCTTGGGACTATTCCTTCCATGGTGAAAGTCCAGGCAGATGAGTGAGCTCTCTATCAGGGAAGCTGCATTCCTCTGTCATGCTGCCAAGTAGTTTCCTTCCATCCCCGAGTCCTGGTGAAACAGGGACCCTGGCTCCTCTCCCTACAGGGCGCCAAGAGCGCACACGTGCACGCGCGCGCGCACACACGCTTTCTTTTTATAGATTTAGCTTCAAAAAGTGGGCGGAGCCTGGCGGATGACACGCTCTGTGCGCCCAGCGCTTCTGCGCATGTGCGGGCGTCCCAGCAAGATAAGATCAGTCCACGCTGCTTGCTATGGACACAGAGCATGAAAAGGAGCTGGTAGCATGGTATAGGGGCTTACAGCGGGCGGTTGATACAGGCATCCCCAGAAAGACGCATTAGTAGACACCCACTGATGTACATAGCAGCAGATTGCATTAGACTATTTCAGTAAGGGGTGTATTGCGGCTGGAATACCTCAGCTTTGAACTAAGGAATATGCCGCCTAAAAAACTCCGAGATATACCTCTCAGGAAGTGTAGGGGGTCTCCATCGGGCTCTGAGGATCTGGAGCAGTCATCTGCACCCTCCTCCCCTGAGAAATCAGAGGTTAATACCCATAAGGAACCCCCGGGAGTGCCAGGTACTGCGGCTGTCCTCAGTCCACCTGCTCCTGCATATATAACAGAGGAGGTTTTTTCCTCAACTCTGGAGGGATTGGAGCAGAGATTGGCAGCATTGATCGCTTCTTCTCTACAGGAAAGAAAGCGCGCCAGATCTCCATAACCTCCATTAGAGTGCCTGTTGGCAGAGCAACAGTCCCAGGAAGGGACCGACCTACCTGAAGGGGATCAGGAGGAGGTTAACTCTGTTTTTGAGGAATCGACAGTAGATGAACCATTTTCAGCATCACAGACTGAAAGATTGTGGGTCCAGACCCTAACTGACATGGTTCGATCTGCATTTAAAATGCCTCTTGTTGAACGATCAACTACTGCTGTCTCCTCATTGGGGTCGCTAAAAGCTCCCCAGGTTAATTGCTCCTTTCCAATACATCCATTATTGGAAGGACTTATATACCAGGACTGGGAACATCCTGATAAACTATTTGTTCCGCCTAAGAAATTTCCGGTGATCTATCCCATGGAGGAAAAGTTCACCCAGAGATGGAATGTTCCTACGGTGGATGCAGCCATCTCTTCTGTGAACAAATCACTGACATGTCCAGTAGATAATGTTCAAATGTTCAAAGATCCAGTAGATAAAAAATTGGAATCTTTATTAAAATCTGCTTTTTCCACAGCAGGGGCTGTTACACAGCCAGCAGTGGCAGCTATTGGGGTCTGACAAGCTTTAAAGGATCAAATGAAAATGGTCCTGAGGGATTTGCCAGACCAGCAGGCCCAGGCTCTGGCTGATCTGCCTAGAGCATTATGCTTTGCGGTTGACGCCATCAAGGATTCTATCCATCAGGCCTCCCGCCTCACGCTGTCTTTGGTACATATGCGTAGGCTTCTGTGGCTCAAAAACTGGTCTGCTGAAGCTCCCTGTAAGAAGCTCTTAGTTAGCTTCCCATTTCATGGGGAACGCCTTTTTGGCGAGGACCTGGATAAGTATATCCAGAAGATTTCCAGTGGTAAAAGTACTCTCTTACCGAGTAAGAAGAGGTCTAGGGGTCCATCTTTTAAGAGGACTACCTCTCCTATCCCTGCGACGTCTGCTACTAAGCAGTTCCGACGGCCTCCTCGGTCAAACTCAGGGGGTAAAAATCAGGGACAGTCACAGGGTAATAAGAAACCCTGGATCCGAAGGGGTACTAAACCAGCCTCCAAGTCAAGCCTATGAAGGGCTGCCCCCACTCAAACGGGTGGGGGGAAGACTTCAGTTGTTCGCAGAGACCTGGCGGGAGACGATCAAAGACAGATGGGTGCTCTCCGCAGTAACTCTGGGATACAAGTTGGAGTTAAAAGAGTCTCCTCCTTCCCATTTTATGTGGTCAGGCATGCCAAGAGACCCTCTGATAAGAGGGTCTCTCCTATTGGCGTTAGAACAACTATTGCTCCAAGGAGTAATTATGGAGGTTCCTATGGAAGAGTGGGGGTTGGGTTTCTACTGAAACCTTTTCACAGTCCCGAAGCCAAACGGGGACATAAGACCCATATTGGACCTAAAGAGTCTAAACAAATTTCTAAACGTCCGGTCTTTCCGGATGGAGTCGATCCGATCGGTCACCACTGCCCTACAAGGGGAGGAATGGTTAGCCTCGATCGACATCAAAGATGCTTACTTGCATGTTCCCATCTTTCCAGGTCATCAAAAATTTCTACGCTTTGCAGTAGAAGGGCGCCATTTTCAGTTCAGAGCCTTACCATTCGGTCTGGCCACAGCACCACGAGTGTTCACAAAAATTCTGGCCCCACTGTTGGCCGATCTAAGAACACGAGGTGTAACGATAATGGCATACCTAGACGACCTGTTGTTGATGGACCACTCAGTTGCCAAGCTAGAAGTGGTAATTGTCGATACAATCAAGTATCTAGAATCTCACGGTTGGGTCATCAACCTGGACAAGTCAGCCCTACAGCCAGTGAAAAACCTGGTATATCTAGGGCTACGGCTGGATTCAGACCAGAGGAAGATTTTCTTACCTCTAGACAAGGTATCCTCTTTGAGGGGCTTGGTCCGTCTGCTTTGTGCAAAAAGACAGCCGTCCATATGCCTGTGCATGAGGCTGCTAGGAAAGATGGTAGCATCATTCGAAGCTGTGCCATACGCCCAATTCCACTCAAGGAATTTACAGAGGGCCATATTGTCAGCCTGGAACGGAAAAATTCAGGCTCTAGACTTCCCGATGACTTTGTCCCCTTCCGCTCGGAAGAGTCTCTGCTGGTGGTTGATCCCCCAGAATCTCCAGAAGGGAAAACCCTTCAGTCCGATATCTTGGAAGGTGGTCACTACAGATGCCAGCCTTATAGGCTGGGGGGCAGTACTGGAGCAATGGTCTCTCCAGGGCAGATGGTCAAATGTAGTAAAAACCCTGCCCATCAATCTCTTAGAGATACGAGCAGCCCGGTATGCCCTAGTAGCCTGGACATCCAGACTCCAAGGGTCCCCTGTCAGAATTCAATCAGACAATGCCACAGCAGTGGCATATATCAATCATCAGGGAGGCACCAAGAGTCGTGCAGCCCAGAGGGAAGTAAGTCACATCCTGGAATGGGCAGAAAAGCATGTCCCATGTATATCAGCTGTCTTCATTCCAGGGGTGGAGAATTGGAAGGCGGACTTTCTGAGTCGCCAACAGTTATGCCCAGGGGAATGGTCCCTTCATCCCGAGGTCTTCCGAGCAATATGTCAGCGGTGGGGAACACCGGATGTAGATCTGCTAGCATCCAGATTCAACGCAAAGGTGGACAGATTTGTCTCCCGGACAAGGGATCCCCTCGCTTGCGGCTCGGATGCTCTGGTGTTCCCTTGGGATCAGTTCAGACTGATATATGCATTCCCTCCACTACAATTGTTGCCTCGACTCCTTCGCAGAGTCAGGTTGGAGAAGAAGCCGGTGATCCTGGTGGCTCCAGCGTGGCCCCGAAGGGCCTGGTACGCGGAGATCATCAAAATGTCTGTGGGGAGTCCTTGGACCCTTCCACGTCGTCCGGACCTGCTTTCGCAAGGACCGATATACCACCCTTCCTTACTAACTCTAAGTTTAACGGCCTGGCTATTGAATCCCACATCCTAAAGAAGAGAGGTCTCTCTAACTCTGTGGTATCAACGATAATCAATGCCAGGAAGCCTGTATCCAGGCAGATCTACTATAGAGTTTGGAAGGCGTACATCACTTGGTGCGAGGCCAGAAAATGGCATCCACGTAAGTACGTTATAGGCAGAATTCTGGACTTCCTGCAGTGGGCTGTAGACAGGAAGTTTGCCTTAAGTACTATCAAGGGCCAGGTTTCGGCCTTATCAATACTATTTCAAAGGCCCCTGGCTATGCATTCACTTGTCAAATCCTTTATGCAAGGGGTGACTCGTATTATTCCACCGATTAAAGCTCCCATATGCCCATGGGATCTAAATTTGGTTCTGTCGGTTCTGCAGAAGCAGCCGTTTGAACCTTTGCGGCACATTTCCTTGGTTCTACTCACCAGAAAATTGATATTTTTAGTAGCCATATGCTCGGCTAGAAGAGTGTCGGAATTAGCTGCCATGTCCTGTAAAGAGCCATATCTGGTTATCCATAAGGACAGAGTAGTATTACGCCCTCACCCAGCCTTTCTTCCTAAGGTGGTATCGAGGTTTCACTTGAACCAGGATGTGGTTCTTCCTTCTTTTTTCCCCAAACCAAGCTCGGTAGAGGAAAAGTTATTGCATTCTTTGGATGTAGTAAGAGCAGTTAAAGCTTATCTAAAAGCCACTGCTCAGATTCGTAGAACGGATTCTTTGTTTGTTCTGCCGGAAGGCCCCAGAAAGGGTCAGGCAGCATCAAAATCTACTTTAGCCAAGTGGATTCGACAGGTCATAATACAAGCCTATGGCTTGAGAAGTAGACCGCCTCCGTTCAAAGTTAGGGCGCACTCCACGAGAGCAGTTGGAACTTCATGGGCAGTGCATCACCAGGCCTCCCTGGCTCAAATTTGTAAGGCCGCAACATGGTCTTCAGTACACACGTTTACTAGGTTCTACCAGGTGGACGTTAGAAGTCAGGAGGGTGTCGCCTTTGGGCGCAGTGTGTTGCAGGCCGCAAAAGATCCTCATGCCTGATGGCGCCCAGCTTATGTATGGTGTATCCCCCCCCTCATTTGGCATTGCTTTGGGACGTCCCACATAGTAATGACTATGCTGCTCTGTGTCCCGTGATGTATGAACAAGAAAGTAGGATTTTTAAAACAGCTTACCTGTAAAATCCTTTTCTTGGAGTACATCACGGGACACAGAGCTCCCACCCCTCTTTTGGGGACACGTATTGCTTTACTACAAAACTGAGGTACTCCCGGATGGGAGGGGCTTATATAGGGGAGGGTACTTCCTGTTTTGGAAGTTGCCAGTGCCAGCACCTGAAGGTAATTCTATATAACCCACATAGTAATGACTATGCTGCTCTGTGTCCCGTGATGTACTCCAAGAAAAGGATTTTACAGGTAAGCTGTTTTAAAAATCCTACTTTTTGGCTGGAGCTACACTTTAAAAATGGAGCTACACTCCCGAAAAAACTTCAGTTTTTAAAACTTTTGTATGCATTGATGTACCCTGGGGCAGGACCCGGGTCCCCAAACCCTTTTTAGGACAATAACTTGCATATTAGCCTTTAAAATTCGCACTTTTGATTTCTCACGTTTGAGTCCCATAGACTTTAACGGGGTTCGAAAGTTTGTGCAAACTTTCGGTCCGTTCGCAGGTTCTGGTGCGAACCGAACTAGGGGTGTTCGGCTCCTCCCTAGTAAACACACACATCCCTGTTCTATGAGCTGAGGAAAGACAGATCGTGAGTTCCTAATACTGTAGCTAGGAACCACGATCTGTAATTTCCTCTAGGTCAGTCCCCTCCCCCTTCAGTTAGAACACACATTAAGGAACACAATTAACCCCTTGATCGCCCCCTAGTGTTAACCCCTTCCCTGCCAGTGACATTTTTACAGTAATCAGTGCATTTTTACAGCACTGATCGCTGTATAAATGCCAGTGGTCCCAAAAATGTGTCAAAAGTGTCCGATGTGTCCACCATAATGTCGCAGTCCTAATAAAAATCGCAGATTGCCCCCATTACTAGTAAAAAAAAAAAATATTAATAAAAATGCTATAAATCTATTCACTATTTTGTAGACGCTAACACTTTTCCGCAAACCAATCAATATACGCTTATTGCGATTTTTATTACCAAAAATATGTAGAAGATTACATATCGGCCTAAACTGAGAAAAAATTGGGGATATTTATTATAGCAAAAATGACTAAATATTGTGTTTTTTTTCAAAATTGACATTTTTTTTTGTTTTTAGCGCAAAAAATAAAAATTGCAGAGATGATCAAATACCACCAAAAGAAAGCTCTATTTGTGGGAAAAATAGTACTAAAATGTTGTTTGGGTACAGCGTCGCATGACCGCGCAATTGTCAGTTAAAGCGACTCAGCGGCGAATCGCAAAAAATGGCGCGGTCATTGAGCAGCCAATTCTTCCGGGGCTGAAGTGGTTAATGTATTTAAAAAAATATATATTTTCAAATACATATTTAAAAAATAATGTTTTGGGGCAGCGGTGCCATTTTTGGTGAGAACTAGCACTGCTGATGAGAACTGATTATGAAGGTCAGCATGGTATTTGGGGGAATTTTACATATATATTACATATTATCAAAATTCTTGGCTAGGGGCACACCTCAGATATGACAGTGCATCTGTAGAAATGCCAGCGTTCTCTCCATTTGTACCGTCACTCAGTATCAAAGAGACGATTAGAGGTGTTTTCTGACACACCACTGACTGCAACATATGAACTAGAGTGTGAACTAGAGTGTAAAATAATTTCTCAGTCACGACCCCTCCCTTGGTATCCTACACATGCACATTTTCCTACCTCTTGCTATGGAGAGATTTCAATCAGCCAGTATTTTTGTGTTTTTAACTGTAATACATCACTAGTTCAATGTTCATTGGAAGCAGTAAAAAGATTTTTTTTTATTAAATTTAATTTACATGTACATTTGGACTCCAAGTACCATTGGGATAACACACATTACTTCATGCATCTGCATTAGGAATGTGTGGGTGATTAATATCTCGGATTTTGCCTTTGGAAATTGTTTACCTAATAATGTAAAATAGCTGCTGGCAGAAGTCTTTCTCCACTGCCATCTGTAGCTCGGGTGCTGCGATATGCCATGCTTTTCAAGAAATCTAGAATTCTGGGCTGCAATCTAATGAGTTTTGAAGATGGTTATTGGTTTTAGAAGCAATCAGACACAAGCCTCCTTGAGGCCCACAGCTGACACAGTGTTCTGATTCTGTACAGTGTGTGTGGCTGCTCAGGACAGAACACTGAATGTCACGCTTGGATGGGTATCTTCACGCAGATGGGGATCTCCCGGCACACACTCTGAAAATAGCAGCTTGGTCCTGACAGACAATATTCTAAATTAGAGCAACCCTCTGGGAGCTGCACTTACATGTATACTCATGTCTGTGTGTTACAAATACCGTTTCATATGCATTTATTAAAGGTACGCTCTAAATATTCCAAGTTTAAGGTCCCTCGTAAAACATGGCCTACTTGGCCAGGGATTCAGTTTTTCATCCAAGAGTATTCATCATTTGTTTCCAGCAGTGGCATCTCAGCACTTTAGAGCATGGTAATGAAGAAGTTGGCTTTTGGTGCCTCTTTTTCAGGAACAAAATAAGATAAAAGGGGTGACGTAGGGTCAGTGGCGTCACTAGGGTTGGTGTCACCCGGTGCGGAAAAAAATGGTGTCACCCCCCAACAACTATAGTCCCCCCTCAGTACAGACCCCCCTCCACTAACTACAGACCCCACTCCCACAGTATAGATCCCTTCCCTCAGTACAAACCCGCTCCACTAAGTACAGACTCTCCGCCATCAATATAGACCCGCCTCCCTCAGTATGAACCCCCACCTCAGTGCAGACCGCTCCATCAGTACAGACATCCCCACCTCAGTGCAGACCCCCTCAGTTACAGACACCCCCCCTCAGTTACAGACACCCCTCATACAGACACCCCCCTCAGTACAGACACCCCCCTCGTACAGACTCCCCCTCGTACAGACTCCCCCTCGTACAGACCACCCCTCAGTTACAGACACCCCCTCAGTTACAGACACCCCTCGTACAGACACCCCCCCTCAGTACAGACACCCCCTCAGTACATACACCCCCCTCAGTACAGACACCCCCTCAGTACAGACACCCCCACCTCAGTACAGACCGCTCCATCAGTACAGACACCCCCACCTCAGTGCAGACCTCCTCAGTTACAGACACCCTGCTCAGTTACAGACACCCCCCACAGTACCAGACACCCCTCGTACAGACACCCCCTCAGTTACAGACACCCCCCTCAGTACAGACACCCCCCTCAGTACAGACACCCCCTTGGTACCAGACCCCCCTCAGTACAGACACCCCCTCAGTTACAGCCCCCCTGGTGCAAACTCCCCCTAGTGCAGACCCCAGCAGTACAGACACCCCCTCCCCCCATCAGTAAAGATGCCCCCCTTACCTTACAGACCTCAGAACAGAGCGGCAGATACACACAGCGGTGTGTCTCTCGAGCACGGGCTCCTCCTCCTCCTCTGTGGATGTAAACAGAGAGGAGGCAGAGGGGGCGGCGGCTTCCTTCCGCTCCGCTGAGGGACACAGCCGCAGCGTGAGCCTAAGGCACAGGGCAGCGGGCAATGTCAGTGTGGTGCCGCTGCGCTACCCACGGGTGTCACCCCTCTGGTGGGTGTCACCCGGGTGCGGCCCGCCCCCCCCGCACCTGGCTAGCAACGCTAGTGCGTGTCGTCACATCATCACAGTGCAGTGTGATGATGTGACAGGCTGAGTCGCTCGCTGGCTCTGTAGGGTAGGGAGGAGGATTGGAATTTAGGAATAGGAAGAATAAGGAGCCGGAGGACACACACCAGGCGCGGCCACGGCGCTGGAGGTGTTGTTCCAGGCTTCCAGCCCAGCGGGGTGAAATTAATCAATGAATGGGTCAGCTGTAAAAAAAAAAAAAAAAAAAAGGGAGGGTGTCACCCCTCTAGCGGGTGTCACCCGGGGGCGGACCGCACCCCCCGCACCCCCCTAGCAACGCCTCTGCGTAGGGTGCACCCACACTAGCACTGGAGTGTGGTTTAGCCCCTTGGACCAGTTTGTGTAGTGTGAGTGCTCCCAACCATGTCTGGCATGGTTAGTCATACTGCGCCCCTAACTACTTAAAACAGGTGGTCCTGGGAGCATATTACTTGTGATCCAGTAATGCCTTGTACACACGAGCGGAATTTTCGTCGGAATAAACTCAGACGGGTTTTTCCGGCGGAATTTCGCTCAAGCTGTCTTGCATACACACAGTCACACTAAAATCCGACCGCCAAGAACGCGGTGACGTAAAACACTACGACGAGCCGAGAAAATTAAGGTCTGTGCTTCCGAGCAATGCGTCGAATTGTTTCCGAGCATGCATGGTTTTTAGTCAGTCGAAATTGCATCCAGACGAACGGAAATTTTGACGGAAAAAGTCAGATGGGGCATACACACGGTCGGAATATCCGATGAAAAAATTCCGTCTGACTTTTTCCATCGGAAATTCCGAGCGTGTGTACGCGGCATAAGGTTTGCTGCAGTGAGAGTACAAACCGTGCCAGAGCAAAGTTCTCTCATAGAAAACTGTGTGGTGAAACCAATTGCTGATCTGGTTAGTAGGGTAGTGTGCCCGGGAAAACTTTCTCACAAACCTGTGTGACTACAAACCAGTGGGGGAGGGGGACAATCAAACTCAGGCATGGTTCAGTTAAACTGAGAGTGAGTGCAACCTTAGATTTTATGAATTAATTGAGTATTGGCTTAAACCGGCCATAGACGGTGCTATTTTCTGTCCTGCAACCATGGGTTGCAGGACAGAAAATTGCTTGATTCCTCCAACTACACAGTCACCGGTAGGGTGAGCCATCCCACCTGGGAGAACACACAGTAATTACTGCTAGCGGTTACAGCCCCTGCCAATAAGTGCATGAAAAATCTGACATGCTGGTTGTGCCCTAGTTGAGAAATTGATCAACTTGGGTACAATCTGCCTGCCCATACATAGTTTGAATTTTGGGTGGTCCCTGCTGAATCAGCTGAGAGTCAAGCCATCTATGGCCAGCTTTAATGTGTGTGAGTTAACCCATACAGGTTGCCATGCTTTACCTCCTTCTGAATATGCTAGTTACAGTGGGGCAAAAAAGTATTTAGTCAGCCACCAATTGTGCAAGTTCTCCCACTTAAAAAGATGAGAGAGGCCTGTAATTGTCATCATAGGTATACCTCAACTATGAGAGACAAAATGTGGAAACAAATCCAGACAATCACATTGTCTGATTTGGAAAGAATTTATTTGCAAATTATGGTGGAAAATAAGTATTTGGTCACCTACAAACAAGCAAGATTTCTGGCTCTCACAGACCTGTATCTTCTTCTTTAAGAGGCTCATCTGTCCTCCACTCATTACCTGTATAAATGGCACCTGTTTGAACTTATCAGTATAAAAGACACCTGTCCACAATCTCAAACAGTCACACTCCAAACTCCACTATGGTGAAGACCAAAGAGCTGTCGAAGGACACCAGAAACAAAATTGTAGAACTGCACCAGGCTGGGAAGACTGAATCTGCAATAGGCAGGCAGCTTGGTGTGAAGAAATCAACTGTGGGAGCAATAATTAGAAAATGGAAGCATACAAGACCACTGATAATCTCCCTCGATATGGGGCTCCACGCAAGATCTCACCCCGTGGGGTCAAAATGATCGCAAGAACGGTGAGCAAAAATCCCAGAACCACACGGGGAGACCTAGTGAATGACCTGCAGAGAGCTGGGACCAACGTAACAAAGGCTACTATCAGTAACACACTACGCCGCCAGGGACTCAGATCCTGCAGTGCCAGACATGTCCCCCTGCTTAAGCCAGTACATGTCCGGGCCCATCTGAGGTTTGCTAGAGAGCATTTGGATGATCCAGAAGAGGATTGGGAGAATGTCATATGGTCAAGTAGAACTGCTTGGTAGAAACACAACTTGAGGTGTTTGGAGTAGAGAGAATGCTGCGCAACCAAAGAACACCATACCTACTGTGAAGCATGGGGGTGGAAACATCATGCTTTGGGGCTTTTTCTCTGCAAAGGGAACAGGACGCCTGATCCGTGTACATGAAAGAATGAATGGGGCCATGTATCGTGAGATTTTGAGTGCAAAACTCCTCCCATCAGCAAGGGCATTGAAGATGAAACGTGGCTGGGTCTTTCAGCATGACAATGATCCCAAACACACCGCCCGGGCAACGAAGGAGTGGCTTCATAAGAAGCATTTCAAGGTCCTGGAGTGGCCTAGCCAGTCTCCAGATCTCAACCCCATAGAAAACCTTTGGAGGGAGTTGAAAGTCCGAATTGCCCAGCGACATTCCCAAAACATCACTGCTCTAGAGGAGAACTGCATGGAGGAATGGGCCAACATACCAGCAACAGTGTGTGACAACTGTGACAGCAGGAAGGTAAAGTCACCTGGTTGCATCCAGGGGGGTAGATATATTTCGCCCAGATTCAGGCTTTACGCCGACTTATACAACTAGGGAGAGAGTTGATGAAGCCCAGCTGAGGCTAGTGGGCTCATGGATGATTCATACCTCTAGGGAGAGTGCTGGGCGTCGTGCAGGCAGGGAGTTGATGAGACCAGCTGAAGCTTGTCAGCTCGTTTAAGGCCTCTATAAAAACTCCCAGCTTCATTAGGTGTTTGCTCATGCCTGGACCCAGACCTGTGTGGACTGTCTAGGGAGAGTGAACCCCTGTGCGGTGAGACAAAGCCTGTGTGGCTATTTGCCTGGACATTTAAAACCAGGGACTTAGGGACTAGGACAGCACTAGGCTGATCCCAGTTGTTAGTTAGGAAACCTGTATGTTTAGTCAGAGGTCAAGTTGACCAGGATTTATTTTATTTATGTTTCTTTTGCTTTGCTGTGTTTTGTCACTGTAAATAGAAAATAAACCGCACCTTTTTTGATTTTGAAAACCACAACCTCCGTTTGCTGGGCCTGTTTTTGTGTGGGGAGCCCATCCCGGGGGTCACACACACCCGCTGCCGAGCTAACCCCCCCACAGTTGGTGGAGAACCAGTGGCAGTTTTTTTTTAAGCCAGCATGGAGGAGATACTGAAGCAGCTGGCTCTAGCAAATGCCAATCAACAGCAGACAAATGCAGGTTTGCAAAAGAGCCTTGCAGCTCAACAACAGAACTTCGCAGCCCAGCAGCAAGCTCATCAACAGAGCCTTGCAGCCCAGCAGCAGACAAACGCAACTTTGCAACAGAGTCTGGAGGCTCAGCAACAAGCCCAGCAGCAATCTGAGGCCCGCTTCATAGACCTGTTGCAGAAGCAAGAGCAGAGACTACAACAACAGATGGAAGCAGTAATGCAGCAACGTCCGCAGACCAGTGAGGAAAGCCGTCCCACTAATACCGCGTCCTTTGGGGTGAGTCGTTTATTGACAAAAATGACTGGAGAGGATGATCCAGAGGTATTTTTGACCACATTTGAAAGGACCGCTGAAAGAGAAAAGTGGTCTGAGGAGCAGTGGGCTGGACTGGTGGCTCCTCTGTTAACTGGTGAATCGCAGAAAGCTTACTATGACCTAGAGCCTAACCAAGCAAAAGACTATGTGATGCTAAAAGCTGAAATTTTGGCAAGGCTGGGTGTCACCCTGGCTGTCCGGGCTCAGCGTGTGCATAACTGGACTTTCCAGCTTGGAAAACCCCCCAGGTCTCAAATGTATGATCTCATTCACCTGAGCAGAAAGTGGCTACAGCCAGAGACTTTGTCCGCACCAAAGATTGTGGAACGTGTTGTAATGGATCGGTTTTTGAGAGCTCTTCCTACTGCCATCCAAAAGTGGGTAAGCCATGGAGACCCAGAGACGGCCGATGGTCTTGTGGATCGTGTGGAGAAATACTTGGCTACAGAGAACCTGACGGCCTCTTCCAGAGACACTCGGACTTTCCACCCTAAGACCAGACCATCCCCAGGGGCGGATAAGAGGATTCCAAGGGGTGAGGGTGGAGAGAGTGAGAGGGTGGGAGCTCTACCCCAAGTTTGGCGAGAACAGCCTGGGAAATCAGCGGCTCAAGAGGCGGCAAGAAGGATCGTTTGCTCCCGCTGCCGGCAAGCGGGACATATTGCAGCCAATTGCCCGGTTGTGGAGGAACCCATGCAGTATGACTTTCTGACGGGCAGACGTCAGTCGCTGTGTGCGACAGTCGCATGCACTGCCATTCGAGGAACTGAGAAACATTTATGCAAAATGTGTGTTAATGGTAGAAATGTTGTGGTATTGCTGGATTCAGGTAGCCTTGTGACCCTGATAAAGGCTGAGTTAGTTAAAACAGAGGTCTTTGGGAATAGCAAGGTAGCTGTTATTTGTGTGCATGGGGACACCCGAGAGTATCCAGTGACTACAGTGTGTTTCGAGACCCCCAAAGGTACCCTCTCTCATCCAGTGGGCTTAGTATCTCAGTTACCGCATGACGCCATTGTGGGAAGGGATTTTCCGAAGTTCTGGGAACTGTGGGATGATCCTGAGCCCCCCACTGGTGCCCCTATGTACCAGGAATGTGATAGCCAGAACTCCCCTGAGAGTGGTGAGGACTCTCCGGAATTTCCCTTATCAGTATTGGCAGGGGAGACTCAAGAAACTGGAGAGGAGCCCACCTCCTCAGACGAAAACCTACCGTCTGTGGAGTTTTCTGATCTTGAGGTTCACAGGGAAAACTTTGCCACAGAACAGTTGAAAGACCCCGCCCTAATAAAGGCACGGGAAAACGTAGTGAAAATAGATGGCGAGTTAGTGAACCCAGATAATACCTGCACTTACCCATACTTCAGCGTAGAGAAGGACCTACTGTATCGGGTGGCAAAAAGGGCAGAAGAAACCGTTGAGCAGCTTGTGGTGCCCAAACCTTACAGGAAGTTGGTGTTGGAGTTGGCCCATGGGCACATTCTTGGAGGTCATCTGGGGACAGAGAAAACCCGAGAGAGGGTATTACAGAGATTCTATTGGCCGGGGGTGATGAAGGACATAGAAAATTATTGTTCCTCCTGCCCTGTGTGTCAGAGGTCGGCCCCGATGCCACATTTCCGTAGCCCGCTGGTCCCTCTACCCATCATTGAGGTCCCGTTTGAGAGGATCGCCATGGATTTGGTAGGGCCTATAATCAAGTCCGCTAGGGGGCACCAGTACATATTAGTTATAATGGACTATGCCACCCGTTATCCAGAAGCGATCCCTCTCCGAAATACCTCGGCCAAAACCATAGCCAAAGAGCTATCACTTGTGTTTAGCCGGGTGGGTATTTGTAAAGAACTGCTTACGGACCAAGGTACACCCTTTATGTCCCGGGTTATGAAGGAGCTGTGTAAATTGTTCAAAGTGACGCAATTACGTACATCTGTGTATCACCCCCAAACCAATGGGCTGGTTGAAAGATTCAACAAAACCCTAAAACAAATGTTGAAGAAAGTGGTGGATAGAGATGGAAAGGATTGGGACTGTCTACTTCCTTATCTGATGTTTGCTATTAGGGAGGTGCCCCAATCCTCTACGGGATTCTCCCCCTTTGAGTTACTGTATGGGAGACACCCAAGAGGGCTGTTGGATATTGCCAAGGAAACTTGGGAAAGTGAGAGTTCTCCCCACAGGAGTGTGATTGAGCATGTCGCCCTGATGCAAGACCGAATTGCACAGGTAATGCCCATTGTGAAGGAACATTTGGCCCAAGCGCAGTTAGCACAGCAGAGAGTGTACAACCGTGGAGCCAAGACCCGTACCTTTTCCCCGGGGGATAGGATACTGGTACTTGTCCCTACGGTTGAAAGTAAATTCCTTGCCAAATGGCAAGGCCCCTATGAGATAATGGAAAAAGTGAGCGAAGTGAATTACAAGGTCAGACAACCAGGAAGGCGAAAGCCCGAACAGATCTATCACGTTAATCTGTTGAAAGCCTGGAGGGATAGAGAGTCCCTAGTCGCAGACACTTGGTCACCAGCTCAAACTGGTTGCGTGATTCCTGAGGTTGGAATAGCAGCCACCTTGTCACAACCCCAACAACAGGAGGTTAAGGAGTTTGTGCTTCGCAACAAGGAGGTATTCTCTGAGCTGCCGGGACAAACATCTGGGGTAGAGCATGACATCATTACCCCGCCCGGTGAAAGGGTGAAGTTAAAACCCTATCGGATCCCAGAGGCCCGACGGGAGGCAATACGGGAGGAAGTACAGAAAATGCTGAACTTAGGGGTGATAGAGGAGTCCCAAAGTGATTGGTCTAGTCCCATTGTGTTGGTGCCTAAACCGGATGGGAGCTGGCGATTTTGTAACGATTTTCGTCAGTTGAACAAAGTTACAAAATTTGACACCTACCCCATGCCACGTATAGATGAGTTGATCGACCGGCTGGGAACAGCCCGATACATGACGACTCTTGACCTCACAAAAGGGTATTGGCAAATCCCCCTGGCCAAGTCGGCCAAAGAGAAAACCGCATTTGTAACCCCAGACGGGGCGTTCCAATATAAAAGAATGCCGTTCGGGTTACAGAATGCGCCGGCCACATTCCAGCGGAAAATGGACCAGATGCTGAGGCCCCATCGGAAGTATGCTGCGGCTTACCTGGATGACGTAATTGTCCATAGCACAGATTGGGCCTCACATCTGCCAAAAGTGCAAGCAGTCCTGGACTCTGTTCGGGAAGCGGGGTTTACGGCTAACCCCAAGAAGTGTACCATTGGGCAGGAGGAGGCCAAATATCTTGGGTACACCATTGGGAGGGGAGTAATAAAACCCCAACTCAACAAAGTCGAGGCCATCCAGAGTTGGCCACGTCCCAACAGCAAGAAGCAGGTACGAGCCTTTCTGGGAATCGCTGGGTATTATCAGCGATTCATTCCCCACTTTGCTTCTAAGGCTGTGCCCCTAACCAACCTGACGAAGGGGAAAGGGTCGGTCATGATTAAATGGACCCCCGAGGCTGAGGCAGCATTCCAATTCTTGAAACAAGCCTTATGTAGCCAGCCAGTGTTGTACTCACCCGACTTCTCTAAAGACTTTGTCGTACAAAGTGATGCGTCAGATGTGGGGTTAGGAGCAGTATTGTCCCAGGTCTGGAACGGGGAAGAGCACCCAGTCATTTACCTCAGCAGGAAGTTGAAGTCCCATGAGGTAAATTACGCCACCGTTGAAAAGGAGTGTTTAGCGGTGAAGTGGGCTCTAGATTCCCTTCGGTACTACCTGCTAGGTAGGCACTTTGACATGGTTACGGATCACGCTCCGTTAAAGTGGATGGCTCAAAACAAGGAAACAAATAGAAGAGTGAATAGGTGGTTCCTGGCCCTCCAGGAATTCAACTTCACAGTAAAGCATCACCCTGGCGTTCAAATGGGGAATGTGGATGCTTTGTCTCGAGTACATGAATGCCTGATTGCTGGTGTTCCAACCCCGAGGTTAAAACAAGAGGGGGGGGGTATGTGACAGCAGGAAGGTAAAGTCACCTGGTTGCATCCAGGGGGGTAGATATATTTCGCCCAGATTCAGGCTTTACGCCGACTTATACAACTAGGGAGAGAGTTGATGAAGCCCAGCTGAGGCTAGTGGGCTCATGGATGATTCATACCTCTAGGGAGAGTGCTGGGCGTCGTGCAGGCAGGGAGTTGATGAGACCAGCTGAAGCTTGTCAGCTCGTTTAAGGCCTCTATAAAAACTCCCAGCTTCATTAGGTGTTTGCTCATGCCTGGACCCAGACCTGTGTGGACTGTCTAGGGAGAGTGAACCCCTGTGCGGTGAGACAAAGCCTGTGTGGCTATTTGCCTGGACATTTAAAACCAGGGACTTAGGGACTAGGACAGCACTAGGCTGATCCCAGTTGTTAGTTAGGAAACCTGTATGTTTAGTCAGAGGTCAAGTTGACCAGGATTTATTTTATTTATGTTTCTTTTGCTTTGCTGTGTTTTGTCACTGTAAATAGAAAATAAACCGCACCTTTTTTGATTTTGAAAACCACAACCTCCGTTTGCTGGGCCTGTTTTTGTGTGGGGAGCCCATCCCGGGGGTCACACACACCCGCTGCCGAGCTAACCCCCTCACACAACCTTGTGAAGACTTACAGAAAATGTTTGACCTCTGTCATTGCCAACAAAGGATATATAACAAAGTATTGAGATGAACTTTTGATTTTGACCAAATACTTATTTTCCACCATAATTTGCAAAAAAAATTATGTCCAAATCAGACAATGTGATTGTCTGGATTTGTTTCCACATTTTGTCTCTCATAGTTGAGGTATACCTATGATGACAATTACAGGCCTCTCTCATCTTATTAAGTGGGACTCGGGAGAACTTGCACAATTGGTGACTGACTAAATACTTTTTTGCCCCACTGTAATTGTCCATCTCTGGGTTCAATATCTTGAGTCACTGTGGAAGCCAAAGCAAAGTCAGAATACCCGATTTGCATATTGTTTTCAGGTCATTAACACAAAAAGAGCTTAAAGCTATTGTAAATGTCATATTTTTTTTTTAAATAACAAACATGTCTATATGTACCTGCTCTGTGCAATGGAATTGCACAGAGTGGACACAACCTCTTTTTTTCGGGTCCCCTGATGGTGCACCTGACTCCTCCTCTCTGTCCAGTGCCCCCTTGGGAAGCCACTTCCCATGGGGGCACTCGTGTGTGATTGCTCCCGAGCCCCGCTGCTGCGTCCACTGACACAGACAGCGGCATTCAGCCCCCCCTCATCACTGGCTTTGCATTGACAGCAGCGGGTGTCCGAGAAGTGAGGGGAGAGAAAAGCTGCAGACATGCACGGTGCTGGATCGAATGAGGGCTCAGTTAAATAAAAGGGAGGGTGACGGGTGATGCTGATGCCTAAACATTTTTTATCCTTAAGTAAAGAAATGCATTAAGATAAAAAATGTTTAGGCTTTAGAACCAGTTTAAGCCATTGGATCAGTGTGAAAACAAGGTAATGTGTGAATGTGTGACCTTAAGATTTACTGATGGAAGTGGGTTAATTTCAAATAAGGAGAAGGGTTAAGTGTCAGTGTGCTTAATTGTTAGGGATACTATTTACAGAATCTCACAAAAGTGAGTACACCCCTCACATTTTTGTAAATATATTTTATTCTGTCTTTTCATGTGAACAATTAGGTAAATTTGCTGTCCCCTCAAAATAACTCAACACACAGCCATTAATGTCTAAACTGCTGGCAACAAAAGTGAGTACACCCCTAAGTGAAAATTAGCCATTTTTCCTCCCTAGTGTCATGTGACACGTAAGTGTTACAAGGTCTCAGGTGTGAATGGGGAGCAGGTGTGTTAAATTTGGCGTTATCGCTCTTACTCTCTCATACTGGTCACTGAAAGTTCAACATGGCACCTCATGGCAAAGAACTCTCTGAGGATCTGGAAAAAAAGAATTGTTGCTCTACATAACGATGGCCTAGGCCAGTGATGGTGAACCTTGGCACCCCAGATGTTTTGAAACTACATTTCCCATGATGCTCATGCAGTCCGCAGTGTAGGTAAGCATCATGGGAAATGTAGTTTCAAAACATCTGGGGTGCCAAGGTTCGCCCTCACTGGCCTAGGCTATAAGAAGATTTCCAAGACCCTGAAACTGAGCTGCAGCACGGTGGCCAAGACCATACAGCGGTTTAACAGGACAGGATCCACTCAGAACAGGCCTCGCCATGGTTGACCAAAGAAGTTGAGTGCACGTGCTCAGCGTCATATCCAGAGGTTGTCTTTGGGAAATAGACATATGAGTGCTGCCAGCATTGCTGCAGAGGTTGAAGGGGTGGGGAGTCAGCCTGTCAGTGCTCAGACAATACGCCGCACACTGCATCAAATTGGTCTGCATGGCTGTCGTCCCAGAAGGAAGCTTCTTCTAAAGATGATGCACAAGAAAGCCTACAAACAGTTTGCTAAAGGCAAGCAGACTAAGGACATGGATTACTGGAACCATGTCCTGTGGTCTAATGAGACCAAGATAAACTTATTTGGTTCAGATGGTGTCGAGCGTGTGTGGCGGCAACCAGGTGAGGAGTACAAAGACAAGTGTGTCTTGCCTACAGTCAAGCATGGTGGTGGGAGTGTCATGGTCTGGGGCTACAAAAAGAGAGGATGCACAGCCCAGAATTATAGGTACATACATAGACTAGTAGGGAGGCTGACATTGTCATCTTCATACGAAAAAAATAGTGGCCTGGCTGTTTCTGACATCAATACTTTGTGTTACTGGCCCAGAACAAACAAGAAGCATGCTAAATGTTTGTGACTGCTGTAATCATATAGTGACTTCTCAATATATACAGTGCTAATGGAAGGCACCGTGGACAATGGAGAAGCAGTGAGAAGCAAGGCGACACTTGATTTACTAAAGCTGGAGAGTGCAAAATCTGGTGCAGCTGTGCATAGAAACCAATAAGCTTTCAGTTTTTTTTTTTGTGAAAGCTTTAACCACTTAAGCCCCGTAACCATTTGGCTGGCCAAAGACCAGGCCACTTTTTGCGATTCGGCACTGCGTCGCTTTAACTGACAATTGCGCGGTCGTGCGACGTGGCTCCCAAACAAAATTGATGTCCTTTTTTTCCCATAAATAGAGCTTACTTTTGGTGGTATTTGATCACCTCTGTGGTTTTTATTTTTTGCGCTATAAACAAAAATAGATACTTTTTGCTATAATAAATATCCCCAAAAAATCTAGAATTTTTTTTTCCCTCAGTTTAGGCCGATACGTATTCTACATATTTTTGGTAAAAAAATCGCAATAAGCGTTTATTGATTGGTTTGCGCAAAAGTTATAGCGTCTACAAAATAGGGGGTAATTTTATGGCATTTTTATTAATATTTTATTTTTTTACTAGTAATGGTGATCAGCGATTTTTATCATGACTGCGACATTATGGTGGACACATCAGACACGTTTGACCCCATTTTGGGACCATTGTCATTTTTACAGCGATCAGTGCTATAAAAATGCACTGCTTACTGTAAAAATTACACTGGCAGTGAAGGGGTTAAGTGTGTCCTGGGGAGTGATTCTAACTCTTAGGGTGCGTGGCTACGAGTGACACATCACTGATCGCTGTTCTTGATGACAGGGAACAGACGATCAGTGACATGTCACTAGAAAGAACGGGGAGATGTTGTGCTTACACTGACATCTCCCCGTTCTTCAGCTCCGTGACACGATCGCGGGACACCGGCGGACATCGAGCCCACAAGTGCCTCGGGCACGGTCACGGAGCTCGCGGCACAGTCACGAGCGTGCCGCCGCCGGCAATTTAAAGGGAACATATATATACACGCCCATTTGCACAGCCGTGCCATTCTGTCGACGTAAAAAGTCGTGCGGCGGTCAGCAAGCGGTTAATGGAAGAAGCTGAAGTTAGAAGCTGATTGGCTACCATGCAAAGCTACACCAGATTTTGCACGCTCCAGTTTTAGTAAATCAACCACTAAGGGTATATAGATGGAGATGTATGGGTTAAAGTTCACAACACACTGATGGAACCTTTGGATTTACACTTTAAAATGAGCAAAGACGTTTCTTAGTAATTCGATAAAATGCCAGACATCCCTGCTATGTAGCAGCTCCTCTACACCTTGTTCCCTTGGTACACAGTGGTGTGACACAGCTAAGGGCATTCCATATTTCTTATTAAGTGTACTGCAGACAGATTCTCCTTGTTTGAAAAAATCTGGAGAGGATTCTCAAAGAAAGCATTAAATCATTAATTACTCTACTAATAAGAGTGTTTTTTTTTTTTGCAATGAGATTATTGAGAACCCAGACTATGGGGGTAGCAGTACAGGTGGCCACTGACTAAGTTATTTTGTTGTAATTAATCATAATGACGTATGACATTGTCATTCCTCCTGTGTGCCGCATGTCAGCATGTGCATTGCTATTTCAGAATATCAAGTGCAGTTACTGGTCAGTGAACGAGGAGACAATAGTCCGATTAAAATAAAGGTATTATGCGAAAGATTGAGGAATCCTGATCGTATTACATTTTGATGACTTTGAAATAAGGGAATATGTGAATATGTTGATAAAAAAACAACACTAGACATGCACTATTGAAGGAATCTTGTGCTATCTGCTTCATATACACACAGGGGATCTTCTATGGTTCTAAAAGACCTGGGGCACTCCCAGGCACCTAGACTACAATGTTGTACAGTTTGTAGTATACTATGATAAAAGGTGGGTGATGTTGCTTCTCATTCTCTGTTTAATTTGGTGGAATTAAGACATTAAAGCAGCACTGCAGCTCAAAGTTTTTCCACTTTCACCGCCAAAATATCCAAAAATATTCTCTTTATTATCGTAAAACATAAATTAGGTGAATACCCAATATGAAAAAGTCCATAAATGTAGTCCATGCATGTGTTAAAAATAAAAATAATTTATATATAAAAAAGTGTCTCTATAAGTGACTCCTTAATAATTCCCGCAAGTAGTGCTTCTGATCAAATCTGTGACTCGTGCTCCCTCCAGCAGATGTGCTCCCACCTGGGATATATAACCACACTTTTACATATGGTCTATGTAGGCTTGTGTCTCTCTTAGAGAAATAGATACACTCCACATCAAAGGGTTTCACACAGAGCTTCTTAAAGGGGTTGTAAAGGTAAAAGTTTTTTCACCTTAAAACATCCGACAATACCGCCCCCCCTGAGCCCCCATTTTACTTACCTGAGCCCTTGAAAGTCCCGCGCTCGCCCCCATCACCCTCTTCGTTTCTGAACCTGGCCGTTGATTGGCTACACTGGATGGATTGAAAGCAGCGCAGCCATAGGCTTGCGCTGCGGTCAATCACATCCAACGACGCGGCGCACCGGGGGCGGGGCCGAGTGATACAGTGAGTGGCTATAGCTGCCGGCTGTATCACTGGAGCACGCCCACAAGGACTCACCACCTTGCGAGCTTGCAAATAGGTGGTTCTTGCGGGGAGGAGCCGAGACAGCCACCGAGGGACCCCAGAAGACCAGGTTCGGGGCCACTCTGTGCAAAACGAGCTGCACAGTGGAGGTAAGTATAACATGTTTGTTATTTTAAAAAATATATATATATTTTATTTACAACCCCTTTAACCTCCTGCATCAATCCTGGTAATCTCCATTCACCCGTACATAAAGAAAGGGAAACCGCCAAGCATAGTGCTTTTTTTCTTAACCTCTTGGTGCCTACAGCACGCAAATATATGGCCTCTCGGTGGGTGGGCCTTGGCACTGAGCGGCCTCATATTTGCATGCATTATTGCATAACAAGCTGTGCCAAGAGCACAGTTACCGGTGGCTCCCTGAAAGCTCCCAATCGCAAGAGCTTTCCAATCATGTGACTGCCGTGACAGCCAATCATGGCAGTCACATAATCATAAACTCTGACATGCCTCCCAGTATCTAAAACACCTTAAACGGCTGACAGGCGCCGGCGCCAAGGGGTTAAGATTAATGTATTAAGCCATAAAATGCAAACTTTCAGATGTACACTCACTTGTTCAGAGTGCTACTAGTGCACCACACTATGCCTGGCATGCAATATACATTAACCATTCAGGGCTGATAATATACAATTCTCTTGCTTGTATAGTTACCACACAGTCTCATCTGAAGAGCGTTGTGATGTCATCAAGCCCCTCCCCTGCGCGTTATGCCACCGGTCATGTGGCTTCCTCAGGGGGATAACCCCTGTGGCGTAACGCGTAGGGGAAGGGCCTGATGACATAACTACGCTCTTTGGAGAGGATTGTATATTGGCGACCCTGTATGGTAAATGTATTTGTGTGTGTGGGTACTTGTAATCCCACAGTTTTTTTTATGAATTCACTCTCTCAATGGAACACAGGAAAGCAGAGGGTAGCACAGTAACGAGGGTTTGTAGCAAGTATAGTAGGTATGTGAGAATGTTAACTTTCAAGATACTGATACATCCAAACTATGTGTGCATGTCTGTGTTACGTTTCATAAGGCCCTGCCTTATTATTGTTAAGAAAGGAGGGGAGTTTTCATGGAATAGGTCTGATAACATGGGAGAAATATACTGTATATTCCTGGGTTTTTCCTTTTCCCTACTGACTCTTTACTTTAACAGAAACGTTAGTAGTGATGTTAGAATAGCATTGAGATAATCTCTCAGCTAATTATTGTTAAATGTCTAAGTCAATAAAATTGTCATTCTTTAAAAGCTAATCTAGTGCAATTCTTACCCAGGTGGCAGGTTTATGCCATGCAATACCCGGTCCCATCCCAATCCGCTTGGAATTTAATATTAAACCATTTATTCTGCTTCTTTTTCCTCTCCAGAGAAACCATCTAATCCCCTTCAGTCTTAACATATCCTCTGAATAAATCAGGAGGGGGTAGGGATTGCATCAAGTGCCTCAATCTTTGTAATATATTAGATTTTAGTAACTGTAGATTTTAAAACCGTACTCCAGGAATTCGAAAAAAAAAACTACCCTTGTAGTGGGACTCCCAGCCCACACTGCAAGGGTTAATTGTGTGTTTAATCTAGGGGTGCAGGGGTTCTCTTCTACTGGAAGTTCTGGGCTGTAGGCAACATCTCAGAGTCAACGTGTACAATGCAGAGCTATTTACTCTGCATTGTGCGTGAACAAGGCGAGCATGCGATTGTGTCTGATAGCACCATAGTGAGAAAAAAAGTACTGTATTGGCTGGATGGATTATGAGAGCCTGCCAGAGCCTGGAGTAGGGTAAATATTATACCTTATCCCTGTACCCCTACAGATGTTTTAGAACTACATTTCCCATGATGCTCATGCACTCTGCAGTGTAGTTGAACATCATGCGAAATGTAGTTCCAAAACATCTGGGGTGCCAAGGTTCGCCATTACTGCCTTAAACTAAAGCATTTAACCCTTGCAGTCTAATTCCTATAGTTCAGGTTTAAAGATAATGGCAACCCTTCCCACTTCTTTAATGATTGGATTACAGTGTTTTTATTTATTTATTTCATTAAATTGGTCAGGGTAAGATCTCTTTAATGTCTTGCTGACCGCCAGCATTTCATTGGGGAATTTCCTGGTGTAAAGGCTTTCACGCCCCCCCCCCCCCCCCCCCGCTGTGATTGGACACTGCACAAGTTTGTCAGCAGATTACAGCCAATCATTTTGGCTGTATACCTGCTAATCGGCTGTGGCCACTCACAGCACAGAGATCTGTGTGTTTGTAAACACAGGCTTTGGCTGGATTTTTCCCTGATATCCGTTACCGTTCAGAACTGAAAGCGAGAGACCCAGACAGATCTGTGAGTAAAAGTAGACCACATACAATTGTTGGGCACACAGTTTACCCCTTGATTTTCCTGATCACTCTTGTCACCCAGCCAGTGTCATAAGTACAGTGTACAGTATTATCACTGATCACTGTATTATGATCAGTGTCCCTCCTAGTTTAGTTCCAGTTAGCGCCAGATTGCTCGCCACACTATCACAGTCACACTATAAGACACTGATCACTACCATTACTAGTATAATATCTGTACAGACTAGTATCTTGATCACAATCAGAACTATACCATTGTCCCCAACAGTATAGTGTCCCCAAAAAAGCAGTGTTAGCAGGATCAACCCTGATCACTGCCAGCACTTGGGACATGTAGCAGAGTACATTCTGGCCTAAATTTATGAAGTCATTTGATTTTATTGGATATGTTTTATAAGAGAAAGTGGAAAATATATTTTTTTTTAACTTTTTGGTCTTTTTTGTGATAACAAATTAATTTGTGTACATTGTTGCATGATCAAGCAATTGCCAGTTAAAGTAGCGAGTGCTGAATAACAAAAACTGCCTTGTTTATGGAGGGGGTAAAACTTCCTAGAGGTCAATTGGTTAAAAGCGTTTGTGGACTCTTTGCCCCAGGCTACAGCCAACTTCTTGCTGATTGGTTGAGTTATATGCCAATCAAGAGAAATGGTGTATGTTCAGGAGGTGGAGCACACAAGAAGAAATAGTTTGTGAAATAAGTGTAAAATGGGCTCATGGTGGATATGGTGGATATGCTGGATTGGGCTCACAATGTGATCCTGAGATGCCATCACCTTATCCCAGCAGCATCTGATAAATTCAGGTAGATGTACAGCACACCCAACTTCCCTGTAAGTCATGCCAAGAAACACTTGGAATGTGTATCTTGCTGCACAGTTAGGTTCCAAGGCTTAAACAAAGGGGGGGGGGGGGCGCAGGAGGTAACATGCCCCAGGCACTAACTTGAGAGGGTCCGATGTTTGCAGTGCTGACATTAGCTGGGATTTGGGAGGTTGGATCGGACTGGACTGAGGCGCGGAGCTGCATTTACAGGGAGCCAAATTTTCACACCACTGGCTGCTTTGTGAGCCTGCACTGCTGCTAAGCCAGGAGCTGGACTCCAAGGATTCGGCCTGCTACCTTGCTGTCTTAAAGTCATACCTGGGCAGGAGGGGTGGCAGGGGTGGCATTAGCTAGAACTGATTGTCTGTATGCTCCTCCTGCAGCCGCTGAAGGCCAGATTCAGCAGCTGCAGGAGGAAAATACAGCCAATGGCAATCGGTTCTAGTAAATGCCTTCCCCGCCACCCCTCCTCTCCTTCTGCTGCCTGGGTCCTCCATAGCCCCCCCTCACCCCTCTAGAGGTGAGATTTTTGTTTTAAGTGTAGGTACATTTGTGCAGGCTTGGCTGGCAGCCAAGCCTGTCTGTGTTTTTCCTGGGTTGGGCAGAGAATCAGGGTGAGCTAGATGACTCATAGGCAGCATCACTGAGACCTCCCCCCCCCTATTTCTAGAATGTACTGGAACCTTCTAGAAAAATGGGAGGGGAAGTAAGGTGGAGCTGCCTGGAGTATTCTGAGGGCCCTGACCAACCCCCAACTTGGGTTGGCAGGGGGCAGGCCCCCCTCAAATACTCTGGGTCAGCCGGTAAGCTGGAGATGAGTGTTAGGCTGTGGCCTTTGCGGGAGCTCCCCAGTCCGGGGGGGGGCGCTGACCTTGGGCCTGGGCTCGGGTGCGGACAGGACCTTCTCAAAACTTACAGAGGTGTTCTGGCCAGGAGGCATGGGAGCAAGGAGAGGAAAGTGGGAGAACACTGCCAGGCAAGTCTCCAGGAAGAAGAGGAACAGCCAAAAGGGCTGGTGAGTGACACGCAGTCAGGAGGATTGGGAGGCATGCCTGAGAGGACTGGGATGAGCAGCCTGGGTTGGGTGCAGAGCCAGTCAGGAGGACTGTGATGGCACGGGCAGTGGAAAGTGGCAGCTGCTGGCAGGGCCTGAAGAGGTGGTACTGGGAGCAGTAGCCACATGTAGGACAGCTAGCACTAAAGACTTTCATTTTGCTACACCATAGGGTCCCGCGTACCCTGCCTGCAAAGGGCATTTGTTTTGGGTCTGACAGAGCCAATGTCAGATCCCCATATCAGTGCTAGCTGGTCCTGGAAGTGATAGTCTGCAAGCAAGTGTATGTGCTGGAGGGCACATATGCACCCTATCTTCATCCAATTTCTGCAGAGAAAGGAATTGAAAAGTCTGTGTTCTTAACCACTTAAGCCCCGAACCATTTGGTAGCTAAAGGACCAGAGGTGATTTCAGAATTTTGCACTGCGCTGCTTTAACTGTAAATTGTGCGGACATGCAATGTTGTACCCAAACGAAATTTGTGTCCTTTTCTTCCCACAAATAGAGCTTTCTTTTAATGGTATTTGATTGCCTCTGCAATTTTTATTTTTTGCGATATAAACGGAAAAAGACCGAAATTTTTTTAAAAAAATGATATTTTCTACTTTTTGTTATAAGAAAAATCGAATAAACTCAATTTTAGTCATACATTTAGGCCAAAATGTATTCAGCCACATGTCTTTAGTAAAAAAAATGTCAATAAGCGTATATTTATTGGTTTGCGCAAAAGTTATAGCGTTTACAAACTAGGGTACATTTTCTGGAATTTACACAGCTTTTAATTTATGACTGCCTATCTCATTTCTTGAGGTGCTAAAATGGCAGGGCAGTACAAACCCCCCCCCAAATGACCCCATTTTGGAAAGTAGACATCCCAAGGAAATTGCTGAGAGGCATGTTGAGCCCATTGAATATTATTATTTTTTGTCTCAAGTGATTGAATAATGACAAAAAAAATAAAAAATTACAAAAAGTTGTCACTAAATGATATATTGCTCACACATGCCATGGTTATATGTGGAATTGCACCCCAAAATACATTTTGCTGCTTCTCCTGAGTACGGGGATACCACATGTGTGGGACTTTTTGGGAGCCTAGCCGCGTACGGGCCCCCGAAAACCAAGCACCGCCTTCAGGATTTCTAAGGGCGCAAATTTTTGATTTCACTCCTCACTACCTATCACAGTTTTGAAGGCCATAAAATGCCAAAATAGCACAAAACCCCCCCAAATGACCCCATTTTGGAAAGTAGACATCCCAAGGAAATTTCTGAGAGGCCTGTTGAGCCCATTGAATATTTTTTTTTTTTGTCCCAAGTGATTGAATAATGACAAAAAAAATAAAAAATTACAAAAAGTTGTCACTAAATGATATATTGCTCACACATGCCATGGTTATATGTGGAATTACACCCCAAAATACATTTTGCTGCTTCTCCTGAGTACGGGGATACCACATGTGTGGGACTTTTTAGGAGCCTAGCCGCGTACGGGACCCCGAAAACCAAGCACCGCCTTCAGGATTTCTAGGCACAAATTTTTGATTTCACTCCTCACTATCTATCACAGTTTCGAAGGCCATAAAATGCCAAAATAGCACAAAACCCCCCCAAATGACCCCATTTTGGAAAGTAGACACCCCAAGCTATTTGCGAGAGGTATGGTGAGTATTTTACAGCTCTCATTTGTTTTTGAAAATGAAGAAAGAAAATTTTTTTTTTTTTTTTTTAAATTTTCAAAACTTTGTGACAAAAAGCGAGATCTGCAAAATACTCACAATACCTCTCAGCAAATAGCTTGGGGTGTCTACTTTCCAAAATGGGGTCATTTGGGGGGGGTTTGTGCCATCCGAAAACTGGCCTCCGAAACTGTGATAGGCAGTGAGAAGTGAAATCAAAAATTTACACCCTTAGAAAGCCTGAAGGCGGTGCTTGGTTTTTGGGGTCCCGTACGCGGCTAGGCTCCCAAAAAGTCTCACACATGTGGTATCCCCGTACTCAGGAGAAGCAACAGAATGTATTTTGGGGTGTAATTCCACATATGCCCATGGCATGTTTGAGCAATATATCATTTAGTGACAACTTTGTGCAAAAAAAAAAAAAAAATTGTATTTTTTCCGCAACTTGTGTCAACATATAAAATATTCCATGGACTCGACATGCCTCTCAGTATATAGCTTGGGGTGTCTACTTTCCAAAATGGGGTAATTTGGGGGGGGGGGGGGTTTGAACTGTTCTGGCATTTTATACACAACATTAGGAAGCTTACATCCACTCTTCTAACCACTTGAAGACAAAGCCCTTTTTGACACTTTTTGTTTACATGAAAACATATTATTTTTTTTTTGCAAGAAAATTATGTTGAACCACCAAACATTATATATTTTTTTAAAGCAAAGGCCCTACAGATTAAAATGGTGGGTGTTGCATTTTTTTTTCTACACAGTATTTGCGCAGCAATTTTTCAAACGCATTTTTGGGGGAAAAAATACACTTTTTTTAATTTTAATGCACTAAAACACACTATATTGCCCAAATGTTTGATGAAATAAAAAAGATGATCTTAGGCCGAGTACATAGATACCAAACACGACATGCTTTAAAATTTCGCACAAACGCGCATTGGCGACAAACTACATACATTTTTAAAAGCCTTTACAGGTTACCCCGTTAGATTTACAGAGGAGGTCTACTGCTAAAATTACTGCCCTCGATCTGACCTTCGTGGTGATACCTCACATGCATGGTGCAATTGCTGTTTACATATGACGCCAGACCGACGCTTGCGTTCGCCATTGGGCAAGAGCAGGGCAGGACAGGGGTGCTTTTTTTTTTTTATTATTATTAATTTTGCTTTTTTATTTTATTTTTAAATTGTTCCTTCCATATTTTTTTTTTTTATCATTTTTATTGTTATCTCAGGGAATGTAAATATCCCCTATGATAGCAATAGGTAGTGACAGGTACTCTTTTTTTGAAAAAACTGGGGTCTTCTAGACCCTAGATCTTTCCTCTGCCCTCAAAGCATCTGACCACACCAAGATCAGTGTGATAAAATGCTTTCCCAATTTCCCAATGGCGCTTTTTATATCCGGGGGGGGACATTCCCTCCCACTGCTTGTAAAAGCAGTCCAGAGGCTAATTAGCCACTAGGATTGCTTTTACATGAAAGCCGGCCGCTGGCTGAAAAGAATGATACCAAGATGATACCTAAACCCGCAGGCATCATTCTGGTATAAACATTCAAAGTCCAGCAACATACCAGTACGTTGCTGGTCCTTGTTGGACATGTATTGTAATCTTTTTTTTTCATGCAGCCAGTTGGCTGAACGAAAAAAGAGATTGATCGGTGGGTATGCCCACCATTAGAATACCGCCCTTCATCCACCCACTTCTAGTATGGGCATACATGCACCATTTATATATGCCGAAGCATGGGGGCATCTTCCCGCAAAAAAGTTATGCCGCACACACATGGTGGGACTTTTCCACGGGCAAGCCTCGATCGGAATTTCGACCGTATGTACGCGGCATTAGGAGCAAAATCGCTCCTCCGCTCCTCTGCCCCTGATGCCCCAATGCTTCGGCATATATGCTTTTTTTTTTTAACTGTGGTGGTGAAATCACCTCCTACAGCACTGGAGTCGCAGGGATCAGGCCTGTCTCTGCGAACGCTGCAGTTATGTGTGTTGTGTTTTGTAAGTGACAGTGATCGATCGATACTGCACTTGGGTGGCCTGGGCTGGACGGAGGGGCAAAACGCAGGTGCTAGCAGGTATCTGGGCTGATCCCGCTAACACTGCGTTTTTGGGAACCCTAAACTGCTGGGGACGCTAGTATAGATCTGATCAGATCAGATATTGATCTGTTCAGATACTATACCACTAAGGGGGGTGTATGCTTCATGCGTGGGTGTTGGCGTTACTGGCACTAACCTGATGCTGCCTGGGGTGTGACGCAGACCCTCTCTGATGCTAAAACCTAATTGATATCACCCGCCGGGCGATCAGGGGGTTAAACCTTTATTGGGTTAAATATACGGCGGGTGCCCTAACACTATAAAAAGCAAACTAACTAGCCAGCGTCACCCGTAACACTTATATGGTGATCTCTGGTGAAAGGGTTAACTAGGGGCAATTAGGGGGTTAAACCTTTATTAGATAATATATGGGGGTACCTGACGCTATAAAAACCTGCGGCGAACCTAAAAAAAATTACTGCCTACCGATCTGCATTACCGACGTTAAGACAGCGATCAGAAAAATTATCGCTTAGCGACAGTGGTGATAGGGGGTGAAAGGGTTACCTGGGGGGCGATCAAGGGGGTTAAACCTTTATTAGATAATTTATGGGGGTACCTGGCTACCGATCTGCATCACCGACACTAAGACAGCGATCAGAAAAACGATCGCTTAGCGACAGTGGTGATAGGGGGTGAAAGGGTTACCTGGGGGGCGATCAAGGGGGTTAAACCTTTATTAGATAATATATGGGGGTACCCGACGCTATAAAAACCTGCGGCGATCCTAAAAAAAATTACTGGCTACCGATCTGCATCACCGACGCTAAGGCAGCGATCAGAAAAATGATCGCTTAGCGACGGCGGTGCTAGGGGGTGAAAGGGTTATCTGGGGGGTGATCAGGGGGTTAAACCTTTATTAGGGGGGGTTAGGGGGCTACACTGGACCTAAAACTAAATGTAGTGACACTTTTACAGTCACAAATGTCACTGATTGCAGTGATCAGTAAATAAATGGTCACTGCAATCAGTGACACTGTGACTGGGGGCTGGGGGGTGATCTTGGGGGGGGCCTGGGGGGGCGATTTGTGTGCCTATGTGTCCTGGTGTCAGTGTAGTTTTCGTGCACTGACCTGTGTGTCTTCTCTTGTACGGCGCTCGGTATATGTGAGCGCCGCATGAGAGATGACATCACTTCCTCCTGCTTCCTCTGCCTGTGTTTACATTACACAGCAGAGGAAGCATTTCCATTCGCCGGGAGCGATCGCGGGGGGGTGGCCGGAATCGAACGGCCGTCCCCTCATGTCGGATCGCTCCCCAACGAATACCGACCGCTCACTGTATAGGAGGGGGGTCCGATCGGACCCCCCAACTGTACAAAGGCAATCACGTACACTGTACGTGATTGTGCCTGTCGGTGCCATTCTGCCGACGTACATATACAGTGAGCGGTCGTTAAGTGGTTAATTCCTTTCTCTGTCTCAAAAGTGAGACCCCTGATATTTCACCAAAGCCCCAATGTGCTCCTAAAGACATGTAACAAAAAAATATTGTAAAAATTAGATACATAAATAAAAATAAAACACTAACTGCCCTACTGACAAGGTCCACTGTCCTACTGACACCATCCACTGCTCTATTGACTGAAACAATCCACTGGCTTACTGACAACAACCTCTGCCCCACTGTCACTGTCCACTGCCCTACTGACACCAGCCTCTCCCCTACTGATCCCGTCCACTGTTCTACTGACACCATCCACTGCGCTACGGATACCGTCCACTGCCCTATGGACACCAACCTCTCTCCCACTGACACCAATCTCTGCCCTACTGACACTGTCCACACACTGTTCACTGCTCTACTGACTGACACTGTCAACTTTCAAGGTAGGCCAAGTTCATATTTTTACAGTGACATTTGTATGTATGTACCAACTCCAATGGAATTTTGCTGTTGCTGCAATAGTGAAAGTTCTGCCTTTTGTGTCTGACAGCTAGAGCAGGTGGCAATATCAGAATATCAGTGGAAGAAAAGCATATGCATTACGGAAATCAGTGAGAGCAAAGATAGGAAGCCTTTGGATTTGTGGTGGATGTGCGTTAAGAGGGTGAGCAAGGACCAGTAAGATAAGGGAGAGCTAAAAAGATTGGAGAATGCGGGCATCGATCCCGCTACCTCTCACATGCTAAGCGAGCGCTCTACCATTTGAGCTAATCCCCCGGAGCTTTTAACCACGGCCCAAACCCCCAAAAACAGCTATCCAGGCTCCAGTGTGTCCCCTACATCTGCCTAACACCAAATTGGTCATCCTGACCGCCGGACAGCTCCGCTATACGGCCCGCGACCGCATCAGCTTGCCAGAGCCCCGCCGCCATCTTGCGGCCTACGCGATCCCCGCATCCTCGGCGCTCGAGTGCCGCAGTCCACCCGGCGGGCGGCGACGGCAATCCTCCACATCAGAGGAGGACCTTCCCCGCGCAGACCGGCGCTGAGTCGCCGGAGAGCCACCGGGGGCCCGCGACCGCATCAGCTTACCAGAGCCCCGCCACCATCTTGCGGCCTACGCGATCCCCGCATCCTCGGCGCTCGAGTGCCGCGGTCCACCCGGCGGGCGGCGACGGCAATCCTCCACACCAGAGGGGGACCTTCCCCGCGCAGACCGGCGCTGAGTCGCCGGAGAGCCGCCGGGTGCCCGCGACCGCATCAGCTTACCAGAGCCCCGCTGCCATCTTGCGGCCTACGCGATCCCCGCATCCTCGGCGCTCGAGTGCCGTGGTCCACCCGGCGGGCGGCGACGGCAATCCTCCACACCAGAGGAGGACCTTCCCCGCGCAGACCGGCGCTGAATCACCGGAGAGCCACCGGGGGCAACTTGTGAGGCACATCACAGCTGAAACACAGGTGAGAGGCGGCCATCTTGCTACACCCCTGGAGCCCACAGTAGCCTCCCCACCCCTTGTTAGCCTGCGGGACTACAGCATCATCCGGCCCACACAGGGGGTATTCTCGGCCGGGGATTTGGGGACAACTCAGTCCAGTGTTTACCCTGTGGATCGCCAGGACCCTATCCCCACAGACTATTGTGGCGGCCATCTTGCTGCACCCAGCAGCAGTGTAGCTAGGACTCCACAGGCTCCTATAAGACACTCTGCATAAATCCTAGAACTACCCAGTAAATCTACCTATCAACAATAGTTCCCATCATAGGACCCCTATATTTTCTGCCTCAAGAGACACTGCTGTACTCATCACTCCTAAGAGCGGCCATCTTGCTACACCCACACCCCATTAACCAGTTCTCCCTGGCTCCTAATTGCTTAACCCTTAATCTGATGGCCCCGCAGCCCCCTCATCAAGAAGTACATACCATTATTACAGACATGTAATGAATCATTAACCGGGGATATACGAGACAGGGTGAGCTAAAAGACACAATCAAATCTTAGAGGGGACGCATGCGCGGCGCGATGCAGATCACCAACATTAATTAAACACTCCATCAGATCAGCGAGGATTTAACCCACACTGCATTGATTAACCTCCACAAACTACCATATATTTTTTATAATCCACCTTGCAGTTCATACTAGTGCATGCCGTCGGGCAAGAAGGCGTACAATCGCCGTGCGCAACAGCACTCTTTGGTCACATACTCATTACGCAACAAGGAGCATAGAAAGATGGCCCAGATGGGCGCTGGTTCTCCTCCGGTACAGTCTCCTACAGCTACCAATATTCCTCAGCAGAAATCTGCTTCCACACATAACAATAGTGATCTCTCCTCTCAGATCACAAAATCAGATCTGGACTTCAGCTTAACCAAAATCTACGAAAAACTTGTAGACAAGATACAGTGTGAACTCCAAAAAACAACAAACACACTCACACAAGAAATAGCAACCCTGGGAGGTCGCACCGATATTCTAGAAACCAAACACGACGAGCTCTCACTTGCACACAACGATCTTAGAAAGGACTTTGAACTTTTAGCTGAAAACTACACATACTTACAATCGCAAGTAGAAGATTTGGACAACCGCAACAGAAGGAACAACCTAAGGATTCGTGGTATCCCAGAATCAGTCACTGAACTGATGCCTGCAGTGTCTAAATTGTTCCACAGTCTCCTCCCTGAAACACCCCCATCCTCATTTGCGTGTGATAGAATTCATAGGGCCCTGCGTCCTAAACCTCCCCCAGACAAACCTCCTCGTGACATCATTCTATGCATGAAAGATTTCATCATTAAGGAAAACATATTAAGAGCATCCAGAAATATGCATAACATCGAATTGGAGGGCACCAAAATCCAAATTTTTCCAGATATCTCACAGGCTACCCTGGAAAGAAGACGCAAAATGAAGGAGATTACTTCAGTATTACAATCAGCTCATATTAGATACCGGTGGGGTTTTCCATTTAAGTTGACAGTGCCACACAACGGGACAACCTATACAATATTCAACACCTCAGAAGGCAAGGATCTCCTTGTGAAGTTAGGTCTTTTAGATCCGGGAACAAATACAGGACCTCCAGCAACTCCCCACACCTCACCTATCTGGGCCACCCCAGCCACACGTCGTGATCAAAGGAGATGGCGACCATCATTCAGAAATTTAGACGCTTGAAGATAAAGATGGATCCCATTTGTGGCCCAAAACTTACCCTCCTTCTTTTATAAAAACCTTGCTCTTTTCCTCCCCCCCCCTTTTTTTTTTTTTCTTCCCTTTTGCAAGGTTCAAAGTACCACTTTTACAGTTCGAAATGTTTGAGGTTGGTTTTTCTGATTATAGTAAACAACTGTACCACACGTTTAAATGGTACCGGGTCGGCATTACCATAGTTTCTTCTATACGATATTATATATCTAACATTTTTTCTTGCTCCTTTTCTATACTGTTTCGTATGCTAATTTTTTATCAATATAAGTAACAGCATGCACTTATATAAAAAAAATTCTTTTTATAGCATCCTCGCTAAGGCTGATGTGCTCCGCCTGCGTTAGTTTGTCCCCCTACTCACAAAGGACTCCAAAAGCATGGTTCAACTGGTGGATATTTTTCTGCTACTGATCCTGCTATCCTCTGTTCTAGTGGTGGAGGGTCTATTTGTGAGTAATGGACAGTATTGTCCAAATCAATACTTTTTTCGGTCAGGAAGTGCTTCTCACCCTGACCCCCAAATTATAAAAGTTAATTCTCATAGTCATACTAAAACACTCTATATCTACAAAATGTTGAAAAGGTTAAACAAACTCTCTTTACCTCAATTAAAACATTATTATGGAATGTCATTGTACAATACAGTACCGTTATTTTCTATAAGTTTACTAGTTCTAATGTGCCACTGTTCAAGAACCCTGTTCTCCATGGTTCTGTTGTATAGGTACAAAATGTTATTCAACAAACAAAGGTCAACGAGAAAATATTTATGCTGGATACGAATGTATAACTTGATATATTATATATATATACACAGTTACAAATGGCAATACAATGTTGGCTAGTTCCGCCTATATCTCAGGTAGCTTCACTTTCGATCTTAATGGCGATAATCAAATTATTAACTCCACTCCGATTTGGCTATATACTCAAACCTGGGCTTGGTGACCCACTGCCATTTCCTCATAACCACCATCGCCCCTTAATACCAATACAATGGGTCTTAGAGTGATTTCTCATAACGCCCAGGGTATTAATTCGCCTCACAAGAGAAAGAAGGCCTTTCGCCATTATAAAAGATTAGGAGCTGATATAATTTTAATGCAGGAAACGCACTTTGCCACAGATAAACACCCTAAATTTTTTGACAAAAGTTACAGCCAATATTATTGCACTACTTATAACACAAAATCTAGAGGTGCTGCTATATTCATTAGAAACACAGTGTTTTTTGAGGTTCAAAACATATTTAAAGATCCAGACAGTCGTTACTTGATCTTGAAAGGTTCAATCAAAGGACGTTCTATCACCATTGCCTCAATTTATGCTCCCAACGAAGCCCAGTCAAACTTTTTCATCAAATTTTTTGATACTCTAGACAATTATCACTCCACGCATTTAATAGTGGGCAGGGATTTCAATTTAGCTGCTCACTCAGCTCTAGATAGAAGCAATGTTGTCCCATCCTCAAAAGCTTTCCCCAAATCCTTGAATAGATCACTATATAACCATCAATTAATAGACACCTGGAGAGCCCATAACATTGGATCCAAATCTTACACATTCTACTCCCATCCGCACAACTGCTTCGCTCGTCTTGATTACATCTTTTGCACCCCAATTCTACTTGCCAATTCCTCTAAAGCAGATATCCATCCGTGTCCTTGGTCTGATCACCACATAGTTTCCTTTGATACCTCACATATAGGTCTAGCCAACACAGCACACTCATGGCGAATAAACGATTCCTTGCTCACAGATCCTTCAAGCAACCAACAAATTCTATCTCACCTTGAACAATATTTTGCACATAATGTAGCACCAGACATGTCCCCTACAACTATATGGATGGCACATAAAGCGGTAATGAGAGGTCACTTGATAAATATCGCCTCAATCAACAACAAATCCAAACTTGCAGACATTAGATCCCTAACAAAAGATCTAGATCACTTGTATCATAGAAACAACCAGAACCCATCTAGTGACCTACTTAAACAGATACAAGAGAAACGCACTACCTTAGACACATTATTAACATCAGATACTGAAAAAGCTCTCAGATGGTCTAAAGCTAGATTCTTACTCAACAGCAATTCTTATTCCACCATGTTTGCTAAAAAACTAAATCAATCTATGAAACCCCCACACACCTATAAATTAAGGAACCCTTCTGGTAATTTGGTATCCCATCCCAAAGAAGTCATGAAATTATTCTCAGACTTCTATAAAAATCTCCTGACCTCACCAAAAACACCCCCAAAACAGTCCTCCTTAGACTGGCTTAATAACATTACGTTACCCACTCTTACTAGAGATCAAATTGAATCTCTTAATGCCCCTTGTTCGGAGATAGAAGTTAACAAAATCATTGGAACACTAAAAATATCCACAGCCCCAGGCCCTGACGGCTATTCCACATCTTACTATAAAAAAAATTCCTCTACCATTACACCACACCTTACTAAACTTTATAATAATATCTTACAGGGTGGCCAATTCCCACCCGAGATGATTTTGGCTAATATGTCCTTACTTCCCAAACCAAATAAAGATCACTCCACCCCTCAAAACTACCGCCCAATATCAGTTATTAACAACGACCTAAAAATATTCGGCCGTGTATTAGCAGACAGATTATCAGCCGTTATCTCCCCATTAGTTGATCCTGATCAAACAGGCTTCATTCCCAACAGACAAATAACAGACAACATACGACTTACCACAAATATCATTCAAGACTCCAACATTCATTCCAAATCCACACTGCTTCTTGGTCTTGATATACACAAAGCTTTCGACAGCGTTTGCTGGTCATATCTTGACACTCTTCTCCCCAAATATGGCATCAACAATGAATTTCTACATGGCTTTAAGGCTCTCTATCACAACCCACAAACACGTATCAAACTCCCAGGTAACAATTCTGACTTTTTTCCCCTGACTAAAGGTACCAGACAAGGTTGTCCACTCTCCCCCCTACTCTTTGCCCTCGCAATAGAACCCCTCGCCTGTGCAATCAGAAACAATACAAATATTAAAGGATATCTTAAGGGATCCAAAGAATACAAACTGAGTCTTTATGCGGATGACGTCCTTCTATTCATAACTGACCCTCTTATTTCCCTACCTAATCTAACTAAAACCCTGGACGTCTTCCATGATTTGACAGGTCTGGGAGTAAACCTATCTAAGTGCTCGGCTTTACCAATCAACATTCCCCCAGCCTTAATATCTTCACTTAAAGACAAATTCTCATTCAATTGGCACGTAGATTCGTTTAGATACCTAGGTATTCAGATTACATCTTCATATAAAACGTTATATCAAGCAAACTACCCTCCTTTATTTAACAATATTAAAAACCTACTTAAACTATGGTCATCATACCAGATTTCTTTCTCGGGCAGAATAGTAGCCACAAAAATTATGATATTACCCAAACTTCTATTCTTTTTTAGAACCCTTCCACTTATTCTACCCAAAAAAACACTAGAATCTTTACAGAGAGAAATCAATAAATTTATATGGCAAAACAAGAAACCCAGATTTAGTTATTCCCTTATGTTTAGACCCCATTTAAAAGGAGGCCTCAGCATTCCAAACCTTTGGCTATATTACTTGTTGGCCAGATTCACCCAATTAGCCCAATGGTATGCCCCTTCATCCCAAATCCCTTGGCTCCTGTTCGAAGAAGAATCTATCCTACCCTACAATTTACAAGGACTTCTCTGGTCCAATGTCATCCCACCACAAAAAATAAGGCCCTTAAACCTCATCGTCACTCACACTCTTCAACTATGGAACAGACAAATCTCTAATTTTAAGTTATCCTCGGATGTTCCCCCCTTGGCTTCCTTTATGGGTGACCCACGTTTTTCCCCCCCAGATAGAGCTCAAGATGAAAATTTGCTAACGTATTGGAAGTCACATAATCTAATACATTTAAAATCGCTCTCCCAAGACAATGCATTTCTTACTTTCACCAGACTACAAACAAAATACAATATCTCTCCTACCGAACTAGAGATCTATGCGAAAATAAAACAATTCTATGAGAAATATTACTCACTTACACTCCACCCCCCTTATACACAATTTGAGCAAATTTGTATCTCCTCCCCTCGTGACCGGGGTTTAATCTCCAGAATATATAAAAATTTAAATGAGACCAACATGCCTGATAAATCACATCCCATGCTACAATGGGAATCAGATTTAAATACCTCATTTACTCTTGATCAATGGGATACAATTTTTACAAATCTCCACAAATGTACCAGAACAACCTCGATTAGAGAATCGGCCATCAAACTACTCTATAGATGGTATCTTACTCCCGCTAAACTCAATTCATTTTATCCCTCAGTATCCCCACTCTGCTTTAGGGGTTGCCCCACCCAGGGAACACTTTTACATATATTTTGGGATTGCCCCCACATTAAAGACACTTGGCATAAGGCAAGTATTATAATAGAAAAAATATCCAGTAGAAAGATCTCTCTTACACCCCAAATAGGCCTTTTATTCACCCCTATACAGGATATTCCAATGACTAGTACAAGGTTAATCCATACACTCCTTAGTTCCATCCACTGGGCCATAGCATTTAATTGGCGCTCCACTACGGTACCTTGGCCACAAATTCTTAACCGCATGTCGAACATTAAGCTTTCAGAAAGAATTCACCACACATTATATGATTCTATGCCCCTTTACCAAAAAAAATGGACTCTCTGGGATACCACCTCTCTGGTCTAGTACCTTCCCGTTTTTTTTACCTCCCACTCTTAAAATATATGCAATTGTCATTTAGCCCTCTATCCAATACAATGCTCTTGGTTGACTTCATTTGAACAATATACATTCCTATACCAGACTTAAAAAATAAAAATAAAAAAATAAATAAAAAAAAAAAGAACCTTTTCTCTTTCCTCTGTACAATGCTCAATATGAACAATGTTTATATATATACCTGTACCATCATTGTGATTTGTTTTTATACCTTGACCTTTTCTATAATAAAAATCGTTTGTAAACAAAAAAGATAAGGGAGAGCTGATATGATGGTATGCCAGAAGTTTAACTGTTCCTTAGCCAAGCATTGGAAGCCCACTGGAGAGGGCCAAGTCTCTAGGTGAGTGCGGGGCAGTGTAGGTACAGAGTCTAGCGTAGCCTAGGACATCAGAACCATTCCTTAAATTAATACTAAACACACACTGTTTAATGTACATTGTCCCTTCTATTTCTGTATGTGAATGATGGCACTGTAATTATTTTAATAAAAAAAATACAAGTACCTTTTTCCTATGTTATATACAGCTGTCACATGACCCAGCTCTTTCCCAGCCTGTCTGAGGGAAACATAAGAAGTAGCTTCTTGTGCTCTGTTGCTGGTCACATGTTCAAAAAAACAAACAGCCCATGGAATACAGAGTAAAAATAAATAATTATAAATAAACTGTTTTAAATTGTCATACAAATATATTTGAAAATCACATCTTTATTATTTGTTGGCAATAACATGATGTGGGCGGATTTCTGACAGTCACAGGCTGTCTCACGCCACTCCAACCTGTGTCCTAGAATACGAGGGAAGTGAAGCCTCTATTAATCTATATGTAATATCCCACCCCCCATTGTGTTTGGTTGGTTAGTGGGCATGGAGGAGGAGGGAGTGGGCTGTCATTTACCACTTTGAATACACCCACATGTGTAACACTCATGGGCTGCTCAGATGTGATAGGGAGGAAATTCTCAGCATGGAAACTCACTGAAAACTGAGCATGTGCAGAGTTGCCACCACCGCTGCAAAATCCCTACCCTGATTGGGGATATGAACAGAAGGTGGAGATGGAGAACAGCAGGATCAACCAGGTTTTTGCAGAATACAGAAAACAAATCTCATAGTGACTAAGTGAGTATGAACAGCATGTAACATACCATTTATTGATAGCTTTTTATGATGTGAGCTTAGCGACACTTTAAGGCACTGCTACTGAAGAATGAAAGTTGTAAAAACCCATCTGAAAATGCTTGGTTGCTTCAATATTGTCAGTCTACAAACCAGCATATTCCCAGGTTACGCAGAGCTTTACAATGTAGAGGGGGACAGTACAATTACAATACAGTTCAATACAAAAGGAATAAGAGGACCCTGCTCATGGAGTTTACAATCTAAAGGAAATTAAAAGCAGCAGCATAGCTTTGCAAATGTATTTGAAAAACACTGTTATGCACATCAGAAAATCACAAAATGTTAATAAAAGTGTGACCTCAAGGAGTCTTGCTTCCAGAGCTTAAAGTGGCCCTTCACTCACAAAGAACAAATGCCATCATTCTAACCCTCCCTCTCCCTATTACATGTAGCGCCCATCCCAAAAGGTTGGGACGCTATTTAGATTTAGAGGGATGTCTGAGCCAGTAGATGGGCTCAGATGGTTGATAATTACATTTAATTTCGCCTCTGTCTCAGTTATGGTTTGCCTGGTAGTGATTTCCCTTTTTGCCTGTAGGTGGCGTTACCACCTCAGGCACCTGTTGGAACATGGGCAGGCCATGGTGCATTGACTGGCCCTTCTCGGCAGTGGTATAGTCAGAGTGGTGAACCCGCTGTGCCTGCTGGGAGGGGGTACTTAAGGGGCAGACGCCATTGTTTGCTGCGCGCTCTCGCCCCGCAGCCCTCCTGGCGCGAGGTATGTGTGTGTGGTCCTGGTCTCGGGGGCCATGTTGGCCCGAGGCTGCATCGCTGCTCAGTAGGCCCAGTTGATCTGGCTGGGGCCTACATTCGGAGAGGGGATCCCAACCTATCTGTCCAAAAAGGAGGGAAGTTATCTTGGTGAAGGACACCAGGGGAGGACCTGCCCTGGGGGAGACCGCCAAAGTGCTGTTGTCTTGGGTGAGGCCTGGTAACTTTGTCAAGGAGGGGTCCACTAGACTACAAGCCCTGCAGTTCGATTGGCTAAAGGCTCTTCAACTGTAAGGCTGGAAGTTTGGGACTTTGAAATCCTGTGGCAGAGGATTTCTGGACTATCCATTGCTCAACTTCAAAAGGTCTGTGGCAGAGACTTTGTACATTTAAACAGGTCTGTGGCAGAGACTGTGTACATTTAAACAGGTCTGTGGCAGAGACCTTCTTCACCTTGGGCAGTCTGTGGCAGAGACTGCCCTCTTGCTGATTCGTGTGTCATCCCGGCTGCTGGGCCATGTGAGAGGGGACTATCCGGGTGACTAATGCCCACTCTAGCATTGAGAGTGGTGAGTGACTTTGGACTTCTACCTTTGTCAACTTTTGTGGCGAGTGCCTGAACCTCCCCCTACTCTTCTATACCTTCTACTTCTCAAAGTTTACTGCATAAGAAAAATAAAGCCTAACTGTTTGAGGTTTTACATCTGTGTGGACATTGCATTACTGCAGACTTTCCTACCCGGACAACGCAGCTGAAGAGGTAATGTGCAAAAACCCAAAACTAACCAGCGGCCCTGAAGGGGGTATTGCTACATACATATTTGCAACTTTTTTGGGGGTAGCAATCACCTTTTTTAGCAGGTACTCACTCCCACTTCCTCAATCCTTGCCCTAGGCTACCCTAACAACCCCACCCCAAGCCTCCTGGGATAAATTTCACACATCCCAGGAGACTAAGACCCCTTTCACATTGGGGCAGTTTTCAGGCGCTTTAGCGCTGGAAATAGCCTCTGCAAAGGCACCTGAAAACCACCTCTCATTCATTCCAGTGTGTCTTTTCACACTGCGGCGGTGCTAGGGTGGCCACGTGTCCCGGATTGCCCGGGACAGTCCCGCATTTTGCAGGTCTGTCCTGGGGACATTCATTCCAGGACAATACAGTGTCCCTGAATGAAACTGACAAAGCCACCCCCAAGCCTATCTGATGCCCCCAAAAAAGGCCGCCACATCACCGCTTTACTCACTGACAGTACTTGTCCTGGCCGGGAAAGCCTGGAGGAGCACAATCCCGCCCCCTGTTTGTGATTGGAGAAATCATAAATCCCGCCTCTTGTGTCCAATCACTGTGCTGTGATTCGTTACAGCACAAGCTGATTTTTGGGAAGGAAAGGTGTCCCTGAATGGTAGTTTGGAAATGTGGTCACCCTAGGCAGTGCGCTAGCGGGACGTTTCGAAAAGTCCCCTCCTCTACACATGTGTGAGATCCACCAACTATACAAGACTGTTCTTAACCACTTGCCGAACAGCCGCTGCAGTTTTATCGCGGCAGGTTGGCTCTGCTGGTCAAAACTACGTTACCTTGCGTTGCTTCGTCTTTTGGCCACTAGGGGCACGCGCATGTACACGGAGCCGATGCGAGTGCCTGGCGGGCGCGATCGCTTTTGTAAACACACAGATCACGGTTCTCTCAGGGGAGAATAGACTGATCATGTGTTCATACAATGTATGAACACCGATCTCTCTCTTCCCCTAGTCACTCCCATCCCCCTTACAGTTAGAACACACACTAGGGAAGACAGTTAACCCTTTGATCGCCCCCTAGTGTTAACCCATTACCGTCCAGTGACATTTATACAGTAATCAGTGCATTTTTATAGCACTAATCGCTGTATAATTGTCACTGGTCCCAAAAATGTGTCAAAAATGTCCAAACTGTCCTCCGCAATATCGCAGTCCTGATAAAAATCCCAAATCGCCATTACTAGTAAAAACAAAAATGGCATAAATCTATCCCCTATTTTGTAAACGCTATAACTTTTGCGCAAACCAATCAATATACGCTTATTGTGATTTTTTTTTTACCAAAAATATGTAGAATACATATCGGCCTAAGCTGAGGAAAAATGTTGCTTTTTTGAAAAACAAAATGTGGGATATTTATTATAGCAAAAAGTAAAAGATATTGTGTTTTTTTCAAAATGGTCTCTCTTTTGTTTATAGCGCAAAAAAAAAAAAAAAAATACCACCAAAAGAAAGCTCGATTTGTGGTAAAAAAGGACATCAATTTTGTTTGGGTACAGCGTTGCACGACCGCGCAATTGTCAGTTAAAGCGACGCAGTGCTGTATCGCAAAAAATGGCCTGGTCATTGAGCAGCCAAATCTTCCGGGGTTGAAGTGGTTAAGGCTACTTTCACACTGAAAGCGCCGGTCATTAGCGCTAAAGCGCCGCTCGTCTTAGCTGTGCTTTTACGCCACTTTTCGGCCGCTAGCGGGGCGCTTTTTACCCAAAAAAAGGGTAAGACCCCTTTTACACTGGGATGGTTTTCAGGCACTTTAGCGCTAGAAATAGCCTCTGCTACGCGCCTGAAAACCGCCAACTATTCCTTCCAGTGTGTCTTTTCACACTGGGGTGGTGTGCTTGTGGGACGTTCTGCAAAGTTCTGCAAGCAGCATCTTTGGGGAGAGTTGGGAGCGCTGTATTTAGCCCTACCAAGACACCCTGCCCATTGGAATGAATGGGCAGCACTTTCAAAGCACCTTAAAAGCATTTTGAAAGTGCCGCAAAATGGGACTTTTTAGGCTACTTTCACACTGGAAGCACCAGCCATTAGCGCTAAAGCACTGCTCGCTCGTTTTAGCAGCGTCTTAGCGCTGTTTAAGTGGCATTTTTCGGCCGCTAACGGGGCGCTTTTTACCCAAATAAAAGGTAAAAAGTCCCAATTTGCGCCGATTTCAAAGCACTTTTAAGGCTTTAAAAGCGCTGCCTATTCATTCCAATAGGCAGAGCGTTTTGGAAAAGCTAATACATCGCTCCCAACTCACCCCAAAGATGCTGCTTGCAGGACTTTTCAGAATGTCCCGCAAGCACACCACCCCAGTGTGAAAAGACACACTGGAATGAATGGGAGGTGGTTTTCAGGCACTTTGCAGAGGCTATTTCTAGCGCTAAAGCGCCTGAAAACCACCCCAGTGGCATAGGGGTCTTACCCTTTTTTGGGGTAAAAAGCGGCTTACACAGCGCTAAAGTGGCACTAAAATGAGTGGAGCTTTAGCCTGCGGTTTCAGTGTGAAGTAGCCTGAAGGACTTGTCCAGTTGGTGGATCTCACGCATGTGTAGAGGAGGGGGCTCCTGTAAGTGATCAGGATGTGACAGTCGGCTCCTAAATGCAAGATGGCGAAGCGAGAACAAAAAGAGCTGTGAAGACTCTGGGTCTCTAGGAAGACAGTGCTGGACTTCATGGGCTAGTAAGTACATGTTTTTAACAGTTAGAAGCTACAACACTTGTAGCTGCTGACTTTTAGTTTTCCAAAAGCTGGGCAAAGTTTCTCTTCAAAGCTAAAAGTGGCATCAGAAGGTTACTGCAGGTACCGCACATATCCTCCATTGTTTTCTGGAGTATTGCAGAGAGCCCTGAAACCCAGAGAACTCTTAAGCCTTGTACACACGATCAGATTTTCCGCAGACAAAGCGTCAGACTTTTGTCCGAAGGGCGTGTGCCTGGACTTTGTCTTGCATACAAACGGCACACAATTGTCGGCCAACAAACATGAACGCAGTGACGTACTAGATGTATATTTTTTTTACATTTTGGTGTGGGGGGGGGGGGGTCCCCTCCGAATCCATACTAGACCCAAGGGCCTAGTATGGACCTGGGGGGGGGGGGGACCCTACGCTGTTGTTTTTTTTCTTGATTTTTTTTTTTAGCTGGCAATTCTTTTTTTTTTTACATTCAGCGGGAAGCCTGCTGACAACTGATGACTCATTGGTTGTTAAGGACACGGTGGCCAGCTTCCCAGCCCCCTCCTTAGCAACCAGCTATATACAGTGTAAAAAAAAAACGCAAATCGCGGTAAAGACGCGTGCCGAGAAACGCGGCAGGCACCGCAAAAAGCACTGCAGAAACACTCAAAAGCAACATGCATAGATGTGAATCGAGCCTTACACCATGCTGCAACCACATCTATTAGACGTGGTTGCAGCACGGCCCCATTCAGTTCTATGAGACATGTTGGCACTTGCAAAAAATTGACATGTCCTGCTTTTTTTTTTTTTTTTTTGCCATCGCACGACCAAGACAATGTGAATGGTGCTGTCCAGCAGCCATTGCCAGGTTTTGACAGGTGACTGAAGCGTGTTAAAGTCATGCCTCAACCCCCTGGTCTTCCTGCAAAACTCTTTCCACCTCCTACACCTCACTGTTTTCAGACCTCACATTACATTGACATACTAATAGACAGGTGCAGAAGTGTATGTATGTGTGGTAGACAGCATTGCTTTCCGAATTGGGACCAGTATTTGCATATTAGAGCTCGCTCCCTTGGTTAAAGGGCTATTGGGTAGCTAGAAGATAACTGGAGATATGTGCAGGCAACTTCTAAATTCACTTTACTGGTAAATGTGAGGACAGGTACTCTTTAAAGCATATCTAACATGAACAAAAATGTATTGCAGTTTACCAATCCTTGGATGTGGTGGCTGCATTCATTTTCTTTCTCAGGCTAAAATAAATTTTCTGCAAATATAAAAGAAATGCTCATTGATACTGTCAGAAATTCCTTGTAACTTCCTGTACACTTAAAAGGATAAGTTCACCTTTGTGTTACGTATTTAGGGTGGAACATATAACATGTTCCAGCTCCTGCCTCCTCACGCTAGCCCCCTTCCCCCGTGACAGTGGACAGGGGATCTTCTCCATGCACCTGCTGTCAGAATTTAAAAACACGCCCACATGGCTGCACCATTCATTTACAGTGTTCTGTGAATGAATGAACTACATGTACCATCCGCCAACGTGGCTGACGGCTTGTAATTCTCAATGAACTTTGAGGGTGCTGGTGAACGCTGTTGTAGTCCATTTTTTTTTTTTTGCATTCAGTAACTGCCTGCCTGTATTGGAAGTACAGTATGGGCAGACAGTGTACTGACAACCGGCAGGATCCAGGCATTGGACCCTGCTGATCAAAGGCGCAATGCCTTACAGGCTGCACAGTAAAAATATTAAATAAAAGCACTTTTCTTTTTTTTTTTTTTTACCACATAGACAAAAAAAAAGAAACGTAAACAAAAAATAAAAATGGCCAGACTTAATAGACTACTTGGTCTTTTTCTGCTGTCACTTTTCTGAGTATAGATCTATGTTTGTCCCAAGCATGTTTGAAGCCATTTACTGTTGACTGTCTCACTATCTCTGCTGGTAGTTTATTCCAAGCATCAACTACCCTTTCAGTAAAATAATACTTTCTAAGATTAGTTTTGAACTTTCTTCCAGTTAGTTTGAGGTTGAGTCCTCGTGTTCTTGATTTTGATTTCATATTGAAAAAACTGCCCTCCTGAACCTTATTCACCCCCCTTGATGTATTTAAAGGTTCCAATCATGTCTTTATGCACGTACCTGCGTAAAGATGTGCATTTACTTATTTTGTTTAATAAAGGTTGAAATCTCAGCTTTCCCAGTTCTTTTCTGTGTACTATAGAACAGCTTCTCCCATCTTATAGAGATAAGGAGAAGGGGAGGTCATAACTCTCGACATTCTGAAATGATAAAAAGGGACACCTTTTAGCACACAGTATGTAGGCAAAAGACATGTCCCCGGTTACATTGACCACAAAGATCTAATATCCAGAATATTTATTTTTTCCTTTATATTTGCAGAATAGCAGATGCAGAAATTGAAAAATAATGATTACCAGAATTTAGTGCAGCCAGGGCCGTTTGAAGGAATTTGGGGGCCCCAAGCAAAATGGACATGGAGGCCCCCCAACCCCCCGCACTCACGCAAATCCTACAGGAAACACAGCATAGCGATACAGTTTAAGCTCACCCACACTTTATATAAATAAAAAAGGTTTACAGTGCAAATACTGCTGTTGCATATAATCCAATATACTTAAAAACACATACACACTCATTAACATTAAGATGCTGTTTAGGACTGTTTATGGACCGTGGGATGGACAGGGGGACCGTGGGATGGACAGGGGGACGGACAGGGGGACAGGGTGATGGACAGGGGGACTCTGCACTGTAATATCCACATCATCTCCCCCACTGTAATATCCACATCATCTCCCCCCCCTGTAATATCCACATCATCTCCCCCCCCCTGTAATATCCACATCATCTCCCCCCCCCTGTAATATCCACATCATCTCCCCCCTGTAATATCCACATCATCTCCCCCCCTGTAACATCCACATCATCTCCCCCCTGTACTGTCCACATCATCTCCCCCCCTGTAATGTCCACATCTCCCCCCCCCTGTACTGTCCACATCTCCCCCCTGTAATGTCCACATCTCCCCCCTGTAATGTCCACATCTCCCCCTATAATGTCCACATCTCCCCACATCTCATCTCGGCCGCTGCCGCCGGGTGTACCAAGATGGCTGCCGCTTTGGAGCTAGGCTAAAGGCGCGTCCTTTCCTATGGCCGCAAACCGCGGATCAGCTCGTGCGGCTCGGCTGCTCGAGTCCTGCAAAGGGAACGGCGTTCCTGCTGTGAAAAAAGTGCAGGCACGTCGTTCCGCAGGACTCAAGCCCTGGACCCAGGGCGGAAATCCAGGACAGTGACAGGCAGCAGGCAGGCACCCTAGGCTGGGGTCCCAGGCAGTGGCGGCTGGTGCTCAAAATTTTTGGGGGGGCGCAAACAAACTGAAAAAAAAAATCAATTGCCGCCACTGTGCCCATTAAACGCAGCCACTGTGCCCAAACACCACCAGTTTGAACCCTCAAATACAGCCAGTTTGTTTCCATATACAGCCAGTTTGTCCCCATATACAGCCAGTGTGCCCCCATATATATATATAACCAGTGTGCCCCCATATATACAGCCAGTGTGCCCCCCATATACAGCCAGTGTGCCCCCCATATACAGCCAGTGTGCCCCCATATACAGCCAGTGTGCTCCCATATACAACCAGTTTGTCCCCATATATAGCCAGTGTGCCCCCATATATATATAGCCAGTATGCCCCCATATATATAGCCAGTGTGCCCCCATATACAGCCAGTGTGCCCCCATATACAGCCAGTGTGCCCCCATATATATAGCCAGTTCCCCCAAATGCAGCCAGTTTGTCCCCCATATACAGCCAGTTCCCCCCAAATGCAGCCAGTTTGTCCCCCATATACAGCCAGTTCCCCCCAAATGCAGCCTGTCCCCCCCCCCAGCCCTGCACTTACCTTCCTCGGTCCGCGCCGTCCTCGATGTGTTCTCCCGCCCTCAATGTCGCTTCAGCCAATCAGGTTACCGGTAACCAGATCCGGTGAACCTGATTGGCTGAAACCTCCACAGTCATCTCCAAGGAACGCACCCCCGTGCGTACCTGGGAGGAGTTTTTGGAAGCCGAATACAGCGTGAGAGCTGTATTTGGAAAGCCTATCAGAGCCGCTGGCTCTGATAGACACTTCCAGAACACACCCACCGCCGGCCGCCGCTCTAATTCATATGGCCGGCGCTCACCAGGAGGCCGGCCATATGAATAGTGGGCAGCGCGGCAGCGGTGACAATACACAGATTCATGCAATGCATGAATCTGTGTATTGTCTTTCAGTGGCGGTGCGGGAGCGAGAGGGGGCGGCGCTCCGGCGCCCTCTATGGACGCACCGCCACTGGTCCCAGGCCACCTCGGGGCCCCAAGCAATTGCTTGTTTTGCCTGTCCTGTTGCGACAGCCCTGAGTGCAGCATAACACTTTTGGTAGCAAAGTAGTACAATTTGTATAGATATGTACACATCAGACCAAAAAAGGGACAACTGAGAATGCATAAGGGACAGAGGGATTTAATCTCAAAAGAGGAATGTTTGGGAGCTATGAGAGAGGTGTTTGTAGATGTAGCCTAGGGTAACAATACTGCTCCTCCGGGACAAGAAGTGTGTTACTAACAGGATCACTAGCTAAAAATAAAGCCTGAAAAAAAAAAAGGAAACTAATGCAGCCACCATATCTAAGGACTCCTATGCTGCAATATATTACATTTTTGTTCTTGGGTTTAGATACAGGTTAAACTTTTTCTCATAAGTGCACCTTGTGGGCAAGTTCACATGTGCAGCCTGAACACATTCACTGGGTAAGTAGATCATTACCCAAGTTTTATGTTATTTTTTTTGGACCTTTTAGTAGAAAATCTCAGAAAGCAAGCTGATTTTATTGCTGTGATTTTCCATTGAGTGCTTCTATTCCAGATCCCCCCCACCTCTTCCCCATGCATCCGCTTACAGATGTATGTGCAGATAAATCTAAAGGTGTTAATTGTATCATCATCATCTCAAGGATCTTGCTATGTTTCACACTAATAACCCAGCAGTGGGAACGTTCTCCTAGGTGTGAAGATCATTTTTTTTTTTTTTTTAGGGTGCCTCACCTCCTGATACCATCCCATCCAATAACCCCTTGTCTCCCAGAATGATATGCCATTTCAATGATGAAGCATGTGGTTTAATGACGTTCTAGGTGTAAACGAGTTCTGCTATATTTAGAAGGAGAGTGAGGCAGAGAATAATAGGATTTGAAGGCTTCACAGCTAATGGGAATAGTTGTGTGTCTCTTTCCGAAATGTGGGATTGCCCAGCTGAGCTATGTGAACAGATTGGAAAGGCTAAGTGACTTTACTACAGCCAATGGCTGTCATGCTATAAGCCTTACTAACAGAAGGGGCTGATTGTTTCTGTGAGTTCTCTGCTCAGCCTCCCTCCCTCCCTCCGCTAAAAGAGTCTCAGAAGGCAAGGCAGAGCAGTAGGTCTACTTGGGAGCTGTCCAGGATTGTGGTGCTGAACCTAGCCCTGCCACTCATCCACAGAAGCCACCACACCTCTTGGAATTCTTGAAGGCTTATCTTTGGATTTACCTACATTGACACAAGATGACTGAGAAAATCCATTCAACTCATTAAACTCATCATCTGTTGTGAACCCACAGGATCCATGCTCTAAGAATACACGCAATAATTAGCATCTGATTTTAGAAGAGCTGAGGCTCACAAGGGACCTGAAGAAGCTCATCTCCAGACATTTGTACGATCAGATCAGAATATTGTTTGAGGTTCGCCAGCCCAACTTGCTGAAGCCCTCTACTGATCATGGCTTTTATAGTGAAGACTATGGTGGGTGGTCAGCTGAAGAACCTCACAGGAGGTCTGGGGAGCAAAGAGGAGAAGGGAGAAGGGGAGAAGTCACCAGCTGAAGCTCAAGGAATGACAAGGGAAGAATATGAAGAATACCAAAAGCAGCTCCTGGAAGAGAAGTAAGTACTTGTCAATGTTTGAAAGCTTTCAGAATCAGATGTGGACAGAAACATGTACAGAAACGTGTACTCAAGAGTCAAGAGAAGTTCTGAAAACTAGATAAAATGTTATAAGATTTAGAATGATCAAATTCCTATTTTAGTTGTTTAGCACCATCATCCCTTTACAAGAAAAGACAAAATGGAAATCCTATTGGAGGGTATGGGACTTTAAGGGTGCTATTCACTTTACAAGATACAACAATTATGATAAAAAAAATATAATTTTTATTGTTACATACAAAAAGAGGAAAAAAAAAAAGTATACAATGATACATTTTCTCCATACAAAAGCTCCACACTTATTATCGTTCTACATGTTTCGCCATACGCCTCTATATAAAATATGTCATTATGTGAATAAGAAGTGGTAGGTGGGCTATCATGTACAAGATTAGATATACTGTATTTATTGGCGTATAACACTCACTTTTTTACCCTGAAAATAGAGGGTAAACTGTGCCTGTGTGTTATACGCAGGGGGCTGTGGAAAGTTTTTTTCCTAAAACTTCCCTCCTTAAAGTTAGGGTGCGTGTTATACGCCTGTGCGTGTTATACGCCGATAAATACGGTAGATAGAATGTTCAACTCAAGAATTCTAAGAAGTTTAAAAATAAATAATTGAAAAAATATGTCACTATGTATTTAAGAAGTGGTAGGTGGGCTGTCATGTGCAAATTTGGATGTAGATAGAATCTAGAGAAGTTCAGAAAACTATAAAAAAAATATCATTATGTAAATAAGAACAGATGGGCTATGATAGTCAAACATAGAGGAATTTAGGAAAAAAGTAGTCTTGTATGTGCCAGTCATAATGTTTTTCTTATTTTCTTATTTGAAGTGGTACCGTGTTGCCCCAAAAATAAGCCCAGGTCTTGTATTAATTTTGGCAACAAGAGACACAGTAGGGCTTATTTTCGGGGTAGGTATTACCATGTAATATACTGTCTTATTTCTCCCTGCCTGACAGGAATCCCCAGTGTGAACCGAGTTAAAATACTTGTAAAATCCTATAATCCACTCTATTACAGTAGTATATAATGTACAATCTGTGTGTTTCTGTAATATAATGGGCCAAATACCTTCGTTATAGCGCCGCTCTGCGCTTCTGTGACCCGCTGGAGCTCTCTTCCCAGAAATTATATTACAGAAATACACACATTGTACATTATATACTACTGTAATAGAGTGGATTATAGGATTTTACAAGCATTTTAAACAAGGGCTTATTTTCGGGGTAGGGCTTATATTGGAGCCCTCCTGGAAAATAACGATAGGTCTTATTTTCGGGGTAGGTCTTATTTTCGGGGGAAACGCGGTATTAAACCCGCCAAAATGTGTTCTATGGCTCCATACCATTTTTAGATGTGGTGGGTGAATTCGTTTTAATTTTTTTTCCCTTTATTTTCACCTGATGATCTGGTCAGCAAGTCTGTTTTTTTCAACTTCTCTTAGCAGAATAAACTGTCCAGCAAAAGTGTCAGTTAGAGGGCTGAGATAAATTATTCAAAGTGAAAGTAAAGTCGACTTTTTAACTTCTACCTACATATAAGCCTATAATAAGGCTTGCCAGTAGGTACAGTGAATATCTCCTAAATATGCACTGTTTAGGAGATATTCACACTGCATGCAGCTGGTGACTTCACTGGCGCATGTGCTCTGAAGTGCTGGCATAACCGTGCCGTACCTTCAGAGCTTTGTGCTGGAACTCCTCAGCTCATGCGCGTGGGCGTCCGCTGAAATTTTTTCTGGGGGGGGCTCTTCGGCAGCGGCAATACACAGTCGCATTTTACCCTTTCTTCAACCGCTAGCGGGGGTTAAAAGCGGCCCCCCCACGTTAAAATGTAAAAACACCCAACTGTGCCCCCTGCATCTTTAAATATCTCTTTGTCACTACTGTGTACCCCCTCTCCACAACTGCACCTCTGGACCCCTTTACATTACACAGCACCCTGCATCACTTGCCCCCTTTATATTACACAGCACCCCTTTACATTACACAGCACCCTGCATCACTGGACCCCTTTACAGTACACAGCACCCTGCACCCCTTTACATTACACAGCACCCTGCACCCCTTTACATTACACAGCAGCACCCTGCACCTCTGGACACTACACTCTGACCACTACACTACACACTGACTACTGCACACTGACCACACTGACCATATGTATGACGTGTCCTATGACATCATGTCTCTGCAGTCACACACACACACGTGTTGTAGGACATCTCCTCCTCCCTCCATACCGCACACACAGCCCGGCTCTCCTTCCTTCTCACCTTCAGCAGGTCCAATGGGTGTGTGCAGCAGGCCGCCCCGCAGGAGGCCAGGCTCCCGAGATACTACCACCACCGACACGAGACACCCTCCGCTCCGCCATCTCCCCCCGGCTCTTTTTCTTCTTCTCTCCCCGGGCGCGCTGCACAGTCCAAGGGCCAGGGGTGGAGCCGGTCTGTGCCCGCGAGAATGAAAAGAGCCGGGGCCAATCGGGTTGCAGCGCGAGGCCCCGCCCAGCCAGCGCTGCCAAACCACAAGACGCGGCTGCCTTAAATCGACGACGGGGAGGTGTGGTGGGCCCGGGGGGGAGGAGGAGGGAGGGAGTACATGTGCTGCAGTGCAAATCTGTGTGGAGCTGGAAGTGGGTGTAAGGGCGGCGGAGGGTGTAGAACACTGCCAATTTGGCCAACACCTTCTCGATTCCAGGGGGGGGGGCAAGTGACCCCCCTTGCCCTATGGAGCAGACGCCCATGCCCATGCGAGAGAGTGACCTCATCGTGGCCCTGGCCATTCATAGAGCCAAAATCCACTAACCCGGAAGAAAGACTGGGTGAAGATGGAAGCGCCGGAGAGCCGTGACAGCGCTGGAGGGCTCCCTGTCCAGGTAAGTCTGTCATAATGTGCTAGTATGCTGTGCATACTAGTACATTATGACCTAAACCTGCAGTGGGGGCCCAATTTTTTTAAATTTTTCTGTCAGTTTACTTCCACTTTAACACTGACAGAGGTATTCCTGGACTAGTCCCAATAGAACTGGTCATGGATAGATTGCTGGGGTAATATGTTGCTGGTCTCTGCATGCTATTTGTTGAAATGCTTGTGTAATCCAAGTCAATGGAATTTTGTATGCTAATTTTTGCTGTTGGTTGATTTGCACTTTGGGGGGAGGAGTGGGACTTGAAATGGCAGGTATCAACGTTATTCATTTTTGACTGGAATGGAATATCGGTAGAGTGTACTATTGTAATCATATGCAATGGGGGTATTTGGATATCTGTTTAGTTCTGGAACCTGTAAGTTTGTACGAACCCAATAAAGTTTTTCTGACAAAATAAAACACTGACAGAGGTACTAGCAATGGTGAGGTTTTATTCATTTATGCAAAACATTTATCTCAGAATGAAAAGAAAATGTTGCTGTAATTGCTTAAAATGTGTTAACTGAAGTTCAGCTTTAATTTTTTTTAGTCCAGTCCATCTAAATCTGGTAGTACATCTAAGGTCTCATTTAAACTTGCTTCGGCTTCAAGACACATTAACGGCTAGTTTACACTTGCTTCAAAAAATGGCTTCAGACAGGCTTTGTTAAAACTCTCTGAATGCCAGTCGAAACCCCTGTCACTAAATAAAATGGTTAGCTTACAGTCCTGTTTGCACCTCGCTTTTGCTTTGCTTCCAAAATTTTACCCCATGTCGCTTTGGTGGTGCTTCAAAGCCTCTTCAAAGCCTCCATAAAAGTCTATGGCAAAGCTCGCTTAAAGCCCCACTGAAGCCTCACCGAAGCCCCACCGAAGCTCCACCAAAGCCTCATCGAAGCTCCAAGCAAAAGCAGGTGTAAACAGGACTGTAAGCTAAGCATTTTATTTAGTGACAGGAGCTTTGACTGGCGTTCAGAGAGCTTTAACAAAGCATGTCCGAAGCCATGTTTTGAAGCAAGTGTATACTAGCCCTAACTCTACCCTCTCCCTAGACCAGTGGTTCTCAACTCCTGTCCTCAGGATCCACTAACAGGCCAGGTTTGCAAGATAACTGAAATACATCACAGGTGATATCATTTGCTGCCCAGTGATTGCAGTATTCTATTCTACATCTCCCCAAGGTAATACTTAAGGACAGGAGTTGAGAACCACTGCCGTAGACCAGTGTTTCTCAAATGCAGACCTCAAGGCGCCCCAACAGGTCATGTTTTCAGGATTTCCCTCAGATGAAACGACTGTGGTAAATACTAAGGCAGTGAAACTGATCAAATCACCTGTGCAAAATAATAGAAAGCCTGAAAACACTGACCTGTTGGGGCGCCTTGAGGACTGGAGTTGAGAAACACTGCCCTAGACAATGTTGCTGCCCAAAGGTGTCTCTGTTGGTCCTCCATCCAGAGTGGAGAAACCCTAAAACAGGAAGTGTGTTACTGGCCAGATTACCAGGTGAAAATAAAGAGAAAAAATCCTAAAAACAAAACTAATGCAACCACCACATTTAAGAATTGTAAGCTGCAATATGTTATTTTTACTTTTTAATACTACTTTAATAAAGCCCATTGAAAAAAAAGCACCTCTTGCATTTCATTTTGTAAGTATGCTGTGTGGTTACTGCACTTTATTTATTTATTTTTTTGTTTAGATTCTTATTTATCAGATCTGTATGTGTGTTTTAAGCATTGTTGTAATAGTGGTTGCCCTATACACAACTGGAAGCACTAAATAATAAGAATGTACCATGGACTGAATAGACATTTTATGCCATTGAAACTACTAGGAAAGCAGCAGAGAAGCCAGCACACATTATAGAATCAGAGATAAACACCAAGAGTTCATTCCAAGCCAGCATCCAGATCATGTGTTGCTTCCTGCCTGCACCATTTTACTTGCATCACTGATTATGTTGTGCCGCTGCATTGAGACCTACTTGCAAACAAAGCAGGACATGTGTTAGCACATGTGTCCCTCAGTTATAATTCATAAAGCTGAATTTACTGTCATGCCAGCTCACACAAAACAGATCATAATTAGTCAGGCTTCTTTCAGTCCTGGGGGTGTTCAGATTGGAACAAGTATGACCAATTCCCCAGCAGGGTTGACATGATAATGATGATTTGCAGGCCTGGCTTTGTTTCAACCAACACTAGCTAAGATTATAAACTAATAAGTATTAAGTAATAATGCAATGATAAAATGTGCCAATTCTACATTGCAATGCACATACATTTTGCTACTAAAACTGTGTGTTATTAAAATATCCAATATAATATGATTCTGAGAAGAAGCTACACAAAGTGAAATAATAAACACTTGACTACACACTTTTTGGCACATTATGATTCACACCTCTATTGTGTTACATTTGATGATTGAGTAAATTTCATAGATATCACTGACATACCTTCCATTACATAATTTCAGCCTGAATTAGAGAGTGTCATCCTGTAGGGGGCACCCCCACTATCTAGCATTTTTTTTTATGTAGGGAAATAAATACATGCATACGTCTACTAAACTCCAATTTTCTATTTGAGTGACTGCACCATCCAATTCTCTAATGCTTATTTCAACCAGATTTTAATGAAACACAGCCAAAGTGTTACAGACAGAGCTTTTTTTCAGGTGGAACTTGGTGGAACTCTGTTTCCTATTTCCCCCTCTATTCCTATTCCAATGCAAACTTGTTATTCTCAGTCCTGGTGACAATGGTCATCAGAACAAATAGAGAGGTTGACCCACCCAAGCATGCAAAACAATAATCTCCTGCACTCCAGTGTTTCGCTATACACTGGTGGTGTGATCCACTCTTTGGATTAAGGCAAAGTCTAGAATCTTGACTGACCGCTTAGGCTCTGAAGAAAAGGGTATGCCCCTGAAACGCGTCAGCCATTCAGCCATTTGGGGTACCATCTGATCCTCCCGTCATCAGGTCCTGTTCGTAGGTGCCAAGGGATGCAGTTCGACTGATAGAAAAGCCTTTTATTTATGCCCCTTTGTGAGTAGTATCATTGCTTTTATAAATTTTTAATGTAGCGATACCCCCAGTTAAGAGGGCTGCCTTGATTGTTTTGGGCCCTGTAGTGCACCGCTGTCAACCCCTGGCAATCGGCTCTAACCTCTCGTGGCACAGTTAGTAAAGGGGATGATAGAATTGCAATCACTCTAATATTCTCTATGACACAATCCCACAGTAAGGCACACAGTATGGTATAACACAGTAAATGACACTGACAACCAATATACTTAACTCTAATATTTTACTGTTGGTAAGGGTTTGAATGATAAACAGTATGCAATGACACATGCAGAGCCCTGCAATATGGGTATACTTATTAAAACATCAAAACGTTCAGCAATATGATAGACAGTTTAACAGACCCCGCTGCAGCTACCCTCCCTCGTGGACAAAATGGCGCCCAGCAATGTCCTACACTACCCAGTCAGGCCTGACTATGATTTGGGTATAGTTCTGTGGAAGAAATCTTCGCTAGCAAACACGATGGTGCACTTTAAGAACAATTGTAATCCAACAAAGTAACGATGATCAGTAACTTTATAATGCCAGGGAGACTAATAACTCAGTTCAGCAGATAGTCTCCCCAGAGTGTAACTGCAATCACTGTGGTGGCCCTGAATACAGTCAGTGGGCCTAAAGATACTGTGGTGTAGTTCTGAGCAGGTGCTCTCTCACCCAACCAGACTAGTCCTTGTCCATTACTTCCGTTACTGTGACTCGATTCACAGTGTCCACGACACCCGGCTCTTCGGTCCTCCTGATAACAGCACTCAGCAACAGGATCAGACGCTACGCAGGTTCCTCGGCTTCAGGCCTTGTACACACAGCAGGTCAGCACAGGGATCCTCTTGCTGGGAGGGCGGTGTCCAAAGAGAAAGAGCCGGGCTCCGCCTCTCCCTTATAAAGTCCACCCCAGCAGTCCTTGCGCGGGGCAATGCACTCTGGGTGCCTTAAGGCGTGCTGGGAACTGTAGTCTCTTGGGGTTTTAAAAAAACAATACCCCGCTACACAAATAAAAGTTTTATATTGGTAATGCACTAGGTCGGTGAACCTCCTTCTTTTCTTTTCTTTTCCAACCCAAGCATGGACACTGACAGAGGAAAAAAATAGCTGACTTACAATACAAAATTTCAAAAATGCCTTTAGATACACTTTAGGCTACTTTCACACTGGGGCAGTGAAAGCGTCGGCGGTAATGCGGCGCTAGTTTTAGTGGCACTTTACGGCCGCTAGCGGGGCGCTTTTAACCCCTGCTAGCGGCCGAAGAAGGGGTTAATACTGCCCGTGTAGCGCTGCTGCCGAAGCACGTGGCAGGCGCTTCGGCAGCGCTGCCCATTCATTTCAATGAATCCTCCACTGCTCATCCACTGCCCCAAAGATGCTGCTTGCATGACTTTTTCTAGCATCCTACAAGCGCACCGATCCAGTGTGAAAGCACTCGGGCTTTCACACTGAAGGGACAAGAGATGTGCTTTACAGGCGCTTTGCAGGTGCTATCTTTAGCGCTAAAATGCCTATAAAGCGCCTCAGTGTGAAAAGTGGCCTTATAGTGTAAAAAGTAGCATCTACATTGCATCCAGGAAAGTATTTACAGTGCTTCACTTTTTCCACATTTTGTTTTGTTACAGCCTTATTCCAAATGGATTAAATTCATTATTTTCCTCAAAATTCTACAAACAATAACCCATATTTACAGTGTGAAAGAAGTTTGTTTAAAAATTTGCAAATGAATTAAAAATGAAAAAAATCCCATGTACATAATTATTCACAGCCTTTGCTCAGTACTTTGTTGAAGCACCTTTGACACCAATTACAGCCACGAGTCTCTTTTTGAGTATAATGCTACAAGCCTGGCACACCTATTTTTGGGTAGTTTCTCCCATTATTCTTTGCAGGACCCCTCAAGCTCCATCAGGTTGGATGGGGAGCGTCGGTACACAGCCATTTTCAAATCTCTCCAGAGATGTTCAATCGGGTTCAAGTCTGGGCTCTGGCTGGGCCCCTCAAAGACATTCACAGGGTTGTCCCATAGCCACTCCTTTGTTACCTTGGCTGTGTGCTTAGGGTCGTTGCCCTGTTGGAAGAACCTTTGCCCTAGTCTGAGGTCCAGAGCACTCTGGAGCAGTTTTTCATCAAGGATGTCTCTACATTGCTGTATTCATATTTCCCTTGATCCTAACTAGTCTCCTAGCTCCTGCCGCTGAAAAACATCCCCACAGCATGATGCTGCCACCACCATGCTTCACTGTAGGTATGGTATTGGCAAGTTGATGAGTGGTGGCTGGTTGCCTCAGGACATGACGCATGCCATTCAGGCCAAAGTGTTCAATCTTTGTTTCATCAGACCAGAGAATTTTGTTCCTCATGGTCTGAGAATCCTTCAGGTGCCTTTTGGCAAACTCCAGGCAGGCTGTCATGTGCCTTTTACTGAGAAGTGGCTTCCGTCTGGCCACTCTACCATCCAGGCCTGATTGGTGGAGTGCTGCAGAGATAGTTGTTCTTCTGGAAGGTTCTCCTCTCTCCACAGAGAAACGCTGGAGCTCTGTCAGAGTGGCCATCTGGGTCTTGGTCACCTCCCCGACTAAGACCCTTCTCCCTAGATCTCTCAGTTTGTGTGGGCGGCCCGCTCTAGGAAGAGTCCGGGCAGTTCCAAACTTCTTCCATTAATGAGTGATGGAGGCAACTGTGCTCATTGGGACCTTCAATGCTGTAAGAAATGTTTCTGTACCCTTCCCCAGATTTGTGTCTCGATACAATCCTGTCTCAGAGGTTTTACAGACAATTCCTTGGACTTCATGGCTTAGTTTGTGCTCTGACATGCACTGTTAACTGTGGGACCTTATATAGACAGGTGTGTGCCTTTCCAAATCATGTCCAATCAACTGAATTTACCACAGGTGGACTCCAATCAAGTTGTAGAAACATCTCAGGGATGATCAGTGGAAACAGGATGCACATGAGCTCAATTTTGCAAAAAAATTAAACAAACTTTTTAAATGTTGTCATTATGGGGTATTTGTAGAATTTTGAGGAAAATAATAAATGTATTCAATTTTGGAATAAGACTGTAACATAACAAAATGTAGAAAACTGAAGAACTGGGAATACTTTCTGGATGCACTGTATCTGCTTTTGATAGCAGTAAATAGCATAATATATTGACTAATACCAAGAATGGATTCACAGATATATTTGTGACTGTAGCCTTCTGACTGTTAGCAGTAATACAATGATTAATAAACAATATTTGGCCACAAAATGTAATGTAAGCCGTTTGATTTTAAAGTAAAACTAACTGCAAAACCTGTGCAGAGGAATTAGAATGCCTGTCAGTCTTTATTGCAGTCTATTCCCCTGTTAGGGAGATTCACTCTATTTGTCCTGTTTATCATTATCACTGAAAGTAAAAGAAACCCCTAAATTTTGGGTTGTCCCCAGAAAGGTAATATAGGGAAAATCTTCCAATGGGGGCACTAGTTCTGGTGACCTGGGGGTCCCCAAAGAATTCCCTTAATTTTCAGGGATTTCCACTCACTTCCTGTTTGGCTTTGGGACAGGAAGTGAAGTGAAATCCTTGTAATAGGATACAGATGGCGCAAAAAAAAAAAAGTTTTGCCTATAGTTCTACTTTAAATCTATTTTGTCAGGTAAAAAAATACTATTTTAAAGTTCTAAAAATCTTCCATGTTATTCTGACATTTTGCTCTATTGAACTTATTCCTTTACACTAAGGCCCCTTTCCAACTGAGGCATTTTTCAGGCGTTTTAGCGCTAAAAATATCGCTGTAAAAACACCTGAAATAATCCTGCCCCAGCATTCTCAATGTGAAATCTCTGAGGGCTTTCACACTGAGGCGTTGTGCTGGCTGTGCGTTGGAAAAAATCCTGCAAACAGCTTTTTTGGAGCATCTTTGGGGCGCATAAAATAGCGCTGTAAAAACGCCTATCCCCATTGAAATGAATGAGTACCGCTAACGCCTATGCATGTTTACGGCATTTTTAGCGCGTTAGCGGTAAAAATAGCGCTAACGCGGTAAAAACGCATAGGCGTTAGCGCTATTTTTAACGCTATGGCGGTAAAAAATTGCGGTAAAAACGCGGTAAAATCGCAACACCTCAGTGTGAAAGGGGCCTAACAATTGTATATTTTTAAACTATGACCCGTGACCTCCCTCTGATTTTGCATTGTAAATTAGTATTTGGATTCTGTTAGTGTGCGGTTGGGAAAGACAAGCAAGCATGGAGTAACAAGACTATTGTGAAGGCAGTGAAAAGGGAAGCCAGAAATGGGAAAAGTCCAGAAACTGCTAGAACATAATGCAGGGAATCCTGTTGCTTAGGTATTTTATGCTACACTGAGAAAATATTTCTTTGCAAGGTGCTTGCTTCAGTTTAAAACCATGTGACTGCAGAATGCTCCTATACATACAGGTCCTTCTCAAAAAATTAGCATATTGTGATAAAGTTCATTATTTTCTGTAATGTACTGATAAACATTAGACTTTCATATATTTTAGATTCATTACACACAACTGAAGTAGTTCAAGCCTTTTCTTGTTTTAATATTGATGATTTTGGCATACAGCTCATGAAAACCCAAAAATCCTATCTCAAAAAATTAGCATATCATGAAAAGGTTCTCTAAACGAGCTATTAACCTAATCATCTGAATCAACTAATTAACTCTAAACACCTGCAAAAGATTCCTGAGGCTTTTAAAAACTCCCAGCCTGGTTCATTACTCAAAACCGCAATCATGGGTAAGACTGCCGACCTGACTGCTGTCTAGAAGGCCATCATTGACACCCTCAAGCAAGAGGGTAAGACACAGAAAGAAATTTCTGAACGAATAGGCTGTTCCCAGAGTGCTGTATCAAGGCACCTCAGTGGGAAGTCTGTGGGAAGGAAAAAGTGTGGCAGAAAACGCTGCACAACGAGAAGAGGTGACCGGACCCTGAAGAAGATTGTGGAGAAGGACCGATTCCAGACCTTGGAGGACCTGCGGAAGCAGTGGACTGAGTCTGGAGTAGAAACATCCAGAGCCACCGTGAACAGGCGTGTGCAGGAAATGGGCTACAGGTGCCGCATTCCCCAGGTCAAGCCACTTTTGAACCAGAAACAGCGGCAGAAGCGCCTGACCTGGGCTACAGAGAAGCAGCACTGGACTGTTGCTCAGTGGTCCAAAGTACATTCGGAAATCAAGGTGCCAGAGTCTGGAGGAAGACTGGGGAGAGGGAAATGCCAAAATGCCTGAAGTCCAGTGTCAAGTACCCACAGTCAGTGATGGTCTGGGGTGCCATGTCAGCTGCTGGTGTTGGTCCACTGTGTTTTATCAAGGGCAGGGTCAATGCAGCTAGCTATCAGGAGATTTTGGAGCACTTCATGCTTCCATCTGCTGAAAAGCTTTATGGAGATGAAGATTTCATTTTTCAGCACGACCTGGCACCTGCTCACAGTGCCAAAACCACTGGTAAATGGTTTACTGACCATGGTATTACTGTGCTCAATTGGCCTGCCAACTCTCCTGACCTGAACCCCATAGAGAATCTGTGGGATATTGGGAAGAGAAAGTTGAGAGACGCAAGACCCAACACTCTGGATGAGCTTAAGGCCGCTATCGAAGCATCCTGGGCCTCCATAACACCTCAGCAGTGCCACAGGCTGGTTGCCTCCATGCCACGCCGCATTGAAGCAGTCATTTCTGCAAAAGGATTCCCGACCAAGTATTGAGTGCATAACTGAACATAATTATTTGAAGGTTGACTTTTTTTGTATTAAAAACACTTTTCTTTTATTGGTCGGATGAAATATGCTAATTTTTTGAGATAGGATTTTGGGGTTTTCATGAGCTGTATGCCAAAATCATCAATATTAAAACAAGAAAAGGCTTGAACTACTTCAGTTGTGTGTAATGAATCTAAAATATATGAAAGTCTAATGTTTATCAGTACATTACAGAAAATAATGAACTTTATCACAATATGCTAATTTTTTGAGAAGGACCTGTATATGAAACATTCAGATACCAGGTATCCTCAAAAGGAGCCATTATTTACACCAGGAAGAGGTGCTCATTAGGGTGACCACATTTTTAAACTATCATTCAGGGACACCCCCCCCCCCCCTTCCCAAAAATCAGCTTGTGTTGTAACGAATCACAGCACAGTGATTGGACACAAGAGGCGGGATTTATGATTTCTCCAATCACAAGCAGGGGGCGGGGATTGTGCTCCTCCAGGCATTCCCGGCTAGGACAAGTACTGTCAGTGAGTAAAGCGGTGATGTGGCGGCCTTTTTTGGCTGTATTGTGACTGTATTGTCCTGGAATGAAGGTGCCCGGGACAGACCTGCCAAATGCGGGACTGTCCCGGGCAATCCGGGACACGTGGTCACCCTAGTGCTCATACAAGCCCTTTTCCATTTATATGGCATAAAGGTTTCCTTAAGGCCCCTTTCACACTGAGGCGTATTTCAAGCATTTTAGCGCTAAAAATAGCGCATAAATAACGCCTGAAATACTCCTGCCCCAGCATTCTCAATGTGAAATCCCGAGGGCTTTCACACTGAGGCGATGCGCTGGCAGGAGAAAAAAAAAATCTCCTGTAAGCCGCATCTTCGGAGCGGTGTGTATACCGCTCCTTCCCATTGAATTCAATGGGACACCACGGTAATACCGCCCGCAAACCGCGTCTTTTTTATTTCTTTTTTTTACACTGTATATAGCTGGTTGCTAAGGAGGGGGCCGGGAAGCCGGTCACCGCGTCCTTAACAACCGATGAGTCGTCAGCTATCAGCTGGCTTCCCACTTAATGTAAAAAGAAAAATGCCGGCTGAAAAAAAATAATAAAAAAAATCGAGAAAAAAAAAAGAGCGTGGGGTCCCCACCAGGTCCATACCAGGCCCTTGGGTCTAGTATGGATTCGGCGTGGGGGCCCCCCAAAATCCATACCAGACCCATATCCGAGCATGCAGCCCGGCAGGTCAGGAAAGGGAGGGGACGAGCGAGCGCCCCCCATCCTGAACCATACCAGGCCGCATGCCCTCAACATGGGGGGATGGGTGCTTTGGGGCAGGGGGGGCTCTGCGCCCCCCCACCCCAAAACACCTTTTCCCCGTGTTGATGGGGACAAGGGCCTCTTCCCGACAACCCTTGCCCGGTGGTTGTCGGGGTCTGCGGGCGGGGGGCTTATCGGAATCTGGAAGCCCCCTTTAACAAGTACCCCTACCCATTCACTAAAAAAAAGTAGTGTAGTGTTAATAAATACAGTAAACTGTTTTTGACAAGTCTTTTATTAAAAATCTTCTTCTCAGCTTCTTCCTCCATCTTCTCCTGCATCTTCATCCTCTGGTCTTCTCCTCCCCCTGCTTCTTCTTCTGCTGTTCTTCTCTCTTCTTTGTCTGGTGTTCTTCTTCCTCTGCCGCTGCTCCCGCTGCCACTCCTCCTTCGATGCTGCGTCCCGCTGATCTGTCGGCACCGATGTCCTGCATTATCCTCCAGATGACGCAATCCGATTGCCACGCCCCCGCCGTTATTTAAGTAATGCAGGACATCGGCGCCAACAGATGAGCGGGACTCAGCATCAGAGGAGGAGCGGCGGCAGAGGAAGAACACCGGACAAAGAAGACAGAAGAACAGCGGAAGAAGAAGCAGGGGGAGGAGAAGACCGGAGGATGAAGATGCGGAAGAAGATGGAGGAAGAAGCGGAGAAGATTTTTAATAAAAGACTTGTCAAAAACAGTTTACTGTATTTATTAACACTACACTACTTTTTTTTAGTGAATGGGTAGGGGTACAATGTACCCCCATACTCATTCACATAGGTGGGGGCGGGATCTGGGGGCCCCCTTGTTAAAGGAGGGTTTCAGATTCCGATAAGCCCCCCCGCCCGCAGACCCCGACAACCACCGGGCAAGGGTTGTCGGGAAGAGGCCCTTGTCCCCATCAACATAGGGGCAAGGTGCTTTGGGGTGGGGGGGGCGCAGAGCCCCCCTGCCCCAAAGCACCTATCCCCCATGTTGAGGGCATGCGGCCTGGTATGGTTCAGGAGGGGGGGGCGCTCACTCGTCCCCTCTCTTTCCTGACCTGTCAGGCTGCATGCTCGGATAAGGGTCTGGTATGGATTTTGGGGGGATTCCTACGCCATTTTTTCTTTATTTTGGCATGGGGGTCCCCTCCGAATCCATACTAGACCCAAGGGCCTGGTATGGACCTGGGGGGGACCCCACGCTATTTTTTTTTTCAATTTTTTTTTTAACCCGGCAATTCGTTTTTTTTACGTTTAACGGGAAGCCCGCTGACAACTGATGACTCATCGGTTGTTAAGGACGCGGCGGCCGGCTTCCTGGCCCCCTCCTTAGCAACCAGCAATATATAGTGTTAAAAGAAAAAAAAACGCGAAATGCAAATCGCGGTAAAATCGTGGTCAAAAGGCGTGTTGAAAAACGCGGCAAGCACCGCAAAATGCACTGCAGAAATGCTCACAAGCAACATGCATAGGTGTGAATCGAGCCTTTAGGATGAAAAAGGGACATACATGTATCCCTATGGGATAGCGGGTGTCAGAGGATGAACATCCAATCTAATCGGTCGCCGATATGCCCGTTTCTGCAGACGGAGAAAAATCCTATTTTTCCATCTGTCTGCAGAATGGATCGGATGAACACAGACAGATGGTATAGAGGAGAGCGGAGATCTGACAAGGGCGGTCCCTGCACAGTGTGCAGGGACCGCCCTGTCATCTGCTGGCTCAGCGGGGATCAACGGAGCGATCCCCGCTGAGCAAGGGGATATTTAAGGAACGGGTCATCACGGGATCTGCCCGTGTGAAAGGGCCCTAAAGTGTAACTAAAGGCAAAACATATTTTTCCTTTAGTTTAGGAAAGAGTGAAGATGGATTAGAACCCCTATTAGGATTTTGATGCTGTCTGTGTCTCTGTTAAGGAGATTCACCCTCTCTACGGGGGAGATTTACTAAAACTGGTGCACTCAGAAGATGGTGCAGCTGTGTATGGTAGTCAATCAGCTTCCAGGTTTTATTGCCAAAGTTTAATTGAACAAGCTGAAGTTAGAAGCTAATTGGCTACCATGCACAGATGCGGAGTGTACCAGTTTTAGTACATCTCCCCCATGTGTCCTTATTATCATTATCAGTGAAAGTTAAAGAAAATCCTACATTTTGGGTTGTCCCTAGAAGTAATAGAGGGGAAATATTCCAATGGGGACACTAGTTTTGGTGACCTGGGGGGAGGATAGTGGGGCAGATGTTGACTTTTGTTCTCAGGGTTTTCTCTCACTTGCTGTCTTGACTATGGTACAGAAAGTGAAGGCAAATCTTCCCAATGAGACACTAGTGGCATAAAAAACTGTCAGAGGTTATAACCCTTCCACTCCGAAATGAAAAAACAAGTTTTGGCTTTAGTTACACTTCAAGATGTTTTGTCACGTTTTTGGGGCTGTGTTCTATATGTGCAAAGAGAGATTACACAAATACTTAAAAGTATAACATTTATTACAAGTAATGACAGATACAGGTAAAGATAAAGAAAATATAACAAGAATACTTAACTAAAGGTGCTGTTTCCCGCCATGGAGTCCCGTTTGCTGTTATGCAACATGGCACAGGTAATCAGGACCAGACACTTGCCTCATGGCCGTTCTGGGTGGGACTAACCCTACAAGTTCTAGCTAGGGGATATAGGTCTTGTATGTAGGAAATGGTCAAGCCCACCTTCAGAACAAAATGACCTTCTAAGGAAAATGGCAAATTCCTGAAGGAGAAAGGGGCTGGCTTGTCCATATAGGCAGTTCACATTCATAACCAGGATATTAGAGGCTTACTTAGATATTTGTGAGGCCAACCTTAATAAGGAATATGAAATATGCAATTTCACTATCACTCCACGCCCTGGCTCACAAATATCATACACTAATGCCTCCAACTGTACTTAAAGGCTATACGATTTCTCCATCACAGGAACACACCTAGTGAATCTAAAGGGAAATTGTACAAGAAAATTGTATAATGTATGGCCATCCTTAGTTGCTTACCTGCAACAAGCATGTAACTCGTAAAGTCAGAACTCCTGAATTGCATGCTTGTACAAAGCAATGGCTCCAAGTATTACGGTTCTAGGATCAGCATGACAGAGAGGCAACTAGCATTTTCACAAGGATAGGCCAGCACTGGCACCCTACATATTCCTCAGAACAGGTTTCCTTTACGTACTGTACATGCAAGAATACAAAAGTTCCTAAAATTGACAAACTTTCTCATAAGCATATTGGAAGAAGCAGAATCTGAAGCTGAGCATATCAACGGGGGGACAAACTTTACGGAGGGGCCCTTTGTAGTCTGTACTTGCAGCACAGCATGTGTTAACTTTGCTTAATCCTCTACATTTCCATTTTATTGTCACAAACCATAATTGTTCCTAAACATAATCCTCCCATCTGCCAGGAGCAGCCCCTGTGCTGTGCATGCACTGAATGGACTGAAGGATTACATGGAAAACAGATATGTAGCTCCTTCATGAATCCAGATGAATGGAGGCATTCCTTTTTCTGCACTCCTCTTGATAAGCCAGTAAACAAAGCATCGCTGTATACGGGCACATAAAAAAATATAAGAACTCATGGATAGATCAAATATTAATACACATGAAAAAAGTAAAGAATGACATCAATGGAAAACCTGCTGACTTTCATCATCCAATCATGTGCAAGCAAAATTATTGCTTTTTTTTTTTGTCGTTTTATTATTTTCCTTGTACGTGATTGGATATTATGTGCAATGTGAATTTTAACGACATTTACTAAGCTAAGAGAAAATTCCCTTGCAAACTGAACAGCCTATTTTCCTTTTGTAAATCTATATATATATACCGTATATATATATATATACACACACACACACACTATATTACCAAAAGTATTGGGACGCCGGCCTTCACACGCACATGAACTTTAATGGCATCCCAGTCTAAAGCCTCATACACACGATCGGATTTTCTGCAGACAAAGCGTAGGACTTTTCTCCGAAGGGCGTTGGCCAGGAATCTGTCTTGCATACAAACGGCACACAATTGTCGGCCAACAAACATGAAACTACGTAGTTTTTCAGCTCTTTAGCGCCACCCTTTGGGCACCTTTTGCTACTGTCGCATTTGGTGAGCATTGATTTTGAGCATGCGTGTTTGGACTTTTGTCTGATGGACTTGTGTACACACGCTCGGAAAATCCGACAACAGACAATTGTCCACGGAAAATTTTAAAGCCTGCCATCCAACATTTGTCCACGGAAAATCCGACAATTGTCCGACGGAGCATACAAATGGTCGGATTTTCCGCCAAACAGCCTGTCATCACACAATTTCCTTTGGAAAATCCGATCGTGTGTACGAGGCTTTAAGCCTCGTACACATGATCGGATCTTCCGCAGACAAAAGCGTCAGACTTTTGTCCGAAGGGCGTTGGCCAGGAACTTGTCTTGCATACAAACGGCACACAGACTGGATATGTGAAATGAACAAAATACAATATATGGAAAGACAGATAAGAGAAGAAGGATACATAAATAGTCAAATGCCAGAAATATGTCAAAAATGGGATGATTTTTGGGTCTCGGTAGGAATGAAAGAATATATATACCGTATATACTCGAGTATAAGCCGACCCGAGTATAAGCCGAGGTACCTAATGTTGCCACAAAAAAACTGGGAAAACTTACTGACTCGAGTATAAGCCGAGGGTCAACAATGCCTTACTGTTCCCATCCTTGCTGTTCCCATCCTCACTGTTCCTATCCTCACTGTTTCCTATCCTCACTGTTCCTATCCTCACTGTTTAAATTTTAAATTGGAAATAGTACCTGAAAAAAAGTTGCGGCTGCGGCGTCCATCGTTCAAATCCCGCGGTCTCTTCCTTGTCCCTTCCGTGATAGGCGATTCTCATCAGACACCCTCCGCCTATCACGAACGTTCTCTCATCCTCAGTTTCCCAGCAGACACTGTGTTGGGTGTTCCGCCAATCACAGACGTCTGCTGGGAAACTGAGGATGAGAGAACGTTCATGATAGGCGGAGAGTGTCTGATGAGAATCGCCTATCACGGAAGGAACCAGGAAGAGACCGCGGGATTTGAACGATGGACGCCGCAGCCGCAACTTTTTTTCAGGTACTATTTCCAATGTAAAATTTCGCTGACTCGAGTATAAGCCGAGGGGGGGACTTTCAGCCCAAAAAAAAGGGCTGAAAATCTTGGCTTATACTCGAGTATATACGGTAAATGGAAAATTTGGAGAAAATCACAGGGGAAAAGTAAAGGAAACGGTAAACATGAGAGAACAAAAGGGATGGTGGGGGAGGGAGTTGTCTCTTTTTTTTTCCCCTTGTGTGTGAATGGCAGTGAGGATGAATGGATATGCAGATAATAGGAGTACATGTGGATTAATGTTGATTGTTTTAATGATAAAGTAACTGATACTTATCAAGATTCGGTTTATTAACAATTTATGGAAATAATGTATATGATAAATGAATCTTGTATAAATGTAAAATTTTGGGATTTGAGAAAAAGATGAATAAAAAGAAATTGAAAACAAAACGGCACACAAGTGTCGGCCAACAAACACGAACGTAGTGACGCACTACATGTTTTTTCAGCTCTTTAGCGCCACCCTTTGGGCACCTTCTGCTAATGTTGTGTTTGGTGAGCATTGCTTCCGAGCATGCGTGTTTGTACTTTGGACTTTTGTCTGTCCATGGAAAATTTCAAAGCCTGCCATCCAACATTTGTCCACTGAAAATCCGACAACAATTGTCCGATGGAGCGTACAAACGGTCGGATTTTAGGCCAACAGTCTATCAACACACATTTCACGTCCGGTCGGTAGGGTTCAATATTAAATTGGCCCACCCTTTGCACCTATAGCAGCTTCAACTCTTCTGGGAAGGCTGTCCACAAAGTTTAGGAGTGTGTCTAATATGGGAATGTTTGACCATTCCTCCAGAAGCGCATTTGTGAGGTCAGGCACTGATGTGGAAGAGAAGGCCTAGCTCACAGTCTCCACTCTAATTCATCCCAAAGGTGTTCGATCAGGTTGGGGTCAGGACTCTGTGCAGGCCAGTCAAGTTCTCCCCACCCCAAATTTGCTCATCCATGTCTTTATGGACCTTGCTATGTGCACCACCACCACTATGTTAAGAACGCCAAGTTTAACACACCTGAGACCTTGTAACATGAGTCACATGACACCGGGGAGGAAAAATGGCTAATTGGGCCCAATTTGGACATTTTTACTTAGGGGTGTACTTATTTTTGTTGCCAGCGGTTTGGACATTAATGGCTGTGTGTTGAGTTATTTTGAGGGGACAGCAAATTTACACTGTTATACAAGCTGTACACTCACTACTTTACATTGTAGAAAAGTGGCATTTCTTCAGTGCTGTCACATGGAAAGATATAACAATATTCCTGTAGCTGTTTATCTGCAGTCTTCTCTTCTCTACATCCATTCAAAGTCCACAATTTAATTTTGTCTGAGCTCTCAGAAAATAGGGGGCAGAGAGCTGAAATTATACTCTGCAGAGCTCAGTGAGGAGAGCTGATTGGAGCCCTCTTCACACAGGAATAGAGCTGAGGCAGTCAATCAGCTGGAGGTCTCTCCCCTGTCACATTTTTTCTTTTGGTGTCAGGAAAACTTGTCAGAAGTGACTCATGCTAATAGCAGAGGAACAAAGCAACAGATAGAAATAACACTTAGTGCTGATAATGGCGACAAGTACACACTATGGGATATGCTTTGTTTATATTTTTCCATGTCTGAGGTTTACAACCACTTTAAACATAATTACTTGAAAAATATTTGTAGACAAGGAAATGATCATTAGCAGACTGCAGCAGAACACAGTATACACTTCTAACCAGAGTTGGAGAGTTTTTATCCAGGGACATCTGTTCTCATTTTTCTTTACCCATAGACAAGCATGCATGCTAGGGTGATCCAAGAGTGGATGTTTACACTACAGCATGGTCTTGGGGAAGCATAGAACCTGTTGAGGTTAATTACTGCTCCCTGCAGAAAGATTCAGGCTGGGTTCACACTGATACGACACGACATTCATCCGACTTTCATCCTACTTTGCTCTGCGACATCAGTCCTACATTGATCCTACATTGGTCCTACATCCATCCGACTTTCATGAACAGGATACTACTTTGATCCGACTTTGTGATAGTCTGACTTGTCCTTTGACCAATCAAAACAATCCCAGTGTGAGATAAATTCCTTTTACTGCTGCTGTAATCACCATGTCGGATGTCACAAGTCGGATGGTTAGGACAAGGATCCTACTTTGATCCGACTTCAATGATATTCAATGGGCTGAAGTAGGATCAAAGTCAGACCAAAGTAGTACAGGGAGCATTTTCAAAGTCGGACCGACTTGTGGCGCATTCCAAATGGAACAGAGAGGGAATGAATTCATTAAGTAGCTCTTAAGTCTATTCATAATAAGACAGGTCCACCAATTGTGTGCCATTGTGCGTGGATGGAAATAACCGCAGTCATAAGGATTGGCTCAAAACTTGTTTTCAAAGGGGTTGAGCATATATAGAGAGGAATGTGTGCAAAATAATTCTTTATATCAGGAGGAAAAAAGAGGGGAAACAGGTATTTTTGAGTAAAGAGGGACATGGTAATTTGAGACTTTCTCATGCAGAGGGACTTCATGAGAAACTATAGTCAAATAGTTGGTAAGGCTAAATAAAGGCACCAGTCCACCCAGTTCAACTTATGTGTGTTATTGTTTGTGAACACAGCTCATTTTTAAGAGTTTATCTACACTCCACACTAACCACCAGCTGTGGAAGGGAATTCCATATCCTTATCGTTCTAATAGTAAAGAACCAACCCCTTTCACAATTTTTGATTAAACCACTTCTTATCCATCTTCATCGTGTGGCCGCACGTCTTCTTTAGAGACTTTAGGTTGAATACGGTAGTTTTCTCCAAATGCTAGATTCACCATTTAAAGATTTGTATAATGCAATCATATCCCCCCTTTTTTTTCTTTTTATTACAAAACAAAGCCTATTGGGCATACCCAGGCTCAGGACATTTACACAACATAACATGACTTAGAACAGCCAAAAACACTAATGCCCTAACTGGCACTTAAACTAAAAGTGCGCTCCTAAATCTGCAGGACACAATCATATCCCCTTTTAAAGTGGTTGTAAACTCTGAAATAAAAAAATAAAAAACTGCAAGGCAAAGGCATAATGAGCTAGTACTACATACTAGCTCATTATAAAATACTTACCTTAGATCGAAGCTGTGACCGGCAACATGTCTCCCAGAGTTATTTCCTGGGTTTGCAGGCTCCGGCACTGTGATTGGCCCGGAACCGCAGTGACATCACTCCTGCGCACCGCCGGTCACATCACGGCTACTGAAGAAACGGCTCGAGCGGGCTGTTTCGTCAGTGCGCATGTGCTGATGACATGGCACATGCGGATACAGTGAATATCTCCTAAACTGTGCAAGTTTAGGAGATATTCACGGTACCTACAGGAAAGCCTTATTATAGGGTTACCTGTAGGTTAAAGTGGTGTAACAGGGTTTACAACCCCTTTAAGCGTCTCTTCTCCTAGGAGAACACGTTTTACATGTGTAGACTTTCCTCATAACTGAGGTCCTTCAGCTCCCCAATTAGCTTTGTTGCCCTTCTCTGGACTCTCTCCAGCTCAAGCAGATCCTTCCAGAGAATTGATTACTAAAACTGGACCACATACTCAAGATGTGGCCAAACCAGAGTTTTGTATAGTGGTGGAATTATAGTTTTATCTCTTGAGTAAATACCCCTTTTAATGCATAAAAGTGGTCTGTTGACCTTGCTTGCTGCAGCTTGGAATTGCATGCTATTGCTGTATCTGTAATCTACTGGGACCCCCAGAGGTTCTCCCCCTAGTGAGTAACTTGCAGACATATTTTTAGCTCCCAAGTGCATTATTTTACATTTTTCAATATTAAACTTGGGGAGGTATGTCACCTTATCAACATGTATTCTCGCAAGCCATGCCATTGGAAAGTGTTGCCAAGAAATCAAGAAGAGAGTTTAAATATCGGAAAGGAGGTGGAAAGTTGGCTTGGAAAATCGATTTAAAAGTAGGTGTCAGTTCAATGTCTATGTAAGGCAAGGAATCTGCTCATTGAAACTGGTAAGACAGTTAAAGGGTTGCCCTCATCTGTCATAATAAAGAAACAGACATAGCTTTCGATTTAGACTGATACACATAAAGACCTGATAAGTTTTCCACTAGGGTTGTCCCGATACCACTTTTTTAAGACCGAGTACAAGTACCGATACTTTTTTCCAAGTACTCGCCGATACCGAATACCGATACTTTTTTTTTATCTCTTTTAAAAAAAAAAATTTTTTTTTTTTACAATTTTTTATTTTGTTTTTTACAATTTTTTTATTTATTTATTGATTGATTTTTTATAATGTTTTCTTTTTTTAAGGGGTGGGGGGTGGACAGTGTCAGTGTGTTTTTTCTTCTATTTTATTTTATTTATTTTTTACAATTCATTTCTTTATTATTTATTTTTTTATAAAAAAAATTATTTTTTCTTCAGCCCTGTTGGGGGGCTTTGGTGAGATATCAGGGGTCTTAACAGACCTCTGACATCTCCCCTTTGAGACAGAGAAAGGGACTAGGGACATATTCCCCAGTCCCTTTCTCAGCAGCCTCTGCTGCGCTGAAAATGAATGGAGAGAAGACCGCGGCTTCTCTTCATTCATAAACTAAAACATTGTAAACACAGTTTACGATGTTTCAGTTATGTGAATGGACAGAGTCAGTGATCACTGACTCTGTACATTCCGAACAGTAAGGAGCCAGATTTACCGGCTCCTACCTCCGCTCTCCATCCTGACAGATGGAGGGGGTGGAGGAGGAGAACAGAGGGGGATGGCAGCACGGAGGGGGACACGGATTGGGACGGCAGCACGGAGGGGGACACGGATTGGGACGGCGGCACGGAGGAGGACACGGATTGGGACGGCAGCACGGAGGGGGACACCTATTGGGACGGCGGCACGGAGGAGGACACGGATTGGGACGGCAGCACGGAGGGGGACACCTATTGGGATGGCGGCACGGAGGAGGACACGGATTGGGACGGCAGCACGGAGGGGGACACGGATTGGGACGGCGGCACGGAGGAGGACACGGATTGGGACGGCAGCACGGAGGGACACACGGATTGGGACGGCAGCACGGAGGGACACACGGATTGGGACAGCAGCAAAACGGAGGGGGCTGGAGGAGGATACGGGGACAATCAGCGGTGATGGTGTGTGGGGGAGCTACAAGCACCGATCAACGCTGATTTTAAAGCAGCTGATACCCGCGCGAGGGGGGGAGAGAGAGAGAGAGAAGTGGACTCAGAGAAACTACTTTTAAATATATACAGCGGTGATCGGTGCTGGTAACTTCCCCCACCGCACTGATCACTGCTGATCACAAGTATCGGGTGAAGCATCGGGAGCATTTGCCCGAGTACAAGTACTCAGGCAAATGCTCGGTATCGGAGCCGATACTGATACTAGTATCGGTATCGGGACATCCCTATTTTCCACCCTATCAGGTTTGGTTAATACTTTGGGTAGACAGATATGTGGACTGTGGTGAAGTGAAAAACGTAAAATATTGTTCCCAAACTATGTAAGTTTAAGTTCAAACCCAGCCATTTCCATGGTTTTAACATCAATGACAGTTTGTGTAGCTTCTGTCAGAGGCTCAAGCACCAAAATAAATAGGATGGGTGAGAGCTAGCAACTTTGCTGGGTGCCTGAGTGAATGGAGAACAGGGAAGATTCAATCTCGTAGTATTTAACTTTAGCTTAAGGGGATTTGTAGGGAGCCATATTCCATCACATAAACTGCAATACTGTTGTCAAATAGAACCAGAACAAGGTGTCAAATGCTCTAAGCAAGAGGGTCCCAACTTGGTGGAATGCCATTATTAGGGAGCAAAAGTGTGATAAAAAGGGCCCTGTGTTAAGGGCTTAGTAAGAAAGAATGGTGTTTTGGACAAGTACGGTAATTATCTGCTTTTGGGTCAGCAATTTGTTTCTTACAAAGCAATAGGCCATTTTTATGAAATGTGTTTTTTGGGAGCATTTGCTTGATATACATGTGATAATTGGCATTAAGGTATTTAGGGAGGGGTGGATGATGTGGAGGGGTATGTTTCCTACAAACAGGCAATCTTAATATATATATATTTTTTTGTAATTCCTTTATTTACCAAATTAAGTTACAAGTCACAGTCGAAAATAACAGGATATACAATATCTCAATCAGGTAACAGATAGGTACACAGAGGTCATACAGAATACAGCAAGCCCAGCATTGCACAAAATTTGCGGCCATAACAACCAATTTAGTTGTGAAGATAATGCTCAGTGCCTCGAGCTAGGATGTCCATCGTGCATTAATAGAGAAGACCATGGCGTATACACTTTATTGCATAAAACAGTAAAATAAACTAAGACAAATACATGGTAAGACAAAGTAACTTAGATTGGAACTTTTCAATCAACTTAGTGGGAGATAAAACTCCCCTTAGGCCCGGTAAACCCAGAGATGGGGCAACCTAAAAACCCAAATGTAGACAAGGATATGCAATATATCTGAAAAATATAACCCATCACTGAGTCCCAAAATAAAATAAAAAAGGGAAGGGGAGGAAAGAAAACACAACAAAAAGGGAAAAAACCAGAGAGAGCAGGGAGTAGGGGGGAAAAGGGGAAAGAAGCAGATAGCAGAGAGGGCCTCTCGCCCAGGGAGTGGAGGTAAAGCCAGGAAAGTTAGCTTGTTTGTGCCACCTCCTGCAGGTACGCGTCAGTGTACACAGAATGATTCCAAGGCCTCCAGGTCTCACGGAAGGTCTCCTCCCGGTTGTGTAAAGTAGCGGTGAGATCCTCCATATTTCTCAATTCATTCACCTTAGAGAACCACAGAGTTTTAGATGGGGGGTTTTCCAAACCTCCAGCAAAGGGGGATGCATGCCTTGGCAGCGTTCAGCAGCTGAATCGTGAGAGAGGCCTTATATTTCTTAATCAGTCTGTCTGAAAGATGAAGCAGGCAGGCCGCCGGGTTTCCTTCCAGGTTAACTTCTGTCAGGTGTTTGACCGTACAGACCACCTCGCGCCAGAAGGAGGCGAGTTTGGGGCAATCCCAGAAGATGTGCAGCAATGTCCTTTCAGCAGTTTCGCATCGCCAGCAGACAATGGGGACATGCGGGAAGAGACTGTGTAAGACGGTAGGCACCCGGTACCATCTGGTCAAAATCTTATAGCACGTCTCCTTGGTCCTCGTGGCAATAGAAGACTTTTGGGAGAAATGGAGGATCTTCTCCCTCTGAGAATCAGTAAACTGGGTGCCTAGATCCGACTCCCATTTGGTTAGAAAGGGTGGAATAAATCCATCAGCTGGCCGGGTCAAAGAGGCAAATATGATTGAGAGGCCATGGCGGACTTGTTCCCCCCCGGCAACAGAGGTGTTCCAATTCCGTGAGCTGGCGGGAGGCACCCAGTGTCCGCAAGCACTGGCAGAGGAAATTACGCAGTTGAAAACCACTCCAGAAATCCAGCGGAGGATCCGCAGCAGAAAGCCCTGCAAAAGGAGAGAGACGGCCATCAGAACCCACGAAGTCGCAAAGACGGAGTCGTACACTCGAAACGAAACGTTTGAACTGGGGTTTCCGAAGGCCAGGTGAAAATTCTGGGTTGCCCAAGACCGGTACCATAGGGGAGGGTAGTGGTGACACCAAGGTGTGTCGAAATTAGTCTCTGGCCACAAGGAGAGTGCTACCCAATGTAGAGTGATCGGCAAGAGACCTTGGGAGTGGTGGGAGTGGTGACGAAATCCACGGCCAGCTCTTGGCTGTATCATCAGAATCCTCCATCTCCATGGCCACCCAATGCTTCGCCTCTACGTGACAATGCCAGTCCATCAGCCTGGTGAGGTGTGCTGCCCTATAATAGGCTTCAACATCTGGGAGACCCACTCCACCCCAGCGCTTCGCGAGATGAAGGAGTTGCAGTCTGATGCAAGACTTGCAATCTTAATATATTATGTGTAGATGTTGGGGAGAAATGGAGACCATAGCCTGACCTGAAGACCTGTGTGAGAGGCCACTGACCAAAATAAAATCTTGCAGCAAGCCAGATTTGACCAGCAGGACAGAGTTTTGAGACCCCTGGTGTACAGCAATGTATGCTGTTTTTAGAGATTAAAGCCTCGTACACACGGCCGGGAATCTCGTCAGGAAAAAAACTTTGGTTTTCCTGACGGGATTCCTGGCAAGCTTTTCTTGCTCGCCGAGTGTACACACGGCCATTCAAAAGAACCGCCGTTCTTTTGAAAGGCAAGAACGCGGTGACATCATCGACTACGACGAGCCAGCGCTCGTCACATTCGATGCCGTCGCCGCCATCTTCCTACACTACCCTTGTATGCTACTGCGCATGCTTTGAAGTCTCATCGAGCATGTGCGGGTTTCCCTGGACAGGTAAGCATACAGACGACCGGGTTTCTCGGCAGAAAACACTCTCCCGAGAATCCCGACGAGAAAAATAGAGAGCAGGTTCTCTATTTTCTCGTTGAGATTCCCGGCAGTTTTCCTGCCGAGAAACCATACACACGAACGGTTTTCTCGGCAAAAAGCTCTCCCAGCAGTTTTCTTGCCGAGAAAACTGGTCGTGTGTACGAGGCTTAAGTGAACGATACCATTTGTTGCCCTTCTGGGAATTAACAAGGTTAATATACAAAAACGTAGAATATTCCACTTCATGCAAGGCCTCTTCTGCCTTTTGACTCACTCTAGTCAAATGTTTGTCTTGGAAACACATACTGTACTAGTGACACTGGATCTGTCCAGGGCCTCTGTATTTCATACGGTCAATGCTGCTGTTACAGTACACCAGAATCCACACAGTTATACATTATTTTCTTGCTGATAATAACTTGGTGTTTTGGGAACACCTATTCCTGCCACAGGCATTTTGAAAGCCAATAATTTCCATCAACGTTTGTAGTCATTGCATTTTGACTATGAGCTCCCTGGATCATTCTGAAATCATTAACACTCTAGATCAGTGATGGCGAACCTTGGCACCCCAGATGTTTTGGAACTACATTTCCCATGATGCTCATGCACTCTGCAGTGTAGGTGAGCATCATGGGAAATGTAGTTCCAAAACATCTGGGGTGCCAAGGTTCGCCATCACTGCTCTAGATCTACCAGTACTGAGCTACAGAGAGAAGGTGTAATAATGCAAAATGGGAATAGCCACAATCCTGCAAAGAGGTGTTCTAAGAATACTACTCCGACATAGGCCTGGTACACACTAGAAGTTTTTTTTTTTGTTCAACCCAGTGGACTGAACAAAAATAAATCTGACAGATTGCAGTACTACAGTAAGGGGAAAAAAAGTATTTGATCCCCTGCTGATTTTGTTAGTTTGCCCTCTGACAAAGAAATTATAAGTCTATAATTTAAATGTTAGATTTATTTTAACAGTGAGAGACAGAACAACCACCAAAAAATCCAGAAAAACGCATTTCAAAAAAGTTATAAATTGATTTGCATTTTAACCACTTCTGCCCCGGAAGGATTACCCCCTTAATGACCAGGCCATTTTTTGCGATACGGCACTGCTTCGCATTAACTGATAATTGCGCGGTTATGCAACGCTGTACCCAAACAAAATTGAGGTCCTATTTTTTCCTCCAAATAGAGCTTTTTTTGGTGGTATTTGATCATTTCTTCGGTTTTTATTTTTTGAGCTATAAACAAAAAAAGATCGACAATTTAAAATAAAAAAAACACAATATTTTTAACTTTTTGCTATAATAAATATCCAAAAAATAATAAAAAAAACAAAACAAATTTATTTATCAGTTTAGGCCAATATGGTAAAGAAAAATCACAATAAGAGTATATTGATTAGTTTGCTCAAAATTTATAGCGTCTACAAAATAGGGGATATATTTATGCCATTTTTATTATACTTTTTTTTTTTTTTTTACTAGTAATGGCAGTGATTAGCGATTTTTAGCGGGATTGCGGCTGACAGATCGGACACTTTTGACACTTTTTTGGGAACCGTGACATTTATACAGCGATCAGTGCTAAAAATAGCCACTGATTACTGTATAGATGACACTGGCAGGGAAGGGGTTAACACTAGGGGACGATCAAGGGGTTAAGTGTTCCCTAGGAGGTGTTTATAACTGTGGAGGGAGTGTACTGACTGGGAGTAGAGAGAGATCGCTGTTCCTAATCACTAGTGTAGCGGCCTCCTCACTCCCCTCTTTGCATCAGCTCGTCTTTCTCTTGTCTAGGGGTACCTTAGAGGGGAGAGCGGGGTCACCACGCCAAGCCTTCACCACAGATGTCTGAGCGGTGTAAGCAAAGTTCTTTCTCTACCTTCGGGTCAGTGTTGTGCACCTGGAGTTACCTTGAACAATGTCCACCAGAAAAGAGCCCCACACCATTAAAGTCCAACACAATGAACTCTCCACTTTCCTCCCTGAAAGTGGGCTGAGGTCTCAGAGCGGAGGGGGGATTTCCTTCCAGGCGGTCTCCGATGGGAGGCTCACCTGTCACTGGCAATATGCTGCACCCGGTCTTCAAGTGAGTATCTCCCCCCGGTCCATTACGCCTTCCGGATTCGGGTACCCAATCCCTGGGTTCCCTAGGACCTCCTTCCCTCGCAGAACTCAGTGTTGGGCACTGAGCTCCAGACCTCCATCCGAGTACCTCACCCCAGGCTGAAGGTGCCTGGGATGGAACACGACCTCCGGACGTCCTCTAGGCCTAGGCCGCCTAGAGGACCGACACGAACCACCGCCCTCAGGCTGAAGGTGCCTGGGACTCGACCCCGTGACAAAGATGGCAGGCCCCTTTATACCCTCTCCCAGCAAGCACGGCGGGTTCCCCGCCCCACCATACCGCTGCCGAGGGAGGACAAAAAGGAGGCAAGGCACACAGCAATGGTTTAACCCCAGCCCAGGGCGACAGCGCCACCTGCTGGTCCGCAAGGAACTGCACACTGCTGGTGTCTCTGTCAGTTTTAAATAGGAAGAAAAGTGTATACCCGCTACACTAGGAACAGCAGATCTCTCTTTACTTCCCTGTCAGAACAGGGATCTGTTTGTTTACATTGACAGATCCCCATTCTGGCTCTCTGGGAGAGTAGCGGACATCGCGGCCACGTGCATTGAGGCTAACGTTTGGTAACTTAAACCTTCAGCTCCCTTCACAAATTTTGTGTGGGAATAAGGTCTGGAGACTGGCTAGGCCACTCCAGGACCTTAATGTGCTTCTCTTGAGACACTCCTTTGTTTCCTTGGCCGTGTGTTTTGTGTCATTGTTACGCTGGAATACCCGTTCACGACCCATTTTCAATGCCCTGGCTGAGGGAAGGAGGTTCTCACCCAAGATTTGATGGTACATGGCCCCATCCATCATCCCTTTGATGCAGTGAAGTTGTCCAGTTCCCTAAGCAGAAAAACACCCCCAAAGGTCTTGGCCATGGTGGAGAGATTGGAATCTGGTTGATTGCTTCTGTGGACAGGTGTCTTTTATACAGGTAACAACCCGAGATTAGGAGCACTCCCATTAAGAGAGTGCTCCTAATCTGAGCTCATTATCTGTATAGAAGACACCTGGGAGCCAGAAATCTTGCTGATTGATAGGGGATCAAATATTTATTTCACTCATTAAAATGCAAATCAATTTATAACATTTTTGAAATGCGTTTTTCTGGATATTTTTGTTGTTGTTCTGTCTTTCACTGTTAAACTAAACCTACCATTAAAATTATAGACTGATCATTTCTTTGTCAGTGTGCAGACATACAAAATCAGCAGGGGATCAAATCCTTTTTTTTTCCCTCACTGTAACTAACACACTGATCAGAGCTCAGAGTCATTGACTGCCAGTAATGGTCAGACGTGGGTTGGATGATGGCTTTCCAACATGCCTGTTCGACAGAAGATGCCCGTGAGACCGGGTTCTATCGATAAGAAAGCTGTTAACGATTTTGGCCAATCTATGGCCCGCGTGTACAAGGCTTTACTATGGGATATTTACACATACTGAGTGCCAATTTTATCTGATAGCATTAACAGTTACCTGAATGATTTTACTAGTTTCTTTAAGTTACACTTCAAACAAAGCTCTGGGGATGGGCATTGTTATTTTAAGCAGTCATCAGATGTAGTGCCAATAAAAGCCGTTAAAGCTTCATTCAACATCTAATGAATGTGGACAGAACAAGAGCAGCAACAACTAGTGTTTTGGGCTTGCACTTGGTAAGATGCCAACATTTGGTTACAAGATGGCAGCTGAAGGGACTTTTGGAGTAATTTTGATTGACTTGAGCTGCCTGACCATTTCCAGACCCCTTTAGCTGAGATCAGGTGACTAAATACTTGCAACTGGTTAGGTGTCCAGTTGCCATGGCATTCTAGAGCAGTGTTACTCAACTCCAGTCCTCAAGGCGCCCCAACAGGTCATGTTTTCAGGCTCTCCATTGTTTTGCACAGGTTATTTGATCAGTTTAACTGCTTTAGTAATTCCCACAGCTGTTTCATCTGAGGGAAATCCTGAAAACATGACCTGTTGGGGCGCCTTGAGGACTGGAGTTGAGAAACACTGTTCTAGAGCACCGATTGCATCAGGGTGGGTCTGCCATTTGGTCATGTGTGGTCCAAGCAGCATCTGGCAATTCAGGATGGGTTTACACTATAGCAAATTACCTGCATCCAATTCGCAAAGCAGGAGATTGTGACTGTCTCTCTATAGAGACGGTTCACACATCTCCGCGGTGACTCCAGTGCGAATTGCACAGGAGCCCTGTGCGTCTTTTGGTCTATTTCAGGTCCAAAATTTGGGCTGAAATCAGACCTGAAACGGTGAATGGAGACGCAACAGACTCCTGCTGTGAGCCGGAGCGTACTGCAGTGTGAACCCAGCCTAAGGCATTGCTCTTATAAACCTGGGGCACTTTCAAAGAAGACAGTTCTCAATCTCATGTCATGTCTCATGCCTCTAACAGAGTCCTCCATCGTATCACTCCAGGATAAATGGTCTGGCCAGCATAGCGATAGAGATCAGCAAGTGGAGAGTTCTGATATCTGGTACTGAATACTGAAATTAAAGAGATCTTTTTCAGAGCAAAAATGACTCCATTTATACCTGCCTACAGGTAGGCCTACAATAAGGCTTGCCTGTAGGTACCGTGAATTTCTCCTAAACTTTCAGAGTTTAGAAGATATTCACTGTATCCGCATGTGCCAACGTCATCGTCACATGCGCACTGAAGAAACAGCTCGCTTGTGACGTTTCTTCAGCTGCTGTGCCATTACCGGTAGGTCCCCCGCGTATGCGTGGGAGTGGCGTCATCGCGGCTCCGGCCAATCACAGAGCCGTAGCCCACAAAACCGGACGTAACTTCGGGACGACATGTTGCGGGTTATAGCAGTGTGCCGGGACCGCTGCAACAGCATCGTTCTAAGGTAGGTATTTCATAATGAGCTAGTATGCAATGCGTACTAGCTCATTATGTCTTTGTCTTGCATTTTTTTTTTTTTTTTCATCTGGGTTTACAAATGGCTGTTGTTTTCAAAGAAAAAAAAAGGTTCAGCTCAGTTTTAACAGTAACCGTGGTAGTAAGGATTGTAGCAGATATACAATACTGGGTAGAGATTATAAAAGGATACTTTCATACATTACTAAAATAAAAATGGTACCTCCTCCTGCAATCCACTGAGCAGACTGTAATATCTAGATCCAGATTAATGAGTGAATGTGAAATGATGAGGACAGACCAAGCTAACAGAAGGATGGGAATATTGAGTGGGTGGCAGCATATAAAGGTGCAGTTAAACAGCATTTGTTGGTAAGGCAACAAAATAAAATTAGTTACATTGTGGATTGAACTCTGCCACATTACAGATAATGATGAAGAAGTATAAATTAGGAGGCTGCTGTCAGATAGCACAGTAAATAGGCTAAAAATAAAAGATTAAAATCTCTTTTGCTATGTGCGTAATCCTTCTCTTAACATTATTGCTTTTAGTTGTACTGCCTCCTAAGAAGCTTTTCCTAGCACGCTCTGCACACATGGTATATTAAATTATTGGGGTGAAGAAGACTGTGATTAAAGAATATATACCGACAGGGTTGAGGGGAAAAACTGAATTATGGTTTATAGGCATTTTCCAACTCAGTAGAGAAAAATCATTCTCAAATCATTATAATAATCCCTACCATAAGGGTAAAAATGAAAAAAAGGTTTAGGAGTATATTTGGAAATACGTGAGATACTGCTTAAAATAATTATGTGTTATGAGAGATATGTAGGTTGTTATCTTGGACCTCTCTTTAGAAAAATAGGATTTTTTGTACTCACCGTAAAATCCTTTTCTCTGTCGTCCATGGACGGACACAGCCTTCTCAATCCTTGACAAAGTGGGTTATGTTCCTGTTCATAGGAGAGGACTAGGCAGAACATGTTAAATGTTTAAACACATGTTATAACAATCAGAGTTGAACAGCCCCGCCCAGGGGGCGGTTCCTCCAGACATAACCCTCCACCCTGCAGTCAGCAGCTCAGTTCGTAACAAGCAGTGCAAATCTAAAAAAAGGAGGGGTGGGTGCTGTGTCCGTCCATGGACGACAGAGAAAAGGATTTTACGGACACAGCCTTCTCAATCCTTGACAAAGTGGGACGTCCCAAAGCAGTGTCAAAAAACGAGGGGTGGGAACAGCATCAAAAAAACAACTAACTTCACCCCAAACAAGCAGAGGTCCTCAACGGAGGAGTTGCAACCTCAAACAGCCGCCTGCAAAACCTTGCGAAGGAAGCATCTGAAGATGCACTCACATCAACCTTGTAAAATTTTGAGAAAGTGTGCACAGACGACCAGGTCGCCGCCTTGCACACCTGTGAGACAGACGCTTGATGTCAGAAAGCCCAGGAAGCACCAATTGCCCTGGTTGAATGTGCCGAGACCAGAAAGGGGGGCGCCCGCCCCTTAAGGGCATAGGCTTGTATGACGGTCTGCCTGATCCACCGAGAAATGGTGGCCGACGAGATCGCCAGGCCCTTTTGTGGACCAGACACCGACACAAACAGTGAGTCAGACCTCCGAAACGGAGCCGTAACAGACAAGTACACCCGCAAGGCACGTACCATGTCTAAAGTATGGAGCGCAGTCTCTCTGGGACGTGACGGCCGAGGACACAAGGATGGTAGCACAATGTCCTCATTTAGGTGAAAGGCCGAAACCTCCTTTGGAAGGAAAGAGGGCTGCGTGCATAGCACCGCCTTATCCTTATGGAGGACCAAGTATGGTGACTTGCAAGACAAGGGCGCCAATTCAGAAACCCTTCTGATAGATGTAATGGCCACTAGAAAGGCCACCTTCTGAGATAGTGTCAAGAGAAGAATCTCTCTGATGTTCTTAAAAGGAGGTTCCTGAAGAACCGAGGAGCACCAGATTGAAATCCCATGGAGGAAGAGGTGGTCTAATTGGAGAAGCCACATGTCGAACCCCCTGCACAAAAGTACCCACCAGGGAATGGGTCACCAAAGGCCGTTGAAAGAAAACAGCCAAGGCTGAAATCTGACCCTTAATGGTGCTTAAGGCAAGTTTCTGATCTACTCCACACTGTAAAAACAGCAGGATCCTGGAAACCGAATACGTCCGTGGATGCCACTCCATCTCTTCACACATAGAGATGTAGGCCTTCCAAGTACGATGGTAGATCTTCCTGGAAGAAGATTTCCGTGCCCTCAGCATGGTTGAAATGACCGAATCCAAAAGACCTAGGTGCCTTAGTACCTGGCTTTCAATAGCCATGCCGTTAAAGCCAGCGACTGTAAAGCAGGATGAAGTATGGGACCTTGAGACAGAAGGTCCTCCCGCATTGGCAGCCGCCAGGGTACATCCGCCACCAGGCGCACGTGGTCGGCGTACCAAGGACGCCGGGGCCAATCTGGAGCGATTAGAATCACCGGGATCCCCTCGGTCTCCACTCTGCAGAGCAGACGAGGAAGCAACTTCAGTGGGGGATAGGCATAAATTAGCCGATACTGACCCCACGGGGCCACCAACGCATCTGATGCGTCTGCCCAGGGATCCCTGGACCTGACCACGAATCTCGACACCTTGCGATTGGGCCGAGAGGCCAGGAGGTCCACGTTCGGCATGCCCCACCTCCGGCAAAGAAGTTGAAACACCTCCGGGTGCAATGACCATTCCCCCTGGTCTAGCATCTGGCAACTCAGATAGTCCGCCTGACAGTTTTCTACGCCCGGAATGTAGACGGCCGACAGAGCCGGCACGCTTCTTTCCACCCACCGCAGTATGTGAGCGACCTCGGACGCTGCAGCCGAGCTCCTTGTTCCCCCTTGATGGTTGACATAAGCCACGTTGTCCGACTGAATCCTGATTGGGCATCCCTGTAGTCTCCCCGACCACGAGGAGAGACACAGTCTGATTGCTCGAAGTTCCAGGACATTGATCGGCAGACGGGATTCGTCCGGAGTCCAGCGACCCTGGGCCGACTGGACTCCCCAGACTCCCCCCAACCTGTGAGGCTGGCGTCCAGCGTAATCCCAGTCCAATGGAAGGGAAGGAACGACTTCCCTGACTGAAGAGCCGGGGATCTCAGCCACCAACTCAGAGAAGCCCTGACCAGGCGACTGACCTGAATCTGATTATCCAGAGACAATGGAGATTTGTTCCATTTGGACAGGATCTCCTTCTGCAAGACTCGAGTGCAGAATTGCCTTGAAGGAGGCTACCATGAGACCCAGAACTCGCATGCAAAAGCGGAGAGACGACCATTTGCGGGATGTCAACAACCTCACGCAGACTGGAGAGTCTGCAATTTTTCCAAAGGAAGGAAGACTCTCGCCTCCTTGGATTCCAGAATCAACCCTAGGTACTCCAAACGCTGAGTCTGTGTCAGGACCGACTTCTGAATGTTTAACACCCAACCGAATTCTCGGAGGGTCTGACTGGCTATAGCCACATCCTCCTCTAATTCTGAGCCAGAAGCTACTCTCAGAAGAAGATCGTCTAAGTAGCCCACAATAGCAATGCCTCGCTGTCTCAGCAAAGCTAGAATCGGGGCGAGCACCTTGGTGAAAACCCTTGGTGCTGACGCTAGGCCAAAGGGAAGACCCACAAACTGATAGTGGTCTTCGCCGATTGCAAAGCGCGGAAACCTCTGGTGTCTCGTGCAGATTGGGACATGCAAGTATGCATCCTTGATGTCCAGGGATGCCAGAAAGTCCCCCGGATGGAGCACAGCAACCACTGAACGAATGGATTCCATGCGGAACTTCCGCACCTTTCCAAAGACATTTAAGGCTTTGAGGTCCAGGATCGGACGGACTCCGTCCTTCTTCGGGACCACAAACAGATTTGAATAAAAACCCTGAAACCTCTCTTCCAGTGGTACAGGTAAAATCACTCCGGCCCCTAGCAAATCTTGCACTGCCCCCAATAGGGCAGACCGACAAGCCGGAAGAAGAGGGAGATTTGAGGGAAAGAATCTGTTCGGTGGACAGTAAAGAAATACGATCTTGTACCCCAAAGTGACCACCTCGCAGACCCACTGGTCGGAGAGCAGGGAGGTCCACCGTGCCGTGAACCTGCGAAGCCGTCCCCCCACCCATGAGTCGGGCGGGGGCAAAACTTCATGCAGTGGCAGGCTTGCTTGCTGGCTTGTTGGGCTTGCGCACCCAGGGATGCTTCTGTCCCCCAGCTGGACCCTTTTCAGCTTGGGAGGGTCTACCCATGGACCCTGACTGACAAAAATACCGCTTCTGCATGGGAAAGGAAGGATCTGGCTTACGGCACGGCTCCTTTCCATTAGTGGACTGAGGGAGAAGAGTGCTCTTACCTCCAGTGACATCCTTAATGATGTCATGCAACGAGGTACCAAATAGCCTCCCAACTTTGAAAGGTAAGTCTGCCAGGGCTTTCTTGGAAGTCTGGTCAGCGGACCAGCATTTCAGCCAAATTAGGCGGCGCATTACCCCCACAGATACAGAGCCCCTGGAGATTAAGGGGGCTGCATCCAGAGTGGCATCACATACATATACAAGGCCCTGCACCAACTAGTCGGCCAGTCTTACACACTCCAGAGGGAGCTGATGTTCCTCCACAGCCTGATACAAAATCTTTGCCCATTCAGTGAGTGTCTGAGACACCAAAGTTGCAGCCAATATAGGCCGCAACGCAGACCCCAGCAAGGTGAACATGGACCTGCTCAGCGCCTCGGACCTTCTAACAGTATGGTCCGTAAATGCAGGGGTCCCCTCTACAGGGAGAGTGGTTACTTTATTTAACCGAGCGACCGGGGGGTCAACAACCGGAGGAGAAGCCCATTTTTTCAAAAGACTCTCCTCAAAGGGATACCTGACCGCCAGGCGCTGAGGAACCACAAAGGACTTCTGCGTCTTTTCCCATTCCTTATCTATGAATTTATCAAAAAAGGACACATAGGGAAACACCTTCACAGAGCGGGTCGATTTGTGCCACCCAAAAGAGACTGACCCCTCTGTGGACGCCTCAGCTCCACCATCCAGCTTGAGAGTGTCCCTCACAGCATTGATAAGCGCACCCACAAGTGCCCTGTCATGCGCTGACCCGGATGAAGGGTCTTCCTCAGAAGGAAGGTCCTGGTCTGCATCCTCTGATATCCCAGAACCGAGTTCCTGTGCCGCAGCTAGGCTCGGGTCTGAGTCAGAGCATTCCCCTGGGGATGTCGGAGGGAGGGGACGCTTTTTACCCCCCTTACGCTCGCACGACACTTCCACCCTGGCAACAAATGATTCCAGGACTGCCGACAAAGTGTCCATGGTAACCGCAGGTGCAGGGGCACCGGCTGCCGCCTCTGGCATGTTTGGGGAAGAGGGGTCAGACACTGACTCCATTACTGACAGCTCTCAGGGACTCAGACAACAACTGAAATGTCCACCCTCCTTGTTGCACTGACCGGGGGGGGCTACCCAGGGGACTCACCACCCAGCAGGAGACCGCTCAGCGTCACTGCCCACCTCCGTCTGTACACAGCGTGTGTGAGGAGAAAACTGTGAGGAGAATTGTGCTGCGGGCCTTACATGAAGCCAGCACTAGAGGCCAAAACCCCATTCAAGATGGCCGCCAGAAAGAAAAGGGCACAAACACAAGAAAATGGCCGCCCGAAATAACAACCTGCGCCACAGCGCGGCCACTGCAAAATGGCCGCAAATGGGAAAATTACATGAAAACAGCAGGCATACAAGAAAATGGCGGAGGCGCCGCAAAAATGGCGCTCGAGCAATGCGATGTGGACGAGAAGGCTGAACACAGGGACTTCTCCAGAACAGAGCACCCCTCACATACAAGCGAGCCCAGGCACCCCACAGTCCTGCACCGGGATCCAGAGCCCCCCCACAGGTACGCCCCGGTCGCAGCGCGCCCTGCTAGAGCCGAAGGGGAAATGTGACAGAGAGGAATAGTACTTACCCGTCCCGCGAGGACTCGCTGGTGCGTCTCTGACAGGCCTACAACCGAGTTGGAGTAGCTGTCGGCCCGGTCCACTGTGAGTGAGACAGCAAACAGCCCAGTCATATGTGGACCCCGGAGCATGTGCTCACCGGCCACCCCTGGAGTCACGGGGTACGTCGTGGCAGAACCAGCGTGTAGCTAAGGACTGGCGCGCTCGATGGCCGGAACTGGGAAGACTATAAGGATCTATATTATCCAGCCTGTCGCCCAGCCGGCAGTTGATAGAAGATATCACAAAAAAATACAAATAAAATAAAAAAAATCTTCAGGACTCTGGGCCCAAAGGGAGCCACGTCCTTCTCCTCTGCTAGGCAGAAAAAAACTGAGCTGCTGACTGCAGGGCGGAGGGTTATGTCTGGAGGGACCACCCCCTGGGCGAGGCTGTTCAACTCTGATTGTTATAACATGTGTTTAAACATTTACCATGTTTTGCCTAGTCCTCTCCTATGAACAGGAACATAACCCACTTTGTCAAGGATTGAGAAGGCTGTGTCCGTCCATGGACGATAAGAGAAATGAGGGTTGCCTGGCTGTCTTGTGATTAAATAGTTCCAATACCTTGGGGCATTGACCTGAAATGGTTCCAATTGTTTGGGTCACTGACCTGGAAGTGTGCACATCGGTTCTGTCTTCACCCTTGGTTTAGTGGCTACACTTCTTGTGCTCCAGGGGACTAGGAAAGTAACAAAATCAGAGACTCATAATTTGCTAGTATTTACAGAAAAAGGATCTGAAAAGGCACCTCTCATATTTCTCCCATTACAGGTTTCCTTTTTGCCAACGACTCACTATACTGGGGGACTAGCAATTTGGAAAGCTGGTTAAAGTGATAACCATTGTTTTAAAATGCTTACACGCAGAAAAGAAAAAACAATTATGCTACAGTATATTATAGTAATATACAAAAGTACAGTGAATATAGACTTTGAGGAGCCTCACTTCATCACCCATAACTATATTTTTATGTACACTCCCTTTTCTAGGAGAAAATCATTATTCAGGTTAACCTCAACTGATTGGTAGCATATAATGACTACATTTTGACTGGTAGGTGAACTCTGCAGAATTGGAGACAGCAGATAATAGTTTTTTTCATGGCGCGTACACACGACCGTTTTTCATGACGAGAAAAATGCCATTTTTTAAATTGGTCATTAAAAACAATCGTGTGTAGGCTCCAGAGCATTTTTCTCGACGAGAAAAATGGCAATTTAAAAATTTAGAACATGCTCTATTTTTTCTCGTCATTTTTCACGTCATCGTTTTTCTCGTCGTGAAAAACGGCCGTGTGTACGCTTTAATGATGGGAAAAAACCGCGCATGCTCAGAAGCTAAGTTATGAGACAGGAGCGCTCATTCTGGTAAAACTAGCGTTCGTAATGGAGATAGCACATTCGTCACACTGTAATGGACTGAAAAGCACGAGGCAGAAAAGCGCGAATCGTCTCTCACCAAACTTTACTAACACGAGATCAGCAAAAGCAGTCCAAAGGGTGGCGCCATCCAAATGAAACTTCCCCTTTATAGTGCCGTCGTACGTGTTGTACGTCACCGCGCTTTGCTCAAGCATTTTTTTTCACGATAGTGTGTAGGCAAGGCAGGCTTGAAAAGAATCACGTCGAGAAAAACTTCGTTTTTTTCAATGACATTAAAAACGGCCGTGTGTACGCGGCATTAGTGTTTGACTTTTTGGATGAAGATGCAGATTTAAAACTACAATGAATGCCCTAAATGTGGCCATCTCAATGCGGACTTGTGTCATGCCTTTTGGAAGTGCCCCAAAATTAAATGTTTTTTTTTTGGTTTGATCAATATCCCAGGTATCAATAAGAAGTTATTTACAGCCTCTTGAAATGTTGCTATTTCCCTTGTGGAACGGAAAGCCCATACATCATCATCAGTAGATTTACCCGGAACCCCCCACCTCTTTTTTGTTCATCTTAGGTTTTCCGCATGGAGTGGGTGAAGCCTCCTTAAGTTAGGACTCACGGGTTCAAAATTCCTTTGAGCTTTGGGAATCTTATTTCAATCTTGCCATACCCAACAATCTATAGTACAATGTTTCCAATATACCCAGTGGTACCAAACCAAATAATTAACCAAAGAACCTCCAACTGACATCTCCCCCCCTACTTAAAGCGGTTGTATACCCTTTTTTTTTTTACTTTTACCTACAGGTAAGCCTATAATAAGACTTACCTGTAGGTAAAAAGAATATCTCCTAAACCTGTACGGTTTAGGAGATATTCCCTTTGCATGCAGCCGCTGACTTCAGCGGCACATGCGTCTCTGAGTTCCCGGCTGAAGGTCCGGCAGGCGCGCCTTGCCGGAAAGAAGTCTCCCGCGCGCAAGTGACGACATTGCGGCTCCGGCCACTCACAACACCGGAGCTGCGATACCCGGAAGACACGCCGAGGGAGCTGACATTTTGCCTCGGCGTGACTTCAGATCACCTGCCGATGCCTCGTTCTAAGGTACGTTTTTCATATTGAGCTAGTATGCGGTGCATACTAGCTCATTATGCCTTTTGCCTTGCAGGTTTAAAAAAAAAAAATCTGCGGGTTTACTACCGCTTTAAATTGATGAAGGCCTCCCCCCTTATTTTTAGACCAACCACCATTGATCTAAGTGCTTCTTAAAGTTCACCCCTGGACCCAGCACTGCTGGTTTGTCACCAAACTGTTCTTAAAAACTTTTATTCTCATTGTATCATTGACCAAATGTTGCAGCCATTCTTCTTGTTAACTGTATTTTCCCGAAAAAAAAATATGAATGAGAGCTTTAGGGATGTTCTTTCAGTTTTTCTCCAGGTCCATTGAATTCAGTGCTTTCTAAGTCACCGACTTGGATCATGTACCATATCAGTAAAGTCAGAGCGACGTTAGAATTCCTTATCCAAATACCTGTTCTGGTTTACTAAAGCCAGTCATAGATGGTGCGATTTTCTTTCCTGTGAAGCTTTTGTGTTCTCCCGGCGGGGGAAGCCGTCCCTGCTGGGAGAACACAGTGATTATTGCTAATGGTTATAGCCACTGGCAATGAGCACATGCTGAAAATCTGACATTCTGGTTGTACCCAAGTCGATGGATGGATCAACTTGTGTACATTCAGCCTGCCCAAAGATGGTTTGAAACTCAGGAGGTCCCTGCTGAACAGGCCAAGATTCGAACCACCTATGGCCGGCATAACTCAAGTATGTGCAGAATGAGAAGTAACCAATGGCAATGTGTTTAACTCCTGAAAGATTTCCCTTAGGGTCCATTCACACTCTGATGGACCCTAAGGAATGAGCTACCAGCAGTATTCCAAGGCCCAATTTATTTTTGTAAAATAGGCTACAGTGTGTGTAGTGCAGTGGTACATAATGGAGAGTGGATAACTATATTATTAACAAGCCCCTTACTAAAGGGTGTGTGAACCCTAACAATAAATTTATTTTTGGTCTATTAAGTAGATCACTAAAGGGTTTGCTATATAAGTTCAATAAGTGCAAAAAATAACTGTTGATCATGTCAGAAATTTAGAGCTGTCCTGTGTCTTGTACACACTTCCTGTGTGATCTCCAAGGAGAGTAATTAGCCTTCTCAGTTCATATCTTGGGTATACAGAATGATTAGTGTCTGTGTTGTGGAGAATAGGATAGGTCAGCGGTGCCCAACCTTTTTTTAGGCGCGAGGGCCACTTTAGCAGCTTGGTAACCGTTTGTGTGCCATAATGAGCGGGCAGAAGAAAGGTCCATGTCCACTCAGCCTATGCAGAGCAGACACAGTCCGCTCTTCTCTATGGGCCCTTGTATCCGCCTCTCCTTCTGTTTTTTTTAAGTGGATCGGATTGGAGATAGGCGGGTGTAAACAAACACAAGTCTGTTTACATCTACTTCTCTATAGAGGTGAATGGAGGGTCCGAGTGGTTCTGCCTGAAAAATGGACAGGCGAACCCGATCAGACCGATCATGTGAAAGGGACCCTAAGACCCCTTTCACACTGGAGCACTTTGCAGGTGCTATAATGCTAAAAATAGCGCCTGCAAAGCGCCCTGAATCAGCTGCTGTCTCTCCGAGGGCTTTCACACTGGAGCGGTGCGCTAGCAGGACGGTAAAAAAAAGTCCTGCTAGCAGCATCTTTGAAGCGGTGAAGGAGCGGTGTGTATACCGCTCCTCCACCGCTCCTGCCCATTAAAATTAATGGGGCACCGCGGCTATACCACCGGCAAAGCGCCTCTGCAGAGCTGCTTTGCTGTGGTTTTAACCCTTTCTCGGGCCGCTAGCAGGGGGTAAAAGTGCCCGCTAGCGGCCGAATAGCGCAGCGAAATTGATGGTAAAGTGCCGCTAAAAATAGCAGCGCTTTGCCGCCGACGCACCCACCGCCCCGGTGTGAAAGGGGCCTAAGGCTGCTTTCACACTGCTGCACTGCGGGTTACCTGCACCTAAACTGACCTCAATCTTCACTTCTTCCTCAGGATTCCTGCAGGTATCGCTAGCTGTTGCTATTCCCCAGGCGGGTGTGACTGCTGCTGGCTGTCCTCCAGAGCTGGTACTGCTGGCTGGTACTGCTAGTGGATCCTCCTGGTGGGTCCTGCTGGCTGGTACTGTTGGCGGGTACTGCTGGCTGGTTCCTGACCTACCAAAATCCCCTGAGCATCAGTGTGACAGGAGCTGGCACTAGAGGAAGCATGCGGCTGCAGTAGAGTGCAGAGCTGATGCTTCCTGTTAGGCTCCTGTCACAGGCAGAGTACATTTGTTATCACTCCACCTGTGACAGGAGCCGCAGCTATACAGGAAGCATTAGCTCTGCTACCTCTAGCGCCGGCTCCGTTCTTCACACTGATGCTCAGGGATGGCAGGTCGGGAACCCGCGATCTGGGCTTGCCGACCCGCCATCCCAGAGCAGGAGGTGCCAGGGTTGGGCACCCCTGGTTTAGGTGATTAAGCAAAAGGAAACTGGGCAGAGATTACACCCAGTCCTGTGTACTTTTGTCCCACAACAAAATTTAGATGCTGAGCACACTTCTATCAGACCAACAGGTATTTTTCTGTACTTGAAGGGTCTTTAAAAGTATAAATATAGAGAAATGTTTATATTTTGCATAGATGTGCCGATTTCTTTTCTTTTTGCCTTAAAGCGGTAGTAAACCACAAAAATGTATTAAAATAAAATCTTCTTCTTGCAAATTAGTGTCATAATGTGCTAGTATGCATTGCATACAAGCATATTATAAAAGACTTACCTGAAAACGAAGCCCTCCAGCAGCACGCTGTCACCGGTGACATCACTCTCGCGCATGCGCACTTGAGTCACGGCCACGGCACAGCTCTCTCTATGGATGGCATGGCATCCATAGGGAGTGCAGTACGCATGGGCCGGTGACATCACCAGCACTGCTAAAGTAAATATCTCCTAAACGGTGCAAGTTTACGAGATATTTATTGTACCTACAGGTAAGCCTTTTTATAGGCTTACCTGTAGGTATACATTTAAAAAAAAGCCTTTACTTCCACTTTAAACACACACTTTGCATGCTTACACTACTTTTGCGATTTGGTGCCCACAAATGCACTGTATTTGTGATCTGCATTTGGGGTGCCTTTAATACACTGACACACGCACACAAATCATAAAGGGCAGTGCATTCACCAGCGGGGAGGGAAACAAGCATGAAATGCAACTTTTTTGAACCGTGTTCCGGTGTGAACCGGCACTAAATGTCACAAAGGTACTGTGTGCACATCATCTGACATAAGGCATTGTCCCGCTCAAGAAAGGTTTAATTGATGTAGGTTACAATTTTATGTTATTTTTTTTAAATAAGCTAGTTATCTAGATTTTTGTTAGGGGACTCTGTTATATGGAAACCTAAGGTATTATGACTAGCTTTATATTCATAGACTCATATCTGTAGTAAGCATACTGTATGACTGTAATGTAATCTGCTTTATGCAGGATGGAGCGGGACGCTATATACACCCAACGCAAAGCTGAAAGAGCAACACTGCGGACTCACTTCAGAGACAAGTACCGACTACCAAAGGTAAAATCACATTTGCACAAACAGGATTGGAAAAAAGCACCATGGTCAATATCTCATTCCATACTAGAGGAAACATAACGCACATGAATTTATCCCAACTTTCAAAATAATGTTTTTTGTAGAGTTGGGATCAAGAAGTTCAGCATCATCATACAAATTAGTGCTCATTACATATCATATTAATCAGGTATCTCATGTTTAGTGCATACCTCCCAATATTCATAAGAAAAAAAACTGCCAACTACCAAAGGTGAAATTGTATTTTGTAGGGTTTGGATAAAAAAAATTGCCATACAATGCATTATCATACGCATTAGTACTCATTACATATCAGAGGAAACAAGCATCAAATTACATACCTCTCAACTTTCAACTGTTCACATTAAGACAAAATAAGTCCACCCAAATTCTGTCCTACATTGTGCATGAGAATACAGCTCCTTGAAAAAGTATTCCTACCCCTTGAAATTTTTCCACATTTTATCATGTTACAACCAAAAGCATAAAAAAAAACTTTACTGTGGGAAAAAAGCAAAAGTAGAGAATTTATTGGATTATAAACCAGCTGAGTTTTGGGAAATTGTATTCCTATTATGTAATACAGGAACACCTGATTTAATTGTTTTTTATCCTGAAAGGAGTGAGCTGTCGAACATGGGCATGGTAACATGGGCCTTGAAAAAGTATTCATACCCCTTGAAATTTTCCACATTTTGTCATGTTACAACCAAAAACTTAAATGTATTTTATTGGGATTTCATGTGATAGACCAACACAAAGTGGCACATAATTGTGAAGTGGAAGGAAAATGATAAAAGGTTTTCCAATTTTTTTACAAATAAAATATCTGAAAGGGGGGCATGCCTTTATATTCAGCCCCCCTGAGTCAGTACTTTGTAGAACTACCTTTCGCTGCAAGTCTTTTTGGTTATGTCTCTACCAGCTTGGCACATCTAGAGAGTGACATTTTTGCCCATTCTTCTTTGCAAAATAGCTCTAGCCATGTCAGATTGGATGGAGAGCGTCTGTGAACAGCAATTTTCAAGTCTTGCCACAGATTGTTAATTGGATTTAGGTCTGGATTTTGACTGGGCCATTCTAACACATGAATATGCTTTGATCTAAACCATTTCATGGCTGTATGTTTAGGGGTGTTGTCCTGCTGGAAGATGAACCTCTGCCCCAGTCTCAAGTCTTTTGCAGACTCTAACAGGTTTTCTTCTAAGATTGCCCTGTATTTGGCTCCATCCATCTTCCCATCAACTCTGACAAGCTTCCATGTCTCTGCTGAAGAAAAGCATCCCTATTACATGATGCTGCCACCACCATGTTTCACGGTGGGGGTGGTGTGTTCAGGGTGATGTGTAGTGTTAATTTTCTGCCACACATAGGGGGTGATTTACTAAAGACCTGCGCCTGTGGTGCAGTGGAGAAATTGGAGCAATTGCACAAAAAACGTGACTCAAAACATTTATCAAAAATTATGGTGCACTTATATGCACCAAACCATATTTACATAGGAAGCGCTGTTGCGCTCTTGCGGAATCATTCGCGCCTACCATTAGCAAGCGCAGCCAATGTAATCTTCAACATTTTTGTCTGAATACTGTAGATAACTTTACTAGTTTACCATCTTCTGTTACCAGGCTAAAAAGTATGTATATAATATTGTTTAAATGCACAAATTCTGTCCAGAACATGTAGATCTGTCTTACAACTAATCAAGCATTTTTACACCCTTCTTCCAGCTTACTCAACTGCACATGTGCATAGCTCCCAACTGTCCCTGATTTCGAGGGACTGTCCCTGATTTGAAGCAAAGTCCCTCTGTCCCCCTTTCCTCCTCATTTGTCCCTCATTTTGGTCTGAGCTATATAGTTGTATATAAAATGCACTTTTTATCTATTAAAAAGTGTTTTCCAGCACTAAACCTTTCATCTGATTTCTAAATTGCTGCATTTGTAAATTCCAAAAGCCAATATAAAGGAATAGTAGCGGTAAAAAAAGCACTTGTGGGTTTAACCAATCTTGTTATTTTTTGTACAATTCTCCTTTAAGGGGGCGTGGCAAAGGGTGTGTCCTATGCCTGCATACTTTTGCTGATAGGTGTCCCTCATTCCCATTTCAAAAAGTTGGGAGGTATGCATGTGCATTGACAAAGCACACCATTTTATCCTCGCCTGACAGGGTGCACACGCTTTAGCTTGTTAAATATGTGTGTTGCACACGAGCGCATCTGCGTTCTCCAGAGTACACAACTGCTTATACATTGAGCTTGTGCTCATTGTAATGCTGATCATGTTAATGAGCTTTTCCTTATCACATGGAGAATATTGCTTCCACTTTTATTCCTTTCATTCACTTCTTTTTGAAACAACTCAATATTCATTCTAGAGATCTTTCTCCTATCAACAACTGTGCAGATGTTTACTGGACTTGTAATTGTGTATTTTATGTGCATAGTCTATAATCATTGGTGGAGCCAAAACTTCCATGAAAACATCTTCTCAATACATGTCTGTATTGTGCATTCTGGACAATTCTTTCCCCATACACTGTGCATTCTGATTGCACAGTGTATGTGGAAATGAATTGCTCAGAGAAATGAGTGGATGTAAATGTCATCCAATCAGATTGGACAGTGTATGGGGAAAGAATTGTCCAGAATGCACAATACACAGACATGTGTTGAGAAGATGTTTTCATGGAAGTTTTGGCTACACCAATGATTATAGACTATCACCATAAAATGCACAATTACAAGTCCAGTAAACATCTGCACAGTTGTTGAGAGGAAGATCTCTAGAATGAATATTGAGTTGTTTCAAAAAGAAATGAATGAAAGGAATAAAAGTGGAAGCAATATTCTCCATGTGATAAGGAAAAGCTCATTACCATGATCAGCATTACAATGAGCAAGTGCCCGATGTCTGTTTCCTATTTAAGAATGTGTATGCGCCCGTACGCGCAACGATTCCAGCGCAAGTCGACAGCATGCGCCATGTCGCAATAATTATTCCTGCCCACGCAAATGCGCCAATATTTTCTTAAATCAGCCCCATAGTGTTTTACTTTTGGGGCATAAGTTCAATTTTGGTCTCATCTGACCAGAGCACCTTCTTCCACATGTTTGCTGTGTCTCCCACATGGCTTTTTGCAAACTGCAAACGGGGGTTCTTATGGATTTATTTCAACAATGGCTTTCTTCTTGACACTTTTCCATAAAGCCCAGAATTGTGGAGTGCACGACTAATAGTTGCCCTGTGGACAGATTCTCTCACCTGAGGTGTGGATCTCTGTAGCTCCTCCAGAGTTACCATGGGCCTCTTGGCTGCTTCTCTGATTAATGCTCTTCATGCTTGGCCCGTCGGTTTAGGTGGACAGCCATGTCTTGGTAGATTTGCAGTTGTATGTGTAAAAGAGGGCAGCGCTGGAAGATGTGCATGTAAGCAAAATACAAACACAATGGTGTCAAAAATAAATGAATGAACACTAATGCAAGAATGTGCAAATATTAACATGAATGAACATACTCAATAAAGTGCATACAACTTATACATCAACAGGATAAAGTGCATATGTGCTAGTGGATAGAGATCACCCGAACACCCCCCGGTTCGGATCGCACCAGAACCTGCGAATAAACCGAAAGTTTTCGCGAACTTTAGAACCCTATTAAATACAATGGACGCGAACGTTCGAAATCAAAAGTGCTAAATATAAGGGCTAATATGCAAGTTATTGTCCTGAAAAGGGTTTGGGGACCCGGATCCTGCCCCAGGGGACATGTATCAATGCAAAAAGAAGTTTTAAAAACGGCCGTTTTTTCGGGAGCAGTGATTTTAATGATGCATAAAGTGAAAAAAAAAAGTGAAATATTCCTTTAAATATCCTACCTGGGGGGTGTCTAAAGTATGCCTGTGAAGTGCCATGTGTTTCCCGTGTTTAGAACTGCCCCTGCAAAAATGACATTTCTAAAAGGAAAAAACGTCATTTAAAACTGCTTGCGGCTTTAATGTAATGTTTGGTCCCGGCAATATGGATGAAAACCAGTGAGAAAAATGGCATGGGTACCCCCCCCCCCAGCCCATTACCAGCCCCTTTGGGTCTTGTATGGATATTAAGTGGAACCCTGCACCCAAAAGTAAAAAAAGGCCCTCACAGTTACTCTTGGTGGGCGCAGGAATGGGCCCAGCTGTGAAATATTGGATCAAGAATTGTAATCACAGTAATCACATGCCCCTGTTGAACAGGGGTAGAAAAATTGGGCCTTTGGTGGTGGTGTTGCCACAACACTGTAAGCCCTCACAGTTACTCTTGGTGGGCACAGGAATGGGCCCTGCTGTGAATTATTAGATCAAAAATTTTAATCACATGCCCCTGTTGAACAGTGGCAGAAAAATTGGGCCTTTGGTGGTGGTGTTGCCACAACACTGTAAGCCCTCACAGTTACTCTTGGTGGGCGCAGGAATGGGCCCTGCTGTGAATTATTAGATCAAGAATTGTAATTACATGCCCATGTTGAACAGGGGCAGAAAAATTGTGCCTTAGGCACTGGTGCCACAACACTGCAACCCCTCACAGATACTGTACTTGGAGCGCAGCAATGAGCCCTGTTGCAAAGTATTGCATCAAAAATTGTAATTACACGCCCCTGTTAAACAGGGGCAGAAAAATTGGGCCTTAGGCACTGGTGCCACAACACTGCAACCCCTCACAGATACTGTAGTTGGAGCACAGCAATGAGCCCTGCTGCAAAGGGCCTTAGCCACTGGTGGCGGTGCCCAGAACCAAAAATGTTCTTTCAAGCTATCAGCATGATTTTTGAGGAGGAAGAGGATAGTCACTCAGCATTACAGGATAGTCACTCAGCATCAGCATAGGCAGCCTTGAAGGGATCTGACATTTCCCCAAAAATTATTCAGTTACATCAGCATCAGGTGCTTGGTAGCTGGTGGTGATCCAAGACTGATTCATTTTAATGAAGGTCAGTCGATCGCCCGAGTCGGTGGACAGGCGCACCCTGTGATCGGTTACAAAGCCTCCAGCAGCACTGAATGTGCGTTCCGAAAGAACGCTGGATGCAGGACAGGCCAGTACCTCAATTGCATACTGTGCAAGCTCTGGCCAGTGATCCACCCTCAAGACCCAGTAACCGAGAGGATTTTCGGTGGGAAAGGTGTCCAAGTCTGATCTTGCCCCTAGGTATTCCTGCACCATGTAAACCAGACGCTGGCGATGGTTGCTGGAAGCGATCATACCTTGGGGCTGCGTAAAAGATGCTGCATCCTCTGCTCCCTCTGTGACGGCAAGATAAGGTCCGCAACCTTACCCTTTTAATGTGGATCAAGGAGGGTTGCCAGCCACTAATGATCCCTCTCCTCTCCTTGATCGCACGAATACGAGGATCCTTGCGCAGGCTTTGCATGATCAGGGATGCCATGCAGCGTAGGTTTGCTGAGGCATTCGGTGCAGAGTCCTCTGGGTCACTGAGGATGACATGATGGGCAGCCACCTCCTCCCAGCCATGTACAAGTCCATGGGTGTCTTGGGACTGTAATTGATCCCTTGAAGACTGCTGCTGATGCTGAGTGCTAGGCTCCACCTCCATGCTGACACAATCCTCCTCCTCCTCCTCTTCCTCTTCCTGTGTGATAGCCGGGCCAGCAGGAACACTGTCTGGATAAAGCGGGCCTTGAGAGGTAAGGAAGTCGTCCTGCCTCTGTTCTGCCTCAAGTGCCCTGTCAATTATTCCACGCAGCGTGTGCTCCAACAGGTGGACAAGAGGGACAGTGTCACTGATGCATGCACTGTCACTGCTCACCATCCTCGTGGCCTCCTCAAATGGTGCCAGGACAGTGCATGCATCCCTGATCATGGCCCACTGGGGTGGGGGAAAAAATCCAAGCTCCCCTGACACTGTCCTGGTGCCATATTGCAACAGATGGCCCTCTGCTGTGTGTGCAGCCGCTGCAGCATGGCCAACGTAGAGTTCCACCTGGTGGGCATGTCACAGATTAGGCGGTTCTTGGGCAGGTTGTAATCCTTTTGCAGGTCAGCCAGCCGAGCACTGGCATTATATGACCGACGGAGAGTTTCCTGGCCTGCTTCAGGACCTCCTGTAAGCCCGGGTACCTGCCCAAGAACCGCTGCACCACCAAGTTAAGGACGTGAGCCAAACGGGGCATATGGGTCAATTGTCCCTGTCGGAGGGCGGAGAGGAGGTTGGTGCCATTGTCGCAAACCACCTTTCCTGGCTTAAGCTGGCGTGGCGTCAACCACCTCTGAGCCTGCCCCTGCAGAGCTGACAGAATCTGCCCCAGTGTGGCTCCTGTCCCCCAAGCACACCAGCTCAAGCACTGCATGGCATCTTTTTGCCTGCGTACTTGCGTAGCCCCTTGAATGCCTACGGAGCACCGCTGGTTCCGAGGAGAAAGCACAGGAAGAGGCCATGGAGGAAGAAGAAGAGAAGGGGGTGGAGGAGAGAGGTGTGTCAGAATCACCAGTAGTAGCATTTTGGAGGCGTGGTGGCGGAACAACCTCCAACACTACTGCACCTTGTCCTGCATCCTTCCCAGCTGCCAGCAGAATCACCAAATGGGCCGTGAAAGATAGGTAACGTCCCTGTACATGCCTGCTGGACCATAAGTCAGCGGTAATATGCACCTTACGGCTGACCGCCCTGTCCAGCGAGGCCAAGACATTGCCTTCCACATGCCGGTAGAGAGCCGGAATCGCCTTCCGTGAGAAAAAGTGGCGTTTGGGAACCTGCCACTGAGGAACCGCACATTCAACAAACTCACAGAAGGGGGCAGAGACTACCAACTGAAAAGGCAGAAGTTGAAATGCTAGCAATTTAGCCAAGCTAGCATTCAACCGCTGGGCATGTGGATGGCTGGGAGCGAACTTATTTCGGCGGTGCAGCAGCTGGGGCAGGGAAATTTGCCTGGTACAATCGGACGTCGGTGTACCAAAAGGAGATTGCCCGCAAGTACTTGGCTGTGACTGTGACACACTTAATTCTACACCTTCATTCCTCTCAGTGCAGGTTTCAGAGAGGACTGAAGGTATAGTGGGATTGGAGATCCCAGCTGATGAGGAGCAAGGAGAGGTCCGCTTTGTTCTTTGGCGTGGGTCTTTTAGGTACGCCTGCCAACGGACTGCATGGCAGGTCGACATATGTCTGGTCAAGCACGTGGTGCCCAATCAGCTGATGTTTTGGCCACGTGAGATACGCTTCAGACATATGTTGCAAATGGCAACGGTGCGATCTGCTGCACACGTCTGAAAAAAGGCCCAAACCAAAGAACTTTTGGAGTAACGCGCAGAGACAGCAGCGCCCTGCACATGCGGAGCTCTGCGGTGTGATGCAGTCGGTGTGCTGCCCTTAAGCTGGTCCCTGGAGGGCATCCTGCCTCGTTGAAGATGTGCCTCCTCCTCCTCTCTCCTATCAGGCACCCATGTGGAGTCAGTGACCTCATCATCCCCTCCCTCCTCATCACTGGAGCCAATCTGACAGTATGCTGCAGCTGGGGGAACAGGACTGCCAGATAGCTGTCCTTGTTGGGCACCCCCTCTCTCTGGGCTCACGTTACTAACCCCTCTCTCTGGGCTCACGTTACTGCCTTTTTCCAGCTGGGTTCCATCATCGGAGCCTTCAAAACGCTGGGCATCCTCCTGGAGCATGTACCCAACACTGTGGTCAAACAGTTCGGGGGACTCCTCAGGAGGACATGGTGGGGCTAGGGAAGGAGTGACTGATACCACTGAGCCGAGGGAAGAGGCCGCTTTGGCAGCTGCTTTGCCAGACAAAGTACCCTGAGCCTGGGTAAGAGAGGATGAGAACGGCTTGGTCAGCTGCCAAAAAGAAGTACAAGCATGTCCCACAGCCACGTGCTGATGAGGATGCACCGTGTCCATGACCAGTACTGTTGCCTCTAGACACAGAGCCTGCTTGCCCTCCTTTATTGCCTCGTGACTGTCTGCCTCTCTTTGTTTGCCTTCCAGACATACTAATGGCCTGCAGTGAATTTTAGCTGCACAAAAGGTGGGATATATATATATATATATATATATATATATATATATATATATATATATATATTATAGCGCACCCACCCCAGACTTTACCTGCTTTTCTTAACTTTTCTCCGCAGGAAAGACTGAGGCACACCGCACTACATGCCCGTACCCTCCTGGATGGGGAGGTTGAGCGGTGTTAGTTTTCTCAGGCCTGCCTGCGGCTGGTGTTTGAATCCTCCCGAGCTGATCTCACTTCTGGCTTGGCCAGAAACAAGTCCTTAATTCTCCCCAGTAAAGCCACTGTCCACACCAACTGAAAGTCCAACTTCTGTATTTATTTCACATGGATAATAAATAGTCCCTTTAAGAGCAGACAGGTTGAGATGAGACACAGGTCAGATAAAGGTGGGTGAGAGGTCCAGGCACAAACTCAAATCTTGGTTCTCTTACTGTTCTGATATGCACGAACAGGTTTGGCGTGCGATCTTTATCACAGACCTAATGAATATGAAAGTCACTGCCACTGACTTGTTGAAGATGGTCACTGCCACTGACCGGGTGAATAGGGCCTTGCCCTATTTGGTCACTGCCACTGATCTGGTGTGCGTAGAGTCACTGCCACTATGACCTACAGAACATGCACTGCCTTCTTGGAGAACTTGGCCCATGTCAAAGAGAAAAACATCCCTCCGGAGAGTTACCAGAGACCCTCACTGTCACCACGACTCTGCGCTGGGTCTTCAGAAAGGGTCACCTCCCTGGCCTCCTCGATCCAAGGCACGGGTCCCCTCGGAAGGCGGTACCCTGGGAGCTTTTGATCCTTAGCGGACCCCAGCCGAAGGTTGCTGGGCCCCGGGCCTCCTATTTAGTACCTCACCCCAGACTGAAGGTGTCTGGGATGGAACAGCAACTCCGCCTCCGGGCCTAGGGCACCCGGAGGCAATGCACACACCCAGGCCTCTGGGCCTAGGGCACCCGGAGGCGACACACACACACCCAGGCCTAAGGTGCCTGGGTGCAGGACGAGGACCCCTTCTGGAAGATGGCCGCCCCTTTTTATACCCCCTCCTGACAGGCACAGCAGGTTCCCCGCCCCGCCGCACTGCTGTCAAGAGGGGACAAGAAAAGGCACAACCCTGTACTGCGATTAAACCCGGGCCTATAGCAACAGCGCCACCTATAGGCCCCAGGGAACTGCACATCAGTACTATCTCCCAGGGACAGAAATGGTCCATGAACCCTAACAATTTGTGTATCTGAGCCTTATTACCACTCAGATACTTCCCTTAAATATAGCACCCCGCTACATAGCTGCATTATATATATATCAGACTGCACTGCCTGCTGTGTTATTAGTATGAGAAAAGCAGCAAAGGTCTTCAGTTAGTTTTAGGTGAACACTGTGCAGAGGACACTGTACACTAACTGAAAATACTAGCAGCTCTCTGCCTGTGGTTTTATTACGAGAACACTACAAATTTTATTCAGGTTCCTTTAAGTGAACGCTCTGCAAAGGACAGAAGTACTGCAGTACACTACATGAAATTAATGCAGCCTGTGGTTTTATTATGAGAACACCACTAACTGTATTCAGGTAAGCTTTAGGTGAACGCTATGCAAAGCACACAGTACACTAAGTGAGACTCTGCTGCAGCTAGCACAATCACTTGCCTGCCTGTCACAGTATAGAGAACAGCAGTAATGGATCTAGCTAAACTAAATACAGTGTATAAATATATATACACAACACCTAGAATGCATATATATCCTCTACACACTGTAACAGCAGCTACCTGACTCGTCTGCCTGCTCTATCTAACTCAATATAAATGACACTGTCTCTCTCCCTCTCTCTCTCTCTGTAACTCTCTTTTTCACAAACGCCAGCACACTACACAAAGCCGACTTCCAGGTGGCCTTATATAGTGTGGGGCGTGTACCTACTCCTCTGAGCCATGATTGGCCAAAGCCACCCTGGCTTTGGCCAATTACGGCTCTCTGTACTTACGGCGCTGTGATTGGCCAAGCATGCGGGTCATAGTGCATATGCTTGGCCAATCATCAGCCAGCAATGCACTGCGATGCGGCAGTGAATTATGGGCCGTGACACGCCACTTGAATTTGGCACGAACAGCCCATAATGTTCGATCTTCGTCGAACGATCGAACAGCCGATGTTCGAGTCGAACATGGGTTCGACTTGAACACGAAGCTCATCCCTACTAGTGGATAAAAATAACTGTAGTTGTCCAGAACAAAAGTATGATATAAAAAACAGGTCCACAAACATCTGTGTTGGGATAAGCTCACAACACACTATGTGTGAGGGAGTGAAAAAAATGTCAGTACAGATAAAGGATGATAGTAGGCAACCGTCTGTAGAAGAGACAACCAGGACTGTGCATCCACCACCCAAGGAAAGGGGTAGGTGCTTCTTACCGGAAGATGTGGACACACACGCCAGCAGCGGTGGGTCAAACAAGCGTGGAATGGAAACAGGATCAGGAACCACGGTCTCGAGAAATCCAAGCGACACCCTCGAATCTCTCATCCATCAACCAATTGGAAATAGACTCAAAAAAGAGAAGGAGAAGGCTTCCACATGAAATCGCAAGTAATATGAACAAGCATAATGTGCAGAGCTGACAAGCAATAACCCAACGCGTTTCATCCTAAGGGACTTCAACTGGGTTGTGCAGTAGTCCCATACTGTGTCCATTTTTGGATGATGGATTGAACAGTGAGATGTTCAAAGCTTGGGATATTTTTTTTTATAACCTAACCTCAACTTTATCCCTGGCCTGTTCCTTGACCTTCATGCCACGGTTTGTTCACGAAGGTTCTCTAACAAACCTCTGAGGGTTTCACAGAACAGATGTTATTATACGGAGATTAAATTACACACAGGTGGACTATTTACAAATTAGGTGACTTCTGAAATTGCACGCCACACTTTTCACATATTTATTTGTAAAAAAATAAATGAAAACCATTTATCATTTTCCTTTCACTTTACAATTATGTGCCACTTTGTGTTGGTCTATCACATGAAATCCCAATAAAATACATTTTATGTTTTTGGTTGTAATATGACAAAATGTGGAAAATTTCAGGGGGTATGAATACTTTTTCAAAGCCAATGTTACCATGCCCATGTTCGACAGCTCACTCCTTTCAGGATGCAAAAAAATTAAATCAGGTGTTACTGTTTTACATAATAGGAATACAATTTCCCAAAACTCAGCTGGTTTATAATCCAATAAATTCTCTACTTTTGCTTTTTTCCCCACAGTAAAAGGTTAGTTTATAAGTCTGACTCCTTAGTTTGATTGTAAGCTCTAATAAGCAGTGACTTCTGATTCCTCCTGTATATAATTGTATTGGAACTGTACTGTCAGGCACTGTAAATCCTGTATAATAATTAAAGTTTTAGTCTTTAAAGGGCTAAATGAGGTTAGGCTACTGACATGGTAGCATAATATGTGTACAATGACAGCATATGCCACCATGTCGTATTGAATGGTTAGAACTTTTGTCTGGGTTTTATTGCTCCTGGGTCCCCACTTGGAGAGTTTTTATCTTGACTACTGCCACTGGGACAGAAAGTAATTAGAATTCTAGAATTCTCCGTAAGAGGCACGCAGAGAGCAATAAAATACAAAAAAAAAGTTCTAACCTTATCCCATGCCACAAGATAGAAAAATAATTGCTGGCTGACTTTTTTTTTTTTTAATTCTTGCAGTTATTTATATACCTCAACAATTTACGCAGCTCTTACCGCTTACACAGTATATATTATACATTCACATTAGTCTTTGCCCTCAAGGACCTTACAGTCTAAACCTCACATGCATACATATACATACTAGGGCCAGTTTAGACAGGATCCAATTAACTTACCGGCATGTCTTTGAAGTGTGAGAGGAGACCAGAGTAACTGGAGAAAACCCAAGATCTGTTTGCTCTTAATCTGTACCTCTGCTTTAATGGGAATACAAAGTTGTTGAAGGCACCATTTTAAGTTTGCAAGGTACTTTAATGTTCAATAGAACGTGCAGTTTATATCAGCTAAATACAATCCAGGTGCATCAAAAAAGGTGTGCAAAGTATTTTTATTTTCTTTAGAAAGCAGCCACAGCCTGAGTAATAAAAGCCTGTGCCCTACCAGCATACGACAGAGAAGCACCCTTGCTCTTTGTGAGGAATCAGTGATCTCAATGCAGAGGTCTAACATATCCGCACTGCTTAGACCCCTTTCACACCGAGGCAGTTTTCAGGCATTTTAGTGCTAAAAATAGTGAATGAAAACTGAGTGTTTTCACACTTGGGCGCTGTGCTTGCGGGACGTTAGAAAAAGTCCTGCAAGCAGCATCTTTGGGGCGGGTTTGCAGCATTGAAAAAAGCGCTCCAAAAACGCCCCTGCCGATTGAAATTAATAGGCAGCGCTTCCGAAGCGCCTTAAAAGCAATTCTAAAGCGCAGAAAAACTGGTGTTTTTTGGATTTTTTTAAAGGTCACGTGACCTTAAAAAGACCGCCCCGCTAGTTCCCGAAAAGCACTGCTAGAACGCTGCTAAAGCACCCCCAAAATAACCGGCGCTTTAGCGCTGTTTTAGCAGTGCTTCAGTGTGAAAGGGGTCTTAGTCAGAGCTAGAGCTATCCAATCACAAATGACTATGCTTCCAGCTGATTAGAGTTGTAGCTCTGAGTCAGCAGAAGTATGCTGGACCTCTAGAGAGACCATTGTTTCTATGCAGACAGCAAGGGTGGTCCTCTCTACAGCAACATTTTCTACTTGGCCTTGGTTGTTCTTAAATAGGAAAAGTGGGGCCAAAGCTCTTTTTGTCCTACTTCTCTTATGGATCACAGGAGTGCACTTTTTTCTACACTCCTGTGACACTTTTTAAGCCAACAGCTGGCTAACATCCACTGTTGGCTTATACCACTGAGCCAGTCTAGGCTCTGGATCGATCCTGACTTTATAGTCGGGATCCACCCAGATTCCTGAGAGACAGCTGGCCCAGCCTCTCAGCCAGCCACTCCTTCCACACCCCGACGCTCAAGAGAGACACTGGCTCTCTGCTCCCTGAAGACTGAGAACCGAGCAATAAGTGGCTTTTGATCACTCAGTTCTCAGTATTAGAGGTGGTGCATCCACCTAGGTGAGTATGTGTGTTTATCTTTTTTTTTTTATTCCTGAACTTTTATTTTAAATAAATGAACTGCAAGACTAAAACCCTTTTTCTTTTATGCACCTGGAATATATTTAGTCGATTTAAACAAAAAAATTATTATCTTTGTGAGTTGATATTTATTTTTCAAGCAAAATACATACTGACACCGACTCCCTGTTTTAAAGAAAATATTCTAACCACGCTGCTTGTAATATATTGACTGGTATTCAATATCAACAAGAGCAAGTATAATTAGATTTGGGACTCAAAGTCATGTATAATATCCCTACAAAGGCAACCATAATTGTTTTATATCTGATGTTAACACTGCAAATAAGTAGGAGCCTCTTATTACACATTCCAGCCAATGTCTGCAGGATAATAATTGCATTTTCTTCCTCTCTCTCTACGCAGAATGACACTGATGATTCTCAGATACAGTTAGCTGGAGGAGATGTGGAGCTGCCCAAGGAGTTGGCAAAAATGATCGAAGAGGATAATGAAGAAGAGGAAGGAAAATCATCTGTCATTGGACAACTCGGCAACATCCAAAATCTTGACTTGGACTCAATTAAAGGAAAAGCTCAGTCAACTTTGGATGATCTGAAACAATCAGCTGAAAAGTGCTCAGTTATGTGACTTCTTTTAATGCCCTAAACTATTTGCTGTCCAACGGGTTGCTTTAAATTGCCACTCCAGCTCTGAGACCATACATTCCAGCACTGGTCACAAATCCAAATTCTCCTTTGGAGCAAACACAGCTCAGTAATATATGCACAGCCCCTATATTTTCTTGGATTAAACAGGAAGGGCCTGTTTTTTTAAACAAGTAAATATCAAAGATCTTCCAGGGAAAGGTTTAGATGTCTGCTAGTACATATTCAAATGGTAACCTTTATGACCTGTACATTTCCTTGTGTTGCAGTCTGCTCTTCCTTTGTTTCAGATTTGAAAAATGACCCAATATGTGGAGTTGCATTGTGTTATGTATGTGTCTTACAGCTCTTGAAGCCAGCACTAATATCTTTTGTTATGACTTAAAATTAGATGTGCAGGTTTTCTGTTGTACTGTATCTGTTCTTACATCCTTTGAAACTGTGCAATCTGGTTCTCAGTTTTATCAGGGCTAAAATATAATGGAATCATTATATGCAATGTTAAATGAAACCTGTGTGAGACAAATTTGTAGGCTGCCATTACAGATCTCTTTTAGAAAAAGTTGGTGGTCATCCATGATGCAGTGGCGTCAGCACGTTTCTAGTCATTGACCTGGACAATCATGCAGCCAGTAAAGTTAGAGCAGCCAATCTCCAAAGTTGGTACAGGTCGGTAACTCAAACGATTGAAGTCACTGCATCAGTATGACAACCAGACAATTGTCAATTCTGGTATGAGAACAAAGCAATGACAGCCTCTTTATTTCTCTAATACGCATTACCTTTAAGTAACATGGAGAAAGTTCCAATTTTAATTGCAGTAACTGTATATAAAAAGAGGAAGCCGATAGTAAAATATCTGGCATTACACGCTATGGGCTCTTCAAATACTTTATATTTTGTATTACTTTTTACAACAAGCAATAACTTGGTACATTTGCAAATTGATAGGTAGTGCAAATACTTTTTGTACAAAGCTGTAACCCATGGCACCCAGGTGTCATCTTTTCCATAATGTGAGTATTGTAATCTGAACATTTTCTATGGGTTACTGCACTTTGCACAGCTTAATCAAAATGAACCTTATGTGATACACAGGGGGAAATAAGTTCTCATATAAGTCGGTGGAGAAAGCATTAACCTGGCTTTACAGGTAGGAGAGGGGTGACCTTTGCCTTATTATGGTATGATGTGAAGACCAGGTAGCCATATATTCCAAACTATAGATCTATCTTTGCAGTGTAGAGTAAGAGGATAAGTACACCCAAGGAGTTTGCACCATTACAACTGTTGGTGGTTTCACAGTACAAGTAGTGATTTTAATGTTACTTGAAGAGAGGGTTAAAATACTCTGTGACCAAGCAAAACACCTGTGTGAGAAGGCTCTAACAGAAGCAGTCATTCCCAAACTCCACCAGAGCATACTAGTTCCCATGCAGTGACTTATTGAATAAGTCCACACTCTTCCTTAGAGCTATTATATGACCTAAGATTCAGGGAATGGCACTTTCCATCAGCCTTTTCACACAGGTGTCCTTTTCTGAGAAACCATGTCCTAAATCTGTCAACCTTCTCCTGTGTCTCAGCAGTGTGTTGTGACTCCGTGTGTAGGTGGATGTCTGCTCTGATTACAATTCTAAGTATTTGTACTGGTAGTTACTATTAGCAACTGAATTTATAACAACTTGTTATTAAAAGACCACTTTGGAAAAATCAGTGTTCTCTCCTTTCTCCTCAAAAACATCTATTCATCTAAATCAGGGGTAGGCAACCTTAAAGAGGTGGAGATCTCTCATGTTGTTCAGTTTGAAGTCAAAGATCACCAGGCAGTGTCACCCAGTGTTGCCTCCTAACACCTGATTTAAACCTTTTAATTGCTGTACTACCATGTTGCAATCACGTGCATTGCAATCATTAAATCAGGTGTTGGTGAGGCAACACTTCGCCTCCTCACCACCTGTCAAACACTTGTATCGCTTTTCAGGGGAGCAGCTGCACTTGTGAATGAGCCCTTAGTTGCATTCAGCAGCGGCACCCTTAGTGCTCGTTCACACGTAAAGTTGAGGGGTGTTTTTACTGCCCCCAATCCCTACCCACATTAGCTGCTGAGGCAGCAGCCAAAAGGTGTACACATGCCACAGCGGGAATTAAAGGGGAAGTAAACCCATTTTTTTTGTTTTGTTTTTTAACCACTTCCCGCCCCATCAATAGCAGATTGACGTCCGGGAAGTGGTTCTGTTATCCACACTGGACGTCATATGACGTCCTGCGGGATAACAGCCGCCGCGCGCCCGGGGGGGCGCGCATCACGGCGATCGGTGGGTCAGTCTGACCCACCGCTACACTGATCTCGGTAAAAAGCCTCCGTCGGAGGCTTTTTACCATGTGATCAGCCGTGTCGAATCACGGCTGATCAGGAAGTAAACAGGAAGAGCCGTTGATCGGCTCTTCCTCACTCGCGTCTGACAGACGCGAGTAGAGGAGAGCCAAACGGCGGCTCTCCTGACAGGAGGGGTTCGCGCTGATTGTTTATCAGTGCAGCCCCCCCTCGGATACCCACACTAGACCACCAGGGAAGCCCCCCAGGACCACCAGGGAAGCCCCAATCATGTGGATGGCCCCCATGGCCATCCACATGTAGTAAAAATAAATAAATAAAATAAAAACATTAAAAAAAATATGCCAATCAGTGCCCACAAATGGGCACTGACTGGCACTTTCACAATGTGTGGTGGCTGGCATTGCTGGGCACCAATGCCACCTACTAGTGTCCATCAGTGCCACCTATCAGTGCCCACCTATCAGTGCCCATCCATGCCACCTATCAGTGCCACCCATAAGTGCCCATCAGTGCCGCCCATGAGTGCCAATCAGTGCCGCCTATGAGTGCCAATCAGTGCCACCTATGAGTGCCCATCAGTGCCGCATACCAGTGCCACATATCAGTGCCCATCAGTGCCACCTATCAGTGCCCATCATCAGTGCCCATCAGTGCCACCTCATTGGTGCCCATCAGTGTCGCCTTATCAGTGCCCTTCAGTGCTGCCTTATCAATGCCCGTCATTGAAGTAGAAAAGGTACTTATTTACAAAAAAATGTACAGAAACAAAGAAAAACTTAGTTTTTTTTTTAATTTTCGCTCTTTTTTTATTTGTTGTGCAAAAAATAAAAATCGCAGAGGCGATCAAATACCAGCTCTATTTGTGGGAACAAAATGATAAAAAATTTGTTTGGGTACAGTGTAGCATGACAGCGCAATTGTCATTCAAATTGCGACAGCGCTGAAAGCTCAAAATTGGCTTGGGCAGGAAGCTGTATAAGTGCATGGTATTGAAGTGGTTAAAAACCCCTGCAAAAGAAAGCCATAATGAGCTAGTACGCATAGCATATTACAGTCATGGCCAAAATTGTTGGCACCCCAGAAATTTTTCCAGAAAATCAAGTATTTCTCACAGAAAAGTATTGCAGTAACGCATGTTTTGCTATACACATGTTCATTCCCCTTGTGTGTATTGGAACAAAACAAAAAAAGGGAGGGAAAAAAAGCAAATTGGACATAATGTCACACAACTCCAAAAATGGGCTGGTCAAAATTCTTGGCACCCTTAACTTAATATTTGGTTGCACACCCTTTGGAAAAAATAACTGAAATCAGTCGCTTCCTATAACCATCAATAAGCTTCTTACACCTCTCACCTGGAATTTTGGACCACTCTTCCTTTGCAAACTGCTCCAGGTCTCTCTTATTGGAAGGGCGCCTTTTCCCAACAGCAATTTTAACCACTTAACAACCGCTCACTGTATATATATGTCGGCAGAATGGCACCGACAGGCACAATCTCGTAGAGTGTACGTGATTGCCTTTGTATAGTTGGGGGGTCCAATCGGACCCCCCTCCTATACAGTGAGCAGTGGCTAAGTGTCCGGGAGCGTTCCGGGATGAGGGGGAAGCCATTCGTTTCCGGCCACCCCCTCGCGATCGCTCCCGGCGAATAGAAATGCCCCCTCTGTCTGTGTCAGGCAGAGGAAGCAGGAGGAAGTGATGTCATCTCTGGTGCGGCGCTCACATATACCGAGCGCCGTACAAGAGAAGACATCAGGTCAGTGCACACAACACCACACTGACACCAGGACACATAGGGACATAAATCGCCCCCCCAGACACCCCCAGATCACCCCCCCCAGCCCCCAGTCACAGTGTCACTGATTGCAGTGACCATTTATTTACTGATCACTGCAATCAGTGACATTTGTGACTGTAAAAGTGTCAGTACATTCAGTTTTAGGTCCAGTGCAGCCCCCTAACCCCCCCTAATAAAGGTTTAACCCCCTGATCACCCCCCAGATAACCCTTTCACCCCCTATCACCACTGTCGCTAAGCGATCATTTTTTGATCGCTGTCTTAGCGTCAGTGATGCCGATCGGCAGCCAGTAATTGTTTTTAGGTTCGCCGCATGTTTTTATAGCGTCAGGTACCCCAATATATTATCTAATAAAGGTTTAACCCCCTTGATCGCCCCCCAGGTAACCCTTTCACCCCCTATCACCACTATCGCTAAGCGATCGTTTTTCTAAACGCTGTCTTAGTGTCGGTGATGCAGATCGGTAGCCAGTAATTTTTTTTAGGTTCGCCGCAGGTTTTTATAGCGTCAGGTACCCCAATATATTATCTAGTAAAGGTTTAACCCCCTTGATCGCCCCCCAGGTAACCCTTTCACCCCCTATCACCACTGTCGCTAAGCGATCGTTTTTCTAAACGCTGTCTTAGTGTCGGTGATGCAGATTGGTAGCCAGTAATTTTTTTTAGGTTCGCCGCATGTTTTTATAGCGTCAGGTACCCCCATATATTATCTAATAAAGGTTTTAACCCCCTGATTGCCCCTAGATCACCATATAAGTGTTACGGGTGACGCTGGTTAGTTAGTTTGCTTTTTATAGTGTCAGGGCACCCGCCGTATATAACCCAATAAAGGTTTAACCCCCTGATCGCCCGGCGGGTGATATCAATTAGGTTTTAGCGTCAGAGAGGGTCTGCGTCACACCCCAGGCAGCGTCAGGTTAGTGCCAGTAACGCTAACACCCATGCGTGAAGCATACACCCCCCTTAGTGGTATAGTATCTGAACAGATCAATATCTGATCTCATCAGATCTATACTAGCGTCCCCAGCAGTTTAGGGTTCCCAAAAACGCAGTGTTAGCGGGATCAGCCCAGATACCTGCTGGCACCTGCGTTTTGCCCCTCCGTCCAGCCCAGGCCACCCAAGTGCAGTATCGATCGATCACTGTCACTTACAAAACAAAAACACACATAACTGCAGCGTTCGCAGAGACAGGCCTGATTCCTGCGACTCCAGTGCTGTAGGAGGGGATTTCACCACCACAGTTAAATAAAAAAAGCATATATGCCGAAGCATTGGGGCAGCAGGAGCGGAGGAGCAATTTTGCTCCAAATGCCGCGTACATACGGTCGAAATTCCGACGGAGGCTTGCCCGTGGAAAAGTCCGACCATGTGTGTGCGGCATAACTTTTTTGCGGGAGGATGCCCCCATGCTTCGGCATATATAAATGGTGCGTGTATGCCCATCATTGGAAGTGGGTGGATGAAGGGCGGTATTCTAATGGTGGGCATACCCACCGATCAATCTCTTTTTTCGTTCAGCCAACTGGCTGCATGAAAAAAAAAGATTACAATACATGTCCAACAAGGACCAGCAACGTACTGGTATGTTGCTGGACTTTGAATGTTTATACCAGAATGATGCCTGCGGGTTTAGGTATCATCTTGGTATCATTCTTTTCAGCCTGCGGCCGGCTTTCATGTAAAAGCAATCCTAGCGGCTAATTAGCCTCTGGCCTGCTTTTACAAGCAGTGGGAGGGAATGACCCCCCCGGATATAAAAAGCGCCATTGGGAAATTGGGAAAGCATTTTATCACACCGATATTGGTGTGGTCAGATGCTTTGAGGGCAGAGGAAAAATCTAGGGTCTAGAAGACCCCAGTTTTTTCAAAAAAAGAGTACCTGTCACTACCTATTGCTATCATAGGGGATATTTACATTCCCTGAGATAACAATAAAAATGATAAAAAAAATAAAAATACTTGGAAGGAACAATTTAAAAATAAAATAAAAAAGCAAAATTAATAATAAAAAAAAAAAAGCACCCCTGTCCTGCCCTGCTCTTGCCCAATGGCGAACGCAAGCGTCGGTCTGGCGTCATATGTAAACAGCAATTGCACCATGCATGTGAGGTATCACCGCGAAGGTCAGATCGAGGGCAGTCATTTTAGCAGTAGACCTCCTCTGTAAATCTACTGGGGTAACCTGTAAAGGCTTTTAAAGGCTTTTAAAAATGTATGTAGTTTGTCGCCAATGCGCGTTTGTGCGAAATTTTAAAGCATGTCGTGTTTGGTATCTATGTACTCGGCCTAAGATCATCTTTTTTAAATCATCAAACATTTGGGCAATATAGTGTGTTTTAGTGCATTAAAATTAAAAAAGTGTATTTTTTAACCCAAAAAATGCGTTTGAAAAATCGCTGCGCAAATACTGTGTAGAAAAAAAAAATGCAACACCCACCATTTTAATCTGTAGGGCCTTTGCTTTAAAAATATATATAATGTTTGGGGGTTCAAAATAATTTTCTTGCAAAAAAAAAAAATGTTTTCATGTAAACAAAAAGTGTCAAAAAGGGCTTTGTCTTCAAGTGGTTAGAAGAGTGGATGTAAGCTTCCTAATGTTGTGTATAAAATGCCAGAACAGTTCAAAACCCCCCCAAATGACCCCATTTTGGAAAGTAGACACCCCAAGCTATATACTGAGAGGCATGTCGAGTCCATGGAATATTTTATATGTTGACACAAGTTGCGGAAAAACGACAATTTGTTTCTTTTTTTTTTATTTTTTTGCACAAAGTTGTCACTAAATGATATATTGCTCAAACATGCCATGGGCATATGTGGAATTACACCCCAAAATACATTCTGTTGCTTCTCCTGAGTACGGGGATACCACATGTGTGAGACTTTTTGGGAGCCTAGCCGCGTACGGGACCCCAAAAACCAATCACCGCCTTCAGGCTTTCTAAGGGTGTAAATTTTTGATTTCACTTCTCACTGCCTATCACAGTTTCGGAGGCCATGGACTGCCCAGATGGCACAAACCCCCCCAAATGACCCCATTTTGGAAAGTAGACACCCCAAGCTATTTGCTGAGAGGTATTGTGAGTATTTTGCAGATCTCGCTTTTTGTCACAAAGTTTTGAAAATTGAAAAATATATATATATATATTTTCGTTCTTCATTTTCAAAAACAAATGAGAGCTGTAAAAATACTCGCCATGCCTCTCAGCAAATAGCTTGGGGTGTCTATATTCCAAAATGGGGTCATTTGGGGGGGTTTTGTGCTATTTTGGCATTTTATGGCCTTCGAAACTGATAGGTAGTGAGGAGTGAAATCAAAAATTTGTGCCTAGAAATCCTGAAGGCGGTGCTTGGTTTTCGGGGTCCCGTACGCGGCTAGGCTCCTAAAAAGTCCCACACATGTGGTATCCCCGTACTCAGGAGAAGCAGAAAATTTTATTTTGGGGTGTAATTCCACATATAACCATGGCATGTGTGAGCAATAATAGGATTTTTTACTCACCGTAAAATCCTTTTCTCTGAGTCCATGGACCGACACAGCTTCTCTATTGACAAAGTGGGTATTATCCGTTAATTAGGAGTGACTAGGCAGAAAAACTTGTAAAAAGTGTTGCATCACACCTTCTACAGTACCGCCCAGGGGGCGGACCCTCTGGGTATACCCTCTCAGTCTGCATCTTCGCAGATCAGTTCGTCAAAAAGCAGTACAAACTTAAAAGGAGGGGTGGGTGCTGTGTCGGTCCATGGACTCAGAGAAAAGGATTTTACGGTGAGTAAAAAATCCTATTTACTCTTTCGTCCATGGACCGACACAGCTTCTCTATTGACAAAGTGGGATGTCCCAAAGCAGTGTCAGAGAAAAAACGAGGGGTGGTAACAGCATAAAAATAAACTTCACCCCAAACACAAAACAGCACTCCTCCAACGGAGGAGTTGCAACTCTAAACAGCAGCTTGCAAAACCTTGCGGCCAAAAGAGGCATCCGAAGATGCACCTACATCAATTTTGTAGAATTTTGTGAAAGTGTGTGCGGACGACCAAGTCGCCGCTTTACATAATTGGGAAACAGACGCTTGATGTCAGAAAGCCCAAGAGGCACCTATTGCCCTGGTCGAATGCGCCGTGACAGGAAAGGGGGGCGCCTGACCCTTTAAGGCGTAAGCCTGGATTACTATCTGTCGGATCCACCTAGAGATGGTGGCCGATGAGACTGCTTGGTCCTTCTTGGGACCAGCCACCGAAACAAACAGTGAGTCTGACTTCCGGAACAGGGAAGTAGCAGATAGGTATACTCTCAAAGCTCGGACAACGTCCAAGGAATGCAACGCCGACTCTTTAGGATTCGACGGCTGAGGACACAAGGATGGAAGTACAATGTCTTCGTTGAGATGAAAAGCCGAAACGACCTTCGGAAGAAAGGAAGGCTGCGGCCGCAGCACCACCTTATCCTTGTGGAAAATCAAATAGGGAGCCTTGCAGGACAAGGCTGCCAGCTCAGAGACTCGTCTAACTGACGTAACAGCCACCAAAAAGACCACTTTCTGAGAAAGTGTCAACAGGGGAATATCTCTAATATTCTCAAACGGTGCCTTCTGAAGCACCGAGAGTACCAGGTTCAAGTCCCACGGAGGTAACGGGGGACGGACCGGAGGGGCCACATGTCGGACCCCCTGCACAAATGTACTCACGAGAGAGTGAGTCGCCAGGGGTCGCTGAAAAAAGACAGCCAGGGCAGATATCTGTCCCTTAAATCGTACTTAGGGCAAGCCCTTGGTCCACCCCATGCTGTAAAAACAGCAGGATTCTGGAAACCAAATAGGTACGCGGATGCCATTTCATTTCCTCACACATGGAGATGTAGGCCCTCCAAGTGCGGTGATAGACCTTCCTAGAGGACGGTTTTTGAGCACTTCTCATAGTAGAGATTACTGAGTCTGACAGGCCCCGGTCTCTCAGTACCTGGTTCTCAACAGCCATGCCGTTAAAGCCAATGACTGTAAAGCAGGATGGAATATGGGACCTTGCGATAGCAGGTCCTTCCGTAGTGGTAGGCGCCAGGGGACGTCTGCTACCAGACGTACTAGATCGGCGTACCAAGGACGCTGAGGCCAATCTGGAGCGATTGGGATCATTGGAATTCCCTCTGCCTCCACTCTGCGGAGCAGAAGAGGAAGAAGCCTTAAGGGAGGGAAGGCATAGATTAGCCGATACTGACCCCACGATGCTACCAACGCGTCCGTTGCGTCTGCCCATGGGTCTCTTGACCGGGCCACAAATCTCAATACCTTCCGATTGAGTCGGGAAGCCAGAAGATCTACGTCTGGTGTGCCCCCATCTTTGGCAGAGGAGTTGGAACACCTCCGGGTGTAAGGACCCTTCTCCCTGGTCCAGCATCTGGCGGCTCAGGTAGTCTGCCTGCCAGTTTTCCACACCTGGAATGTACACGGCCGACAGTGCCGGTACGCTCCTCTCTGCCCACTTCAGGAATGCGAGCGATCTCCGATGTTGCAGCTGAGCTTCTTGTTGATTGACATATGCCACTGCTGTGGCGTTGTCTAACTGGATCCTGACTGGACGCCCTTGCAGCCTCTGAGACCATTTGAAGAGGCACAGCCTGATCGCCCGGATTACCAGGACATTGATCGGCAGGAGGGCTTCCTCTGGGGTCCAGCAACCTTGCGCCGACTGAACACCCCAGACTCCCCCCCAACCTGTAAGGCTGGCGTCCGTCGTGATCACTATCCAGTAAACCGGAAGAAATGACTTCCCGGCCATTAGAGCCGGTGCTGTCAGCCACCATACCAGGGATCTCCTGACTATGTGGCTCACTCGGATTTGATAATCCAGAGATGATGGACATCTGTTCCATCTGGACAGAACTTTCTTTCTGTAACACTCGAGTGTGGTATTGAGCATATGGAACCGCCTCGAAGGAGGCTACCCTGAGGCCCAACACTTGCATGCAAAAAACAGAGTGACGACCAATTCCTGGAAGTCAGCTGCCGTACTGCAGCCCGGAGGGTCTGCAACTTCTCCACAGGGAGGAATACCTTTGCCTCTGAAGAATCCAGAATCAACCCCAGGTACCCTAGGCGTTGAGTGGGCACCAATACTGACTTTTGCATGTTTAGTATCCAACCACAGTCTCGAAGAGTCTGACAGGTAATGGACACGCTTACCTCTAATTCTGAGCTTGAAGGGGCCTTCAGCAGAAGGTCGTATAAGTAGCCTGTGATAGCGATACCCCGCTGTCTTAGAAGTGCCAGAATCGGAGCGAGCACCTTGGTGAACGTCCTGGGTGCTGAGGCAAGGCCCAACGGGAGGGCCACAAACTGGTAGTGGTCCTTCCCGATAGCAAATCGCAGAAACCTCTGGTGTCTGGAGTATATAGGGACATGCAGGTATGCGTCCTTGATGTCCAAGGAGGCCAGAAAGTCCCCCGGATGGAGAGCCGTGACTACAGATCGAACCGACTCCATCCGAAAACTTTGTACCTTCACAAAGCAATTGAGGGCTCTGAGATCCAAGCTTGGACGAACCCCCTCCTTCTTCGGCACAATGAACAGATTTGAGTAAAAACCCCGTTCCAGTTCTGGAACTGGAATAACTACCCCGCGTTCCAGTAGACCCTGGACCGCCCCATACAGGGCCTCCCGACGGGTCGGTAGTAGCTGGAGATTGGAGGTGTTGAATCTGTCCGGTGGACAAGAGAGAAACTCTATCTTGTAGCCTGAGGAGATTACTTCGCAAACCCACCTGTCGGAGATTAGTGCTGTCCACTGAGTCGCGAATTTGCGAAGACGTCTCCCCACCCGAGAGCTGGGTGGGGGTGGACCTTCATGCGGACGCAAATTTGTCCGCAGGCTTATTGGGTATGCGGGACCAGGGACGCTTTTGTCCTTGGGCAGGCGCTTTATCGGCCTGGGGTCTTTTCCCTGTCGCCCTAGGGGGACGAAAAAAACACTTGTGTGCAGTAAAGGAGGGCCCTTGCCCTTGGCGTGGCCCCTTATCCTTGCTAATTTGGGGAAGCAAAGTGCTTTTACTTCCTGTGGCATCCTTGATGATGTCATCCAGAGAAGCCCCAAAAAGTCTGTCGCCCTTAAAAGGCAGATCCAACAGGGCTTTCTTGGAAGTCTGGTCCGCAGACCAGCCTTTTAGCCAGATCAGGCGGCGTATTGCTACTGCATAAACCGAAGTTTTAGACAGCAGGGGAATAGTATTCATGTCTGACTCGCAGACAAACCTAAGGCCCTGGACCAACAGGTCGGCCAATGTTATCTCATCAGGAGGAGCATCTCGCTCCTTAACCCCTGGAGTAGCAATCTTGCCCATTCAGTAAGTGTGTGAGACACTAGGGCCCCGCCAATGCCGGGCGTACTGCCGAGCCTACCACTGAGTATAGGTAGCAAGCGAGTGCTTCAGCCTTCTTATCCACAGGGTCCTTGAAAACAGGAGCCCCTTCTACAGGAATTGTGGTGGCTCTATTAAGTCTGGACACCGGAGGGTCCACTATAGGGGGGAGAGGTCCATTTCTTCAGAAAACTCTCCTCAAAAAGGGGTACCGTACCGCAAACCTCTTTGGGGCTGTAAAGACCCTCAGTGGGTTCTCCCATTCCTTGTATAAGAGTTTATCAAAAGACACACAAGGGAACACCTTAGCAGTGCGGGCAGGTCTATGAAACCCAAGTGGACCGGAGTCTCTGCTGCTTCTGCAGTATTTTCCAATTTTAGCATATCCCGCACTGCAGTAATAAGGTCAGATACCAAAGCCGTCTCGCGTACTGACCTGGACTTTGAGTCATTCTCACTGTCCGGTCACGGTTTGCAGTCTCTGATGCGTCAGAATCTGGGCCCGAGCCGTAGCTGGACCTGGTTCTGCACCAGAATTATCCCCAGAAGCTTGCAGGGGATGGGGCGTTTACTACCCCCTGTATTCCCGTGTGCTGCTTCCACCCTGGCAGCAAACGCCTCTAGGATTGCAGTCATAGCGTTCATAGACACCTCAGGGGCACCAGCTGCTAAATCTGGTGTTTCAGGGGAGAAGACATCTGGCTCAGATGCCATGCTGACCACACGCTGACACTCACAGGGCTCCAGGCAAGATATCAATAGGCCACCCTCCTGTGCTGCAGAGAGGCCGGGTCACCCAGAGGACTCACCACCCTGGATAGGTACTGCTATGCTGCGCCTGTGATGCTGTCCCGCTGCTGCTGTGTCAGTCTGCTTCTTTTATCAGCACTTACTGTGTGAATTTTCGCGCCAGTGTAATGCACCCTAGAGGCCGGAGGCTCTCGAAAAATGGTTGCCAAAAACATCTGTATGGAAGATAATGTGGGCTCTAAGAAAATGGCCGCCGACAGAAGATAGAGGTCAAGCAGCCATAGCCCACAAAAAGATGGCCGCCGAACGGCAATATCTGCATACAGGGTGGACAAACATGGCCGCCGATCAGCTGATAGGGGGCAGTGGGTGTGGCTGAACCACAGGAAGATGGCCGCCGGGCAGTCACAAGAGGCCAAACTTAGCATGGACCACCTCAAAATGGCCGCCGACAGCATGGAGGAGGAAGGACATAAACACAGGTAAGAAAAAATGACATTTCTTTTAAATGTTAGTTACAGCCAGCCCCGCTCCAGTGGGACCCCCTAGGTGACCCCCAGCAACCTTTAGCTAGAAGCCCAGGGAGGAGGGAAAGGCAGGGAGAGAGGGAAGAAAGGGGCCACAACCACTTACTTGATCTCTCCAGGAATGTCCAGCTAAATCACCCAGCCGAGGCACGGGAGTTTTACTTACCTATCCTGCATGTATTCTGCTGGAAGACATTCCAAACAGATCATCGTCCGCGCACGGAAGGTGACTGTTGGCCAGGCATGCTGTGATTGGACCCAGAAGGGACGATCATATGTATGCCCTGGAGCATGACGCTCACCGGACAGGCTGCTGCGACTCGGCCGTAAGGTCAGCCGAAGCTGAGCGGTCCGATGCAAGCCTTGGAGCGTAAGCTCACCGGCCAGGCTGCTGCGACTCGGCCGTAAGGTCAGCCGAAGCTGAGCGGTCCGATGCAGGCCCTGGAGCGTAAGCTCACCGGCCACCCGTGGAGCGACGGGCATGTCGTGGAAAACCCAGCGCGTAGCTAGGGTCGGCACACGCTCGATGGCCGAAACTGGGGAGACTACAAGGATCGAGGATCCAGCCTGTCACCCAGTTGGCAGTTGATCGAAGATCGCAGGAAACAACAAATGTAGCAAAAAAAAAAAAAAAATTAGATAGATATATCTATCTATCTATCTATCTATCTATCTATCTATCTATCTTTTTTCCCCGGACCAATGGGCCCGAAGGGAGCCATGTCCTACTCCTTGCTAGACAGAAAAAAACTGATCTGCGAAGATGCAGACTGAGAGGGTATACCCAGAGGGTCCGCCCCCTGGGCGGTACTGTAGAAGGTGTGATGCAACACTTTTTACAAGTTTTTCTGCCTAGTCACTCCTAATTAACGGATAATACCCACTTTGTCAATAGAGAAGCTGTGTCGGTCCATGGACGAAAGAGTAATATCATTTAGTGACAACTTTTTGTAATTTTTTTTTTGTCATTATTCAATCACTTGGGCCAAAAAAAATATATATTCAATGGGCTCAACAGGCCTCTCAGCAATTTCCTTGGGGTGTCTACTTTCTAAAATGGGGTCATTTGGGGGGGTTTTGTGCTATTTTGGCATTTTATGGCCTTCGAAACTGTGATAGGTAGTGAGGAGTGAAATCAAAAATTTGCGCCCTTAGAAATCCTGAAGGCGGTGCTTGGTTTCCGGGGTCCCGTACGCGGCTAGGCTCCCAAAAAGTCCCACACATGTGGTATCCCCGTACTCAGGAGAAGCAGCAAAATGTATTTTGGGGTGCAATTCCACATATAACCATGGCATGTGTGAGCAATATATCATTTAGTGACAACTTATTGTAATTTTTTTTTTTTTTGTCATTATTCAATCACTTAAGACAAAAAAAAAAAAATTCAATGGGCTCAACATGCCTCTCAGCAATTTCCTTGGGGTGTCTACTTTCCAAAATGGGGTCATTCGGGGGGGGGGGGGGTTTGTACTGCCCTGTCATTTTAGCACCTCAAGAAATGAGATAGGCAGTCATAAATTTAAAGCTGTGTAAATTTCAGAAAATGTACCCTAGTTTGTAAACTCTATAACTTTTGCGCAAACCAATAAATGTACGCTTATTGACATTTTTTTTACTAAAAACATGTGGCTGAATAAATTTTGGCCTAAATGTATGACTAAAATTGAGTTTATTCGATTTTTCTTATAACAAAAAGTAGAAAATATCATTTTTTTTCAAAATTTTCGGTCTTTTTCCGTTTATATCGCAAAAAATAAAAATCGCAGAGGCAATCAAATACCATTAAAAGAAAGCTCTATTTGTGGGAAGAAAAGGACGCAAATTTCATTTGGGTACAACATTGCATGTCCGCACAATTTACAGTTAAAGCAGCGCAGTGCAAAATTCTGAATTCACCTCTGGTCCTTTAGCTACCAAATGGTCCGGGGCTTAAGTGGTTAAGATCTGTCCACAGGTGTTCAATGGGATTTAGATCTGGACTCATTGCTGGCCACTTTAGAACTCTCCAGCGCTTTGTTGCCATCAATTTCTGGGTGTTTTTTGACGTATGTTTGGGGTCATTGTCCTGCTGGAAGACCCAAGATCTCGGACGCAAACCCAGCTTTCTGACACTGGGCTCTATAGTGCGACCCAAAATCCTTTGGTAATCCTCAGATTTCATGATGCCTCGCACACATTCAAGGCACGCAGTGCCAGAGGCAGCAAAACAACCCCAAAACATCATTGAACCTCCACCATATTTCACTGTAGGTACTGTTTTCTTTTCTTTGTAGGCCTCATTCCGTTTTCGGTAAACAGTAGAATGATGTGCTTTAACAAAAAGCTCTATCTTGGTCTCATCTGTCCACAAGACGTTTTCCCAGAAGGATTTTGGCTTACTCAAGTACATTTTGGCAAACTGTAGTCTTGCTTTTTTTATGTCTCTGTGTCAGCAGTGGGGTTCTCCTGGGTCTCCTGCCATAGCGTTTCATTTCAATTAAATGTCAACGGATATTTTGCGCTGACACTGGTGCTCCCTGAGCCCGCAGGACAGCTTGAATTTCTTTGGAACTTGTTTGGGGCTGCTTATCCACCATCCGGACTATCCTGCATTGCAACCTTTCATCAATTTTTCTCTTCCATCCACACCCAGAGAGATTAGCTACAGTGCCATGGGTTGCAAACTTCTTGATAATGTTGGGCACTGTGGACAAAGGCAAATCGAGATCTCTGGAGATGGACTTGTAACCTTGAGATTGTTGATATTTTTCCACAATTTTGGTTCTCAATTCCTCAGACAGTTCTCTTCTCTTTCTGTTGTCCATGCTTAGTGTGGCACACACAGACACACAATGCAAAGACTAAGTGAACTTCTCTCCTTTTTATCTGCTTTCAGGTGTGATTTTTATATTGCCCACACCTGTTACTTGCCCCAGGTGAGTTTAAAGAAGCATCACATGCTTGAAACAATCTTATTTATCCACAATTTTGAAAGGATGCCAAGAATTTTGACCAGCCCATTTTTAGAGTTTTGTGTGACATTATGTCAAATTTGCCTTTTTTCCTCCGTTTTTTGTTTTGTTCCAAAACACACAAAAGGAATAAACATGTGTATAGCAAAACATGTGTTACTGCAATACTTTTCTGTGAGAAATACTTGATTTTCTGGAAAAATTTCTTGGGTGCCAACAATTTCGGCCATGACTGTTGCTCATTATGAATGACTTACCTGAGATCGAAGCCCCCGAACTGCTCTTCGTTCCCCTCCGCCGCCATCTTGCCTCGATGTCCCTTCCGTGTATCGCCGCTCCGGCGCGGTGATTGGCTGGAGCGGCGATGCTGTCACATGCATGCGCGCTCGGGCCGGCAAGATCCAATTCAGAAAACTGGCAAGGATGCCGGCACGCTAGTGCGCATGACATCATCGGCGCTGTATTTATAGTAAATATCTCCTTAACCGTGTAGGTTAAGGAGATATTTCTTGCATCTACAGGTAAGCCTTAATCTAGATCTCTTATTTCCTGCTTCTGGCACCACTCTTCAGACTGCTAGTCAGGATAAGAGGTGGAGTGCAGTTGGTATCACTCTGCATGGGACAGGAGCCAGCACTACAGAGGAGGCATCTGCTTATGCGTCTCTTGCTCCCTAATACAGCTCCAACTTTAGTAAGGTCACCCTAAGTGCCAAAACTATTTAAAGAAGAACTAAATAAAAAGGGACTGGAGGACCTTAGTTATGAGGAAAGGTTATGAGCACTGAACTTATTCTCTCTGGAGAAGAGACGCTTAAAAGAGGATATAATTTCACTGTAAAAATGCCATACTGGTGACCCCACAATAAGGATAAAACTGTTCCACGAAAGGGAATTTAAATAGACACACGGCCATTCACTAAAATTAGAAGAGAAGCGGTCTAACCTTAAACTATGTAGAGGGTTCTTTACTGTAAGAGTAGTAAGGATGTGAAATTCTCTTCCACAGGCAGTAGTTTCAGCGGGGAGCATCGATAATTTCAAAAAACTATTAGAGAAGCACCTGAAGGACCACAACATACAGGGATATACAATGTAATACTGACATAAAAGCACACACACAGGTTGGACTTGATGGACTTGTGTCTTTTTTCAACCTCACCTACTATGTAACTCCGAGTACAAAAATGTAGTATGATGCAGATTACCAGGTGGGATGGGTGTGTTCATTTTCTTTCTTTTTTGGCTAAAAACAATTTCAGCAAGTACAGAAAATACAGCCAGAAACGCAGTGTCCTTGTTTTGGGTTTAGAAACTCATCCATTCTGGGAGAACAGCTGGGGGAGTCAATAGTGGAGAAGGATCTGGGTGGTCTGCGACATCATAGACTTAATAGCATACAATGCCAAGCTGCAGTTTCTAAAGAAAACAAAATACTTTCTAGCATCAAAAGAGATATAGACTGTATTTTGTACCTATAGAAATCAGACACAGCTGATCACAGATCACGGTAAAGGGCCAATCACAGCGGCCCTTTACCATGTGATCAGCTGTGTCTAATCACACGTAAACAGACTTGCCAGTTATCGGCAGTCCTTTCCCCACACACTGTCTGTGAGGAAAAGACAGCCGACACCCAGCAAGGCTGTTGGTATATTGTTTATGTAGAAAATAAATATCTGCGCTAACCTAAATAAACCTATGAATGTGAAGAAGGTGCTACTGCTTAAAAATAGCCTGAATACTCAGCTAATTATGTATGTATGTATGTATGTATGTATGTATGTATGTATGTGTATATATATATATATATATATATATATATATAAAAAATAAGCGAGCATCCAATGATGAATTAACTCAAATTAAAGGGTTTGTAAACCTTTATGTTTTTTCACCTTAATGCATCCTGTGTATTAAGGTGAAAAAAACACCTTGCCGTGTCCGGCCCCCCAGCCCCCCCGTTTTACTTACCTGAGCCCCGAATTTCCATCGCCGCTCTCTCTACGGGTTCCCAGCTCTTGATTGGATAGATTGATAGCAGCGCAGCCATTGGCTCCCCCTGCTGTCAATCAAATCTAATGACGCGGGTGCCGGGGCCGAGTCTGGAATTCGGCATTGGACGCCGAATGCTAGACTCGGGAGCGCGCCCGCAGGGTAACCCCCCTCAGGAGAGCGCTTCCCAGAGGGGGTTATCTAATGCTGGGAGGAGCCGTGAGAGCCACCGTGGGACCCCAGAACAGGTGGATCGGGGCCACTCTGTGCAAAACGAACTGCACAGTGGAGGTAAGTATAACATGTTTGTTATTTTAAAAAAAACAAAAAAAACTAACCTTTAGTGTCACTTTCGGTGATAAGTGAATTCCAAAATCTATCATCATAAAAGACACTGATAAAAATTATATAAGTTCATATAAAAATTGTAACAAAAAGTCCATATAGTGCTCCAAAATATGCTGAGTGATAAAAAGACACAATGGGGGTTATTTACTAAAACTGCATGGTGCAGAATCTGGTGCAGCTCTGCATAGAAACCAATCTGCTTCCAGATTTTATTGTCAAAGCATAATTGAACAAGCTGAAGTTAGAAGCTGATTGGCTACAGCTGCACCAGATTGTGAGTGCACCAATTTTAGTAAATCTCCACCAGTGTTCATTCGGTGCTTCTGCATCCCATTACATATGGTGCAAAACTAACATTTCATAAAAAAAGAACATCATAACAACGATCAAACATGGTGGTGGTAGTGTGATGGTCTGGGGCTGCTTTGCAGCTTCAGAACCTGGACAACTTGCCATAATTGATGGAACCATGAATTCTGCTCTCCACCAGAAAATCCTGAAGGAGAATGTCCGGCTAGCAGTTCCTGACCTCAAGGGCACTTGGGTTATGCAGCAAGACAATGATCCGAAGCACACCAGCAAGTCTACCTCTGAATGTCTCAAAAAAAGTATTTATCTCTCATTCTACTCTCTTCTAGTACAATGTGTTCTTACTTTTGATTACTTATTAACTTTATGATGAAGATAATGACTATTTTATTATTGAATTGTTAAGATTTGAAAGAAAATGGAAGAATAAAAAAAAAAAAAGTCTCAAAAACAAAACAAAAGTAAAGGGCACTCCACTCTGAGATTGCGACTACTTGTGCTGACAACCCCACCACAATTCCCCCTACCCCCTCCCCATATATATATTTTTTTCCCATCCGCTCCTCTGGCCTCACTACTCTCCTTTCTTTGACACCCATGGTGTTCTCTTTTCTGTCTGAAAATATCGGAAAATGCTTTTGGGTATGCACTAATCGTTTGGTAGTAATGTCTTGTGTGCAGAACACTGGTTCCTTCGAATAGAGGGAACAAGTATGCCCTTACCTGACAATAGATAAGTACATTTAGGTGGATCTGAGCCTCTCAGCTGGTTCACACGAGTCTTGTTCCTTTAAATATTATTTATTACATGGCAATCATTTTTTCTATAATTTTTTAATGTCCTGAAATGCTAGTTGTGATTTGTCACACTATTGCAGATTGGTATACTAGGTGCTTTGTGACTAATAACCTCTCTCAGAACATTGCCATTTTATTATAATACAGTTTCATACTGCAGATCTATAAATAAAGAATTAAAAAAACAAAAAGTAAGGTTTTGGAGTGGCCTAGTCAAAGTACAGACTTAAATCTGATTGAGATGCTGTGGCATGACCTTAAACAGGCCATTCATGCTTGAAAACCCCCTTTAATGTGGCTGAATTAAAACAATTCTGCAAAGAAGAGTGGGCCAAAATTCCTCCACAGCGATGTGAAAGACTCATTGTCAGTTATCGCAAACACTTGATTGCAGTTGTTGCTGCCAAGGGTGGCATAACCAGTTATTAGGTTTAGGGGGCAATTAATTTTTCACATAGTCTGGACAGCTTTTTTCCCTTAATAAATTAAATAATCATTCAAAAACTGCATTTAGTATTTACTCAGGTTATCTATGTGTAATATAAAAATTAGTTTGATGATCTAAATCATAAGTGTGACAAATATGCAAAAATAAATAAATAAATCAGGAAGGGGCAAATACTTTTTTCACAGTACTGTCGCTTATGAACAAGTATAGTATTTCTGGATTTTCTGTGCAGTCTGGTTAATCCTGCTTAGAAAGCATCAATGTAGTGAGACAAATAACAATGCTTCAGAGAGTGAAAAATAATTTAATTAATATACAGTATTACTAAAACGAAACATATAAAATAACGCCATCTCAGTAGTGAATCACAGTAGGGTCATTGCAGCGAACATGCTGGAAAAGAGACAGAAATACACATCAGAATTTGTGCACATAGCAAGGATTAGCCTTAACACAGTAAATAAGAGGACCCCTTGCTTTATCTTCAGTTTCTACTTGGGATCTAAAATGACTGTAAAACTCTTATTAAGGGAGAATCTTATGTCAGTAATATCATCATTATTGTAAGTTAGAACAAAAAACAGGTTTGCCTTTATTTCATAAGGGTGAAAAGGGTGCAGTTGCAGAGAAATCGACATTTGAAACCTTATCCATCTTATTAATACGACACAACCATCTGATGCTAGTCATCTCCATTACAAGCATGCAAGACTTCTTTGTGAGATTCTGAATGGTGCCAATCTAAGTGGACACCTTATGAATGTCAGGGCTGCTTTTTACTTTACACGCCAGCCAAGACATAAGATAAGATACTAGTTTGGTGGACTGAAATATTAAAATAAAATGTATTTAATACTTAATGGCCAAAGTTCCCCTTTAGGTAAAAACAATAAATATACACATTTTTCAGGTGTGGGTGGGATTCCTCCGGAATTCTACAAACAATATGGAGAGCAATTGAAACCTAAGCTGCATGAGATGATAATTAAGACCTTGAAAGAAGGGACACTCCCGGCCTCTATGGCTGAGGCGGTCATAGTGGTTATACCAAAAGCAGGTAAAGACCCAGAGCTGTGTACCTCCTACCGACCTATCTCCTTGCTCAACGCTGATTCCAAGATTCTTACCAAAGATCCTGGCTCGGATATTGAATGAGGTTATATATACCCTGGTGCATGAAGATCAAACTGGGTTCATGCCGGGCAAGGGCACGGACATAAACCTACGGTGGCTGTACACAGTTCTGGGCTCTGGAGACCACCTTGCCCTCTCTGACGCAGTAGCCTCCCTGGATGCTGAAAAAGCATTCGACTCCGTAGAGTGGGTCTGTCTATAGGAGGTCCTGCTCCGCTTTGGCCCTAAGTTTATTTCTTGGGTGAGGGCCCTCTATAGCTCCCCAAAAGCTAGAGTGCGTACCGGGTCGGTCCTCTCATCTTCCTTCATAGGGGTACTAGGCAGGGATGCCCGCTCTCCCCAGCGCTTTTTGTGCTCGCTATAGAACCAATGGTCATCCTCCATGCCGACGATACCTTTTTGTACCTTAGTAATACTGCCTCCTCGCTGAGAGAGGCTCTCCTACTTATTGACACTTTTGGCAGATATTCGGGCGTTCGGGGCAACTGGGGAAAGTCTGTCCTGTTTTCACTGCACGCCTCAGATGATAGGCTGCCCACAGACACTCCACTGCAAAGAGTTTCACAATTCAAGTACCTGGGTGTTATACATAGGGACATCTCACAATTTATTCCTCTTAATTTAAGCCCGGTGCTTTCCTCCCTGACTCAGAAGTGTACCGCCTGGAGGACGTTACCCCTCACTCCAGTTGGCAGGGTCAACCTAATTAAAATGTCTGTTTTGCCCAAATGTGTTTATCTTTTTAGACAAACCCCCGGTTCATATAGGTTCTTTCAAAAGTTAAATGGCCTGTTTGTCTCCTTTGTGTGGAATGGAGGTACCCCCAGAATAGCGAGAACTACTCTGCAATTACCAATTACTCTGGGAGGACTGGCAATGCCCTGCTTTGTCAAATACTACTGGGCAGCGGTCCTTGTGACAGTCAGATGGTGGCTGTCTGAGGAGCCGGCTAACCCCACGGCTATGCTGGAGGCGGCGTTGCTGGGTTCCTACTCAGAACTCCGGAACCTGATACACAGGGACCCAGATCCAACCCAAATATTACCCCTTCAATGCGTGTTACGCTTCAGGTCTGGGAGACGGTTAGGGCCAAAGTAGAGAATCCTGACAGTTGGCCCCCAAATACTCCGCTTTGGGGAAACCTGAGACTGCCACATTTTTGGTCCATCCTGGATCCTGTGATATGGGCCCGCTATGGTATCAAAACACTGGCGGATATTGTTTCTCGCGACCGGCTGAGCACGTTCGATGCTTTAAAAAGAGCACGGATTGCCTAACCATATGTTCTTCAGATACATACAACTCCGACACGCCTACCAGTCTAACCCTATTATGCTGGAGACCAATGGTATTGAGCGTATGCTGGGTCTGGCTGAGGACCTAAAACCCTTATCGGCTCTCTACTCCAAATTTATTTGCCTAGACACATTTACAGTATCCCGGTTGTTCTCGAAATGGCAGGCTGATATACCTGCACTCGCTGACGATGATTGGGAGGAGGGAGTTCAGCAAAACCTCCCCCTCATGATCTCTGCGAGAGATAGGTTCACCCAGCTCAAGTTTATTCACCGAGCATACTACTCTCCATCCTCTCCAGGGGCATGGCCAGGATGTACCCTGCCAAAAGTGCGATCTGTCCTAAATGTACCTCAGAGATAGGCTCTCTTTCTTTCATGCCATATGGTCCTGTCAGCAACTCCAAATCTTCTGGGAAGGGGTGGTAGCTGATATCAATGCTATAGGCAAATTACGAGTCCCCTGTGACCCGTTACCACTGATACTGGGTATTGTTGACACACTGGAGACATCACAGGCTAAAAAACTGTTTATATTTTACACTGCTTTTTACGGAAGGAAAGCGGTCCTCCTAAAATAGAATGACCCCGTTCCCCCGACGGTGCAGCATTGGAGAGCCCTGGTGGATGCAGCCTTAGCACTTTATAGACTGACCTATCTAGGATGCAGCCGCCAAATCTGGGCGGCGCGGATTCGGGAGAGGCGACTAACTCTGGAGTAGGGTTTCGAGTCATGATTTAAATAGCATATGAGTGGCTGTATTATTATTGCTAGGGACGCCCCCCCCCACCCATTGTCTTTACTGTGACTTACATATGGACTTTATCTGGGTCCCAACCTGTCTGGGCCCCCATCCCTGACTCTGCCTGATAAAGATCCCATTAGGTTTGGGATCCATATTCATAGCTCTTAGTCCGGGGGGCTTAACCCCACTATCCTCCTATGCCTACTGTATAATATACTCAACTGTTAAACTTGATCTATTGAACCGACTGTCAGGTACCGTTTTCTATGTCTTTCTCTGTTCAGGCTATCTAAAGGCAGTATTTTTAACCTGATCAGCTGGATGCATTGAACTGACTTTGGCTACTGTTTTGTGATATGATTGTTTGTGCTATTGATGTGGATTGTCGAGAATGTACCACGGTTTTCTTGTTTTTGTTTTATTCAAAATAAATAAACTTTGTTAAAAAAATAAAATAAAAATATACGCATTTTTGCTGGATAAAAATGCACATTATTTTTTCCCTGCTAGAGCTTGCAAAGCATTGCACATGCGATCAATGCATTGTAGGTGCAATGCCGGGCTCCTGCAGACAAGTCCCCTAGCTTTCTGCTTGTACCTCCGTATGGGCTTTCACATAGTCCATTGTAAATTTTAAGTCTTTTTCCACGGTGACAGATTGGACTTATGGTTTCTTCATTCACAGATTTCTATGAATGTTTAACGTGGCTGTGTGGGCAGAGCCACCCCCATTTTAAATATGACAGAGGTTGCAGGGGAGAAGAAACCCCACAAACTGTCACAGGGGAAGGGGTGAAGGAATTGAGGGGAACATGTTATACCCTAAATACGATATAAGAGGTGAACTTATCCTTTGAAGCCCACTGCAAAGCCATATTTAGCATACTCACATCCCCGCACAGATTCTGACAGCATCTCATTTCCCAGAGAATCATTCTTCCAGTCAGTAGTCTTCATCTGCAACAGAAGATGAAAAGAAATCATATGACTTTTAGAAAATCAGAAACTGTGTCCATCCTCGTTCCTTTCTAGTACTCTTACCTGCTCTTTTAAAAATTCTGCACGCTTCATCGATGTTTGAATCTGTAAGACACAGACAGATAAACAAAACAAGAAAAGAGGGACATTCTGCTCCATGGTGCTATCCAAAACTGTCTGATTCAAAATGGGTGCTTAAATATTTATGGGTTAGTACACTCCTCCTGAATTCAAAGCAGAGTTGCCCTCTCATGTAGGTAACCTGTCAATCAGCACATGACCACACCTATTACTGTCCAATGTTTTCTGGATTAACAGCACTGCCTCTGTTGCTGAAACTTTCTCACTGTGAGCTGCAGTGTCTGGGAAGGATTTGACTCAAGAGTCAAAAGTGGTAAAAAGGAAGATTTTAGTTTACTTTATAAAGCTTGTGCATCACATAGAAACTGGATTTAGCACTTGTTTAGAATGTTGACAGGAGTCTTAAATTATATTTTTGGTAGTAGAACACATGCATATTTTTCCTTTCTATGTACAGTATTTAGTTTAAATTTCTCAATTTGGTTGCAGGAACTTGTATCCCTGTAGAAGAACATGGTGGAATGACACTTACTTCAGCATGTAGTAACTCCCGTCTCCTTCCAACTGGTTCAGCTGCAAGATGCCAACACAAAAAAGATCAAATCAGAATCAGGTCTAAGCCGAATTGCTCCCCCCAATAAATTGGTGACAGCAGTTTAAAAAAGGTATACAAAAATACAGGATGCCCATTATCAAATACGTGACATTTTGATAAGCTGGGACAGTGGGGAAACAGTTTATGGGCCAAAAACTAAAACAGAACAGGAGCTTTCCTGTTCTGTGTGCTGGGGGGGGGGGGAATTTTTACATGGGAACCTATCTTTTAACATAAACAACAGTACATTGAACAGTCATAGTACAATTAATAACAATCTATGGACTATCATGTGACAAACAGGCATCTCTGAGTTAGTGTAGCGTGTTATAATCTTAATAGTGAGATTGTTTTGTGATATCTATGAACATTTTATAAAATTGGAAATGACCATCTGGTACAAAGACTGTGTCATTACTTGAAAGGTTTACATATAAACATACAACAACTATATAACTCCCAATATTCTCAGCAAACAGCAAAATTGTCTACTGGTTTCTGAAGACATTTTTAATTACAAATCAAAAGGTAGACAAACTGCCATTAATATCAAAGCTTACTTAGGGTAACAGATGAAAGATAAATAACAGCAAAGTGTGAAAAAAAGTTAAGCTAAGCAGAAGGGCAAAGTTCAACTTAAGACTGTATAAACCATGCTAATTATTTGCATCAATTTAAGAATTATAGTAAGCAAAAACTTTTTGTAAACGTATCGTAAGTGGGGAAAAAAAAAAAAAAAAAACAGAAGCATATTGACTTTGTTGATTTCTTCAATGTGAGTGAGTATCCCCACAGAGAGATTCTTGTTGCACTCCTTGACAGATAACGCTCTCCAGGGTACATCATGTGCAACAGCTGTTTGGTGTGAATATTTTTGTGCTGCTTTTCTAGATTAGAAGATGAGTTGCTTCTATGTTGATGATGCAGACATATACATACATACACACACACACACACACACACACACACACACACACACATTACTCACCGCTTAACATTAATATTAGCTCCCCAAGACTCTGCTGGTACAGATCCAAAGCATCAGCAGCCATTCCCTCCTCATCCTTCCAAAATAATAAAGAGAAGACACATGAAAAGAAATATCAGAAAGGATGTCTTTAAGAAAAGCATTATGAAATCTGTTACCCAAATCTTAGGAGAATTTACAACCTCAAAAAAGGAGAAGTACGTGAAAGCAAAAATAGGTGGTACATGTCACCCTCATACTTCCATTGCATTTCTTTCTTTCCTCGGTCCTTTTTTTGCAGTAGAGGCATTTGAACTGTCAGAAAGCAGCCTCTAACGGTTCTCTCGGTTTAAAAGTTTAGAGGGCGGATACATTTCCAGCAATCCAGCCCATCTTTCAGTCCCTCCCTCTCTTGGACATGTGGCTGTGCTTGGTAAAGGGGCGCATACCTGAGCTGCCATCTAGAGCGGGTATGCTTTTCACGTGCCTCCGTTTCCATGGCAGCATGTCCCCAGCTAAAACCCGGAAGCAGAGGTAGTGTGACACAAGCAGTGCAGTCTCCTCACCTCCAGCAGCTCTGCTGGTCTTGTGCTCTGGGCGATCTTTCCCTGGCTGTATCTTCCTCTCCCCTCTTCAAGACTCCAAACACCTCTCCCGTGGGCTTTGATGTTCCTGTGTCCTCCCAAATCCCTCCTCCACATCACATTTACCTATTTACTGTCTCTGTTTTATGAAATGAACATAGTGCTATGTGTAGAGAGCATACTGGTGTTCAGTACATAGCAGGTCTGCAGGGGAGAGGGAAACTGACAACTCCCTGTCCTCTAAATCTAAGGCTCCATTCACACCTGATCTCAGGCAGAATCGCAGTGATTACGCCCGCGATTTCAAATTGCTGCAAAAAAGCGGGACGTGCTGACGCCCCCAAAAAAGCTCATGTTCCTTTTTGAGTGACAAGCGTAGTGCGTTCCGACTGCAGCACGATTTACCATGCGACAATTGTGCCGCGATTTGGATGCCATTAAGAAGTAATGGCATTGCAAATGCATCATGAGTTTAGCAGCGATTTAAAAAAAATCACAGGTGGAATTTCCGCCCACGATCAGGTGTGAAGTGTGTAAGTGAGGCAGAGTTCAGGGGTCAGTAGTAAGTGGGATGGTGTTCAGAGAGCAGTAGTAAGTGGTGCAGAGAGTTGAGAGGTCAGTAGTAAGAGAGGCGGAGTTCAGGGGTCAGCACCAAGTGAGGCACAGTTCAGAGGTCAGTAGTAGTGCAGAGAGTTCAGAGGTCAGTAGTAAGAGGCGCATAGTTCAGGAGGTCAGTAGTAGTGCAGAGAGTTCATAGGTCAGTAGTAAGAGGTTCAGAGGTCAGTAGTAAGAGAGGCGCATGGTTCAGAGGTCAGTAGTAAGAGATTCAGAGGTCAGTAGTAAGAGAGGCGCATAGTTCAGAAGTCAGTAGTAGTGCAGAGAGTTCAGAAGTCAGTAGTGAGAGAGACGGAGTTCAGGGGTCAGTAGTAAGTGAGGCACAGTTCAGAGGTCAGTAGTGCAGAGAGTTCATAGGTCAGTAGTAAGAGATTCAGGAGGTCAGTAGTAAGAGGTGCAGAGTTCAGGAGGTCAGTAGTAGTACAGAGAGTTCAGAGGTCAGCAGTAAGTGGTGCAGAGAGTTCAGTTGTAAGAAGTGCAGATAGTTTAGGGGTCAGTAGTAAAAGTAGTGCAGAGAGTTCAGGGGTCAGCAGTAAGGGGTGGAGTTCAGAGGCCAGAAGTGAGGCAAAGTTCAGGGGTCAGTAGTAAGTGGGATGGTGTTCAGAGGTCAGTAGTGCACAGACAGTGTGCATTCGGGTCCACTAACCCACATCTGCACAGTGCACACCTGTCAAATTAGGTTCCCGCACCCACAAATGCATTTTTAGATACATGGGTGTGCCATTAAGAATGAATGGCAGCCCTGCACGTCTGTAAAAAGCAGCGCGTTTTGGCTGCAGGTGGTTGCGAGTACGGGTGTGATTCCTGCACCTGCAATAGTGTGAACCTAACCCTAAAGGATAAATACATATTACACCCATATTCAGGTGTAACATGTTACAAATGCACGGACCCCTACAGTAAATGTAGGCAATGCTGACAAAAGCCAGTGTTGTATTTTACTTTAAAAATGTATTCTTTGCATTATAATTTTAACAGGAAAGTAGAATATAATGTAAAGAGCACTTTCAGCGACTTCTACAGTCATTAATGCCTGCTGCTTTATTGAATGTGTGCTTAGATCGTCCGCCTGCAACAGGGAGAAGGAGAGCAGCTCTGTGTGTTGTGTGAATTTTCGGGAAAGAGCATAGAGCCCAAAGCCGACATCAAACACAGAGAGAAGTAAGGAAGGCAGATCCACACCCCAATGTCGGCATTACACTTCAGGAAAGTCTGTAGCCCCCCACAGGTAATAAACTCCATTTTAACAGAAAGGGTGCACTTTTCAGAGGGCAGGAAAGATTTGAAGATACTAGCAGCTTATAAGGATTAGGATTGAGCAAAAAAAAAAAAAGGAAACCCATATTTCTCTTTTAAGTAGCCCTACATATGCAAATGCAGCATACAACAAGAAAGCAATATGCTTCTAAGTTAAGGCAATATAACATTTTAAATAGGGAGAATAAGAATGTATTATACAGATTGTGTGTTACTATCAGACAAATATTACAAATCACAAAGTGTGGAACAAATGGACACACTTGGTGCATCTCTTTCATCCCAAAAATGAAAAGAGATTCAAAGAACACACAAGCTTTATAGTTCCAGTAGCCCAGGATATAATAATCCAATTCAGATACCTTCCCCAGACCCAATATACCCCGGTAAAGCGGTTGAAAATGCACAGAGCTGAAACATGTGTTTTCTACATATGGATAGAATGTCTTAAATTTCAAACTTTGTGGTCAGTTATAACCTGCTTCTATTTTCTTTAGCTGCTGCAATATATGTTGCCTTAGGCCCCTTTCACACTTATACGACTTGTCCCACGATTTGTGATGGCAAAGTAGCATGAAAAGTAATTTCCCATGATTTCCAATGACAACCATTCATATTAGTATGACTTCAAGTCGTTCCGACTTCAAAGTAGTCCCTGCAGTACTTTGGTCCGATTTTGATGCCACTTACACAGGCAGTCCCTGAAATCGCAGCAAAATCACTGCCGCGAAGTCGCGGTAGTGTGAAAGGGGCCTCTCCACTATTGGTAATTAAAGTGTATCTAAACCCAAGAAAAAAAAAAAACATATTGCAGCTTGACCAGATTTCGTGGCTGCAAGCCGTATTTTCACCTACTGATCCTGACAGTAACACACTTCCTGCCCTAGGTTGACAATAGTCCCTCACAGTAATCTATGGAGGAGCAGGTCTGTTACCGTATGAGAGGGAGTATGCTAGGACTACAAAATATCTCAGAGCCCTCTCCCCATCTCCATCACATGAGGGAGAGCATCTTTAGTTGACTCAAGTGAACTGGGCAGGGCAGTGAGCAGTTCATTGTATTTCTGTCCAACCGAACAGTTTTTTTGTTTGTTTGTTTTTTTGTGCTAATAGAACATATGTAACAAAACATGTTCAGAAGCAAAAAAATGGGTTCAGACGCAAACGTTTTCCACGTTTCAGACGCGAAACGCGGTACCGTCATTTTGCCACGTTTTCGTTTATAAGCGTTTTTAAAGGTGACCTATTTTTTTACATTACAAATCTCAAAAATGATGGCAAATGATGAAAAACCATTAAAAAAAAAAAAACTGTAACTGCTTGCATTGCATTGTGGACAATCCACAACTTGTGGCAGGTGACGTGGCAAGTGGACAATCCACAACTTGTGGCAGGTGAAGTGGCAGGTGATGTGGCCAGTGGACAATCCACAACTTGTGGCAGGCAACGTGGCCAGGTGACGTGGCAGGTGACGTGGCCAGTGGACAATCTAAAACTTGTGGCAGGTGACGTGACAGGTGACGTGGCAAGTGGACAATCCACAACTTGTGGCAGGTGACGTGGCCAGGTGACGTGGCAAGTGCACAATCCACAACTTGTGGCAGGTGACGTGACAGGTGACGTGGCAAGTGGACAATCCACAACTTGTGGCAGGTGACGTGGCCAGGTGACGTGGCAAGTGCACAATCCACAACTTGTGGCAGGTGAAGTGACAGGTGACGTGGCAAGTGGACAATCCACAACTTGTGGCAGGCGAAGTGACAGGTGACGTGGCAAGTGGACAATCCACAACTTGTGGCAGGAGACGTGGCCGGGTGACGTGGCAAGTGGACAATTCACAACGTGTGTCAGGTGACGTGGCAAGTGGACAATCCACAGCTTGTGGCCAGGTGACGTGGCAAGTGGACAATCCACAGCTTGTGTCAGGTGACGTGGCAAGTGGACAATCCACAGCTTGTGGCCAGGTGACGTGGCAAGTGGACAATCCACAGCTTGTGGCCAGGTGACGTGGCAAGTGGACAATCCACAGCTTGTGGCCAGGTGACGTGGCAAGTGGACAATCCACAGCTTGTGGCCAGGTGACGTGGCAAGTGGACAATCCACAGCTTGTGGCAGGTGACGTGGCAAGTGATACGCTAAATATAAGTACACTGCTGCTCTCTCAGCTGCTGCTACTCACTCTGGTCTCACAAAAGGGTCTTATGAAGTTTAACTAAATGCTTATAGACGCAAAAGCGGTAAAATGCAGCTAAACGCGGCTGCAACCGCGGCAAACCGGATGTTTCTAAACGCCGGTTTCAGCCTTTAAAAACGTGTGTTTAGCAGAGTTTGCACCGGCGTCTCGTGTGGATGGGGCCTAAGAGAAGTTTGTTGTTGCTTTACCTACACTTTAAGTTGATTAATAACATTCCTCAGATTTATAAACCCCACATGAATCAACAGACTGTGAATAAACTAGACATAGAGGGATTCTATCCTGTTTGAATTATTTAATGAAAAGGTAATAAATTAGCCAGGATATTATACACCAATTTATTCTGCTGTGTCATACCTTTGCAACAGCAGCTGAGGCCACATCCAAAGCAGCAAACAGACGAGGTTTATCCTGAGACATTTCTAAACAAAAACTACAGCAAATCAGCAGTGAAGATGTATGAAGCAAAAATACACACTTATTAATTAGTAACTTCCAGTATATCAATGGAGAGAATAAAGTATCCCTGAGCAGGCATTCCTGTTCATATCTATTGGGACACAGCGGCTGCATGAACACAGCTGCTGCTCCCAAATCTGAAACCCGTGTTGTGCGGGTGCTTCCATCAGGGTTTACTTCCTCTTTAAGTGCAATGGAACCTTTCTAATAGGAGCGATTTGAGTCGCTCCAACTTAGAAAAAGGTTCCTGCACTACTTTTGGTGCAACTTCTGCACGAGTTGTATTGACTTCTGTTAGGGAAACTGTATCCAACCATATGGGTGTAAACTTATCCATGGTAAAAAGCTGAATCCGAAAAACTGAAATGGCATCATGAAATAGCATCATTAGCAGATGTATAGGACATTGTAGGAGGCACACCTAAAAATAAAGGCCATCTGAAGGGAATATATTTATAGAACTAAAAGAAAAAGGGAAGAAGGTGGAAGAGAACCCAAGCAAGGGGAGAGAGAGAGGGAAAGGAAAGAAAAAACATCAACAAAAAGGAATAAGGAAAGCAAAATAGTCAACCCCTATCCCTAGAAAAATCAGCAATGGGAACAATAATCAATGTATATCATAGCAATTCCCTGGTCAACCACTTCTGCTCTAAACAGTGGCGGAGTAAACATTCTGAAAAATGGGTGCACAAAATCATAGTATTCATTGTTTGTACAGGTCAAAGGAAAAGTGAAATCTATCCATAAAGCCCAAATAGTATAAAACTTGGTATAGTTGCCAGTACATTGGTGTCTTCACTCCCCAGCCTCCATTATATCTTGCACCATCAGTAGTCATTCTTTCACTGTAGGGATTACCGAAGAATTCCAGTGTATCGAAATAAGGCATTTGCCCGCATGAAGGAGGTGAGGCAACAATGAGCACTTGTAAGACCCTATGGACATACAGTGCATCCGGAAAGTATTCACAGTGCTTCACTTTTTCCAAATCTTTTTATGTTACAGCCTTATTCCAAAATTGAATATATTCATTATTTTCTTCAAAATTCAACAAACAATACCCCATAATGACAACGTGAAAGAAGTTTGTTTGAAATCTTTGCAAATGTATTTTTTTTTTTTTAAATGAAAAAATACCATGTTCATAAAGTATTCACAGCCTTTGCTCAATACTTTGTTGAAGCACAAGTCTTTTTCAGTATGATGCTATAAGCTTGGCACACCTATTTTTGGGCAGTTCCTCACATTCTTCCTTGCAAGACCTCTCAAGCGCCATCAGGTTGGATGGGGAGCGTCGGTGCACAGACATTTTCTGATCTCTCCAGAGATGTTCAATTGGGTTCAAGTCTGGGCTCTGGCTGGGCCACTCAAGGACATTCACAGAGTTGTCCCATAGCCACTCCTTTGTTATCTTGCATGTGTACTTAGGCCCCTTTCACACTTGTATGACTTGTCCCACGATTTGGGACTGCAAAGTAGCATGACAAGTCGTTCCCCATGATTTCCAATGAGTACCATTCATATTAGTACGACTTCAAGTCGTGCCGACTTCAAAGTAGTCCCTGCACTACTTTGGCCAGACTTTGATGCAAGTTCAGATTCATAGACCTCAATGAACATTCGCCTCAGTCTGAGGTCCAGAGCGCTCTGGAGCAGGTTTTCATCAAGGATTATCTGTACATTGCTGCATTCATCTTTCCCTTGATCCTGACTAGTCTCCCAGTTTCTGCCGCTGAAAAGCATCCCCACAGCATGATGCTGCCACCACCATGCTTCACTGTAGGGATGGTATTGGCCAGGTGATGAGCGGTGCCTTGTTTCCTCCAGACATGACGCTAGCCATTCAGGCCAAAGAGTTCAATCTTTGTCATGTGCCTTTTACTAAGGAGTGACTTCCGTCTGGCCACTCTACCATACAGGCCTGACTGGTGGAGTGCTGCAGAAATGGTCGTTCTTCCGGAAGGTTCTTCTCTCTCCAAGAGAAATATTGGAGCTCTGTCAGAGTGACAATCTGGTTCTTGGTCTCCTCCCTGACTAAGGCCCTTCTCCCCCGATCTATGTTTGCCCGGGTGGCCCCAAACTTCTTCCATTTATGGATGATGGAAGCCACTGTGCTGCAGACATTTTTATGTACCCTTCCCCAGATCTGTGCCCCAATGCAATCCTGTCTCGGAGGTCTACAGACAATTTCTTGGACTTCATGGCTTGGTTTGTGCTCTGGCATGCACTGTTAACTGTGGGCCCTTATATAGACAGGTGTGCTTTTCCCAATTATGTCCAATCAACTGAATTTATCACAGGTGGACTCCAATCAAGTTGTAGAAACATCTCAAGGATGATCAGTGGAAACAGGATGTACCTGAGCTAATATTTTTATGTCATGACAAAAGCTGTGAATACTTATGTACATGGGATTTTTTCATTTTTTTATACATTTGCAAAGATTTCAAGCAAACCTCTTTCATGTTATCATTATGGGGTATCGTTTGTAGAATTTTAAGGAAAATAATGAATTTAATCCATTTTGGACTAAGGCTGTAACATAACAATATGTGGAAAAAGTGAAGCGATGTGAATACTTTCCGGATGCACGGTCTGTGTGTCATGAAATAACATAAGAAGCGGAACATCTGCTACCTGGTGTTAGGTGACCCTGCCAATTATATCACGGATTTTCGTCCAGAAAGGTCTGAGAAGGGGACAGTCCCAACATAGATGTTAAAAAGTACCCCTCAGTCCACAACAAGTTTGTATAACTTAGAGAGTAAGTGCTCTGAACCATCTCTGTCCAGGCATATAATTTCAAACCTGGAGAGTGAATCAGAATGGCACGTGCCTGCACTCTAGGGTTTTAATTTTTTTTTTTTAAAGTTGGACAAGTTTTCAGCTATCCCACGGTGTTGTTCCCCACTCCTGTCGGAGATCCAGTAGGGATTTCAACCCTGCACACTTCATGAATCGGAAACTAGAGATCACCTTTTAAGAGTTCCCGCGATGATGTGCCTTCAAGAAGCAGGGACTTGTTACTAGAAGATACCAGCACCTTCAGCTCCTCTGCTCTGGATATGTACTGACGCACCTGCAAAGAGTGTGATAGTAAAAGATTAAACTAATAGTCCCCGTTAAAGATCCTGTAACACAACCACAAATGAAATGCTTGCCTGAATATTCGACATGTGACAAAACTACTGTACAAATTGTGAGTCACAGACATTTTGTTTCTTATATATTACTATTAATGAACGGGGCAAGCGATCAGATAGATAAAAATATTTAGAGACTATAATAGCAATAGCAAGATCAAATTTGTTCCTCTGGTGCCAAAGTATCGGATTCTGAATAATCACATTTCCATTTAAGAACATTAATTGTCCTATAGTCAGAGTCCAACACTGCCATGCAACAATAGAACTTTATCCAAAGTGGGAATTACAATACGCCTAGCAATGGCCAACCCTTTCATCTCCAGGTTGAATAAAGCCAGCCATAGACGGTGCAATTTTTTTTCCTGCAACCATAGTTGTTCGATCCCCCTTCAACAATCAACACTGAATCCCTCTCGCTGAGCCACGGTGTTCTCCCAGCCGGGGGTGTAGGGAGCTGTCCCTGCCAGGAGCAGCTATAGCTGCTGGCAATAATAGCATGAGAAATCCAACATGCTGGTTGTACCCAAGTCGATCGATGGATAAACTTGGGTACAATCAGCCTGCCCATAGATGGTTCTAATCTTGACCGGTCCCTGCTCAACCAGGCGAAATTCAAACCGTCTACTGCCGGCTTTATACTCTACTAATCTCTGGAGACACAAATGTAGGTGTAGGTAAATCAGCCTAATACACAGCTGAAAAACATGGGTGGGCTGTTCCACTTCCCAAAAATGTGTAATCCTGTTCTGCCAGTCTTCCAGTTCAGATACCCCTGGAAGACACTATTGGGTACATTTACTAAAACTGGTGTACTTAGAATCTGGTGCCGCTGTTCATGGTAGCCAATCAGTGCCTAACCTCAGTTTGTTCAATTGAGCTTTGACAATAAAACCTGGAAGCTGATTGGTTTCTATACAGAAGTGAGCCTGATTTTGAATTCTCTAGCTTTAGTAAATAAACCCCTATGCAACGTTCTAACCATTTAGCTTTGTCACAGCTGAGACTGAAACAGCACCATGCAGATGAGTTTTTTTTTTGTAAGCTTTCTCCTCCAATCAGCAAGCTCCAATTGTTAGAGTCACAACCTTTACAATGCAGTAAAGCCCGATTTGTTAACCCCTTAAGCTGGCTAAAGATGGTTCGAATCTTGACCAGTTTAGCAGGAACCTGTCAAGATTTGATCCATGTATGGACAGGCGGATTGTACCCAAGTTGAACTATCAATTGACTTAGGTACAACTAGCATGTCAGATTTCTAGCATGTGATTATTGCCAGTGGCTATAGCCTCTAGCAATAATCACTGTGTTTTCCCAGCAGAGACGGCTCCCCACCTCCCACCTGCTGGGAGAACACAATATCCTCATGGGAGGAATCGATCAATTTGCTTTCCTGCAACCACGAATCATCTATGACCTACCTTACTCTACCAATGTGAATGCCGATATGAAGGATATATTACAGGAGACTAGTACAATATAAAATTGAGCTATTTAAAAATACTATGAAAAATATGTAAAAAAAAAAAAAAAAAAAAAAAAGAAGAAGAAGAAGACCTACGTTACTTACCGGTAATGTTGTTTCTAGGAAAATTCAAGGACGGCACACCTGAGAGATGAGAAACTCCTCCCCACAGGAAACAATCACTTGACAGCTGTTTTATGTCCCCACCCTTCCCCTTGATCCTCAGTTTGTAGGAAAGTAACTCCTGAACCTGGTTCATAAGGGGAATCATTCCTCATAGGTACTCACCATTTAGTGTTCAACAATTTTCCCTCCTTCAATGAGCGGGAAGTAGGCCTGCCGTCCTGGAAGGTTCCTAGAAACAACGTTACTGGTAAGTAACGCAGGTCTTTTTCTCCTATCACCTTTCAGGACGGCACACCTAAGAGGATAAGCAAGTAACCTCAGGCTACCTTAGGGTGGGACCACTGCCTGCAAGACCTTGGCGAACGCTTGGTTCTGCAGTGAGCTTTACCTCCACTCCATAATGCCTGAAGGTATCTTAGCTGGATCGTGTGGCTGATCTGCAGGTATGCTCCACTCTGCCTTCTCCGCTTCGGATACAGGATCTAGGTGGAGTGGCCTCTTAAAGATGGAATCAGAAAACATGTTAAACTTGTAGGTTAGTAATGTTGCCTGTCTCAATCATCTAGCAACCATGGACTATTGTGCCTGTAAGTGCTACTTAGAACCACTAAAAGAAATGTTTCGCTGTGTGGGGAGAAACACACTCAAAAACTGAGGATCAAGGGGAAGAGTGGGGACTTAAAACAGCTGTCAAGTGATTGTGTTTCCTGTGGGGAGGAGCCGCTCATCTCTCAGGTGTGCCGTCCTGGAAGGTGATAGGAGAAATGTAATTATTTTATTAAGAATGTAAATTAATTAAATGGTTGTCTTTTATAATAGCCCACACTTATGCTCCAAGAAGAAATATTCTGATACTGTTTATAGGGCCTATATGACTCATATGTTGTGTGCATTGTCCAACATATATGCTAGCCCAAGAAAAAGACAATTATACATAGGCATGATGCAAAGATAGCTCGATGTCTAGGTCTATACTATCAATGAGGATATTGACTAGGCTGTAAATTAAAATTAATATTCTTCTAACTACTATGGAAGCAATTTAACCACTTGAGGACCGCCGCACGCCGATGTACGTCGGCAGAATGGCACGGCTTGACACATGGGGGTACAGGTATGTCCCCTTTAAGAGCCCAGCCGTGGGTCGTGAGCGACCCGGGCCTCTTCTCCGTGACCGTCCCCACGGGAACAGCAGACCCGATCGCCGCTGGTGTCCCGCGATCGGGTCACAGAGAGGACGAACGGGGAGAGGTAAGTGTAAACAAACCTCTCCCCGTGCTTCCTAGTGAGCCTGTCACTGATCGTCTGTTCCCTGTCATAGGGAACGACGATCAGTGATGTCACACCCTAAGCCACGCCCCCACAGTAAGTAAAGCACATCAGGGCACACTTAACCCCTACAGCGCCCCCTCCTGGTTAACCCCTTCACTGCCAGTGTAATTTTCACAGTAACCAGTGCATTTTTATAGCACTGATCGCTGTGAAAATGAGAATGGTCCCAAAAATGTGTCAAAAGTGTCCGATGTGTCCGCCATAATGTCGCAGTCATGAAAAAAAAAAAAAATCACTGATCGCCGCCATTACTAGTTTAAAAAAAAAAAAAAAAAAAAAAAAATTATAACAAATGCCAAAAAACTATCCCCTATTTTGTAAATGCTATAACTTTTGCGCAAACCAAACGCTTATTGCGATTTTCTTTACCAAAAAATACGTAAAAGAATACGTATCGGCCTAAACTATTTTTTGGGGATATTTATTATAGCAAAAAGTAAAAAATATTGCATTTTTTTCAAAATTGTCGCTCTATTTTTGTTTATAGCGCAAAAAATAAAAACCGCAGAGGTGATCAAATACCACCAAAAGAAAGCTCTATTTGTGGGAAAAAAAGGATGCAAATTTTGCTTGGGAACCACGTCGCACGACCGCGCAATTGTCAGTTAAAGCGACGCAGTGCCAAATCGCAAAAAAGGGGCCTGGTCCTTATGCTGCATATTGGTCTGGGGCTTAAGTGGTTAAAGTACAGGTAAACCTTAGCTGAATGCCATGTTTTTATCTAAAGCACTATGAATCAAACAATACCATGGTTTATTTTTAATAAAATAATGTTTCCACCTTTTCTGTTGCATCTCAGGATTGCTGATCCTCTGCACCCTTTTTGAAACACTTCCTGTCTACATGCGTGCACCTTAGCAACTGCTGCACATCATTGAACAGTGCGGGTTACTTAATGGTGACAACTTTGGGCTATGTCTGTGTAACATGCGTCAGCATGACAGTTTGTAGTCTCCATTGGGAGAGTGTGTAACAAAATGTCAGTGTAGGAAACCTATATGGAAAAAACAGGAACAGGAACCCAATAACATGAAATAACTTTAGATGGACTTTAATGGCAGGATCTCCACATTATTTTAATGAAACGTACAGATTTAAAAAAAAAACAAAAAAAAAAAAAAACTGAAAATTACTTTTGACCCCCCCCCTCCCCCTAATTACTGCCCCCTTACTTGATCCTTCCACTTTATCCTCTCCTTTTTCACTTCTTATTTATTTTCTTTTTTGCTGGTTTCTAGTTTATGTTCTCATTGTTGATGTTGCACTTTTGTATCTACTGGACAACCTTAGGATTTATGAGGTTATAAAGAAGAGCAACACTGTAATTTGATGCTTGACCTTTCCCTATTAAAGAAATCCTCTCCACAAACCATACTATAATGGGGAAACGTGAGAGGAAGAGTGTGAGATTCTAGCTTTAATGTCTTATTAAAGTAGAATGCATGGCTAAAGCCAACTAATCTTAGACTTTGTTCACTCGTGTGCAGGTGGTTCCCCATGTGGGTCTACACCTGTTTGCGCGGCGGCAACCACCCACACAGAAAAATGCAGGAGATGCGTGCAGGTGCAATTAATCCTAATAGTACCCGCACCCACTGGAAATCGCAGCAGCTGCTTCCTGCACTAGGAATAGCACTGCATTTGCGGTTTTCTGTGCGTGCTGAGATGTCAAAAATGGAGCAGGGACCTTTTTCCCTGTGTTTCAGGAGGCACGGCAGTCCATTCAAATGAATGGGCTACCATACCCACGCAAAACCCCACACAAGTGTGAACCAGGCCTAATTAATGCTCTATATTTAAAATTCATTATTTTCCTCAAAATTCTACAAACAATACCCCATAATGACAACGTGAAAAGTTTTTGAAATCTTTGCAAATTAAAAAAAAATAAAAATAAAATACGTTATCTCAGCCTTTGCCATGACACTCAAAATTTAGCTCAGGTGCATCCTGTTTCCACTGATCATCCTTGAGATGTTTCTACAACTTGATTGGATTCCACCTGTGGTAAATTCAGTTGATTGGACGCGATTTGGAAAAGCACACACCTGTCTATATATGGTCAACAGTGCATGTCAGAGCACAAACCAAGCCATGAATTTCACAGAATTGTCTGTAGACCTCCAAGACAGGATTGTAACGAGGCACAGATCTAGGAAAGGGTACAGAAAAATTAGCACAGTGGCCTCCATCATCCATAAATGGAAGAAGTTTGGAACCACCAGGACTCTTCCTAGACTGGGCCGTCCGGCCAAACTTAACGATCGGGGAGAAGGGCCTTAGTCAGGGAGGTGACCAAGAACCTGATCGTCACTCTGACAGAGCTCCAGCATTTCTCTGTGGAGAGAGGAGCACCTTCCAGAAGAACTATCTCTGTAGCAATCCACCAATCAGGCCTGGATGGTAGAGTGGCCAGACAGAAGCCACTCAGTAAAAGGCACATGAAAGTCTTCCTGGAGTTTGCCAAAAGGCACCTGAAGGACTCTCAGACCATGAGGAACAAAATTCTCTGGTCTGATGAAACAAAAGTTGAACACTCTGGCCTGAATGACAAGCATCACATCTGGAGGAAACCAGCCACCACTCATCACCTGGCCAATACCATACCTACAGTGAAGCATGGTGGTGGCAGCATCATGCTGTGGGGATATTTTTCAGCGGCAGGAACTGGGAGACTAGTTAGGATTGAGGGAAAGATAAATGCAGCAATGTACAGAGACATCCTTGATGAAAACCTGCTACAGAGCCCTCTGGACCTTAGACTGGGGCGAAGGTTCATCTTAAACAGGACAACGACCCTAAGCACACAGCCAAGATAACAAATGTGTGGCTATGGGACAACTCTGAATGTCCTTGAGTGGTCCAGCCAGAGCCCAGACTTGAACCCAATTGAACATCTCTAGAGAGATGTGAAAATGTCTGTGCACCGACGCTCCCCATCCAACCTGATGCAGCTTGAGAGGTCCTGCAAAGATGAATGGGAGGAACTGCCCAAAAATAGGTGAGCCAAGCTTGTAGCATCATACTCAAAAAATAATAATAGCTGAGGCTGTAATTGGTGCCAAAGGCGTTTCAACAAAGTATTGAGCAAAGGCTGTGAATACTTATGTACATGTGATTTTTGTTTTTTATTTAAACTTTCATGTTGTCATTATGGGGTATGGTTTGTATAATTTTGAGGAAAATAATGAATTTAATCCATTTTGGAATAAGGCTGTAACAAAACAAAATGTGGAAAAAGTGAAGCACTGTTAATACTTTCCAGATGCACTGTATAAAAAGGAAGAAACAAAAAAAACAAAAAACTGTGCTTGTATGAATAAAAATGAACCCAACACAGTACCATAATATTCAAAACATCTACAGAGTCGCATTAGATAAGTAATAAGTTGCACTCATATATTACAAACAAGTGCCATCAAAATGAAGTCCAAAAAAAGTGAAAATTATAAAGTCCAAAAAGGTGAGAATGTGAATGTGGAATCCTTGTCAATACATCTGCAATATAGCCACCACCAAGAGTGAGATCTTGTCTAGAGCACCACCACCTGTATTCGGACAAAATGCCCGCTTACCAGCTCAAAAGGGACCTCCTATCACAGAAGGTCAGCAACGCTTGTGGCTACGCATCCAGCCAGGGCCTTTCGATGATGTTTAAAGATCCATAAGTGCAGACAATCCAGATGATGCTTCCATACAACCATCCCCAGAAATACAAAAAAGCTCCACATAGTGTAAAATCTTATGGAAAATGTATTAAAATAAAAGTAAGGTTGCACTTACATCAAGGTAATGTTAAAAACGCCTTATTAGCACTCTCGTCGGCTGGTGAAAAACAAGCAGCCCGCACTTCCGGGAATCGAAAAACGCGATGACGCCAGCACGTCACTCTACGCGTTTCGTCGCACATTGACGTCACACGAACAGATGGCCCATAAGAGCTTTACCAGCCATAGCTAAGCACCTGCTCCTCTCCCCTGAAGCTGCCGCTGACTGATGAAGGGGAGATGGATCATGTGACTAGACAGGAGCAAGCTGAAAATAGGTATATTATATTTACACACACACACACACACCTTTTTTTCACGTTAGTCAGCATAGGTGTTAAAAGAGGGGAGGGAGCATTTTTAAGACTAGTTAGGTTCAACCTGGATTTCTACTTTAAAGCATAAATAAAAGTTCTTATGCTGTGTAATTTGTCCCTTTCTATCATCTAAAATACCTGGCTGATTCTGCCTTGTGCCGACCTCGCCAATGTAAACTGTTTAAATGTCTCAGTCATCCCTCTGCTCTCCTCTCTCCCCCCTCCCTCCCTGCCTTTACATCTTATTTCAGAGCGCCACTCGGCGCTCACATGACCGCCCGCCGCTCTCCTCCTCTTCAGGTGAGCGCCGTGCTCTGAAATAAGGTGTAAAGCAAATTTTTTTTTTTATAAAGCACATATACTGGGGCACATAATGTTATCTAACACAGGGGATTGTATGAACATAACATGGTGGCTTTACAACCATTTATGGTCTATGTTACCTTGTTAGTGTGAATATTTGTAACCTACTATGTTTTTGTTGAAAAACTCAATACAAAATGCATTGAAAAGGAAAATGACCTTTGAAACTACTATAAACATGTGAAAGCTGGCTTACATACAGTTTGAGATTTTTATTTTATATTTTTGGTTAATATGCATTGCCCACTGGTCATAGATGCCAGCAAGTAAAAAAATGGCAACCTGAGATGCAACCATAATAAAATGATGCTCACTAACCTTTGAGCGTATGACTTCTTTCCGTCGGATGTCGGTTTCATCTACCAGAGAAAAGGCAGAACAGTTTAACAGGGTTTACAAGGTGGAATTAAAATGTTTGTTTGTTACACCATCATTTCATATTCCTGATATGTGTCTGTTGTACCATGTACAGTGGCTATAGAAAAGAATCACCCCCTTCCCCTTTAAAAAATAAAAAAATAAATGTTGTTGCTTTTTAGCCTGAAATGAAGATAGACACAGTTTTTGTTTTATCCAGCTGTATTTACTCAGTGCAACATATAACATCCAAGTGGAAGACATAACACCAACACGTCAGAAAAAATAAATAAAATAAATAACAGAATCACTGAGTTGGAAAAAGGATCACCCCCTCCTAAAAATTACTTGTAAACTCAGCCAGGTATAGCTAATAACCTTCTCAGTGGCACAAAAAAACTATCTGACTTTCAGATGTGATCAACTGTGGTCATTTTGATTAGCTCAGCATGAAAAAAGCTTTCCTGGAGAATTTTAGTCCCCGGTAGTGCAACTTAAGCAAATAATCAACTATGGGTGGCAAGGCACTGTCAAAAGATCTCCGGGATAAAGTTGTGGACAAGCACGAGTCAGGAGATTGATACAAAAAAAATTAAAAGGCTTTATCAATGCCTAGACGCACAGTAAAGTCTATTATTAGGAAGTGGAAGGTATTTGGTACAACAGAGACCCTCTCTGGATCAGGACATCGCACCAAACTGGATGAAAGAGCCAGGAGGAAACTGGTCAAAGGGGCTACCAAGAGGCCTACAGCAACTCCGAAGAAGTTACAAGAATTTATGACAAAGAGTGGTCATTGTGTGCATGTGACAACAAGATCACAAATTCTCCACAATACTTTTCTATACAAAAACAAAAAGGGAAGAGAGCACACATCTGCCCTAGTGCAATACAGCTTTAATAAGATAGCAATAAAAACAATCCCAACCAATACACTTTAGGACACTTGTTCAGTAGACATATAAGGTTATCTCTGGCATCTCTCCTTGTTCCCCGCTAAAAGATTACGATAGGGGAAGAACCCGCAACCTCTCAGGGTGGCTGCCTGTATCCCGACAGCCCATACAGAGCCAAGACACAGTGGGCATGCGCTCGGTCCAGACGGCGCAGCGCTTTGTCAACACGGTATCCCATGAGTGGCAGGCAGGGAAGGCGAGTGGATGTCAAATTCTTGCTGTGATGCATTTTGGAGGCGTGACCTCCTTTAAAAAGTCACACCCACTCTAGGTGCGTAGCCATTTATATGGAGAGGTCACAGTGCCTCTTCCGTCCCAGGTCTTAAAGAGGAACAAACAAGGAGAAACAGACCAGTAAACAGCACATTCAAACGCAACATTTAATAAATAAAAGTAAAGACACACAATTAAAAAAAAAAAAAAAAACAGTGCCTGCTACTAGCACTTTCACATTTAGAATTAATTTGTTATTACATACATAAAAATCCATGTAGCATTTTTTCACTTCCACAATAAGGATGCTGTAGCAAACATTCTAATTTTTACATTTTTAAAGATGATGGCAATAACACTAATCTTCCCTTACGCCACAATAGGCACTATCCACTATGGCTGAGCATGATTAAGGTATAAATAAGAACTCAACGCAACCCTAGCTTATTGCCTATACAGGTTTTTGCATTTATATTCTTATTAAAACAGACCTAAACACATATCCCAATATTCCAATTAAATTAAATTAAAATTGGACTACATGGTAGTGTCATCATTAAAAATAACTAGACCCCACTAGCGCTCAAAATTCGCGCCTGCAGAGATATACAGGGCATTTATTGCGGAGACTATGAACACAAATGTTTACTCTTTGCGGACGACTTGTTGCTGACCTTGACCTCACCGATCACATCCCTGCCTAACTTGTATGCTATTTTGCAGCCTTTCTCCAACATTTCCGGGTTGGCAATTAATCATAGTAAGTCAAGAGCACTGAACTTATCTTTGCTAAGCTCCACTCAGGCTACGCTTGAAAAATCATTTCAATTCCGATGGGAATCCACAGCTCTCCCTTATTTAGGCATACAGCTGACCTCATCTATTGGTGAGTTGTACAAAGAGAATTATCCAGCCCTTTTCAAACGGCTAACAGCTGACATGGCTAAGTGGCAGGTTCACCCGCCATCGTGGTTTGGCAGACTTCACTCAATTAAAATGAATGTTCTACCTCGATTATTGTATTTCTTCCGTACCTTGCCAGTTTCATTGGCCCGTGATGACCTTAAACGATTCCAGAATAAAGTACTACAGTTTATTTGGGGTGATAAGAGACCCAGTGTGAATAGGAGCACTCTATACACGTTGAAGCGGAGAGGAGGACTTGGTCTTCCAGACTTATTAAAATATTTTTATGCTGCCCAGATAGCACAACTTACAAGGTTTCACTCCCAACAGGCACAGGCCATTTGGATGGCTATGGAATCTTATTCCTGCCGTCCCAAACCTATTTCTTATATTTTATGGCTCCCTATCAAGGAGCGACCTCCTATACTTTGCCCTACTTTATCCATGTCACTGGAACTATGGGACAGACTCTCCAGATCTCACAAATTCAAATCTCCTCATTCTCCACTGACACCTCTGCTTCAAAATAAAGCATTCACCCCGGGTCTCACTCCACTAGCGTTCGAATGGTGGACTAATAAGGGTTTTAAGTGTATTGCTGACTTGTGCGATCATAGAGGTATGCTGACCGAACGGACTATGGCTGACAGACATCAAATGCCTCCAGCGGAGGGTTATAGGTTCGCCCAAATCTCACATTATGTACAAACCCTGGCTCGCAAGAGCAACCTAGCAACCCAAACTCCCATGGAACATCTATGCAAAAATTATGATAAAATTAAAGGACATTTATCTGCTATATATTCGATATTGCTGAGTGTATCGACAAAGCTGACTTATATGGTCCAATGGGAGACCGACTTGCAGGAAACCCTGGATCTGGACGAATGGCATAGGATAGCCGAGACAGCATCTCGTTCGCTCGTCAATACTTCAATAATTGAGGCCAATTATAAGGTTCTACTGAGGTGGTATATGGTGCCGGTCAGACTGGCAACTTTTGTCTCAGGAGCTACCCCGTTGTGCTTTAGAGCAGTGTTTCTCAACTCCAGTCCTCAAGGCGCACCAACAGGTAATGTTTTTGGGATTTCCTGCAGATGAAACAGCTGTGGTAATTACTAAGGCAGTGAAACTGCTCAAATCACCTGTGCAAATCAATGGAAATCCCAAAAACATGACCTGTTGGTGCGCCTTGAGGACTGGAGTTGAGAAACACTGCTTTAGAGGATGTGGCCAGATGGGCACCACCTATCATATTTGGTGGACATGCCCAAAGGTCCGGAGGTTTTGGATCAGGGTGTATAATTTAGTTTACTCCCTTACCCAACTAAACCTAACTAAATCAGCTAAGCAAGCACTACTGGGGGGAGGGGATGTGGAAGCCTCCAAGTCCTGCAAGAGGCTCTTGACATTTATTTTTATTTCAGCCAAAATCACTATTGCTAGGAACTGGAAATCGGCAGCTCTACCATTCGATCAGCTTAAAGGCAAATTGTCTTGGTTGATGCTAAACGAACGCTTGACCGCTCTGGCCCAAGATAAAATGAAACTGTTTCATGGAGTTTGGGACCCATGGCTTCGTTACCTAACTAATGACCCGGGGATGTTTACAGCATAGCCTAGGGGATTAGGTTGAGATGTCTGGATGCTGAATCGGGGCTCCTCCCCCCCCCCTCCCTCCCCCCATTCCCCCCTCCTCAACTGTCCTTTCCTTACTCTGTCTCCTTCCTTCTATTCTTTGTCACTGTCCTCTTTCCTCTCTTTTGAAATTTGTTTATTGTTTATTTTTGGAGTCAGATCGAGACCTTAGAGGTTTGTGCTGCTCCCTGTTTTCTCAGCTCCTACGGGACCATTGTCAGTCTGATCAGACCTCTGGGCTGCCCACACGGCCGGCTGAGTTGCGCCCCCCCCCGATAGATGGATGGGGGGGCGGCTCATCTGGGTGGACGGTTCAGATATGATCTGCGATGCTAATAGGGGTTAACGGCTCTACGGAGCTTCGGACTACTCCAAGGACCCCTACACTTGGTGATCTTCATTGTGTTACCCCAAATGTTGATTGTGACTGTACAATGTTATGTGGCGACTTTTATACATTTTGTATGACAAAACTTGAATAAAAAGATTGAAACATAAAAAATAACTAGACCAAAAAAAAGATGGTGGTGGGGGGAGAGAGGAAAGGGGGGTTTGTTTTAAAAAATTATTAAATATTTATAAGCTTGAGTTAGAAAAAAATAATGATAATAGTATTGTTTTGATGTATTAAAAACTGTGAGAATTTGTCATATCAGAGTGTTAATTTCTAGCTCCTCATTTAAACCATCTGGGGACATTGTGCTCAAGGTGAATATCCAGAAGGTTTCACGGAGGCACAGTCTGGAGAACCCCTCACGCTTAGAGATAGTCATTGGTATAGTCTCTATACCAAAAAGCTCTAACCCCTGTGTGCTACCCCCGTGTACCTGCAAAAAATGGCGGGGGACACTGTGCTTATCGCGTTCTTGTTCGATAAAACATCGGTGTTCACTTTCTGCTTTCTGAAACCCGTTGTCATGGCAACAATTTAATGTCATCTCTCCGCCCCTGTCTCCCGCTCGTGGGTTAAACAAGGTGCATGCGCACAAGGCACTAAGCGCTGTGCCTGTGTCTTGGCTCTGTACAGGCTGTCAGGATCCAGGCAGCCACCCTGAGAGGTCACAGTTTCTTACCCTATGGTAATCTTTTAGCGGTGAACAAGGAGAGATGCCAGAGATAACCGTATATGTCTACTGAACAACTGTCCTAAATGTGAGTGTATTGGTTGGAGTGTTTTTATCGTTTTTCTTATTAAAGCTGTATTACACTAGAGCGAATGTGCGCTCTCCTCCCTTTTGTTTTTGTCTGCTACCCAGTGGAATATTAGAGAGCTGCAACACCCTGTTGGCTTAAAACCGATTGTGTAAAACTACAACCACTAGCCAGAAAGATAAAAGTCTATGATCTGCACAACTAGTTTGATTGTGTTCTGATTCTTTTCTATACCCACTGTACATGTGTTAAAAAGTATCCTGTGTGTGTGTGTGTGTGTTCCTGTTCCTGTACCCTGTGTACAATATTTGGTGATCCTGTCAGTCCTCGGCTTTGCCATTTCAAACTCACCATGCTAGGCACAGAAGCACATACTTACCAGCATGGTCAGTTTACTGGCTGTGCTGGAATCTCAGACTGCCTATCCTCCAATGATCAAACTCAACATGCCGCCCCCGCAAAACTATTTAATGGGAAGATCAGTGTACTGCCGTTTCTCCTTCCCCACCTCATTATATATATATATATATATATATATATACATATACACATACATACACACATATACATACATATATACATATATACACACACACACACACACACACACACACACACACACGCACCTTTTTCCTTTTACTTCTATTTTAAACTGAATGGGTTGTTTTACAAGGCAAGGGTTCACATATACTTTAGGCTTTTGGCATTTACTTTGATACAGTGTTAACATTACTCAACCCACACTACTGTACTGGTGGTGGTCACTTTAAGTGCACTTGTTTCATGTGAAGTTAATTTGGGAGCACCAACACCTTGATTGTTATTTATTATTTCTCACCAGGATTTATTTTTATTTTCATCTATGAACTTAATTCTTTTTGGTGACCTTCAAGTCACACAATTTACATCACTGTGGACTATTTGTATATTTTTATTTATCTGTTTGTTAGATGTTACATTGTTTGTTTTGATCACGTACTATTGTCACACATTATTGTCACATACTGCACTCTATCCGAGTACAGTCCTTATCCAGTTTAGCGCTACACTTTTTTGTTTTGTTTGTTTTCCACACTACTGTACAGCAAAAAGTACTTGTTCATTTAAAACATATTATTCAGCAAGTATTACAAGGTACAAAATTAAAAAAATTATGATAGTAAAAAACAGCAGGGTTTGTAATACACACGTCTGTGTGTCATATAGGAGGAACTCAACTCCTACTACCAACTGATATCCAGGGAGAAAACATTCTGGTGAGTAGATGCCAAAGTATGTTGACAGCACCCATCAGCAAATATAGTAATAGCATTAACTGCTTCCATTGCACCCCCCACGTATATTTAAAAGTAGATTAGATTTACTGGAACATAGGCACCCTGTCTCTGAGAAAAGATCTGAGTGAGAAAATAAAATAACTAAACATTAACGAGAGCTAAAATACTTCAATACTGACAGTGCAAAGAAGGGACGAAATATTCCAAAGCTCGGCAGTACAAGCTGAGTGCTGCTGAATAATCTCTTGCTCCATCTTTCTCCACTGCCTCAGCCACCAGAGATGTCTGTGTAAGAGTAACAATGTTTAACAACAAAACACAAGTAAAAATAAACCTGACACAGAATACATGTACACAATAAATAATTAACAGTAACCATTAAATACATGGGACATGCAATTTTTACTCACAGCTTTCTGTAAGGATTCTGCACAGGGCATGTGCTCCAAGTCTACAAATGGGTGGTTGAAGAAGTCTGGGAAGGAGATACGACAATCTGGGTCTCTCTCCAAAAGTCGCTGAAGGAGATCCCGGCATTCAGGGGACACCCGTGGCCTTGAAGGAAGCTAAGAGTAAAAGATCTGAGAGTTAATAAAAAAAAATAAAAAACCACACACCTCATAAAAATTGACCCAAACCAATATGTTTTCCCTTTAACCACTTGCCGACCGCTCACGGCATATATATGTCGGCAGAATGGCTCGTACAGGCGCAATCACGTACCTGTACGTGGGCCTTTAACTGCCAAAGTCGGGGTCGCGCGCACGCCGCCGCTGGCATGCTCGTGACCCCTCTGCCTTCCCCGTGAGCGGGACCCCAGACTCGATCGCCGCGGGGATCCCCGCAATCGTCTCACAGCATCTCCCCGCTCCTCTACTGACACTGTCAGCGATCTCCGCTCTGTGTAATCAGAGCGGAAATCGGTGACGTGTCAGTCGTAGCCACGCCCCCCTCAGTTAGTAACACGCCCCTAGGCACACTTAACCCCTTCAGCGCCCCTAGTGGTTAACCCCTTCACTGCCAGTGTCATTTTCACAGTAACCAGTGCATTTTTATTGCACTGATCGCTGTGAAAATGACAATGGTCCCAAAAATGTGTCAAAGGTGTCCGATGTGTCCGCCATAATGTCGCAGTCACGGAAAAAAATAAAATAAAAATCGCTGATCGCCGCCATTACTAGTAAAAAAAAAAAAAAAAATTAATAAAAATGCCTTAAAACTATACCCTATTTTGGAAACGCTATAATTTTTGCGCAAACCAATCAATAAACGCCAATTGCGATTTTTTTTTACCAAAAATATGTAGAAGAATACGTATCGGCCTAAACTGAGGAAAAAAAATGTTTATATATTTTTTGGATTATAGAAAAAAGTAAAAAAAAAATGTTCAAAATTTTCGCTCTATTTTTTATAGCGCAAAAAATAAAAACCGCAGAGGTGATCAAATACCACCAAAAGAAAGCTCTATTTGTGGGAAAAAAAGGACGCCAATTTTGTTTTGGAGCCACGTCGCACGACCGCGCAATTGTCAGTTAAAGCGACAGTGCCGAATCGCAAAAAGGGGCCTGGTCATAATGGCCCGTATTGGTCCGGGGCTTAAGTGGTTAACATCTGAAAGTATAATTGGGCATCTTGTACCTATTCTAACTCTAGGCTGTGTATGGTTATACAGTGCATCCAGAAAGTATTCACAGCACTTCAGGTTTTCCACCTTTTGTTATGTTACAGCCTTATTCCAAAATTTATTAAATCCATTATTTTCCTCAAAATTCTACAAACAATATCACATAATGACAACATGAAAGAAGTTTGTTTGAACGCTTTGCAAATTTATTAAAAATAAAAAACGAAAACAATCCCATGTACGTAAGTAGTTACAGCCTTTGCTCAATACTTTGTTGAAGCACCTTTGGCACCAATTACAGCCTTAAGTTTTTTTGAGTATGATGCTACAGGCTTGGCACACCTATTTTTTTAAACGGTTTCTCTCATTCTTCTTTGCAGAACCCCTCAAGCTCCATCAGGTTGGATGGGGAGCGTCAGTGCACAGCCATTTTCACATCTCTCCAGAGATGATGTTCAATTGGGTTCAAGTCTGGGCCACTCAAGGACATTCACAGAGATGTCCCATAGCCACTCCTTTGTTATCTTGGCTGTGTGCTTGGGGTCGTTGTCCTGTTGGAAAATGAACCTTCGGCCCAGTCTGAGGTCCAGAGCGCTCTGGAGCAGGTTTTCACCAAGGACGTCTCTCTCCATTGCTGCATTCATCTTTCCCTTGATCCTGACTAGTCTCCCAGTTCCTGCCGCTGAAAAACATCCTCACAGCATGATGCTGCCACCACCATGCTTCACTGTAGGGATGGTATTGGCCAGGTGAGGAGTGGTGCCTGGTTTCCTCCAGACATGACGCTTGTCACAGGCCAAAGAGTTCAACCTTTGTTTCTCAGTGTCAAAGTCCTTCAGGTGCCTTTTGGCAACTCCAGGCGGCTGTCATGTGCCTTTTACTGAGGAGTGGCTTCCGTCTGGCCACTCTACCCTACAGGCCTGATTGGTAGAGTGCTGCAGAGATGGTTGTTCTTCTGAAAAGTTCTCATCTCTCCACAGAAAAATGTTGGAGCTCTGTCAGAGTGACCATCGGGTTCTTGGTCACCTCCCTGACTAAGACCCTTCTCCCTCGATCTCTCGGGCCTGCTCTAGGAAGAGTTCTGGTGGTTTCCAAACTTCTTCCATTTACGGATGATGGAGGCCACTGTGCTCATAGGGACCTTCAATGCTGCAGAACTTTTTCTGTACTCTTCCCCAGATCTGTGCCCAGATACAATCCTGTCTCAGAGGTCTACAGACAATTCCTTGGACTTCATGGCTTGATTTGTGCTCTGAGATACACTATTAACTGTGGGATAGGTGTGTGCCCTTACAAATCTTGTCCAATCAACTGAATTTACCACAGGTGGACTCCAATTAAGTCGTAGAAACATCTCAAGGATGATCAGTGGAAATTGGATGCACCTGAGCTCAATTTTGAGTGTCATGGCAAAGGCTGTGAATACTTATGTACATGTGATTTTTTTTATTTTTAATAAATTTGCAAAGATTTCAAACAAACTTCTTTCACATTGTCATTATGGGGTATTGTTTGTAGAATTTTGAGGAAAATAATGAATTTAATCAATTATGGACTAAGGCTGTAACATAACGAAATGTGGAAAAAGTGAAGTGCTGTGAATACTTTTCGGATGCACTGTACCTGCACTACCTCTACACTGTGTACTGACAGACCTACACCACCTATATGTTGTGTACTGACATAGACATACCTGCATTTACTTTAGATTGTGTACTGACATACCTCAACTAACTCTATGCTGTGCACTTACCTACCTGCACTAACTGTGGTCTGGGTACTGACATACATGCACAAACTCTAGGCTCCATACTGACATACATGCACCAACTCTAGGCTCTGTAGTGCTCTATCTGCACAAACTCTAAGCTGTGTACAGGCATACCTGCAGTTATGTTAGGCTCTGTACTTATAGACCAGTAGTACATATTCATTTTTTTTCTTACCTCTATAGATCGGGCACTTCGTATCTTCTCCTCCAGTTCCGAGAAAGATCTTGATGCAAATGGTGCTCTCCCAAAAAGCGCCTCTGAAATGGAAGAAAGGTAAAATAATTATATATAAAGGATATTAAGGCAGAGCCTTAAAGGGAACCTGTGAGGACAGAATTGTCCACTGCTGACCTGTTTGAAAGCTGCTCCAGGGCTGTCATCCTGATTTCGCCTTATTAGTGTATAGTGTTTAACCAGGGAGTTGTCCGATGCTTTTAATTATCAGGAAGGAGTTTCTTTTTTTGGAAAAAAATACACTTTTTTTTTTATAAAAAAATAAGAAAAAAGTAAAGTTAGGTAAATTTTTCTGTATAAATGTGAAAGATGATGTTACGCCGAGTAAATTGATACCCAACATGTCATGCTTTAAAATTGTGCACGCTCATGAAATGGCGACAAACTACAGTACTTAAAAATCTCCATAGGCGATGCTTTAAAAACGTTTACAGGTTACCTGTTTAGAGTTAGAGGAGCTTCTGTGCTAGAATTATTGCTCTCACTCTAACGATCATGGCGATACCTCACGTGTGGTTTGAACACCGTTTACATATGTGGGCGCGACTTGCGTATGCATTCGCTTCTGCGTGTGAACTCAGAGGGATGGGGCGCTTTAAAAAAATAAAAATAAAAAAACGTATTTGTTTTCTTTTATTAAAATTTTTTACACTGTCCCTTTAAAAAACAATTTTTTGATCACTTTTATTTCTATCACAAGGAATATCCCTTGTAATAGAAATAAGCAGGGCCTTTTTAACGTGAGGTCTGGGGTCAAAAAGACCTCAGATCTCTCATTTACACTTAAAAGCAAAAAAAAAAAAAAAAAAAAAAAAAAAAATTGTCCCTTTAAGGCTGTTGGGCGGAAGTGATGTTGAAGGTCGCTCCGGTCCTCCAGGGGCATAGAGTCGAGTATGGGCCATCTTGTCCTCACTCAACTTCCTGCCCATCACTCACCTCTCCCCAGTAGTGTATTTAGGTTTTGTGCTGCCCTAGGCCTGACTAAACTCGTGCACCCCCTAATTTAAATATGACCCACCCCTTCTGTCAAAGCCACACCCCTTGCTGTTTAAGACCCACCCTGAAATTTTCAAGAGGGGACACTAGTTCTTAGGGCCTGGGGGGGGGGGGGCAATGAATTCCCTTAATTTGTATAGATTCCCTCTCACTTTCTGTTTGGCTATGGGGCAGGAAGTGAAGGAAAATCTCTGCAATGGGACAGGGATGGTAAAAAAAAAAAAAAAAAAAAAAAAAAAAAAAAAGACAGGGGCTATAACCCTCTCTTACTCTATCCAAAAAAAAAAAAAAAAAAAGAAGTCTTGCCTATAGTTCTACTTCAAGCACAAATTTCGGATAATTTTATGGAAAGGACTAAGCATGCCAATGATGCAGCAGAAAACATATAGCACAGTGAGGAAGGTTTGTGGTCCAGGATGATAGGACAGTCAAAATTAGAAGCAGCGCGCGCACACACACACACACACACACACACACACACACACACACACACACACACACACACACACACACACACACACACTCTTGCAGAATGCCGGCCGCCCACACACTGGAAAGCAGTGTGGCCGCTTTTAAACTAATTTGCCTCTCAGCCCAGACCGCCCCATAAGACTGGCGTTACACAAACAGTGCAGCGCAAGCCAGCGGGGACTCTTTCCATGCTGCCCCCCTGCAAAGTGCTGCCCTAGGCCTGGGCCTTGTTGGCCTAGGCCAGAATACAGCATTGCCTCTCCCGCTGTCCATAAAAGTGATCCCGTGGTGAATCCGCCACCGGGACCCCTTTTATGTGAAAGGGGATTGCCTACTGTATAAAAAAAAAAAATACGGGGTTATGGCAAGCTATCTGCTGCCATAACCCCAGTATATAACGTCAAAGTAACAACGTATATATACAGTGGGTGTTCCGGAAGTGGTTGAATGTCTGTGAATGAATAGCTATTGAGGCCAGGATCAGGATGACAGGTCCAAAGCCTGCATATTTAAACACAAATAAGCATTGGCAGCTCCCATATTTTCATCATTACTGGATCAGGCAAGACTATCTAACAAAAAAAAGTAGCTCTAAAATAAACAAGAGAAACCTGGAGCCTGTCAGCCGCTATAGAAATATCATGTTGTAGTCAATTCAAAAAATGCTTTTCAATTGTTTTCCTCTGTTTCTTTATGGCCTATTGTAGAACAATTGTATAAAAGGACTGTAGTATACTGTGTGTTTAAAAATAAAATTACACTTACAATACACTACACAGACCTCAAAAGCTCAAGCTGAAATTTACACACAAAACTGAATGAGACAGATTAGTGGAGAATTCCTATCCAATGCAGCATCTTCATCTGATGGATCATGCCTGATACAAGGCTGCTTTATGACAGCATGATGAACCCAATTTTTTTTTTTTTTTAAGTTTAACTTCAGCAGCAAAGCATAATACAAAATGGTAGCGATGGTTTAGGTAAGCCATAAATGATGCGATTTTCCTTCTCGCAACCATAGGTTGCAGGAAAGAGTTGCTTGATTCCCCCATTAACACATTGTTTATGGGGGAATCCCTCCTGCAGTGTTATTGTGTTCTGCTGAAAGAGAATATTCCCTGCTGGCAGAACACAATGATTACTGCTGGCGGCTATAGCTTGCAGTAATCGCATTCAAAAATAAATAAATCTGACAGTTCGGTTGGTACTGAAGCTGATCGATAAATCGACTTCAGTACAAACAAGCCTGCCCATTGAGGGATTGAATCTTGGCTGGACCTTGCTGAACCGGGTGAGATTTGATCCATCTCTGGTCAGCTTTACAGATTTGGTAGGCGTGCAACAATTGTTATTACTTGACATAAAAAATAAAAAATCTATCGCTCAGCAACTTTGTTGCTATTATTGCACTGGCCAGAATTCACATTAAGAAGGTGACATAAACAAGCAGGGTATTATTTCCTTATATTCTAACCTATTTTGTAGATAAAAGTAAAATGTGAACCGGAACCATGGAAAGTCAGCATTAAAGAGCTTTTGGAGTAGTTTCCACTGTCCTTTCAGCAACTAACAACAAATCCATTTTTTTTAGCATAACCATCTTACCATAAAGAATAACTCCTACAGACCAAAGGTCCACTCGAGCATCGTAGTGTCTACTGCAGATCATCTCTGGAGCCATGTAAAGTGGAGATCCTCTCAGAGACTGGGACTCATCCTGAGATACCATGTGCTGAGCAAAACCAAAATCTGGATGAAAAAAAAAACAAACACTAATATGTTAAAACACACAGAACACCAATGTAGCTTTATAACTACAAGCATCTACCTCATTTTAAAAAGGGATTGACATTAGTCCAAAATGCAGTAGATGGTGGTAAATGGAATTATCCTAACACTTATGCCGCGTACACACGATCGGACATTCCGACAACAAAACCGTGGATCTATTTCCGACGGATGTTCGCTCAAACTTGTCTTGCATACACACGGTCACACAAATGTGGTTGAAAATTCCGAACGTCAAGAACGCGGTGACTAGGGATGAGCTCGGTGTTCGAGTCGAACATACGTTCGACTCGAACATCGGCTGTTCGATCGTTCGACGAAGATCGAACGATTTGGGCCGTTCGCGCCTAATTCGAGTGACGCTAACGGCCCACAATGCACTACGCCATCGCAGTGTCATCCAGGCGCTGTGATTGGCCAAGCATGCACTGTGACCCCGCATGCTTGGCCAATCACAGCGCCGGCAGCGAGGAGAGCAATGATTGGCCACAGGCAGGATGCCTGTGGCCAATTATTGCTGAGGGTGTTTAGTACACGCCCCACACTATAAAAGGCCGCCAGCACGGCGGCCTAGTGTAGTGTGTTCCGGAGCAGGGAAAGAGAAGCATAGGCAGGGACAGTGACATTTTTTTTTCTTGCTTAACCTGGATTCCTTTAGTTTAGGGAAAGAGAAGGATAGGTAGGGAGAGTGTCAGTTTCTTTCACTGTGCTAATCCTTGTTTCTAGGGACAGGGAAGGACAGTGAGGGAAATTCTCCTTGTGCTATACTGTGCTAAAGCATTGATCATCAACCATCTTTAAAAAAACATTTTTTCTAGGGACAGAAAACTATAGGTAGGGAGAGTGTCAGTGTGTTTCACTGTGCTAATCCTTGTTTCTAGGGACAGGGAAGGACAGTGAGGGAAATTCTCCTTGTGCTATACTGTGCTAAAGCATTCCTCATCAACCATCTTTGAAATCCTTGTTTTTTGGACAGTCAGGGAAATTGTCGTTGTGCTATTCTGTGCGAAAGCAATCATCCTCAACCATATTTAGAAATCCTTAAGGGACAGAGAAGGACACCTGAAGGTAGCCCTTATTGCTTTTTTCCCATCTCCCTGCAGGCCATCTATTAGAATGTCTGGAAGGCAAACAAGGAGAGGCAGACAGTCAGGAGGCAATAAAAGAGGGCAAGCAGGCTCTGTGTCTGGGGGCAACAGTGCTGGTCGTGGACGCGGTGCATTGTCATCAGCACATGGCCATGGGACACGCTTGTCCTTCTTTTCGGCAGCTGGACATGTTGAGCCACATCATGCCGAAGACTTGGTAGAGTGGATGACCAAGCCCTCCTCCTCCTCCTCATCCTCTCTCACCCAGGCTCAGGGTACTGGCAAAGCAGCTGCCAAAGCGTCCTCTTCCCTGGTATCAATGTCAGACTCATCATCAGTCACTCCTTCCCTAGACCCACCATGTCCTCCTCCTGAGGAGTCCCCCGAACTGTTTGAGCACAGTGTTGGGTACATGCTCCAGGAGGATGCCCAGCGTTTCGAAGGGTCTGATGATGAAACCCAGCTACAGGAAGGCAGTAGCGTGAGAGCAGACAGAGGGGATGCTCAAGAAGGACACCAATCTGGCAGTCATGTTCCAGCAGCTTCATGTTCCAGCAGCTGCAGCATACTGCCAGATTGGCTCCAGTGATGAGGAGGGAGGGGATGATGAGGTCACTGACTCCACGTGGGTGCCTAATAGGAGAGAGGAGGAGGAGGAGGATGAGGAGGAGGCACATCTCCAACGAGGCAGGATGCCCTTTGGTGGCCAGCGTAAGGGCAGTACACCGACGGAATCACACCGCAGAGCTCCGCCTGTGCAGGGCGCTGCCTCTGCCCGTCATTCAAAAAGTTCTTTGGTGTGGGCCTTTTTTGAGGCTAGTGCATCAGATCGCACAGCTGCTGTTTGCAACATATGTCTCAAGCGTATATCGCGTGGCCAAAACATCAGCCGCTTGGGTACCACATGCCTGACCAGACATATGTTGACTTGCCATGCAGCTCGTTGGCAAGCCTACCTCAAAGACCCACACCAAAGAACAAAGCGGACCTCTCCTTGCACCGCATCAGCTGGGATCTCCAACCCCACTATAACTTCAGACCTCTCTGAAACATGCACTGAGAGGAATGAAGGTGTAGAATTAGGTGTGTCACAGCCAAGTACTTGCGGCCACTCTGCTAGCAGTACACCGACGTCCGATTCTAGCAGGCAAATTTCCCTGCCCCAGCTGCTGGACCGTCGAAAGAAGTTCACTCCCAGCCATCCACATGCCCAGCGGTTGAATGCTAGCTTGGCTAAATTGCTAGCGCTTCAACTGCTGCCTTTTCAGTTGGTAGACTCGGCCCCCTTCCGTGAGTTTGTGCAATGTGCGGTTCCTCAGTGGCAGGTTCCCAAACGCCACTTTTTCTCACGGAAGGCTATTCCGGCTCTCTACCGGCATGTGGAAGGCAATGTCTTGGCCTCGCTGGACAGGGCGGTCAGCGGTAAGGTGCATATTACCGCTGACTCATGGTCCAGCAGGCATGGACAGGGACGTTACCTTTCTTTCACGGCCCATTGGGTCACTCTTTTGGCAGCTGGGAAGGATGCAGGACAAGGTGCAGTAGTGTTGGAGGTTGTTCCACCGCCACGCCTCCAAAATGCTACTACTGGTTGTGACACACCTCTCTCCTCCACCCCCCTCATCTTCTTCTTCCTCCATGGCCTCTTCCTGTGCTTTGTCCTCTGAACCAGCGGTGCTCCGTAGCCGTTCAAGGGGCTACGCAAGTACGCAGGCAAAAAGATGCCATGCCGTGCTTGCGCTGGTGTGTTTGGGGGACAGAAGCCACACTGGGGCAGAGGTCCTGTCTGCTCTGCAGGGCCAGGCCGAGAGGTGGTTGACGCCACGCCAGCTTAAGCCAGGAATGGTGGTTTGCGACAATGGCACCAACCTCCTCTCCGCCCTCCGACAGGGACAACTGACCCATGTGCCCTGTGTGGCTCACGTCCTTAACCTGGTGGTGCAGCGGTTCTTGGGCAGGTACCCGGGCTTACAGGATGTCCTGAGGCAGGCCAGGAAAGTCTGTGTGCATTTCCGCAGATCTTATAATGCCAGTGCTCGCCTGGCTGAGCTGCAAAAGGAGTTGAACCTGCCCAAGAACCGCCTTATATGTGACATGCCCACCAGGTGGAACTCAACGTTGGCCATGCTGCAGCGGCTGCACACGCAGCAGAGGGCCATCAATGAGTACCTGTGCGACTACGGCACCAGGACAGGGTCAGGGGAGCTTGGTTTTTTTTCTCCACGCCAGTGGGGCATGATCAGGGATGCATGCACTGTCCTGGCACCATTTGAGGAGGCCACGAGGATGGTGAGCAGTGACAGTGCATGCATCAGTGACACTGTACCTCTTGTCCACCTGTTGGAGCACACGCTGCGTGGAATAATGGACAGGGCACTTGAGGCAGAACAGAGGCAGGAAGAGGAGGACTTCCTTGCCTCTCAAGGCCCCCTTTACCCAGACAGTGTTCCTTCTGTCCCACCCATCGCACAGGAAGAGGAGGAGGAGGAGGAGGATTGTGTTAGCATGGAGGTGGAGGCTGGCACTCAGCATCATCAGCAGCAGTCTTTTAGGGATGATTTACAGTCCCAAGAAACCAGTGGACTTGTACGTGGCTGGGAGGAGGTGGCTGCGGATCATGTCGTCCTTAGTGACCCAGAGGACTCCGGACCGAATGCCTCAGCAAACCTACGCTGCATGGCCTCCCTGATCCTGCAAAGTCTGCGGAAGGATCCTCGTATTCTTCGGATCAAGGAGAGGGACCATTACTGGCTGGCCACTCTCCTTGATCCACGGTACAAGGGTAAGGTTGCGGACCTTATGTTACCGTCGCAGAGGGAGCAGAGGATGAGACAACTCCGGGAGGCCTTGCAGAAAGGTCTGTGCAACGCGTTCCCAGAGACTGGGAGGTTACAAACTCCTGGTCCTGGACAACGAGTTGCTGAGGCTTCGGCCAGTCAAAGAAGGAGCGGTGGGGAAGGTGGCCGTCTGACCGATGCGTTCAGACAATTCTTTAGTCCGCAGCCCCAAAGTATGATCGGTTCCAGCAACCATCGCCAGCGTCTGATAAACATGGTGCAGGAATATCTAGGGGCAAGGTCAGACTTGGACACCTTCCCCACCGAAAATCCTCTGGCTTACTGGGTCTTGAGGATGGATCACTGGCCAGAGCTTGCACAGTATGCAATTGAGCTACTGGCCTGTCCTGCATCCAGCGTTCTTTCGGAACGCACATTCAGTGCTGTTGGAGGATTTGTCACGGATCACAGGGTGCGCCTGTCCACCGACTCGGTTGATCCACTGACTTTCATCAAGATGAACCAGTCTTGGATCACCACCAGCTACCACACACCTGATGCTGATATAACAGACTAATTGATTTTAACATGTCACATCCCTTCAAGACTGATGCTGAGTGCCTGTGCTGTTATGTTGACTGGCTATCCTCCTCCTCCGAGTCCTCAATGATACGATTGATGATGATAGCTTGGAAGATCATTTTTGTTTATGGGTGCCGCCACCAGTGGCTAAGGCCCAATTTTTCAGCCCCTGTTTAACAGGGGCGTGTAATTACAATTTTTGAAGCAATACTTTGCAACAGGGCTCATTGCTGTGCTCCAAGTACAGTATCTGTGAGGGGTTGGAGTGTTGTGCCACCAGTGCCTAAGGCCCAATTTTTCAGCCCCTGTTCAACAGGGGCATGCAATTACAATTCTTGATCTAATAATTCACAGCAGGGCCCATTGCTGCACCCACGAAGAGTAACTGTCAGGGCTTACAGTGTTGTGGCACCAGCACCACCATCAAAGGCCCAATTTTTACTACCACTGTTCAACAATTATATGTAATTACAATTCCTGATATAAAATAGTTGACAGCAGGGCGTTCCAGCACCCACCAAGAGTAACTGTGAGTGCTTACAGTGTTGTGCCAACACCAACAACTAAGGGGCCTATTTCTGCAGAGTATATACGGCAGGTCCCTACTTTCAAACATCCAACTTACAAACGACTCCTACTTGCAAACGCAAGAAGACAACAGGAAGTGAGAGGAAATCTACCCCTAGGAAGGAAAATTCTCTCCTGTAAGAATTAATATGGGAGAAAGGTGTCTCCTCTGTACTGATGCTTTATCACCAATCCTTGTTTCAAGAAAAACACCACATTTCAAAAACAGTTGTCATTGGGACGGAAAGTGAGGTGAAATGTTCTGAACAGGGGCACAGACAGCAAAACAAATGTTACAGGGGTGATAACCCTTACCTATGTTTTCCAAAAAGTTTAAAAATAGATTTTTGGGCTGGAGCTACACTTAAACAATGTACCTGTTCAAAATTACAAACAGATTCTACATAAGAACAAACCTACAGTCCCTGTCTTGTATGCACCGCCTGTATACGGCTGTTCAGAGTATATAGGGCCTTTTTTATTTTATGTGCGGGGTTCCCCTTAATATCCATACAAGACCCAAAGGGGCTGGTAATGGGCTGGGGTGGGGGGGGGGGGGGGGTCATGGGGTAGCTATGCCATTTTTCTTAAAGATTTTCATCCATATTACCGGGACCAGACATTACATTAAAGCCGCAAGCAGTTTTAAATGGCTTTTTTTTCCTTTAGAAGTGTCATTTTGTGCAGGGACAGTTCTAAACACGGGAAACACGTGGCACTTCACAGGCATACTTTAGACACCCCCCAGGTACGATATTTAAAGGAATATTTGACTTTTTTTTTTTTCACTTTATGCATCATTAAAATGACTGCTCCCGAAAAACGACCGTTTTTAAAACTTCTTTTTGCATTGATACATGTCCCCTGGTGCAGAACCCGGGTTCCCAAACCCTTTTTAGGACAATAACATGCATAATAGTCGTTATAATTAGCACTTTAGAATTCGAACGTTCGCATCCATTGTATTTAATAGGGTTCTAATGTTCGTACGAACTTTCGGTCCGTTCGCGGGTTCTGGTGCGAACCGAACCCGGGGGTGTTCGGCTCATCACTAGCGGTGACGTACATCACGTACGACGAGCCGAGAAAAATTAAGCTCAATAGCCAGTGCGGCTCTTCTGCTTGATTACGAGCATGCATGGAATTTCCAACAACCAGCCAACCAATTTCCAAGAACCAGCTCTCAAATTTTTTTTGTCGGAACTTCCGACAGCAAATGTCCAATGGAGCCTGCACACGGTCGGAATTTCCGACAACAAGCTCCCATCGAACATTTGTTGTTGGAAATTCTGAGCGTGTGTATGCGGCATTAAAGTGCAGTTGTAAAGGCAGAAGTTTTTTTTTTACCTTATTGCATCCTATGCAGTGAGGTAAAATCTTCTGCATGCAGCTTTCCGCAGACCCCCTAAATACATACCTGAGCCAGATCTCGATCAAGTAATGTGCACAAGAGCCGAGGCTCTCTCAGCCCTTGCTCCTCATTGGCTCAGATACAGCAGCGGGAGCCATTGGCTCCTGCTGCTGTCAAACACAGCCAGGGATGAGGGAGCATGGGGCAGGGCTAAGCCCCACTCTGTGTGTCTTATGGATACGTAGGGCTTGGGAGTGAGCACGCAAGAGTGCACGGTGCAGGTAAATATGACATGTTTATTATTTTAATAAAAAAAAAAAAAAAGAAACAAACCTTTACAATCACTTTAATGGCACAGATAAAGAAACGCTTCTTTATCCACTCAGTATGTGCAAGCCAATCCCCCGACAACCACTTCTATGCTGCAGCTGACAGCATTATGCACATTATTTTATTTGTGGTCTAAAGCCTCGTACACACGATCAGATTTTCCGCAGACAAAGCCTCTGACTTTTGTCCGCAGGGCGTTGGCCAAATCTTGTCTTGCATACAAACAGCACACAATTGTCGGCCAACAAACACGAACGTAGTGACATACTATGTAGTTTTTCAGCTCTTTAGCTCCACCCTTTGGGCACCTTCTGCTAATGTTGTGTTTGGTGAGCAGTGCTTCCGAGCATGCGTGTTTGTACCTTGGACTTTTGTCTGACGGACTTGTGTACACACGCTCGGAAAATACGACAACAGACCGTTGTTAGCGGAAACATTTTAAGCCTGCCATACAACATTTGTCCACGGAAAATCCTACAAAAATTGTCCGATGGAGCATACAAACGGTCGGATTTTCTGCCAACAGCCTGTCATCACACAATTCCCGTTGGTAAATCTGATCATGTGTACGAGGCTTAAGGCTTAGGTCATGCTGGCATTAAGACCCCTTTCACACCGGGGCATTTTTCAGGTGCTTTTGGGCTAAAAAAATAGCGCCTGTAAAGTGCCTGAAAAACACCTCTCCTGCAGTCCCAGTGTTAAAGCCTGAGTGCTTTCACACTGGGGCGCTGCGCTGGCAGGACGTTAAAAAATTTCCTGCAAACAGCATCTTTGGGGCAGTGAAGGAGCGGTGTATACAACACTCCTCCACCGCTCCTGCCCATTGAAATTAATGGGCACCGCTGCCGAAGTGCCTGCAAAGCGCCTCGGCAGCTTTGATACACCGGTCGCATTTAAACCTTTATTTGGCTGCTAGCGGAGTTGTTAAAAACGAATAGCTTTGCTAAAATGACGGTAAAGCGCCTCTAATACGAGCAGCGTTTTACCGTCAACGCCCGCCCGCCCCAGTGTGAAAGCAGCCTAAAAGCAGGCATTAAAAAACTCCCATCAAATGCCTATGCACAACATATAATAGACAGCACATTGTGCTGTTCACACTAAGCGTGGCTTCAAAATGGAAGCCTTGTGTCGAGTCAGGAGGCGTTTGAAGCCTTTCAATGCCTCCCATTCAAGACTATGTTAACGCTCCGCAAACACTCTGGCAGGCGTTTTCGGCGCATTATTGGTGTGGTTGCGGTGCGTTAAAATGTGTCACTTTCCACTGTAGAGCAGTTTTAACGCTCATCAAACGCTACGAAACCGCGCATAGGGCGTTTAGGGAGCATTTAACGCTTGTAAAATGCCCTGTTCTATAGATCATTGATGCCTGTCTGACGCCCATACTAACGCCATGCAAGCGCTATAGGAGCGTTTGTTGAGAGTCAGTAATTTAGTCAATTGTGAACAAGCCCTTAGGATGGCCATACATACTACAATATGGCTTTACAATCTCTGTAAAAAAAAAAAAAAAAAAAATGCATTTACCAAAACAATGTGATATGAGGGCAAACCTAAAACACTTTCATTGTGTATCCTATTGCACAGGCCCTTACATTATATATTGGTTGTTGATAGATCTAAAGAAGATTGCACAGCAAGACTGTATACTGTATGGTCAGCTTAGGGTACTTGACAGACAATTACAACTAGAATGTAGCAAGAAAGGTCTTGTTTTAAAGACACCTCAACTACAAGCAACAGATATCTGGCAGTTGGATGAAGAACAAATTCAAAATAAATTTTTTGTTTCCTGGACAGACTTAATATGGTGGCCTGATGTTTAGAAGCAAATGCCCTATGAGCTCCCCCCCCCTCCCCATCCAAAGACATGCACAGTCATATTGTACTCTACACACTCTGCAGACACTCCTGACTCCACTTTCATATTGTGGAAACAATGTAATCCACCTCAGTTGAAAATTTTTTCCCCCCACATTTGTTTCTCCATGGTATCTGCTAAGGTGTGGATATACCCACCACCATTCAGACCAAAATCTTCAGGACTCAGGCGTGCACAAGGGTGTGCCCTATTCACCAGGGTTGCCAACCGTGTAGCATCTGTAAAAATCCTGAGGCTACAGTTGCTCTGCCCCTCTGCTGCCCCTTAGCCTTAACTGTACCTGCCCCCTTTCCCAGTGCACCTTATTTGACCATACAACAGGAGGTGCTGGCAGCTGGAGAGGGAGGAGTTAACAGCCTGCAGTGCGGGACGGACCTCAGGCTACCATGAGAAGGTAAACTGGGCTGAGCACAATATAGTTACCTCAGTGGAGGATGCCCAGCGCCCTCCATACATAAAGGAGGGGCAGAAGGGGGGGGGGGTAGGCTGTGCTTTAGAATCCTGTGTTTTAGAAACAGTAAGATCGATTTTTTTTTTTTTTTGTCTGAACGCAACTACTTGCTTCACTAACACACAGCCTCCTCCTTATCTGCATGAGCACCTCAGGTGTCTGTAGACTACTGGGGCAATACAAGTCCCAGTATGCCAGGAGAGGGGAGGTGGCAGCAGCAGCAGAAGCAATGTGTTAGATCAGGCTGCCTTTTCCATGAAAAATACTGTTGTGTGTCTATATGAATACTGAGAGAGATAGATAGAGATTATAAATATATATACACACACACACACACACACACACACACACACACACACACAAACTTTGGGGTGCATACCCTAATGCAATAGGCTGTGCACACCTAAGTCAGGACTAGAACTAATCAAAGCAGCCCTTTCATTCTATCAGCTTCCTTATGCCACTAGGGGTTCTTTGAAATGTTTCAATAAAATATGGCGCCCATGGACCAATCCCCTTCTCACTGCTTAACCCAGCTGGGTTCCCGGTAGGCCGCCTCACCATTGATTCACTCCATTCGATCAATTTGACTGTCATTTTTTCTAAAAAAGGCTTAACGGCATAGTGCTTAAGCAACCTGTATTATGTATATAGGACACAGACTCTGTTAAAAGGTCAAAGGGTTTTCTCGCATTTGTAATTGATTTTTTCTCATATGAAAATAATAAATATCATCTTTAAAAAAAAAAAAAAAAAAAATCTGCAGGAGCAGACAATTATCCAGTACCTATTACTACCTTAACTCAAGAGCCTTTAGCCATAATGTTTGTTAATCCAAAGACTGTTCATTCAAATGGCAGCACCTCAAACATACTAAACATATTGAGTTTTTTCTAATCCAAAAGCACTACACAGAGTTACGAGTAACAAAGGCTACATAAACACACAAATGGCAGGAAAACTGCAATTGTGCAGTTCTAAATTTAGGATAAACAGGAAGAAGTCAAAACAGCATTTTTTTCAGGTTTTATTTGCGAACTTGACTGGGGTATAATTTTAGGCATGACTTTACTCCATTGCATTGTGGCAATGCACATTACGGGGGGATATTTAATATCATTACTAAAAAACTAGTGCACTCAGTATCTGGTGCAGCTCTGCATGGAAACCAATCGGCTTCCAGGTTCCATTGACAAAGCTTAATTGAACAAGCTGAAAATTAGAAGCCGATTAGCTACCCATGCACAGCTGCACCAGATTTTGTGTGCACCAGTTTTAGTAAATCAACCCTATGTGTGTTGTGAGAGGGCGAATCTCCTTTCCACAGGAAACACTGCACCAGCATACATAAATTCTCACTTTCCCTGCTGGCCTTCAGTTTTTCTGAGATCACCTCCGGACAGCTGGGGAGACACAAGAACACATTAATAGCATATTATTATTATCTCTATCATGCTGCGTTCCGGTCTTTAGTAAGACCCCCCAATTTTAGGGTGGGTACTAGGGCTGTCCTGAAAGACTACTGGAGAAGACGTTACCGGTAAGCGTAACTCTAATTTTCCCTATTCGTCTTTCAGGACAGCCACAATGAGAGGATAGACGAGCACTTACCAACTAGGGTGGGACTACAGCTTGCAAAACCTTTCGCCCAAAGGCTTGCTCACCTGCCGACACCAGATCCACTCTGTAATGCCTATCAAAAGGTAGCGTAGCTGGACCAAGTTGCTGCCTTGCATATTTGTTCTGGCGTTGCTCCAGCCTTTTCTGCCTGAGAGGCTGCAAGAGCTCTGGTGGAGTGTGCCTTTATTCCTGTAGGGACCTCTTTACCCGCTAAGGAATATGCCTGTCCTATGGCTGTTCTGAGCCATCTGGCAATAGTGCGTCGAGATGCCTTGTAGCCCTTTCTGGCCCCAGAAAATAAAATAAACAAACCGAGAGTCTGACTTCCTAAAGACTCTTGTCTGTTCCAGATAGTGCAGGATGCATCTCCTGACATCCAAGGTGTGAAATTTCAACTCCCCTTCACCTGAGGGGTTTGGACAAAAGGAAGGCAAGATTACTTCCTGATTCCTGTGGAATTTTGAAGTAACCTTGGGCAAAAATGCCGGATCGGTCTTTAAAACGACCCGATCCGGAAAAATAATACAAAAAGGGCGTCTAATGGATAGAGCTTCTAACTCACTGACCCTCCTAGCAGTGGTCACTGCAATCAAAAAAACTGTTTTTAAAGTTAGATCCCTTAGTAGGACACTCCTCTAAGGGTTCGAAGGGAGCGCCCGTAAGGGTCTGCAAGACCAAAGACAGGTCCCAACTGGGAAATGGTGGATTCTGAGCTGGTCTCAGTCTTGATAGGATCCTGAAAACCTGACAACCCAGGGATCGGAGGCCAGAGGTTTCTCTAAGTAAGCACTGAGTGCTGAGATCTGACTTTTAAGGGTAGCTATGGAAAGTCCCCTATCTGCCCCACATTGAAGGAATTCCAGGATGGACGTGGAATTATGGACCGAACAGGAACAGTCCGCACACCACTTGTTAAAGCGGAGCCAGACTCTTCTATAGATCTGACGAGTCTCCTTTTTCCTACTATTAAGGTGGGTAGTAACTAGCTTTTCTGAAAAGCCTTTGGCTTTTAACCATTGCCCTCCTCAGTAGCCAAGCCGCTAGCCTCCATCTGTGTACCTGGGGGCAAAGGACTGGACCCTGTGAGAGGAGATCCTCTTGAGGTGGAAGGAAGAAGGGGGGGGGGGTTCTACAGCCAACTGTTTGAGAACTGAGAACCATGCTCTCTTGGGCCAATGTGGTGCCACTAGAATCAGGGAAGTGTTTTCTACCTGAAACTTCCTTAGAACAGCGGGCAACAGGACCGGTGGTGGGAATGCATAACACATTCTGAATTCCCAACTTTGGGTTAGTGCGTCCACTCCCAACTCTCCCTCTCCCCTGCTTAGAGAGAAAAACCAGGGGGCTTTCGCATTTCCCTTTGACGCGAAGAGGTCCACCTCTGGCAGCCCCCACCTCCTGGCTAAGAGCAGAAAAACCTCCTGATTGAGGACCCATTCGCTCTCTCTCAGTTGTGTCCGACTGAGGAAGTCTGCTATGACATTCCTCTCGCCTCTCAGGAAGATTGCTGAGAGTGAGAGTGTGTTGATTTCGGCCCAGCCCAGAATGTCTGCTGCTAGGGCCGACAAGACTCCGCTCTGTGTGCCGCCCTGCTTGTTCAGATAGGCTACGGCCGAAGAGTTGTCTGACCTCACCTGAGTGTGGTGACCCCGGAGTTGTTCCTGGAAAAACTTGAGAGCTAGACCCACTGCTCTCGGCTCCTTCCAGTTGGACGACCTGTTTAGTTCCTCTAACTCCCAGGTGCCTTGTGCTGGAAGGGATCCCAGGTGTGCCCCCCAGCCTCTGCCACTTGCGTCCGTGGTTACCACCCGAGATACTGGGATAAACCACAGACGCCCCTGCGACAGGTTTGAAACCCTCCTCCACCACCAGAGGGATCTTTTTACCTGGGCAGGTACCTGAACCAGGTTGTCTAGAGCTTCTAGACTGTGGTCCCAGATCTTCAAAACGAAGGCCTGTAGTGGGCGAAAGTGCAGTCCTGCCCATTGGACCGCTGGGAGGGTAGATGTCAATAGACCCAATGTCGACATCAGATATCTTATTGTCACATGGAGGTTGCTCTGAAGGGACGTCACTGCCCTGTCTAACTTTAGGATCTTCTCCATCGGGAGGAAAACTCTCAAAAGAGTTGAATCCAAAGTGTACCCTAGGTACGTTATCCTTTGTGATGGGACTAGGCTGGACTTCTCTAAATTTAGAAGCCACCCTAGGTCCGTAAGAACACTCCTTGTCCTTTCCAGATCTCTGGATAGCTGTTCTGGTGATGCTGCAAATAGAAGCAGATCGTCCAGGTAGGCTATGATGGATACTCCCTGAATTCGCAGAAACGCCAATGGTTCCGCCAGAACCTTGGTGAAAATGCGGGGCGATGAGGATAGCCCGAATGGCAGAGCTTGGAACTGTAGGTGTACTACTGTTCCGTCTAGGTTTAATGCTAGACGTAGAAAACGTTCAGAGTTTTCTGCGATTGGGATGTGCAGGTATGCGTCCCTGAGGTCCAGGGACACCATGAAGCAATTGGGGGGGGGGGGGAGGAGGGCCCTGACAGAAAAAAAAAAAAAATCGACTCCATCCAGAACAGTTTGTATACAATCGATCTGTTCAGGGGCTTTAGATTCAGAATAAGTCTGAATCCTACGGAAGCTTTCTTTACCACAAAAATGTGAGAATAGAATCCCCTTCCCTCCTCTGCTTCTGGAACTCTGCGTATTACGTTCTGACTTTCCAGATCTTCCAGAGCTTCCAACAAGGCTTGGGACTTCTCCCTGCACTTGGGAAGAGATGTGACAAGATATCTCTGGGGGGGGTCTTGCAAGCTCTAAATGGTACCCCCTTCTTATGATCCCCAGAATAAATTGGTTGGGGGAAATTGTCTCCCAAAGTGGGAGGAAGATCCCCAGTCTTCCTCCCACCCTGACTAGAGAGTCAGGGGTTTTTCCCGGGCTGTTGAGGAGGGCGAAAAATTGCTCCACCTCTGCCTTTAGAGGTCCAAGTCTTTTTCTGTCTTTCAGACCTGGGAGCCTCCTTCTGACCCTGCGGACGAAACCCCTTTTTTGATAATACTGGGGCCTTACGCTTAGGGGGAAAGGACTTATTTTTCTCTGCCATCCGGTCCAGAACAGAATCGAGACCGGGGCCGAAAAGTAGGTCTCCCGTTAGGGGTATCCCACACAGCTTAGCCTTGGAGGCACTGTCACCTGGCCAAGTCTTCAGCCAGAGGGCTCTTCTGGCAGAATTGGCCAGAGCTGCCGACCTGGCTGACATGCGGACTGATTCCGCAGAGGCGTCCGCTATATAAGCAATACCTTGCAGGATAGTCGGAAAGGAGGCTAGAATTGTTTCTTTAGCCGTCCCAGCCTCAATGTGCTCCTGGATTTTAAGGAGCCAATGTTCCAAGTTGCGGGCCACAACTGTCACGGCCATCTCAGGCTTTAGGTTTCCCATAGTAGAGTCCCATGTTTTCTTTAGTAGGGAGTCTATCCTTTTGTCCATGACGTCCGCCAAGGCTCCCATGTCCTCGAATGCTAGGTCCGTGTTCCTAGAGACCTGGGAGAAGGCAGCGTCTAATTTGGGGTTCTTATTCCAAATGGACGTTGGGTCATCCGAAAAAGGAAACCTTCTTTTTAGAGATGTAGAAAAGAAGTGCTTCCTCTCGGGGTCCTGCCATTCCCTTTTGACAGTGTCAATCAGTACATCATGTACAGGGAAGACTTTTTTCTTCTGTTCACCCAGACCCTTATACATTTTATCATGAAGGGTCAAGGGCTTTTTATCGGTCTGTATACCGAGGGTGGTATAAATTGCCCCCAAGAGGTCCTCTACCTCATCCAGGGACAACTTATACCTGGAGGTTTTCCTGGACTCCCTGTCCTGGGCTTCTCCGTCTGAGTCCTCTTGAGACTCAGAGGTGACACTATCTGGATGTGCCTGTTGTACACCGGAAGGGCCTGAAACCTCTTCTGCCCTTGAAACAGTGGCAGGATTAGCCGGTACAGAGCCCTGAGCCGGTGGGGGGGTTGTATCCTGGGAAGTGGGAACAGAGGGGAGTTGAAATCTTTCAAATAGACTCTTGAAAGACGAAAAGGTGGACGAGAGCTTCTTCACGGAAGCTGCCAGTCCAGACTCCTGCTCTGAATCCCTTTCTTTCACCAGGGTGTCAATGCAACTTTTACATAGGACCTTCCCCCATGCCTCCCCTAGCGTGTCCCTACAGGAGGCACACTTCTTTTTAGAGGTATGGGTTGATCTCGATTTCTCTGTAGCCTTCTAAATACAGGAAGACAACAAAACCATACAAAAACATTTAGTAAAAAATTTTGACAACAGGTACAACCCCCGGAGTGCAAGGAACCAGTGCCTCCCCCCCCTGACCACCCAGGGGGCTATTACCCCCCCCCCCATGGACAGGAACCATGCATGGAGGGGTATTCCTAGGTAGAGAGGAACCCACCCCAGGGTACTCTTACCTTAGGAAGGCTGGAGGTGGTGTCAGTGTGTGCCGCTTGAGCCTCTGCTTCCGACATGCTGACTGCAGGTGGCTGCCTCCGCTGAGTCCCACGCTGCCTGTGCGCGATTTGGACTCTCTCCAGCTTCTGCCTGGGCCCCTATCAGCGCCGCGACCCGGAACCGGAAGTCGCGGGTTAAAGGGGAAGCATCCGCCCTCCGCCGGAAATGACGTTGCCACGTCGTCCGGCCCGCGGGTTCCAAAAATGCGGCATGTATCCATATACAGGGAGGGCGGATTGCCTCCTTGATGCGGCCCTGTGGACGCAATAGGCCTTCAGCCGCACTCGACCAGGCTAGGGTGGCTCACGGAAGGTGGGCGACTACCCCACAACCATACCCTGGAAGCCCCTGCTTCCTTTCAGGTAAGAAAAATGCTTCAGTCCCCTGACTGATTTAGTCTGGCTCCTGCACAGTGTCTCCCCTCCGGAGGAAACACTAACAATTGAAGGCCAGCAGGGGAAGTGAGAATTTATGTATGCTGGCGCAGTGTTTCCTGTGGAAAGGGAGGAGCCTATGTCTCTCATTGTGGCTGTCCTGAAAGACGAATAGGGAAAAAAAAGTTTTAGTTATAAAATGTATGTGCAGCCCTTTTTAGTTTTGAGAAGAGACCTAAAACCTGTGCCTTTTGTTTTTATGTCTGTATCCCATTGGGGAAATTTTCATTCACTTACTGTCACAGACATGCAACAGGAAGCTAGAAGGAAATCTCCCAAAGGGAGGGCAATTCCCCTTCCTAGACAGTTGTCTCGAACATTTCCCCTTACCTCATTCTGAGGAGAACTGTAAAACTTTGAATTTCCTCTCACTTTCTTTTAGAGGACAATGGTTGCCAGTACAAATAGAGGGGTGAACCTCCCCAATGGGAACACAAACTGCAATAAAAAAACCTGACAGAGGGTCTAACTACTTCAGCACACTCAAACTAAAAAAATAAATACAAAATAAAAGTACATTTTAATGCAGGAGTGTCAAACTCAATTTCATCGAGGGCCGCATCAGCATTATGATTGCCCTCAAAAAGGGCCGGTTGTATCTGTAAGATTAGATGTCCAGCGCATCCCCTCCCCTTACATTAGTTGTTAAGAGCCACCCCACCATCAGAAGTTGAGTCCCCCACTCTCCCTTACATCACAGTGCACCCCTTTTCCTTATGCTGCTGCTGGGAAGAAGCTGGATGCAGTGCTTAAAAAGCAGAAAGTAAGGGTCTTGAGGATGACCAGAGGAGGGCGAGGACCACATGACATGGCTTGGAGGGCCGGATTCGGCCCACGGGCCTTGCGTTTGACACCTGTGTTTAATGAATCGCACATTACCACAATGCACCAGAGTAACGCATGAAGGTTTTCTTAGGGTAATGCACCACATCCATGGTGATTTCTAAATCTGATTGTGTATTCCAACTTTAATCAAATGTTCAGCCCCGGTTCACATTGCCGCGACTTGTCATGCGACAGTCGCATGACAAGTCGTGCCCCATTAACAGCAAGGGAACCGTTCTAATCGGTGCGACATTCCTGCGCTACTTTTGGGTGACTTAAACACGACTTGCATTAACTTCTGTTAAAGAAGTCGTATGCAAGCCACGATGAAGTCGCGCAGGGATGACGGCTTTGAAGCTGCACTGATGTGAATTGGCACTAAGACAGTATTTTACTGAAAACTACAAAAATGTATGCATGAGCAATTTATTACAAATCAGTGAACAAAACTTAACTGCTTTGAAATTATATTACATCACTTCCAGTAAAGCCAACACTCACCTGCCAACTTTAAATGTGGTCTATCCAGACTACCAAGTAGTATGTTTTGAGGTTTCAAGTCCAAGTGGGAAATATTTCTTTCATACAGGAACTTCAAAGCACTAGCTGAAAGCAGAAATAATGCAAAGGCAATGTCAAACTTTGGAAATTTTATATCTGGATACTAAATAAGAGTAAATAAAATGAGAACTACATTAAATCACAGAACACTGTGAATATGTAAAGTAGTACTCAATGCCAATTTCCAACATTGTCTCTACAACTCAGGGTTTTCTAACAGTCTAGTAACTGCTCTGATCATGCACATTCCCCAATACTCATGCATGACGTACATTAGAAAACCTGAATAAAAACTAGAGGCAGCCATTGACATGTTCGCTTCCATTCTCTAAAAATAAAGTTTACCACTATGCAGACTCTCTAGGCCCTTTATGCCAAAACAACACTGAGCTTTTTTTTCTCAAAGCCATACAAAGGATACAAAGCCTGACTCTACCACCATGCCATATTCTAATGGATAATTCTTTCCAGAAACATGCTTGTAATCCAATACACTTGTATATCAAGGCAAAATTTCCCCATAAGAAATAATGGAAACTCAAATGATTAATTCCACAACCATTTAGTCATAGGTCCTTAAAGTGGAGCTCCACCCTAAATAGCAACTTTTGCTATTTGGAACCCTCCCCCCCTCCGGTGTCACAATTGACACCTTTCAGGGGGGAGGGGGGTGAAGATACCTGTCTAAGACAGGTATTTTCACCCACATCCGGGAGTCCTGTCTCCGGGAATCTGCGGGAGTTACATCACTTCCCGCAGACTTCCCTTGGTGTTCTGGGAGACACTCGGCTCCCAGAACACAGGAGCACCAATCAGAACGGCGCAGCGCGACTCGCGCATGCGCCGTAGGGAACCGGGCATGAAGCCGCAGGGCTTCACTTCTTGGTTCCCTCAGCGAGGATGGCGGAGGGAGCAGCAGAGCGACGAGCGGTCGCTCGTCCTCTGCTGCGGACGTCGCTGGACTCCAGGACAGGTAAGTGTCCAAATATTAAAAGCCAGCAGCTGCTGGCTTTTAATTTTTTTTTTTTCCGGCGGAGCAACCCCTTTAAGTTTATAGTCCATATAAAAAGATTATAGCAATGTGATAGGTTGTGTAACCATAAAATGTCCATCCACAAGGGGATTAGAAGCAAAATCCAGCATGAGCTACAGAGTATAAAAGAGAAAAGAGGCGCCTCTAAGCGTAGCAATATGTTGCTAAATGTTGTACCTTCATTAAATGTAACCATATTACTACACTTAGAGACGCCTCTCTTCTCTTTTATACTCAGTTGTGACATGACGGTACTTGTAGACATCGCTTGTATATCAAGACAAAATTTATTTAAAAAATACAATTTAGCTTGTCTTGCAAAACGCTCTCTACTGTACAGGTGTTTGGCAGGCAAATGGAACCACACAAAGCACAGAAGGTGACCAGGCATCTGACACTCCTTAACCACTTCAGGCCCGGAAGGTTTTACCCCCTTCATGACCAGGCCATTTTTTGCAATATGGCACTGTGTTACTTTAACTGACAATAGCGCAGTCGTGCGATGCTGTACCCAAATAAAATTGATGTATTTTTTTTCCCCCACAAATAGAGCTTTCTTTTGGTGGTAATTGATCAGCTCTGCGGTTATTTTTTGCACTATAAACAAAAAATAAAAATAGAATGACAATTTTGAAAAAAAACAAATAGGTTTTACTTTCTGCTATAAAACATATCCAATAAAATCTTTCAAAAATGTCTTCATCAATTAAGGTCAATATGTATTCTGCTACAGATTTTCGGTAAAAAAAAAAAAAAATCCCAATAAGAGTATATTTATTGTCGATGCGATAACTTTTCCGCAAACCAAACTATGGGGTATTTTTTATTTATTTTACTAGTAAAGGTAGCGATCAGCGACTTTTAGCGGGACTGCGACATTGCAGCGGAGATTTTGACAACTGACACTTTTTGGGAACCAGTAACATTATTACAGTGATCAGTGCTAAAAATATGCACTGTTACTGTACTAATGACACTGGCAAGGTCGCATGCTCAGATAAAGGTCTGGCATGGTTTGGGGAGGGGGCCCCCACGGCATTTAAAAAAAAATATTGGTGTGGGGTTCCCCTTAAAAATTAATACTAGACCTAAGGGTTTGGTATGGATCTGGGAGGGACCCCACGTTGTTTTATTTTATTTTGGAGTGGGGTTCCCATTAAAATCCATACCAGACATGAAGGGTCTGGTATGGATTGGGGAAGGGGACCCCCAAGCAGTTTTTTTTTCTCAATTTGTGTTAAAAACTGATGACATGTGTGATTCAAAAGTGTTCCCGTGGAAGGCGATAAGTCTGGAATTTGCATCTAAACAACATTGCAGTGCTCAGACAACGCACAGGACTCTTTTTAAAATTGCACTGAATTCGCACTGCCGCTGCACCACAGATATGTGTACCAGCTCTGTAGAAAGCTGGTTTAGTTCACGTCATGCAAATCAGGTGCAGTTCAAAATGCATCCAATTCGCATATATGTGAACAGAGCCTTAACCACTTCAGCCCTGGTAGAATTTACCCCCTTCCTGACCAGAGCCCTTTTTGCGATACGGCACTGCATTGCTTTAACTGACAATTGCGCGGTCGTGCAACGTTGCACCCATAAAAAAAATTAATGTCCTTTTCTTCCTACAAATAGAGCTTTCTTTTGGTGGTATTTGATCACCTCTGCGGTGTTTATTTTTTGCACTATAAAACAAAAAGAAAAAAAAAAAAAGAAGAAGAGCGATAATTTAGAAAAGAAAAGAAAAAAAAAAGTAATATTTTTTACTATAATAAAATATCCCCCCCCAAAAATTTATATATATATATATATATATATATATATATATATATATATATATATATATATATATATATATATATATATATATACACACATACACACACACACACACATACACACACACACACACACACACACTTTTTCCTCAGTTTAGGCTGATATGTATTCTACATATTTTTGGTTAAAAAAAAAACAAACAATAAGCGTATATTGATTGGTTTGTGCAAAAGGTATAGCGTCTACAAAATAGGGGATAGATTTATGGCATTTTTATTATAATTATTTTTTTTATTTTTTATTAGTAAAAAGGATGGGATCTGTGATTTTTATCATGACTGCAACGGACACATCGGACACTTTTGACACTATTTTGGGACCATTGCCATTTATACAGCAATCAGTGCTATAAAAAAAATGCACTGATTACTGTGTAAATGACACTGGCAAAGAAGGGGTTAAACACTAGGGGGCGATCAAGGGGTTAAGTGTGTCCTAGGGAGTGATTCTAACTGTAGGGGGATGGTCTCACAACAACATGACAGATCACTGCTCCCGATGACAGGGAGCAGTAGATTACTGTCATGTTGCTAGGCAGAACAGGGAAATGCCTTGTTTACATCTGCCTCTCCGTGCCACGATCACTGGACACTATTTTTAGCGGCGCTTTACCGTCTTTTTTGCAGCGCTTTTCAGACTATCGGCCGAAAAAGGGTTAAGCGGCGCTTTGCCTGCGGTTTGGCAGGCGCTGCCCATTGATTTCAATGGGCAGGGGCACTTTAGGAGTGGTGTATACACCGCTCCTACAGCGCTGCAAAGATGTGGCTAGCAGGACTTTTTTTTTTTTTATAGCATCCTGCCAGAGCACCGCTCCAGTTTGAAAGCCTTCGGGCTTTCACATTGGAGTGAGAAGAGAGGCGCTTCAACAAAATAAAGCACAGAGACATGGATTGATGGGGGAGTTTGCTTTGAATATTAAAAATTTATGAAATAGTGTTTTTGGTTTGTGGTGCTCAGATGCAGTGAAGATCCACTTTAAGTATTAGGTCTTAACAGGCAGCAATTCTTTTAACTCTTTGTATTTAGCTATAGAATTACTTTAAAGGACCTTTACTCGCCAGGAGAGAAGAGCCAGGGAAGCTGCCAGGGGACCCAAGAAGAGGATCTGGGCTGCTCTGTGCAAAACCACTGCACAGAGCAGGCAGGTATAAATAAAAAGCAAGCCTTAAATATCATTCTAAGAATTGGTAAGCTGCAATAGAATAAAATGTTTGCTTTTGGGTTTAATACCACTTTAACCAGGAGTTACACTTACCAGTCATGTTTTTCCAGGAGTCTTTCTAACAGCCACCTCTGAGAGACCTTGGCTCCTCTCCTCACAGGAAACACTGCCTTAGCCTCGAGTTTAAAGCGGAGTTTCAGGAAAAAAGACATTGTGGTTTTAAACAATTCTTCCCCCTGCTGCCTCCTGGGACCTGTGTGTGTGTGTGTGTCCCAGAAGATGACGGTACCATCCAGAAAGCTCTGTGCGACTCGCGCAAACGCAGTAGGAAACCGGCTGTGAAGCCTGAGGGCTTTACTGCCAGTTTCCCTTAATTACAATGCTGGCGCCTGCACCCGAAGCCGATGGATGGATCGGGTTGGGGTGCCGACATCATGGGTTCCCTGGACAGGCAAGTGTCCTTCTATTAAAAGTTAGCAGCTACAGCTAAATTTTTTTTTGGGCTGGAACTCCGCTTTAAAGCCCTTCCTTCCCCACCAGACCCTCAGGCTTTCACAAGTACCTCCGACCAGCTGGGAAGACATAAGAACACACCATACAAAACTTTGAATCCTCCTGACGGTTCCCCTGCCAGGGACTCCTCATGCAGAAACATAATTTGGGTGGGTAACGGTGGTGACAGCCACCTCTGAGAGGATAAATGAGCACTTACCCTTAGGGTGGGACCTCCACTTGAAGGACCTTTCGCCCAAAAGCCTGATCCTTAGCAGACAACAGGTCCAACCAGTAGCATTTGATGAAGGTGGTAAGACTGGACCAAGTTGCTGCCCGACAGATATGCTTTGGTGTAGCATCACCCCTCGCCGCCTGTGAAGTCGTCATAGCCCTAGTAGAGTGGGTCTTGATACCCTCAGGGACCTCTCTACTGCTTACTATGTAGACCTGACTAATGGCCAGCTTAAACCATCTAGCTAACAAACGTTCAGGGGCTTTAGAACCCTCCCTAGCCCCTGAAAACAAAAAAGAATGAATCAGACTTCCTAAATGCCTTCTTACTATCTATGCACTGAAGGACGCATCTTCTAACATCCAATTTATGAAAGGGAGCCTGGCGGTAGTGATTGCCAAAAAAAAAAAAAAATGTATACGTATGTGTATATTATATATATATATATCTTGAGGGTTAAAAATGTCACCGCACAAGAATCAATGGGTTCAAACGGCTCTCCTATGAGCGCCTACAGCACCAAGGACAGATGGGAAACGGAGGATTGGAAACCGGCCTCTGCCTGCCTAAAGCTTTAAAAAAAAACTCACCATCTAAGGGTTCCCAGCTAAAGGTTTTTCCAGAAAAAAAAAAAAAACTTGGCGCCGATTCTGGCTAGACCTTTGTTTGTCCCACACTGCAGAAATTCCAAGACCGCCACTGGGCTGCACATGTCGAAGAAGCGTCCTGCACACCAGCTGTTGAAACGCCTCCAAGATTTCTGGGAGAAGGAGCGCAGAGTTGCCACTAACCAGTCTGAAAATCCCTTGCCCCTCAGCAATCCAGAGGAAACACCAGAACTGAGGGTCCGGTGGGGAAGGAAGTGCTTTATTCTCAAAGCTAAGGCAGTGTTTCCGGTGAGGGGAGGAGCCGAGGTCTCTAAGATGTGGCTGTCCTGAAAGACGAATAGGGAAAACACAAACAACAGAAAGCTTTTAGATGGAATACAAGCATACAGAACAACATAATGAAGTGAAAAATCAATGAGAATTACAATGTCCGGATGCGGGTGAATGACAATGTAGGGTAAAACAGCATCAACAACAAAAAAGCAGAAAGAGAACCAGTCTATTTACTCACCAATTTGCTGAAGAAAGATTTGAACAATTTTCTCAGGAAGTATTCTTCGTGACCGTATAAAGCGAGACAAGTCTCCTCCTGCACAGTATTCAGTGATCAAAAATATGTAATCCCGATCCCACTGTCATGATGCAGTGCAAGACAACAAAAACAAAATGTTTATTGTCACATCAACAGTCAACATTGTTCATTGTTATTTTTTGGTACAGCTGTCTATATTGAAGATTTTTTACTTTCTTGTGCACGAATCGATTTTAACCTATAAATGTACATCAGCTGCTCATGAGTCAGTGGAGCACGAGTCAGAAAAGTGTCATAAATGTATTGTACAGTACTTCCTCTTTACATTACTACAAACTAGAAACGCAAAGCAAACCAGTACTGAGAAAAGTCCAGAAGCTACCATTGCCAATATCTCCTCCTTAAAAATGTTATTCCCTGGCTGTCCTGACCTAATGGATTTAATGCTTTTAGTCATGGATCCAAAGCAAGACTGTACATCAGGAGATCTCACTTCACACTGACTTCACCCTGTGCATGCTGGTGCCCGGTCAGTGACCAGATTTCCTTTAAATATTATACACTCTGACAAGTGACAACGGTAGACACTAACCTGGAAGTCCTTGAGCTCCAGTATATGGGGGTGATGAACTGTTTTTAGGATCTCGATTTCTGTCAGGAGATTCTCGACAGATGCTTTGTTCAGACTTTTCTTGCTGACACATTTAATAGCTACCACCTCCCGGGCGTTCCGCTAATAGTTTGGGGAGGGAAAGTAAACAGGAGGACACATTACTGATACAATAAGACCTCTTTCACACAGGCGTTTTTCAGGCGCTAAAGGGCTAAAAATAGCGCCTGTAAAACGCCTCCCCTGCATTCCCAGTGTGAGAGCCTGACTTCACACTGGGGCCCATTAAAAAGAGTCCTGCAAGCAGCATCTTTGGGGCGGTGGAGGAATGGGCGCATTTAACCCTTTCTTCGGCCGCTAGCGGGGGTTAAAAGCACCCTGCTAGCAGCCGAATAGAGCTGCTAAAACGACGGACCTTAAGGCTGGGTTCACACTGGTGCAATATGATTTTTATCTGACTTTTAGATGCAATTATGTGATGCAACTTTGATAAGGTTTGTGTGTTCTATGGGGCCAAAATCGCATTAACGTAATACAGGAACCTTTTCTATGCCAAGTCGCATTGATGTGAAATCACACTAGTGTGAACCAGCCCTTACTGCAAAATTCTTCTTTTTCAGGTTCTAATGGCTGTCTGTGTCCCTGCTGGAGGAAGGTCTTCCTCTTTGCCCTGTAGCCATTTTTACCACAAAGTAGAAAACAAAAAAAACACAAATGTAGTTGTCACTGGAACGGAAATAGAGGTGAAACCTCCAGTCGGCGACACCTGCCTAAAAGGGGACTTCTCCACACCTTGGAGAGCTCTTCTGTCACTGGTGTCTCATGGACAGGAGGTCAGGAAAATCTAACCAAGATACAGATGGCAAAAAACTGGCAGAAGCTAGGGACAAGCTTTGGTCTCATCTGAACTTGGGTTCTGAGTGAACCTGGGAGGACGCGGTCACTGCCGCCCAATCAACTGCAGCCAGGGCATTACCTTCAGCCGTACATATGCAAAGAAGTGGAAATGCACATCGCGTTATTGGTCCAATATGGCCCTATGCGGTCAATGACTTCATGAGTCCTTTTTTACATACGTGTGACTGTGGGGGCGGGGAATACTCTGACTGCAGTTGATTGGAAGGACGTGTCACTGTGCCCAGAGCCAACCACAGCTCACCCCTGGAGTCAGCCCAGCTATCCAAGTCTACAGAACAGTCCTGGCATCAGATACAGTGGCATAGCGTGGGGGGCAGCCGGTGCCAAACTCTCCCTCATACCCACTCACAGGTGGCTGCTCTGGCTGATTGAGAAGCTGAAATTGGGAAAGAGGTGGAGCAGAGATGGCAGCCTGGGAGTCTTCTACAGCCATGTGGCAAGTGGCTGATGGGGAGAGGTCCAACTTTATCAATACAGGAGTTCCCTCCATTCTCCATCTGTGCTGCTTCAACCTTTACACTCACCGCACACCAACTAGCCTCCCTCACCGCGCACAGGCTGGCTGTGCCCACCACCTGGCAGTCCCCACCGCCCACCAGTCCCCACCGCCTGGCTGTGCCCACCGCCCACAGGCTGGCTGTGCCCACCGCCCACAGGCTGGCTGTGCCTACCACCCACAGGCTGGCTGTCCCCACCGCCCGGCCGTCCCCACCGCCCACCGGCTGGCCGTCCCCACCGCCCACCGGCTGGCCGTCCCCACCGAACACTGCACATCTTTTGGCTATAGTGTGAGCTTAGTTTGCCAAGAGGGCATACATGGACGTCCTCCCGTGATTGTGCCGTCCACACGCCCCTTGCGGCACGCTCTGTGATGGCCAAGCCCTTTGGACTGATCACAGATTGGGGTAAAGGGCCAATCATAGCGGCCCTTTACCACGCGATCAGCTGTGTCCAATGACAGCTGATCATGGAAGTAAACACAAGCCGGTTGTCGGCTTTTCTTTCCTCTCATTGACAGCCTGAGGAGAGGAGAGCTGATGACCGGCTTGTGATAAAGCAACATTGGCACTGATTATCAGTGCAGTCCCACCAGTGCCGCCTATCAGTGTCTCCTCATCAGCACACATCAGTGAAGGAGAAAAATTACCGGTTTGCTAAATTTTATAACAAATTATGATTTTTTTTTAAATTTTCGATTTTTTCATTTGTTTATCAAAAAATAAAAACCCCAGTGGTAATTAAATACTACCAAAAGAAAGCTCTATTTGTGTGAAAAAAATAACAAAAATGTCATATGGGTACAGTGTTGCATGACCGCGCAATTGTCATTCAAAGTGTGACAGCGCTGAAGCTGGCCTGGGCAGGAAGAGGGTAGAAGTGCCCAGTAGGCAAGTGGTTAAAGTCCATGGGTTAGGGGTACAAATGAGTTGCCTTGCCCCGGGCGCTACAACCCATGCTATGCCACTAATCAGACTGAATAGAGCATGACCAGGACTAACCATAGCTCTCTGTAGTAGCAGATTCTCTGTATGGGGAGGGCTGGCAGCCCTGGCACAGGACTACACATGTACTCAGCCCCAGCTGTACTTACCTTCCTGTAGGCCTTGTAGACGGTGGCATAGGTGCCACTACCCAGCTTGTCAGTCAGTATAAAGTCGTCCAGGCGAGGGGGAGCCCAGCCCGCCATAGTGTGCCATGTACAGCCGCTCCCAGTGTGTGCTGTGCCCCTTCTCCGTATACAGCTCAGTCTGGCATCCCCTCCCAGACACCAGAATCCACTTCCGTGTTTATGACACTCAGCACCTGGGACATCTGATAGAAGACCGAACACTGAGCGCTGCTGCCATCTACTGGTGGAAGACCATGACTGCCAATACTGTCAGTACAGTCCACCAATGACAATAGTGTGACTGGACCCTAAACCTTTCACTAATCCTGAATTATGTCTAAATGATGACAGCGAATGATGTTGTGATAGATGATAGTGAGGGGAAAAAACACTTTTGGTTTTACAACTCTTTTTTTCATTGGATTACCTTTAGACCCCTTTCACACTGAGACGCTTGAAAACTGCCCACAAAATGCAGGTCGCTTTTGTATCGCTTTTGAGTCTTTAGCGGTGTGCTTTTTTCAAGGGGACGTGACTCAAAAGAACCACTTTGAAGCGCTTTTGATGTACTTTTGAGGCGCTTCCCATTCAATTCAATGGAGAGGGGTGCTTTTGAGGCGCTTTTTTTAGCGCTTCAAACATGCTCCAAAGATGCTGCTTGCAGGGGTTTTTTTTACGGCCCATTCAGCGCACCACTCGAGTGTGAAAGCATTAATTGATTTTAATAGAAATTGGTTTCCGTCAACTTTTCAGACGTTTTTTTTTTGCGTGAAAGCACCTGAAAAGCGCCTAAGTGTGAAAGGTGTCTTAAACACCTATCACACCTTCAGTCCATCATGAACCCTGATGACAGACTTACCCACCTCACCAACCGCTCAGTGTCTGCTGCCCCTCTCTGCCGCTCCCTCCACTGGCTCCCACTCATTCAACTAATTAAATTCAAAGTACTAACAACTTCCAAATCCATCCACAACTCTTCCCCCCAGTTACATCACTAACCTGGTCTCAAAATACCAACCAAACCGTTCAAACTGACCTTCTGCCCTCTAGCCCCCTCATCACCTCCCCCCATGCTCATCTCCAGGACTTCTCCCAGGCCTCTCCCTTCCTTTTGGAATTCCCTACCCCAATCTGTCTGACTATCTCTTACTCTAGCCACTTTTAGGCGATCCCTGAAAACTTTTCTCTTCAGAGAAGCCTATTATGCCCCCACCTAACAACTGTACTTTTATCTTCTCCATCAGCTCATCCCCCACAGTTATTACCTTTTGTATCAGATGACCCTTCCTTTAACCACTTGGCGTCCGCGCTATAACTGAATGACGGCTCATTTTTCGGGAGGCTGTCAATAGACGTCCTCCCCTTTTCTCGCTCTCCGCGTGGCCCCTGCAGGGCATGCGCGGCGTGTGCTGTGATCACAGAGTCACTGAGACTCGGGTGATCACAGATCCGAGTAAGGGGCCGATCCTGGCCCCTTACCACGTGATCAGCTGTCAGCCAATGACAGCTGATCACGTGATGTAAACAAAGGCTTGGTAATTGTTTTTTTTTTCCTCCTCACGCTGACAGCTGACAGCGTGAGAGAAAAAAAAGCCGATCACCGACTTATGTGCAAGAGACATCGGTCCCAAAGAGGAAGGAGGCACATCTGCCTCATCTGTGCCCACAATTACTGCCTGCCAGTGCCCACAAGTGCCACCTATCAATGCCCACCAGTGGTGCCAAGCAGTGCTTCATTAGTGCCACCTAGCAGTGCTGCCTATCAGTGTAACCTACCAGTGCTGATCAGTGCCCATCACTGCCACCCATTAGTGCCCATCACTGCCACCTATCAGTGCCCATCACTGCCACCTATCAGTGCCACCTATTAGTGCCACTTCTCAGTGGCACCTATCAATGCCCTTCAGTGCCACCCATCAGTGCCACCTCTCAGTGCCCACCAGTGCCGCCTATCAGTGCCCACCCTTGCCACCTTATTGGTGCCCATCAGTGCAGCTCATCGGTGCCCATCAGTGCAGCCTCATCAGAGCACATCAATGAAGGAGAAAAATTACCTGTTTGCAAAATTTTATAACAAAATATAAAAATATATAATTTTTTTTTTTTTTTTTTTTAAATCGGTCTTTTTAAAAAATGTTAACAAAAAATAAAAACCGCAGAGGTGATGATCAAATACCACCAAAAGAAAGATCTATTTGTGGGAAAAAAAATGATAAAAATGTAATTTGGGTACAGTATTGTATGACCGTGCAATTGTCATTCAAAGTGCATCAGCGCTGAAAGCTGAAAATTGGTCTGGGCAGGAGGGGGGTTTATGTGCCCAGTAAGCAAGTGGTTAAGATTGTAAGCTCTAACGAGCAAGGCCCTATGATTTCTCCTGTATTGAATTGTGTTGTAACTGTAACATCTGCCCCCATGTTGTAAAGCACTGCGCAAACTGTTGGCACTGTATGAATCCTTTATTAAAATAATAATAATAATCGTTCTTTTTTAGCATAATAAATTATCAAATAAAAAGAAGATTTTGGGCCCTCGTGAGCTTTTTGTTATAATGTGATAGCGTTAAAAATGTCCAGATATTCTTCCAGATTTGGAGTCTTCTGCCTCTTGAGTGTCTGGAATAACATAACTCCCACACATGCGCAAGTGAGTTACTTCATCCTGGCATCAGTGTTGCCAGCCATCTGTAAAATTATGGAAAGTTTGTAAAAAAAAAAAAAAAGAAAAGGGCACTTTTCTTCTGTTCGTAATTGTTTGTGGATAGGAGAAAGCGCTTGTAAATTTCCCAGGTTCTTGATGGTTCTGTGGTGCTTATGCGCAGTTCTGAAGCTGACTGATTACCAATCAGCTGAGCTCGGGTGGGAGGGCGGGCCCAGGTGCACAGTGACATCATGGGGCTTGGCACTTTTTCTACGAGTTTAAAGGAAATGGGAGGGAGGGGGAGGAAGGCCAGTAGCCTGAGCCTGCCCTGCACAGTCAGACCAGTGGAAATCTACCAATACAGGTGAGTCTGTGTCAGCTCCAGGCCACAGAGTGACTTCCCTGCACATAGAGTGACTAACTGACTGACCACCCTAGAGTGTGTGCGGTAGTCGGTTGGTCAGTTACTCTTTGGGGGGTCACTGAAGTAACGGGGGAGTGGGTACAATAAGGTAAGACAGTGACACTGATGTAAGAGTGGGCTCCCTAAGGTAAGTGGGGACACTGATATAGGAAGGAACACTGTGGGCTCTGATATAAAGGGAAACTCTTATGAAAGGAGAGACTCTGGCCGTCAGACCACCCCCCCTTTTGATGTAAGGGGGGGTTTGGGAACCCAGATGTAAAGGGAGGGGGGGGGATCTGATGGCCAGAGTTTCTCCTTTCATAAGAGTTTCCCTTTACATCAGAGTCCACAGTGTTCCTCCCTATATCAGTGTCCCCCCCCTTACCTTAGGGAGCCCACTCTTACATCAGTGTCCCCAAAGTTCCCCCTTACATCAGAGTCCACAAGATTTCCCCTTTAGGCCTCGTACACACGACCGAGTTTCTCGGCAAGAACCAGCAAGAAACTTGCTGGCAGAGATGTCTTGCCGAGAAACTCGTTCGTGTGTATGGTTTCTCGTCGAGAAAACCGACAAGTAACCTCGACGAGAAAATAGAGAACCTGCTCTCTATTTTCTCGTCGAGATTCTCGTCGGCATGTTTCTCGATGAGAAAAGTGAGTGTGTGTACACTTACCTGTCCTCCCGGAAGCCCGCGCATGTTCGAAATGAATTAGACGCATGCGCGGTAGCTTCCTAGGCATACGTAGGGTATACCAAGATGGCGGCGACGGCATCGAATGTGAAGAGCGCATGCTCATCGTAGTCGATGACGTCACCGCGTACGCTCCATTCAAAGAACCGCGGGTTCTTTGAAACGAGCGTGTGTACACTCGGCCGGGACAAGTTTCTTGTCCAAGAATCTCGTCGAAAAAAACGACATGTTTTTTTCAACGAGAATCTCGGCCGTGTGTACGAAGCCTGACTGTTTAAATATAAATTTTCTTCGTTTTTACTAGGCATTTCTGTCATATTTCAGGATGTCAGTAAAAATGTGCTCCGGAAGGGCATTTACCATGTTTTGTCAGTGAAAAAAAAGTCATGGGGGTTGGCAACCCTGTCTGGCACAGAACCGAGACACGGAGCTGCCAGTCAGGGAAATCAGAAGAGATATAAACGTAGTCTCTTCTGTCGTAAAAGAAGTCGGCTTCTTCCTTCCATCTGGTGTTCCAGGTGTCCTAGAGCTGCATGCTGCCGCCCATAGACACGAATGGGTGAAGGTGCACAGCTAGTTACTTAAAGTAGCACATATGCACAGACATAATACACCAAAAGCATTTTGACACCCATTCATGTCTATGGGCAGTTGGCTGTATGAAGCTCTATGACATCCAGGACACCAGAAATACACAGTGTCTTTGCACTGCACTGGGAAATGCACCCATGTGTATGTAGCCTTATGCATAGGATTCTGCTGGCAGGAAGATCCTGAGTTAAAAAAAACACAAGTTATGTTCCTTAAAGGAGTAGTAAAGTTACATGTTTTTTCACCTTAATGCATCCTATGCATTAAGGTGTAAAAACATTCGACAATACCGCCCCCCCCCCGAGCCCCCGTTTTTCTTATCTGGCCCCTCGAAAGTCCCATGCTCGTCCCCGTCATCCTCTTCGTTTTTCTGCCTGGCCGCCGATTGGCTACACTGGATAGATTGAAAGCAGCGCAGCCATTGGCTGGCGCTGCTGTCAATCACATCCAATGACGCGGCACGCCGGGGGGCGGGGCCGAGTGATACAGTCGGCGGCTATGGCCCGCCGCTGTATCACGGGAGCGCGCCCACAATCACTCCACACCATGCGAGCTCACTCGCATTAAGGTGTGGAGTCCTTGCGGGGAGGAGCCAAGACAGCCGCCGAGGGACCCCAGAAGACCAGGATCGGGGCCACTGTGTGCAAAACGAGCTGCACAGTGGAGGTAAGTATAACATGTTTGTTATTTTTAAGCAAAAAAAAAAAAAGGTATAGTGTTCCTTTAAAGAACACACAAGTGATGCCCCATACACACGATCGTTTTTCATGCCGTTAAAAATTCAATTTTTAAAAATGGCCATTAAAAATGATCGTGTGTATGCTCCAGAGCATTTTTAACGACGTGAAAAACGGGCATTAAAAATTTCGAACATGCTCTCTTTTTTCACGTCGTTTTTCATGTCGTTTTTTTTAACGACGTGAAAAACGATAGTGTGTATGCTTTAACGACGTGAAAAAAACGCGCATGCTCAGAATCAAGTATGAGACGGGAGCGCTCGTTCTGGTAAAACTAGCGTTCGTAATGGAGATAGCACATTCGTCACGCAGTAACGGACTGAAAAGCACGAGGCTGAAAAGCGCGAATCGTTGCTCAACAAACTTTACTAACATGAAGGGTGGCGCCATTCGAGCGGAACTTCCCCTTTATAGTGCCGTCGTACGTGGTATACGTCACTGCGCTTTGCTTGATCGTTTTTTAAAATGATCGTGTGTACGCAAGACAGGCTTGAGAGGAAACATGAAAAAAAACGACAAGAAAAAAAATGGCAAGAAAAACGATCGTGTGTATGGGGCATAAGAGTCTTCTTCATCCTCTTCTAGCTGCAGTGTTGCAATTTATGTGTATACGCTTATATATATTTGGGTATACAAATTACAGCACTCAAATGTAAACATTTCTCTCTTTTTTTTTTAAGCCTCTAAACGCATTGCTGCATTTTGGATTATTACATGGCTGTGTGCATTGTCCCATTGACCACAATGCACCTGTGTTCAGATCTGTAAAAAAACAAAAACAAACTAAAGTTCAAATACTGTTTTTTTTTTTTTTCCTACAGCTGCTGGTTTAGGCTTTGTTTACCCCTGAGGAAGTCACGTGGTAGTGACGACACGCGTTGGGCCGAGTCGGGTGACAGAGTATATTGGGACTTGGAAAGTAATGCTCACACGCTTTATCTTGATTTTAAATGTAAGTGGATGCTGTTCAATAAATGTCATAAGTTTTTAATACTACACATTGGAAGTTTGTTCATTTTGATTGAGGGACGGTGGAGGAGAAAGGAAGACATATCTATACAACCCTTTTAACAGCTCTAGCTAAAACTGAAGAGGGGAGAGGAGGAGAGGATATCAAACCATTCATTGGAGTACACCCCAGCTCGGGAACGTGCTGATATGCCGCGTACACACGTCCGTTTTTAATGTCATTTTTTAAACCAACGTTTTTCTCGTCGTTTTTTTTCTTGTTTCCTCTCCACCCTGTCTTGCGTACACACGATCATGAAAAAACCCGCTCGAGCTAAGCGCAGTGACGTACAACGGCACTATAAAGGGGAAGTTCCATTCGGATGGCGCCACCCTTCATGTTAGTAAAGTTTGTTGAGCGACGATTCGCGCTTTTCAGCCTCGTGCTTTTCAGTCCGTTACAGCGTGACGAATGTGCTATCTCCATTACGAACGCTAGTTTTACCAGAACGAGCGCTCCCATCTCATACTTGATTCTGAGCATGCGCGTTTTTTTTTCCCTCGTAAAAGCATACACACTACCGTTTTTCAGGTCGTTAAAAAAAACGACATGAAAAACGACGTGAAAAAATAGAGCAGGTTCTAATTTTTTTTAGCCCATTTTTCACGTTGCTCTGGAGCCTACACACGATCATTTTTAATGCCCAATTTAAAAAATTGCATTTTTAACGACGTGAAAAATGATCGTGTGTACGCGGCATTAGACCTATTATAGGTCTTTAATTGAGGTGAGCCCAGTGGTGAACTGGTGGTGGGATCGCCACGTATGCATGTTTAAACCCACAAATGGTGAAAACTGAAAGAAGACTTAAGCCTCGTACACACGAACGAGTTTCTCGGCAAGAAACGACAAGAAAACTGCCGAGAGAGCTTTCTTGCCGAGAAAATCATTCGTGTGTATGGTTTCTCGTAGAGAAAACTGACCAGAATCTCGACGAGAAAAATAGAGAACCTGCTCTCTATTTTCTCGTTGAAATTCTCGTCGGCCTGTTTCTCAACGAGAAAAGTGTGTGTGTGTACACTTACCTGTCGCCGTGGAACCCCACGCATGCTCGAATTGACTTTGACGCATGCGCGGTAGCTTCCTAGGCATAGCTAGGGTGTCGCAAGATGGCGGCGACGAATGTGACGAGCGCACGCTCGTCGTAGTCGATGACGTCACCGCGTTTGCTCCATTCAAAGAACTGCGGGTTCTTTGAATGGAGCGTGTGTACACTCGGCCGGGACAAGTTTCTTGTCCAAGAATCTTGTCAAGAAAAACGACGTGTTTTTCCTGACGAGATTCTCGGCCGTGTGTACAAGGCTTTACAGTTTGAAGGAGCAAAATGCGTGAAGATTGATGAACTGGTTATCACATATGAACTATAATTTGAATATCATTAGACAGATTTTATGTTTGAAAAAATATTTTTATTAATGGATGAGCATATTATATTTTTTTGATAATGCACATTATTGGACAAGCGCAAACAATAAGCAATATTTTATTCATTTTGAGTTGTGGGAACACAATATTTGGTTGTAGCGGTCACGCAGTTTTCTTTTAGGTTTGAAGTGACAGCGCGGGATTACATATTGTCTCATTATATCTCAGGTTGTGTTCGGTGAGCAGTACTGCCACCAAATGTGACCTATTCAAGCAAATGGGGCAGCGTGACAACCATGTAAGGCCTTGTTCACACGGGCACATGAATCCATTCCCTATGTGAGGGCTGTGTTTACCTGCATACAGTAGGTGTTCCGTGCACGGGGCCCACATTGGGAGCAGCGTCTCTCGTCTTGCAGCCGCTACATCCCAACTAACAGCAATGGGACTGCCTGCACAGAACACTGATGCATCCCCATGCAGGTAAGCACAGCCCTTACACGGGGTCGGATTCATGCACCCCGTGTGAACGAGAGAGCCACAGTCTTTCAAGAGTTAAAACAAGCCACGAGAAAACAACATATCACCTCTCAGCCACCTGTCAACTGCCCTCTGAAAAGTGATTGACTGTGGATTGCTTTTCTGAGGGAGGTGAAACCCATCACAAGTGTAAACGAGCATGATACAAATCTTTCTTTCAAGGTGTCTATCCAGGAGCTTTTGTAATATGTACACGATACCAAGTGAGGTGTCTTATGTCTGTGAAGGTGACTAATAAATAATGTAAAACATGCAGTATGTGTTGTATATTTTCTGCTCATGGAAAACGGGTCTAAATAGGCTCTGTCTCCAGACAATATGTTTAAAGATCTTCTCACTGCCAATAGTTGGTCTATAGATTACATATTTCAATTTTGTAAACTGTGACAACAAGGCATTGAAGATATCATTTTGTTTTTTTCCTACATGCCGATTCATTGCCACATAAGCATATACCAGGAGCCTAAATTAAAATATTGACTACACATAAAGGTCTCATTGTACTGGTGAACTTTGTCCAGATTGCAGCTGTAAAACAATTTCCACGGGATAAATCTTCCTTAGGAGAGCAAAGCTGGTCTGATGATAGTTTTACTGTTTAAAAGAAAAAAAAAATCCAGAGGGACGGGAAGAAAATGAACTTCTGTATGAAGAAGGCACCCCCCCAGAACACTTTCTCCATCTTCGCAGGGGAATGGTGGCCACCCAGGAACAAGCATCTGCCATAACCATGGGAATGTTTCATATACTGGAACTACCTTCAGCTCATTTTGAATACTCCAGCAAATTCCTTCATCAGTCCTCAGACAGGAAATATGAATTCAGGCTTGAAGTAGACATTTCAAGCAATAGGTGATAAGTCATGGTAACAAACACTGTTTTATGGGCCTCATCATGTCTCTCTTTACTAGCTATTTCCCCAAGCCTAGCTATCCTAAATATGGAACTACAATCCTTCCCATATCCGTTACAAATTGTGGTGACACACGTTTTAATGGATGTCAGATTGCTATTACTAAAATACTGGAAATCTTCCCTCCCTCCCACAATCTCTGAAGTGCTTAAGACAACTCACCTTCAGTGCTTCAAAGGCCGTGGCTGCAAGGGGGACTTGCATGTCCCGACCTCTATAAATATTTTATGGCTGCCATGCTAACACACGCACATAATTGGCTAATAGAGGACAGCTCTAACGCAGCTGTGGCCCTAGAGGCTGCATGTGTGGGCTCCTTTGAGTCATTAAAAAAATCTGGTTTATAGAGGTCCAACCGCACCACTTCCTCTGACACCAGCGATGAAAGCGGTCCTGAAAGCCTGGTCCATGGCTCGAGCAGAAAGACCCACTCCTTCCAGGCACTTATCACAATATACTCCACTGTGGTTTAATCCACTGCTCCCTGAATTCGCCTCCATACCTGACCCACAGGTCTGGGCGGTGAAGGGCATCAAATACCTGGATCAAATTTGCTCGGGGGGGCGCTTGGAGACATTTGATGTTCTGAAATCACAGTTTGACCTCCCTAATAAGTACTTTTTTTTTTAGATATCTTCAGCTTAGGCATGCATTCCATACTCAATTTGTCACTGACTCGGTTGCCTTTACTTCCAACCTTGAAACGATACTAAGAGATGATTCACTGACTAAACCTCTATCTAATTTATATCAGTCTATGCTTCCCTCGGTCCATACAGGCCTCGAGTCGACTAGATCTAAGTGGACATCAGATTTCCCAGCGCTAGGCGATGTGGGAATGCCACTTCATATCTGCTAAAGATAGACTCATACAATTCAAAATATTACATAGAATTTACTTCACCCCTGCACGCTTGCATAAAATGTATCCCTGCTGTGTGTTGGCGCTGCACGGTAGATCAAGCGGATTTCATACATATCTTCTGGCAATGCCCTTACATCTGCCATTTTTGGGCAGAGGTCATATCATTTATTCACACAGTAACTACTATTCAGATACCGCACTCAGTCGAGGTCTTCCGTCTTGGGCCTGATTCACTCCCTAGCCAACCGTAGAGCCCCCAGAACTCTGATTGGACTGCTATTGTTTTATGCAAGAAAAATCATTGTACTTCACTGGAAGGCCCCAGCTGCCTCTACCCTGGCCACATGGAAGAAGAAAGGAGAGAGGGGGAAAAAAAAAAAAATTGCCGTCAACTCTAATCTGCCCTTATACAAGGCCACTTACCTGTCGAGGGGATGCCCACAAAGATTTGGACTGAAGCCACCCTCCACCAACGCAGACCCTGATCTTTCTCCTTAAACATTCCACCCCCTGCTTTAAAGTTACAAGACCCAACGATTGACTCTGACTGGTTTAAATACAAGCACTTTGCAGGTGTACTGTAGATTTGGGAGCGCACTTTTGAGTCTAAGTGCCAGTTAGGGCACTAATGTTTTTGACTATCATGTTACTTTTGTGTAAAGGTTTCAAGCCTGGACATGCCCAATAGGCTCTGTTTTTTTGTTATTCTTCTTCAAAAACCTCAATAAAAAAAGACAACTCGCCTTCAATATGAAACCATGTTCACTTCCACTAAGGGTACTTATTCCTGCATGACCCCCTTGTGGCAACCATGGGTGCACTGGTATGAGTTACAAAGCAAACCTCTTATTGATGAAAACCCATGATGCATGGCATTCAGATGATATGTTATGCTGGATCGGCTATGGGTATGTCTACATTTGTATCCTTACACTCACAGAGTGTACCAAGTTTTCCTTTTCTTCTGTTCTTATTGTTGCTCTTAGATACTCCTATGTTACCTTTTTTGTACTACACTTTTGTATTACTTGACTGAATATATGAAAACATTCTTATTATCTACCTCATTTTTGTTTACCCACTTCTCGCCCGGCCTAGAGCAAAATGACGGCCAGGCGGCGGTTCAGTTACCCTGACTGGACATCATATGACATCTTTCAGGATAACTGGCGGCGCACAGTGGTGTGGTGTGTCAGTCTGACACCGATCTCAGTAAAGAGCCTCTGACGGAGGCTCTTTACCACGTGATCAGCCATGTCCAATCACGGCCAATTACAGTGTAAACAGGAAGAGCCATTTATTGGCTTTTCCTCACTCGCGTCTGACAGACGCTAGTAGAGGAGAGCCGACCGGCTGCTTTCCTGACAGCGGGGTCTGTGCCGACTGTTTATAAATGCAGCCCCCTCACGGATGGCAAGGGATGCCACACCGTGCCCAGAAATGGTGCCAGTCAGGGCCCACTACAAATGCCCATCCATGCCACCCATATGTACCCATCAGTGAAGGAGAACCTTATTTACAACATTTTATAACAGAAACAAAAGAAAAACTTTTGTTTTTTTCAAAATTTTCGGTCTTTTATTTGTTGCACAAAAAATTATTTCCCCAGCAGTGATCAAATACCACTAAAAGAAAGCTCTATTTGTGGGAACAAAATTATATAAAAATTGTTTGGGTACTGTGTAGCATGACCACGCAATTGTCATTCAAAACGCGACAGCACTGAAAAGGGGGGGGGGGGTGCCTGGTAGTGAAGTGGTTAATATGCAAAACCTTTAAAACCTTCAGCCCTGGAAGAATTTACCCCCTTCCTGACCAGGCCATTTTTTGCAATACGGCACTGCGTCGCTTTAACAGACAATTGCACGGTCGTGCGACGTTGCACCCAAACAACGTCCCTTGCCCCCCCACAAATAGAGCTTTCTTTTGGCGGTATTTGATTACCTGTGCGGTTTTTACTTTGCGCTATAAACAAAAGAAGAGCAACAATCTTGAAAAAAAAAAAATTTTTTTACTTTTTGCTATAATAAATATCCCCAAATAAAAAAAAATATTTTTTTCCTCAGTTTCGGCCGATATATATTCTTCTACATATTTTTGGTTAGAAAAAATAAAATCGTAATAAGTGTATATTGAGTGGTTTGTGCAAAAGGTCAGGATAGATTTTAGGCATTTTTTTTTTTTAAAGTAATGGCAGCAATCTTTATCGGGACTGGGATATTGCGGCAGGAAAAAAAACAAAAACAGACAAACCAGACAGACAAACACTTGACACATTTTTGGGACCATTGACATTTATACAGCGATCAGAGGTAAAAAATAGCCACTGATTACTGTATAAATGTCACTGTTAGGGAAGGGGTTAACACTAGGGGGCGATCAAGGGGTTAAGTGTGTGTTTCCTAGTAAACTGTGAGGGGATTGGACTGACTGGGAGAGAAGACATATCGTTGTTCCTACTTAGTAGGAATACACGATCGGTTTCTCCTCCCGACAGGACAGGGATTTGTGTGTTTTCCCTGTTCCTGCAATACCTGTTCCTGCTCTCGTGCCCGCAATCGCGGCTGGAAGGCGGGGATTGCGCCCGCCGGCAACGTGCATCGGTTCCCCCCCTCCCCGCCATGCAGCGGGCACACGCCTTCGTGCACCTGCTACGGCTCTTAAAGCAGCCGCAGTATATATACACAGCGATTCGCGCAGCAGAGCCATTCTGGCGCTGTATATATACACACAGGAACCGGTTGGGAAGCGGTTAATTAAGAAAAATGTAAACGAAAAAAAAAAAAAATTCTGTTAAGAGTGGGGAAGGAACAGGACCTAGGTTCCTACTGGGAGAGAAAGCAAATGCAAATCTCGCCACTTGAGATAGACTTCAAAAATAAAAAACTGTAACACTTCCTTTCCTGGTGCCAATCCATAACAGCATATGTGTGGTAGAATGCTGCCATGTTGGCACCAGGAAAACAGACAATTGTATCAAATACCTAATGTAATTTTCCTTTTCTGGCACCAATCTATGGCAGCAAAGATTTGGTAGTATAATTTTCCTGGTGCCAGCATGGCAGCATATCAACTACTTACCATCATTTTCCTTTCTTGGTGCCAATCCATGGCAGCATACCATGTTTGCTGCCATGTTGGCACCAGGAAAACACTTTTTCCAGGAACTTGAAGGGTTAGAACCTCAGTAGAAAAAAACAGACAGCGCAAAACCAATCTTAACACAATGCAGCTGAACACTGAAGGTCAAAATATAAATCCTTAAATGAAACGTGTATAAAAAGCAGTGCAGCGCTAAAATCATATGTAACACAAAAAATAGGATTTTTATAACAGCTTACCTGTAAAATCCTTTTCTTGGAGTACACCACGGGACACAGAGCTAGTCATTACATAATGGGTTAAGGGTCACCAGCGGTGATTGGACACTGGCACAACCAATGGAAGACAGTTCCCCTCCATATAACCCCTCCCATCAGGGAAGTACCTCAGTTTTGTAGCAAAGCAGTAAGGTTCCCATAAGAAGGGTGGGACCTCTGTGTCCCGTGGTGTACTCCAAGAAAAGGATTTTACAGGTAAGCTGTTATAAAAATCCTATTTTCTTTATCGTACACCACGGGACACAGAGCTAGTCATTACATAATGGGACGTCCCAGAGCAATGCTCATATGAAGGGGGGGAGACACAGATCAAACCGACCGCTTGCGGACCAGAAGCCCTATACTGCTGCCTGCAGCACACTTCGCCCGAAGGCGGAATCCTCATGTCCTTTCACATCTATTTGATAGAATTTGGAAAATGTATGGACTGAGGACCAAGTTGCAGCCTTACAGATCTGAGCCATCGAAGCCTGGTGGTGCACTGCCCATGAAGCACTTATCGCCCTGGTAGAGTGCGCCTTAACAGGAAAAGGAGGAGTCCTGTTCTTTAAACCATAAGCTTGAACAATTACTTGTCTAATCCACCTGGAAATGGTGGATTTTGATACCGCTTGGCCCTTCTTGGGACCATCTGGTAAAATAAACAAAACATCCGTTTTACGTATCTGAGCGGTTGCTTGCAGATACACCCTTACCGCTCTCACTAGATCTAGAGAGTGTAATAATTTTTCCCCCGCCGTCCGCGGGTTTGGAAAAAAGGAAGGCAGAACAATGTCTTGATTCAAGTGAAAAGCCGACACCACCTTAGGCAGAAAAGCCGGATGGGGTCGTAGTACGATCTTGTCCTTGTGACAAATTAGATAAGGCTCTTTACAAGAAAGAGCTGCTAGCTCTGATACTCTCCTAGCAGAAGCTATAGCAATCAGAAAGGCCAATTTCCTACTTAATATAATTAAAGGAATATGGCGAATAGGTTCAAAAGGTTGCTTTTGCAACACTGACAATACCAAATTCAAATCCCATGGACACAAGGGAGACCTGACTGGAGGATTTATCCTCAGTACCCCCTGAATGAATGTCCGAACTAGGGAGTGAGATGCCAATGGTCTCTGAAAGAAGACTGATAGAGCCGATATTTGCCCTTTGATGGTGCTAAGGGCTAATTTCATATCCACTCCTAACTGGCAAAAAGCAAGAATCCTACTTATTTCATATTTCAGAGGATTCCAACTTCTGGATTCACACCAGGAAACGTATGCTTTCCAGACTCTATGATAGATGAGTCTGGAGGCTGGCTTTCTAGCATTAATGAGCGTAGAAAGAACCAGGCCAGAGACCCCTCTCTTTTTCAAAATGTGGGTCTCAGCAGCCAGGCCGTCAAATTTAGCCTTTGTAAGGAAGGGTGGAATACTGGACCCTGTGACAACAGGTCGTGTCGAAGTGGAAGCTTCCAGGGCCTTCCTATCGCCATTTTTACGATCTCGGCATACCAAGGCCTCCTGGGCCAGTTTGGGGCCACTAGGATTACTGGTATTCCCTCCTCCTTGATCCTGCGAAGCAGTCTTTGTAGAAGAGGGATCGGAGGGAATGCATAGATCAGTGAGAACTGATTCCATGGAGTTATTAGAGCGTCTGTCCCGTAGGCTAGAGGATCTCTCGTTCTGGACACAAAGTTGTCCAATTTCTTGTTGAACCTGGAAGCTAGCAGGTCTACATCTGGGTTTCCCCATCTCAGACATATGGCCTGAAAGATCTCTGGGTGAAGAGACCACTCTCCTGGTAGCAGCTGCTGACGACTCAGGTAGTCTGCTTGCCAGTTTTCTATCCCTGGAATGAAGATTGCAGAGATGCAAGGTACATGCTCTTCTGCCCATGCCAAGATCCGGTTCACCTCTCTTTGGGCTGCCCGACTGTGGGTGCCTCCTTGGTGATTGATGTAAGCTACTGCCGTAGCATTGTCGGATTGAACCCGAACTGGGTAGCCCTGTAACCTGTATGTCCAGGTTTTGAGGGCTAGATATACCGCCCGGATCTCTAGCACATTGATGGGCAGGATCCCCTGAGTCTTGGCCCAGGTTCCCTGGGTAGAAGCCTCCTCGAATACTGCACCCCAGCCCGATAGGCTGGCATCCGTAGATACCACCTTCCAGGCCACTGGGAGGAAGGACTTTCCCTTCCGTAAATTCCTGGCTTCTAGCCACCAATTGAAGCTGTGGCGTACTTGTGAGGACAGGCGCATGGGTATATCCAGAGCTTGGCTCTTCCTGTTCCAGGAGGCTAAAATATTGCCTTGAAGTAGTCTCGAATGAAACTGGGCGTAAGGGACCGCCTCGAAGGAGGCTACCATCTTTCCCAATAGTCTCATGCAAAGGCGAATAGACGGCCTCTTGTTTGCTTTGACCTTGTGGATCAGGTCTTTCAGAGACTGTATCTTTGGCTCTGGCAGGTATACCCTGTTTTGGGCTGTATCTATGATCATGCCCAGGTACACTATCCTTCTTTGGGCCTGGAGAGAGGATTTTTGTAAGTTTATAATCCATCCTAAATGCTCCAGGTATCCTACTGTAGTGTCTACAGCGTGATCCAATCCCTCCTTTGACTGATCTATTAATAGTAGATCGTCTAGATAGGCTGTTACCGCAATGCCCCGTGTTGTTAGGTTTGCTAACAGAGGAGCTAGCACCTTTGTGAATACTCTGGGCGCGGTGGCTACACCAAATGGCAGGGCCACAAATTGAAAGTGGCGATCTTCTACCGCAAACCTTAGGAATCTTTGGTGAGCGGGGAGGATTGGTATGTGTAGATATGCGTCTTTGATATCTATGGACGCAATGAATTCTCCGCCTTTTAAAGTAGCGACCACGGATCGAATCGTTTCCATTCGAAAATGGCGAACGTTCAGAAACTGGTTTAGATTTTTTAGATCCAGGATGGGTCTGACTTGTCCGTTCGGTTTTGGAATCACAAAGAGGTTTGAGTAAAAACCTGAACCTTGCTCCTTTTGGGGTACCTCTGTAACCACACCTTGAGCTATTAAGTGATTCAAACCTTTGAAGAAGGATCCTCTTTTTTGTGGATCCTTGGAGAGTCTTGAACTTCGGAATTGAGAAGATGGGATCTCTCGAAATTCCAGTCTGTACCCTGAGGATATTGTGGATACCACCCATTTGTCCTGGGTTTCTGTCCGCCAAGTCGCTGAGAACTGACGAAGCCTTCCCCCCACTCGGCCGAGCGGGGGCGCCCCTTCAATGAGAGGTTTTGGGGGCTTGCTTATTAGCTCTTGAACCCCACGGCTTCTTGTTCTTCTGAGCCTGTTCTCTGGCTTTTTTGGGCGGCTGAAAAGGCCGTCGCCACTGGCTGGAGTCAGATTTCCCGGGAGCTGGGGAGAGAGTGTGTTTAAAACAAGGTCTCTTGTTTTTCTTTCTCTCAGGTAAAAGTGTCGTTTTACCACTTGATATCTTTTGGATATATCTTTCTAAATCTTCCCCAAAAAGGCGTTCGCCATGGAACGGGAAACTTGCCAACAACTTTTTGCATGGGGCTTCCGCTGACCAATGCTTAAGCCAAAGTACTCTGCGCATCTGTACCAGCTGGAGTGTAAGGCGTGATGCCTGTATGATAGAATCTCTCATGGCATCCACTGTGAAGCATAAGGCTTTAGGCAAATTCTCCCAATTTTTAGCCTGCTCTGCAGGCAGCTCCTTCAGCCCCTGCTTTACCTGTTGGCTGACGACCTGACACATACCGACTGCTGCTACTGCAGGTTGGATAATTGAGCCGGCCAAAAGGAAGGAGGATTTCAGTAAGGATTCCAACTTCTTCTCAGAAGGATCTTTAAACACTTGTACATTATCCACTGGACATGTCAGGTTTTTATTTACACAAGAAATAGCCGCATCTACCGTAGGCAGGCTCCATTTCTTTAAAAAAATTTCCTCCATAGGATAAAGAATGTTAAACTTTTTTGGAGGTGAAAAACGCTTATCTGGATGTTGCCAGTCTGCGTACAATAGATCCTCTAGTAACGGATGAACCGGGAAGGAGCATGCACCTTGCAGGGATCTTAATGATCCTAGGGAGGAGACAGGTGATTCTGTTACCTCCAAAGAGGGTAACCTAAATGCAGCTCGCACGGCTCCTGCATAGCATTGCACCTGTGACTTTAAAATCTGGGATACCGAAAAAGGCTCATCCGATATCCCTGATCCGTCTGACTCATCCTCTGCTGATGTAGCCTCCTCCTCATCCTCCTCCTCCTCAGGTACTTCTGAAGGGAGGTCCAATACTGGAGGAGATCTGCTTCACTTATTGTCCTTTTTAGAGGACTTAGCGATTAAGGTAGCAATTTTTTCCTCCAGATTATTTAGGGCAGCTGATAAAGTGTCCTCAGTGACATATGCAGGCCCAGGCTTCACTGGGGAAGCCGCCATACCTGACAGAGGTAATGGCTCATCCTGTACAGGTGCTTTTGGCAACACAGGAGAGGAAGGTACCGAGTCAGCACAGCTAGAGCCCCCTGTCTCAGGCGGCGGTGCTCTTTTATCTCTTTTTGTCCGCATTACTTCCCCTGGAAGACTTACTGTTTAGACAAAATACAAGGTACCTAAATGCATATACTACCGTGTTCAGTTTAGCAAATACATTAAGTATGCAACTTTTAACACATAACTATGCATAACATGGATGTCTTCTAGGAAGTACCCAATCCAACCACATGGAGTCTTACGTCCCTGTATAGCTGCTGTGTTTCTCTGCCAGGAACAAGAGAACTAACGAGCTTGCTTGCTGCTGCAGTGCTTTTTACACTGACAGTCTTTTAAATTTGGCGCCGTTTCTGTGCCTGCGCGCGCCACGTGCCCGCCTCGGCCCCCCCCCCTCCGATAAAGCGCGCTCCCGCGCGCGGCCTTTAGTGCTATGGTGGTGGCCATAGTGAGAGAGGACTCTCATCAGCCCCTGTCCCCACTTACCTGCATCTGCAGGTGTCTGTATCGGCCACCGGAAGGAGGAGCGGGGTGCTCAAGCAAGCTCAGCAGCGGAGGTGACGAGCAGTGTACTTCGCCGAAGCCGACACTGAACAGAGTGAGGTGAGTATATTCAGCTCTTTACTCCCCCCAGTGGTGGAAAAAAAGAAGACATCCACTTTTTGAAAAAGGTCCCAACCTAGTTATGGACCTTCTAATCTCACCTTATCCACGCCGCAGGTTTTTCTGCTGAAAGTTTTCAGACAGATACCAAACTTCACCCTTCACGGTGGGCTATGTGTGCCAACCTTCAGGGATATGGGTTCCTATTTAAAGGATACCTCTCCCCTGGGCCTTGTACAAGACTCTTACCAGGACTTTATAGCGAAATAGCGAAAGTGCTGGATCTTAGAGCCCAGTCCTCCGAAGAGAGACATTACAGGCGACGCCTCATGGATGAGGCCCGGATCCCATCCAGATTCAGCTCATTTGTAGGCGTCTTGGATGGATCCGAAAGCATAGCTCTTTTACCCCCAGAGGGTCTCTTTGGTAGAGCTTTCCTTTAGCACCTCCTAACGCGTCCAACACCTTTCGACACTGGCGAAAAAACTGAGGTACTTCCCTGATGGGAGGGGTTATATGGAGGGGAACTGTCTTCCATTGGTTGTGCCAGTGTCCAATCACCGCTGGTGACCCTTAACCCATTATGTAATGACTAGCTCTGTGTCCCGTGGTGTACGATAAAGAAAGTCCATGGGATGTATAGTTCAGAAACCAGAGGAATGTTATCTGAAACACCAAACAGGAAGATAGAAGGATCCTCTAGCTGTGAAACAGAGTGCTTGTAAATGATCACAAGTGCAACCACTTCCGTGTAATTCCACCACCAGATACACAGGCCGCTCGCCTCAGAATGTGGACCTCTGTATTACCAGAAGGTCACATAAGCAGTCCCTTTATCAAGGGTAATGTTTAAAGATGAGAGAGCTGTCTTCATACGGTGCTTCAACTGAAATCCTCAATCATTCAATAATCCCAAAAGCGAACTCATAAATTGGCAGTTACATGAAAAATTTTAAAAATACATGGTGCTCTCCATATATAAAAAACACTTGATTTATTTATTTAAAAAGTTACTCACAAGCGAGGCACAGACACCCTGTGCTCGGATAACAGTCATGTAACATAGATGTGGAACCAGGTAGATGGCTGTCCTGACATCGTGTAGCCCCTCGCACGCGTATCGTCCGTGGGCAAGGACTTCCTCAGCGAAAATTAAATGGGGCCAGCATGTCAGTTCATTTATATAAGCCATATTCCTGGTGTATGCTGTGTGTGAAAAAGAAATCCCGCCCACCCCATAATTGGGGAACTATGTAACAAGCGCCCTCATTGGTGGCCAAGAGATATGCCAAATTAACAAACCGGCAATCATTGGCTAGAGGGATATGGTAATCAAAGAACTTCCAGGTGATGTCCCTCACATGGTGTACTGCAGCTCCAATCGGCGGAGGAATAACAGGGGATATCACCTCCCAGACTATGACCTTCCGGGTCGGCGCTCCCCACATGATCCGTCGTCATAGCAACAAAAATAAACATACCTGTAGAATGTTCCCCTCACCGCACTTACGTGAAGCCAAGGGCGGGGCGGAGCGGTCATGTGACACCAGATGCAAATAAAGCACGTAGGATAACAATCCCTCAGCGTGGCTAATATGCAGAGCCTCCACGTTTAAACTGTCAGATCCACCCCTACTGAGAATAACCATCCCTCCAAGCTGCAACATAGCTGTCATAAGTAATGACATGTGACAATGCTAACAGGCAGTATTATTGATGTGGTACAGCAAACGCTGCATTCCACAGTGTGCCACCCAGTGGCAAAAGCCTGCATTGCATGTCATACAGGATCTCTAGAGAATAAAAAGATAAAATCAAAAATAAGTAAAATAAACATAAACACCAGTGATCACGCTGTCTGAACGAAAGATACATAGAAGGGTACCGAGCAAATACAAAAGTGCATATACGCTCGCTGGGGTCATGTATACATAGATCAAAAAATCCGACCATATATAGGGCACAATGGTCAATATGTATACAGACACACACCAGCTCCCCCCTTCTTGTTATTACTTTGAGGGGCCCGTGGGCCCTCATAGTGATGACAATCGTAACACTAAACAGGGGCCAGAGGTGCATAAGGGTAATAAAACAGTCATATATAGACCTGTAAAATTAATAAAGACGTCAGCACAACCATCTAACCTGTTAGACAAATATCACATACTAAATACATAATGTCATAATAAAAACAAATTCTATAAAAATTATAATGCTAGCGGTCAGATATAAAACAATTGAGATCGAACTCAACGTTCAACCCCAACGGGACCCCCACCTTCAATTCATATACCGAAAACGACTCACGTCGGCTAAGGTGCCGAATGAAGTTGCCTCCTCTCCAATGGTTCGTCACCTTCTCTATCCCCCAAAACTGCAGCCCAGATGGGCTACGGTTATGGTGGAGTCGGAAGTGCTTCGAAACGTTGTGTGTGACCAACCCCTTTTTGATATTATTGACATGCTCCCCTATCCTGATGTGAAGGGGCCTAGACGTCCTACCGACATATTGTAAACCACACTCACACTGTAGCATATACACGACCCCAGTAGTGTCACAAGTGATCAGATCCTTGATCTTATAGTTTTTTCCCAGTTGCCGATGCCACAAATTCCTTCCGCTTCTTTAAATTCTTTCTGGCCTGTCGACATGGTGGGCAACGACCACATTTGTGAAAGCCAGTCAGAAAGTCTAAAATTCTGTTCCCAGAATGGGTAGGGGGGGGGTCAATGACCCCAGGGGCTAGTGTATCCCTTAAGGAAGGTGCTTTTTTTGTAGATGAATTGCGGACGATCAGGAAGTAAGGGGCCTAAAATCCTGTCATGCTTAAGGATTGGCCAGTGCCTCTGTACAATCCTCTCAAACTTCCTATATTGAATATTATAGTCTAAGATCATTCGTGTCCTTGTAGAATCATTATGATTAACCTTAGGGACATTTGACACAAGTACTTTTCTGTCCAGATTACGGACATTTTCCATTTCTATACCTAAGCTATTTTTATCATATCCTTTTTCAACGAATCTTGAGGCCAATACCTGTGACTGTGTAATAAAATCACCTACATTGGTGCAATTGCGCCTCAGGCGTATAAATTGCCCTCTCGGTATATTACACAACCACTTGGAATGGCGACAGCTTTCAATGGGGATAAAGGCGTTACGGTCTGTGGTCTTAAAATGAGTGGTCATATTGATCCTGTCCCCATTCTTGGTTAGATCAAGATCCAAAAAGACCAATCTGTCCAAACTGATGTTCCATGTAAGAACAATGTTCATACTGTTAGCATTCAGTTTAGATGCAAACTCATCAAAGCTTGCTCGATCCCCATCCCAGATCATAATAAAGTCATCAATATACCTCTGGTAGCATAATAGCTGTGGGGGTTTGTTCTTAAACACGGCCTCTTCCTCCCAGTGTGCCATAAATAGGTTGGCAACACTGGGAGCAAACCGAGCCCCCATAGCTACCCCTCTGGTTTGAAGGAAAAATTGCCTACCATACCAGAAATAATTCTTTGATAAGCAAAAGGTAAGGTGTTACATATGATTTTAGCGCTGCACTGCTTTTTATACAAGGGTTAGAACCTGTCAGGCTATTCTTGCAGTCTGTTTCTTCCTGTCCCAGCAACACCAGCTCAGTTTTCTTGTTCTGTTGTAAAAGGCAGTTACAGGGATTAGATTTGAGCGGCAATATCCCCCAATGGAATCAGAGACAGCTTTCAAAAACTCAGTATTTACTCCCAAGCCAAACAAAATAGTAAAAAAAAAAAAAAAAAAAAAAAAAATCTTGCTGTAGTTGGGCTTTAGGTTTTACACTTTAGCACCACAATAGGATTGAAGTTTTCCGTCACAAACAAAACTAGGTGCTACCACATAAAGGACCATTATTGGCATACAAAAGCAAGGTCTTTGATTGTTCTTGTGGTACAATTGGAAAGCAACAAAAAACACAAATATAAAAAGCAAAGAAAAAACACACGTTGTAGAAAAGAAGTTTATTGAATATCTTTTTTTTTTTTACTCACTAGGCTCTGCAAGGCAATGGCCATTACCATAGAAAGCTGGTGCTGTCAAAACTGAACCCACAGACCAGTGATTTTAGGTTCTCAGTTTTCACTTCATAATAAAGCAGACCTCCGTCAGGCCTGAACTATGTCACTTAATTAAATTGTATTATTCTTTAACTACAGCGCTGTCTGAAAAGAAGGATTAAGACCGCTCTTTAGTTACTGTATTTATTGGCGTATAACACTCACTGAAAATAGAGGGTAAACTGTGCCTGTGTGTTATACGCAGGGGGCCGTTTAAAGTTTTTTTCCCCTGAAACTTCCCTCTTAAAGTTAGGGTGCGTGTTATACGCCGATAAATACGGTATATATTACAATGATATGTGTCTTTCAACATTTGTACAAATCCAATCAGTATTAGACTTGGAAAGCCAGGCTGCATTCATTAATGACGTCTGAAAATGTAAAGCCACGCTTTTCAAGTCACTACTGCAGAAGAAACACTAGTACTCAACTGGCTGCTAAACTCGTTTTGTAAATACAAAGAAACGGAAAAATATTGGAGAAAATATACAAGATAAAGAATCTACATATTTTACATCTTAGTACAGCGTCAAAAATGCAGCAAGTGACAGATAAAGCAGTTCATTACATTACAATCCGATAGTTCACAAAGTTACAATTCTGTAAATTTTGAAATGCAGTTTTCAAAAATATCAGTTAATCCCCTTTCTCCACAAGCAACCCCAATGAATAAAAGTAAAAATCAGAAAAATATTTTAGCCCCACATAAAAAAAGGATCAAGAAGAGCAACAAGTTAATTAGTTCATCTTGTCAGAATATATATATTTACATATATATATGTAGAATTCCATATAGTCTCTTAGTGGAAGGGGGAATGAGTGGAGTGCTGTAATCTGCCCCAAGGGGCATGAAAGAGGCAATTGGCTTTAGAGAATACGTTTTACTCCCTGGAAAAGCATTAAGAAGGGGAGGAAGGAGGAGGCAGAAGGATAAGAGCATTGACAGACAATGGAATGAAGTTGCTCAATTGCCCTGGAAGGCCCCCCTTGCAGCAGAGCTGGCGGCTCCAGCAGCAGCATTCTGCACATTGCGGTTGGAGAGGATACCCTGGGAGAACTCCTCCTGTGCTCTCTGGAAGCTGGCCCCTGTCCGGCGGTACATTGAATGAACCTGTCGGGTACAGGCAAGAGTAAGTGGAAATATTAAAACACACAATCAATAAAACATAGCATTCTGGCATTTTAATGGTCATTAAAAAGGCTCAATTTCTATTGACAGCAAAATTAGGACACTCTAATCTGCCATTAAATTCAAATTTCAGAGGAATTCCGTACATTCTGTACACCGAACCATTCCCTCGAAAATAAACTTCCTCCTTGCATGACTGGCTCTTTTTCCCAGAAATATGCACAGAGCTTGAGGTAGAATTGTAGGCATCACCTTGTTACATGAAAAAAAAGACACAAGACCAACCTATGTGTGATTATATGTCAGTATTACATTGTATATCCCTGTATGTTGTGGTCGTTCAGGTGCTTATCTAATAGTTTCTTGAAACCATTGATGCCCCCCCGCTGAGACCACCGCCTGTGGAAGAGAATGCCACATCCTTGCCGCTCTTACAGTAAAGAACCCTCTACGTAGTTTAAGGTTAAACCTCTTTTCTTCTAATTTTAATGAGTGGCCACGTGTCTTGTTAAACTCCCTTCTGCAAAAAAGTTTTATCCCTATTGCAGGGTCACCAGTACGGTATTTGTAAATTGAAATCATATCCCCTCTCAAGCGTCTCTTCTCCAGAGAGAATAAGTTCAGTACTCGCAACCTTTCCTCATAACCAATATCCTCCAGACCCTTTATTAGCTTTATTGCCCTTCTTTGTACTCGCTCCATTTCCATTACATCCTTCCTGAGGACTGGTGCCCACAACTGGACAGCATACACTAGGTGCGGTCGGACCAGAGTCTTGTGGAGTGGAAGAAATATTGTTTTATCTCTGGAGTTGATCCCCTTTTTAATGCATGCCAATATTCTGTTTGCTTTGTTAGCAGCAGCTTGGCATTGCGTGCCATTGCTAAGCCTATCATCTACTAGGAACCCCAGGTCCTTTTCCATCCTAGATTCACCTTTATGTCCTTTAGTTTACCGTAGTCAGACTTTAGGCTTCTGTGAGATACCATCCATCTTCAATAATACACCAACACATACCAGCAAATCCGATTGATTTATTTTATTACTCCCCTACGACCAAAATTATTTTCAGTAACAATCATGAAATTAAATGTTAGGGCTGGGGTAGAAGCAGAATTACCCATTGGTAGGCAGAAAGCAGCAGCTGTAAGTAGGGATTGCAACTTTGTGCAGATACTGAACTTCGTTATCAATCCACTTGACCTGAAAGAGCTCAGAAGGGTCATCTTCTGCAGAGTTGCCAACTTGTGAAAATAGGAGGGATGCCCAGAAAACATCTGGATGTGTGGCCAATAAAGTGGGCATTGCTATACTGTGTATGGCTTGTAGTGTGGCAGTAAAATAAACACCATTGCTAAAGTCAGTGGCAGTCATGATAACCCCACTGGCAAGAGGGGTTTGTTTTGGAGCACTTGGTATACAACAGGGAGAGTTGTTGGGGAGGTGGCAAACCACTGTGGTGACAATTAATTGTATACAATCAATGGCTACAATAGATGCAGTATAATAAAAATCAATCGATTGGCAGGGGAGTGGCAGGGACCACAAAGGGTTAAGAGAAAATAAAATGATAAATTAAGCAATGGCTAAAAGAGTCCAAGGAAATCCAAATAGCAAAGTCCGAGCACTGTAGATGCTGGCGGGCAGCCGTCAGAGTAGAAGGAGTCTCGGTGGGTAGTGAGGCAGAAAGAGAAAAATGGCATCGCCGATCTAAGTGCAGTAGAAGGTAAAAATGTATTATGTTGAAAAACAACTCACATGTATGAGAAAGTAAAAGGCATTTAGTGCACCAAGTACACATGGGTCTCCTCTGTCCGTTTAGGAAGGCGCATGTTTGCTTAGGGATCAGATGCCTGACAAAGGAGCACGCATGCTCCAAACGCAAGCTCAGTTACTCCTCCATCTGAGACTGCATGGATGAAGCCACACCTCCCGCCCAGATGACCTCTCCGAGCCTTGGAAGCCACCGGGACTGGCCATCGTCAGCGTCTTCCTGCACGGACAGAGGAGACCCATGTGTACTTGGTGCACTAAATGCCTTTTACTTTCTCATACATGCGAGTTGTTTTTCAACACAATAAATCGTTTTACCTTATACTGCACTTAGATCGGCGCTGTCTTTTTCCCTTTCATGGTAACCCCAATATTTTTGTAACTGGCCATAAAAATATCCCATTCATTAGGTGGCAGGCTGCAATAACCCCACCTCCCAGTGGTATTGGTCAGTGGGAGGCATAGGATGGAAATATTTAACCACTTCATCTCTGGAAGATTTTACCCACTTTATGACAGTGTTCATTTTGTCAACTAAATATATTTTCGTCCACTAAAATATGACAAACTAAAATGGCATTTTAGTCCAAAGACTATGACTAAAACTAAATTGCAATTATATCACAGCGTCTAAATCTGTGTCTGTAGTGCATGTTGTTCAAACCTTAATACCATAAATAATAAACATGTTATTAGATTTTTACTCCAGGAGTATATAATGTTTGGCAGTTCTAAAGAAACATGCATTAAAATTTAACTAAACCCATTAGATTTTAGCCGACTAAAATGTACTGGGGATTTTAATCATCTAAAACAAACGCAGATGATTAAAATACGACAAACTAAAATGGCATTTTAACATGGCTTCATGACCAGGTAATTTTTTGCTATTCGACTACTTTAAAACACAGCCAACACTGTACGCAAGTTTATATAAAAAAAAAATTCACACAAATAGAGCTTTCTTTTGGTGATATTTAATCACCACTGGGTTTAAATTTTTTGCGATATATAAAAAAGGAAAAAAAGACCGAAAATGTAAAAAAAAAAAATAGAATTTTTTGTACTCACCGTAAAATCCTTTTCTCTGTCGTCCATGGACGGACACAGCGCCACAAATCTTGACATGTGGGTTATGTTCCTGTTCATAGGAGAGGACTAGGCAGAACATGTTAGTTATCTTAAAACATGCAACTTTAACAGAGTTGAACAGCACCGCCCAGGGGGCGGTCCCTCCGTTCATAACCCCTCACCCTGCAGATTAGTTCGTCAAAAAGCAGTACAAACTTAAGGAGGGGTGGGTGCTGTGTCCGTCCATGGACGACAGAGAAAAAGGATTTTACGGTGAGTACAAAAAAATCCTATTTTCTCTTTTCTTTCATGGACGAACGCAGCTCCTTAAATCTTGACATGTGGGACGTCCCCAAGCAGTGTCAGAAAAAAACAACGAGGGGTGGAAACAGCAATCAAAAGAAGACTTAACTTCACCCCAAACAAACAGAGCTCCTCAACGGAGGAGTTGCAACCTCAAACAGCCACCTGCAAAACCTTGCAGCCAAAGGAAGCATCCGAAGATGCACTCACATCAACCTTGTAAAACTTTGAGAAAGTGTGAACAGACGACCAGGTCGCCGTCTTACACACCTGTGAGACAGATGCTTGATGTCGGAAAGCCCAGGAGGCACCAATTGCACTGGTTGAATGTGCCTCGACAGGAAAGGGAGGCGCCCGCCCCTTAAGGGCATAGACCTGGATTACGGTCTGCCTGATCCACCTAGAAATGGTGGCCGACGAGACCGCCAGGCCCTTCTGTGGACCAGACACCGGCACGAACAGTGAGTCAGATCTCCGGAATGGAGCAGTAGCAGACAGGTACACCTGTAGGGCACGTACCATGTCCAAGGTATGTAGCGCAGCCTCCTTGGGATGCGACGGCCGAGGACACAAGAATGGAAGTACAATGTCCTCGTTTAGGTGAAAAGCCAAAACTACCTTAGGAAGGAAAGAAGGCTGCGGGCGTAGTACCGCTTTATTTTTATGGAGGACCAAGTAAGGTGACTTGCAAGACAAGGCCGCCAATTCAGAAACCCTGTTGACCGATATAGTGGCAACTAGAAAGTCAATTTTCTGAGAAAGCGTTGAGAGGAATCTCCCTGATGTTCTCAAAGGGAGGTTCCTGAAGTACCGAGCGCGCCAGATTCAAGTCCCACGAAGGAAGCGGTGGTCTAATCGGGGGAACCACATGTCGGACCTCCTGTACAAACGTACTTACCAGTGAGTGAGCTGCCGGGGATCATTGGAAGACGACAGCCAAGGCTGAAATCTGCCCCTTAATAGTGCTTAAGGCAAGCTTCAGATCCACTCCGCGCTGTAAGAACAGCAGGATCTGAGAAACCGAATATGCCCGTGGGCGCCAAGCCATCTCTTCACACAGAGATGTAGGCCTTCCAAGTGCGATGGTAGATCGTCAGGGAAGAAGATTTACGGGCCCTCAACATGGTGGAGATTACCGAATCAGAGAGACCACGGTCCCCAAGTACCTGGCTTTCAATAGCCATGCCGTTAAAGCCAGCGACTGTAAAGCAGGATGAAGTATGGGACCTTGAGACAGAAGGTCCTCCCGCATTGGCAGCTGCTATCCGTCTCACGAGGTCGGCGTACCAGGGACGCCGGGGCCAGTCTGGGGCGATTAGAATCACCAGAATCACCTCGGCCTCCACTCTGCGGAGCAGACGAGGAAGCAATTTCATTGGGGGAAAGGCATAAATTAGCTGATACTGACCCCATGGAGCCACCAACGCGTCTGACGTGTCTGCCCAGGGCAGTGCTTCTCAAGTCCAGTCCTCAAGGCGCCCCAACAGGTCATGTTTTCAGGATTTCCCTCAGATGAAACAGCTGTGGTAATTACTAAGGCAGTGAAACTGATTAAATCACCTGTGCAAAATAATGGAAAGCCTGAAAACATGACCTGTTGGGGAGCCTGGAGGACTGGAGTTGAGAAACACTGGCCCAGGGATCCCTGGACCTGGCCACAAACCTCGACACCTTGCGATTGAGTCGAGAGGCCAGGAGATCCACAACTGGTGTGCCCCATTTCTGACAAAGGAGCTGAAAACACCTCCGGGTGTAACGACCATTCCCCTTGGTCCAGCATCTGGCGACTCAGATAGTCCGCCTGCCAGTTTTCTACTCCTGGAATGTAAACAGCCGATAGAGCCGGCACGCTTCTTTCGGCCCATCTTAGGATGTGAGCGACTTCCGACGCTGCAGCCGAACTCCTTGTTCTCTGATGGTTGACAGAAGCCACCGCCGTGGCGTTGTCCGACTGGATGCCCTTGAAGTCTCTGCGACCACTTGGAGAGGCACAGTCTGATCGCTCGAAGTTTGAGGACATTGACCGGCAGGCGAGATTCGTCCGGAATCCAGCAACCCTGTGTCGACTGGACCCCCCCCCCAACCTGTGAGGCTGGCGTCCATCGTGATCAGTCCAATGGAAAAGAAGGAACGACCTCCCGGACTGAAGAGCCGGGGATCTCAGCCACCCTCTCAGGGAAGCCTTTACCAGGTGACTTACCTGAATCCAGAGACAATGGAGATCTGTTCCATTTGGACAGGATCTCCTTCTGCAATACTCGAGTGTGGAATTGGGCATACAGTACTGCCTCGAAGGAGGCCACCATGAGGCCCAGAACTCGCATGCAAAAAACGGAGAGACGACCATTTACGGGATGCTAACAATTTCACCGCCGACTGGAGCGTCTGCAACTGCTCCAAAGGAAGGAAGACCTTCGCCTCCGAGGAGTCCAGGATCAAGCCTAGGTACTCCAGACGCTGAGTCGGTAACAACACCGACTTCTGTATGTTCAATACCCAACCAATTTCCCGGGGGGTCTGACTGGCTATAGACATGTCCTCTAATTCTGAGCCAGAAGCAGCTCTCAGAAGAAGATCGTCCAAGTAGCCCACGATAGCAATGCCTCGCTGTCTCAGCAAAGCCAGATCGGGGCAAACACCTTGTTAAAAACTCTTGGTGCCGACGCTATGCCAAATCGCAAAGAGCAGAAACCTCTGATGGCTGTTGCAGATGGGGACATGCAAGTATGCATCCTTGATGTCCAGGGATGCCAGAAAATCCCCCGGATGGAGCGCAGCAACCTCCGAACGAATGGATTCCATCCTGAACTTTCGCACCCTAACAAAGGTATTGAGGGCCCTGAGGTCCAAGAGTGGACGGACACCGTCCTTCTTTGGGACTACCAACAGATTCGAATAGAATCCCTGAAACCTTTCCTCCAGGGGCACAGGTAAAATTACTCCGCACCTGAGCAAGTCTTGTACTGCTCCCATCAAAGCAGACCGACGAGCCGGAAGGAGAGGAAGATTTGAGGGAAAGATCTGTTTGGTGGACAAGAAAGAAACTCTTTCTTTCTCGTACATCACGGGACACAGAGCGACATAGTCATTACTAATGGGTTATATAGATACCGTCAGGTGCTGGCACTGGCAACTTCCAAAACCGGAAGTACCCTCCCCTATATAAGCCCCTCCCATCCGGGAGCACCTCAGTTTTTTGCCAGTGTCTAAGGTGTTGGCCAAGAAGAAACATGTGTTTTTCACTGAGCTTGCGTACAGGTTCTTTTGGGCCTCAGTAAGCTATTCCGGATCCGACCAAAAAAGCTTCATAGCTAAACGGTCGGTACCCGGGCCTTGCAGAGAAGAGCAAGGTTCTGCCTGTAATGCTTCTCTTAGGAGAGCTGGACCCTGGGATCCAGAGCTCTGGTCATACCCACGACCCAGATGTTTTCTGTGCAGGGTGCTATACAGGTCCAGGGGAGTGGAATCCTTGGGAACCCGGTCCCTGAAGGTTTGATTACAATGCCTGCCGTGATAGGTGAAGTTTGGGCTTTTGTGGACCAAACAAAGTCCTGCGGCGGGGAACAGGTAAGTGGGGGCCCCAGGAACTTGGTTCTATTGGGGGACCCCCAAGCCTAATTTGTCTTTCTGTCTGTTACCTAATGGTATTCCCGCAAAATTCTGTGCATGCCTGTAACTACTAAAAAAATGTAATAATTTTTAATGGTGGTCAAGAAAAAAAAAAATAATTTTTTTATATATATATATATTTAATATATTAGACTGCGGTACCTGTGTTTGTCCACTAGAGGCCGCTGTGGAATGTTTTCTTGTCATGTGGACTAGCTTCTTCTCAGCAGAGCAAAGTCCAGGCAGATGGTGAGTTCTCTTATAGGAAACTGCTTCCTCTGCCATGTTGCAGTGCTCGTCCATCCCCCGGCAAAGAGGGGCCCTGGCTCCTGTCCCTTGTTACCATATTTGAAATTAGCGCCGAAGGCGCACGTGCCCGCGCGCGAGCGCGTGCACGCGCCTCTATATATAGAGGTGAGCCGGGAAAGGGGGCGGAGCCTGGGGGATGACGCTCTGTGCGCGCCGCAGCGCTTCTGCGCATGTGCGGGCGTCCCAGCAGTTTAAAAAAAAAAAAACACAATATTGTAGTGAGCTGGCTATGAAGTACAGAGACAGAGCTGGCAACATTTAAAGGCATACAGCAAGCGGTTGATACAGGCATCCCCTAGAAAGGCACATTAGTAGACACCAACTGTGATATAGCAGCAATTGTGCTAGACTATTCTCAGTAAAAGTGGTGTATTACGGCTGGAATACCTCAGCTTTAGGCTTAGGAATATGCCGTCCAGAAGCTCCGGAACTGAATCTTCCAGGAAGCGAAGGGGGTCTCATCGGGCTCGGAGGATCTTGGGCATACTCCTGCTGCACCAGTCTCCCCTGAAGTTCAGAGGTAAGTGACCGTAGAGACCCCGCAGGGGTACTTGGTACTGTGGCTGTCCTCAGTCACCTGCTCCTGTGTATGTAACAGAGGAGGTTTTTTCCTCAGCTCTGGGAGGATTAGAGAGAGATTGTCAACATTTATCGCTGCCTCCCTGTCAGGGAAAGCACGCCCGATCTCCGTCTCCTCCTTCAGAATGCCTGTTAGCAGAGCAACAGTCCCATACAGGGATCGACCTGCCTGAAGGGGATCAGGATAAGGTTGATTCTGTTATAGAGGAATCAACAGTGGGGGAACCTTTTCTCAGCATCTCAAGCTGAAAGATTATGGGTTCAGTCTCTGACTAACATGGTCCGATCAGCATTTAAAAATGCACCTTGCGGAACCATCAACCACTACTGTATCCTCGTTGGGGTCGCTAGAAGCCCCCAGACTGTTTGTTCTTTTCCACTTCACCCTTTACTGAAAGGGCTCATTTACCAGGATTGGGAACGTCCTGAGAAAATATTTATTCCCCCAAGAGATTTCCGGTGGTCTATCCCATGGAGGATAAGTTCATCAAAAAAAAAAAAAAAAAAAAAAATGGAAGGTCCCTACAATGGACGCAGCCATCTCTTGTATGTATAAATCACTGACATGTCCAGTGGATAATGTCCAAATGTTCAAGAACCCAATAGATAAAAGATTGGAGTCCTTATGAAAATCTGCTTGGTGATACAACCAGCAGTAGCAGCTATTGGGGTCTGCTAAGCAGTGAAGGATCAGTTGAAACAGGTCTTGAGGGACTTGACAGATCAGCAGGCTTTGCCCTAGCTGATCTACCTAGAGCCTTAGGCTTTGCGGTTGACGCCATAGAGGATTCAGTCCATCAGGCCTCCCGCCTTACGCTGTCTATAGTACATATGCGTAGGCTCCTATGGCTCAAAAACTGGTCTGCTGAAGCTCCCTGTAAAGAATGGCTGGTTAGCGTCCCATTTCATGGTGAACGCTTATTCAGGGAAAACCTGGACAAATATATCCAGAAAATTTCCAGCGGTAAAAATACGCTCTTGCCGGTTAAAAGCAGAGTTAGAGGTCCCTCTTTAAGAGGCCTGCTTCTCCAGTCCCTGGGGCATCGGCTGTGTAACAGTTCCGACGGCCTCCTCGGTCAAATCCCGGGGGTAAAAAACAGGGACAGTAGCAGGGTAATGAGAAACCCTGGGTCAGGGGAGGTACAAAACCTCCCCCAAAGTTAAATTCATGAAGCCCCCACTCAGTCGGGTGGGGGGAGGACTCCAGTTGTTCGCAAGAGACCTGGCGGGACACGATCAAGACAGATAGGTGCTCTCCGCAGTAGGTTTGGGATACAGTTTGGAGTTAAAAGACTCTCCTCCTTCCCATTTTTGAGGTCAAACGTGCCAAGGGATCCCCGGAAGAGAGAGTCCCTCCTGTTGGCACTAGAACAACTATTGCTCCAAGGAGTAATTATGGAGGTTCCCCTGGAAGAATGAGGGTTCGGGTTTTACTCAAACCTCTTTACAGTCCCGAAGCAAACGCGGACGGGAGGCCCATATTAATTCTAAAAGGGCTATACAAATTCCTGTATATCAGGACTTTCCGATGGAGTCGATCCGATCGGTGGCCACTGCCCTACAAGGGGAGGATTGGTTAGCCACGATCGACATCAAAGATGCTTATTTGCACATTCCCATCTTTCCAGTCCACCAAAAATTTCTACGCTTTGCAGTAGAAGGGCGCCATTTTCAGTTCAGAGCCTTACCCTTCGGTTTGGCCACAGCACCACGAGTGTTTACAAAAATTCTGGCCCTTTATTGGCCAATCTAAGAACACAAGGTGTAATGATAATGGCATATCTGGATGACTTGTTGCTGATAGACCACTCAGTGAAAAAACTAGACGTGGTCGTTCACAAGACGATCAAGTATCTGGAATCCCACGGTTGGATTATCAACCGAGACAAGTCAGCCCTAGAAACCAGTCAAAAGTCTGGAATACTTGGGGCTAAGGTTGGATTCAGGCCAGAGAAAAATATTCTTGCCTCGAGGAAAGGTGTTGTCTTTGAAAGATTTGATCCACTTAGTGGGTACAAAAAAGACAGCCGTCCATACGCCTGTATATGAGGCTGCTGGGAAAAATGGTGGCATCATTCGAAGCAGTACCCTACGGTCAATTCCATTCAAGGAATTTGCAAGGGGCCATACTGTCAGCCTGGAACAAAAAAGTTCAGGCCCTAGACTTACAATGTCCTTGTCCCCTTCCGTTCGCAAGAGCCTCCGTTGGTGGTTGGTTCCCCAGAATCTGGAAAAAAGGAAATCCTTCAGTCCGATTTCTTGGAAGGTGGTCACTACAGATGCCAGCCTTATAGGCTGGGGAGCAGTACTGGAGCAATAGTCTCTCCAGGGCAGATGGTCGGATGCAGAAAAGGCCCTGCCCATCAATCTCTTAGAGATACGAGCAGCCCGGTATGCCCTAGTAGCATGGACATCCAAACTCCAAGGGTCCCCTGTCAGAATGCAATCAGACGATGCCACAGCAGTGGCATATATCAATCATCAGGGGGGCACCAGGAGTCGTGCAGCCCAGAGGGAAGTAAATTACATCCTGAAATGGGCAGAAAAATATGTCCCAGCCATATCTGCGGTATTCATTCCAGGAGTGGAAAATTGGAAGGCGGACTTTCTAAGTCGCCAGCAATTAGGCCCAGAGGAAGGGTCCCTTCACCCCGAGGTTTTCTGGACAATATGTCAGCGGTGGGGAACATCGGATGTAGATCTTCTAGCATCCAGATTCAACGCAAAGGGGGACAGGTTTGTCTCTCGGACAAGGGATCCCCTAGCTTGCGGCTCGGATGCCCTAGTGTTCCCTTGGGATCAGTTCAAGCTGATATATGCATTCACACCGCCACAATGGTTACCTCGATTACTCCGCAGAATCAGGGTAGAAAAGAAACCGGTGATTCCGGTGGCTCCAGCGTGGCCCCGAAGAGCGTGGTACGCGGAGATTGTAAAATTTCAGTGGGGAGTCCTTGGACTCTCCCACGTCGTCCGGCTTTCGCAAGGACCGATATACCACCCTTCCTTACCAGCCCTAGGTTTGACGGCCTGGCTATTGAAGCCCACATTCTAAAAAAGAGAGGGCTCTCTAATGCTGTGGTGTCTACCATGATCAATGCCAGGAAGCCGGTATCCAGGCAGATCTACTATAGAATCTGGAAGGCGTACATCGCGTGGTGTGAGGCCAAGAAATGGCATCCACATAAGTACGTAATAGGTAGGATTCTGGACTTCCTACAGTGGGCTGTAGATAGGAAGCTTGCCTTGAGTACTATCAAGGGTCAGATTTCGGCCTTGTCAATATTTTTTCAAAGGCCCTTGGCTTCGCATTCACTAGTCAAAGCCTTTATACAAGGAGTGATGCGTATTAGTCCTCCGGTTAATATTCCCATATGTCCATGGGATCTAAACTTGGTTCTGTCGGTTCTACAGAAACAACCATTTGAACCATTACAGCATATTTCCTTGGTGCTTCTCACCAGGAAATTGATTTTTCTAGTAGCCATTTGTTCGGCTAAAAGAGTATCGGAATTAGCAGCTATGTCCTGTAAGGAGCCATATCTGGTTATCCATAAGGACAGAGTAGTGTTACGTCCTCATCCAGCCTTTCTTCCTAAGGTGGTATCGAGGTTTCATTTGAACCAAGATGTGGTTCTTCCTTCTTTTTTCCCCAAACCTACTTCGGTAGAGGAAAAGTTATTGCATTCTTTGGATGTAGTAAGAGCAGTTAAAGCTTATCTAAAAGCCACTGCTCAGATTCGCAGAACGGATACTTTGTTTATTCTGCCGGAAGGCCCCAGAAAGGGTCAGGCAGCGTCAAAATCTACTTTAGCCAAGTGGATTCGACAGGTCATTATGCAAGCTTATGGCTTGAGAAGGAGACCGCCTCCGTTCAAAGTTAGAGCGCACTCCACGAGAGCAGTTGGAACTTCATGGGCAGTGCATCACCAGGCCTCCCTGGCTCAAATCTGTAAGGCCGCAACGTGGTCTTCAGTTCACACGTTTACTAGGTTCTACCAGGTGGACGTTAGAAGTCAGGAGGATGTCGCCTTTGGGCGCAGTGTGTTGCAGGCCGCAAAAGATCCTCATGTCTGATAGCGCTCAGCTTATATATGGTGTATCCCCCCCCTCATTGGGCATTGCTTTAGGACATCCCATTAGTAATGACTATGTCGCTCTGTGTCCCGTGATGTACGAGAAAGAAAATAGGATTTTTATAACAGCTTACCTGTAAAATCCTTTTCTTGGGAGTACATCACGGGACACAGAGCTCCCGCCCCTCTTTGGGGACACTTATGGCTTTGCTACAAAACTGAGGTGCTCCCGGATGGGAGGGGCTTATATAGGGGAGGGTACTTCCGGTTTTGGAAGTTGCCAGTGCCAGCACCTGACGGTATCTATATAACCCATTAGTAATGACTATGTCGCTCTGTGTCCCGTGATGTACTCCCAAGAAAAGGATTTTACAGGTAAGCTGTTATAAAAATCCTATTATCTTGTACCCCAAAGTGACCACCTCGCAGACCCACTGGTCAGAGAACAGGGAGGTCCACCGAGCTGCAAACTCGCTAAGCCGTCCCCTCACCATTGAGTCAGGCGGGGGCATAATTTCATGCGGTAGCAGGCTTGTTAGCAGGCTTCTGTCCCCCAGCTGGAGCCTGGTCAGTCTGGGAGGATCTGCTGGCTGACCCTGACTGACGAAAATACCGCTTCTGCGTTGAATAGGAGGGCCCCGGCCAACAGCGCGGCTCCTTCCCCTTAGACTGCGGGAGAAGTGTGTTCTTACCTCCAGTGACATCCTTAATAATGTCATCCAGCGAGGTACCAAAAAGCCTCTGAAAGGCAATCTGCCAGAGCTCTTTTGGATACTTGGTCAGCGGACCAGCACTTCAGCCAAATCAGGCGGCGCAGTACCACCGCAGATACAGAGGCTCTGGAAATCCAAAGTGGCATCACAGGCATACACAAAGCTCTGTACCAATTGGTCAGCCAGCCTTACGCACTCTGGAGGAAGATGATGCTCCTCTACTGTCTGTTGCAAAATCCTTGCCCATTCAGTGAATGTCTGAGACACCAAAGTCACAGCCAATATAGGTCGCAACGCTGACCCCAGCATGGTGAACCTGGAGCGGATCACCGCTTCGGACCTCATATCAGTAGGGTCCTTAAAGGCAGGGGTTCCCTCTACCGGGAGAGTGGTTACCTTATGTAGCCGAGAGACCGGGGTGTCCACGACTGGAGGAGAGGCCCATTTTTTTTTTTTTTTTAAAAAGGCTCTCCCCAAAAGGATAACGGACCGCCATGCGCTGAGGGACCACAAAAGGACCTCTGCAGCCGTTCCCATTCCTTATCTATGAACTTATCAAAGAAAGTAACATAAGGAAAAACTTTCACAAAGCGGTTGGATTTCTGTGACCCAAAAGGAGACAGACTCCTCTGCGGAAGTCCCAGCTGCATCTACCAGCTGGAGAGTGTCCCTCACAGCATCAAGAAGCGCACTCACAAGTGCCCTGTCTTGCACTCCCCAGAAGATGGCGGGGGAGGGGGCGCTTTTTACCCCCCTTACGCCCGCACGCCGCTTCTACCCTGGCAACAAATGATTCCAGGACTGTCGACAGCGTATCCATGGAAACCGCAGGTGCAGGGGCACCGTTAGCTGCCTCTGGCAATTTAGGGGAAGGTCACATACTGACTCCATTAACACCCACTGACAGCCCTCAGGGACCAAGTGAAAAACACTTAAGTCGTCCACCCTCCTTGCTGCGCCGACCGGGGGGGGTAACCCAGGGGACTCGCCACCCAGAGGGAGACCGATCAGCACCGCTGCCCGCCTTCCTGAAGAGAATGAGCTGTGCGCCGTTCAGAAAGCCAGTGCTAGAGGCCAAAACCCACTCAAAAATGGCAGCCAGACGCCTCAGATAAAAAGGGAGCGGACCACAAGAAAATGCCCGCAATACCAACCTGCGCCACAGCACGGCCACGACAAAATGGCCGCCAATGGAGATTTCAATAGAGAAAACAGACACACTAAAAATGGCATCGGCACAACAAAAAATGGCGCCCGAGCCCCAGGATGTGGACGAAAAGGCCGTGCAGAGACTTCCCAGGAGACAGACCCCCCCCTCACAGAAAGCGGACCCTGGCGCCCCACAGGTACACCCCGGTCGCAGCGGGCCCTAGGGCAGAAGGGGAAAGGGAAACAGAGAGTAAAGAAACAGAGAGTAAAGAAAGGGAGGAAAGGAGAACCCCTTAATCCCGGGAATGCCCAGCTGTTCCATCCTGCCGAGACAGGAGGAACCGTACTTACCCGTCCTTGCGAAGACATGCTGGCGCGTCCCTGACAGACCCACAACCGATGGTGCGGAGTAGCTGTCGGCCCGGTCCACTGAGTGAGACAGCAAGCAGCCCAGTCATATGTGGACCCCGGAGCATGTGCACACTGGCCACCCCTGGAGCCATGGGGTACGTCGTGGCAGAACCAGTGCGTAGCTAAGGACTCGCACGCTCGATGGCCGGAACTGGGAAGACTACAAGGATCTATAATATCTAGCCTGTCGCCCAGTTGATAGAAGATATAACATAAAATTTTAAATAAAATAAAAAATCCTTCAGGACTCTGGGCCCAAAGGGAGCCACGTCCTTCTCCTCTGCTAGGCAGAAAAAAACTGAGCTGCAAGCTGCAGGGTGAGGGGTTATGAACGGAGGGACCGTCCCCTGGGTGGGGCTGTTCAACTCTGTTAAAGTTACATGTTTTAAGATAACTAACATGTTCTGCCTAGTCCTCTCCTATGAACAGGAACATAACCCACGTCAAGATTTAAAGGAGCTGTGTCGGTCCATGGACGAAAAGAGAAATCCCAATATTTTTTACTTCCTGCTATAAAACATATCCAGAAAAAAGAAATAAAATCTTCATAAACTTTGGCCAAAATGTATCCTGCTACATGTCTTTGGCTTGCATGAACGTTAGAGCGTCTACAAAATTATGGTATATATACACTGGAATTTTTATATTGCTAATGGCGTCAATCGGTGACGTATAATGGGACTGCAATAGTGCAGCGGACAATCTGACACTAACTAACTGCCACTGACATCACCAGTGACACCAATACAGTGATCAGTGCTACCAATATGCACTGTCACTGTACTAATGACACTGGCTGGGAAGGGGTTAACATCTAGAGCGATCAAGGGGTTAAATATGTGCCTAACAATGTGTAATGTGTGTAATATGTGCCATTTTTACTAAGCAATGTTTTTACTCCCCGAAAAAAAAGACGACACATCGCTGCTGTCAGTAGAGAGCCCCGTGTTGTTTACCTACACAGGGCTCTCTTCTATCATTCACTCAGCTGATCGGCAGGTTCCAGCCATAAATCATTGGCCAGGACCCCCCCGAATGGCTTGTGCTGTAGCAAATGGCAGCACAGCTGGGGCAGCGCTCGCGCGCCCCCTACACGGGAATACCAAATCATGTACGTGATTTGGCACAGCAGGGTCGCCCTGCCGCAGTATAAGTGCGGTGGGCAGTCCTGAACTGGCTAAATAAAACACACACAACACACAGCAATGGTGATCAGTGGCAGGCTAAAGCTGTAAGGAGCACCAAACAAGTATTGGTCAGTGGGACGCTTAGGCTGTAATAAGAACCCCTCCAACATTGGTGTACAGTGGTTACTTACCTGAGCACACACTCCCAGGCTGTTGTCTCTACCCATCAGCCACCACTATACTTCTACACTTCCTGACAGTTTTGCCTGTCTTCCGTGCACACCACTCCTACTCTGAGTGTTGTAAACTGCAGCACCGCACCAGGGCACCCTCCATGTGGTGCTACCCCGTGCGGACTGACCTCCCTAGGGACAAAAGTGCACCAACCAGATAAATGCATCTACCCTACAAACCACACGTGATACAGAACTAGTGTTTTTACAGTGCACCAGAAAAATAACAAAAAAGGTAGGCTTGCTTTGTGGCTCATGGACATGCATTAAAAACCGGAAGAGCACATACAGTCATAGCCAAAATTGTTGGCACCCCAGAAATTTTTCCAGAAAATCAAGTATTTCTCACAGAAAACTATTGCAGTAACACATGTTTTGCTATACACGTGTTTATTCCCTTTGTGTGTATTGGAACAAAACAAAAAGCGGGAGGAAAAAAAAGCAAATAGGACATAATGTCACACAAAACTCCAAAAATGGGCTGGTCAAAATTCTTGGCACCCTTTCAAAATTGGGGATAAATAAGATTGTTTCAAGCATGCAATTCTCCTTTCAACTCACCTGGGGCAAGTAACAGGTGTGGGCAATATAAAAATCCCACCTGAAAGCAGATAAAAAGGAGAGAAGCTCACAGGCATTGTGTGTCTGTGTGTGCCACACTAAGCATGGACAACAGAAAGAGGAGAAGAGAACTGTCTGAGGACTTGAGAACCAAAATTGTGGAAAAATATCAACAATCTCAAGGTTACAAGTCCATCTCCAGAGATCTAGATTTCCTTTGTCCACAGTGCGCAACATTATCAAGAAGTTTGCAACCCATGGTACTGTAGCTAATCTCTCTGGGCGTGGACGGAAGAGAAGAATTGATGAAAGGTTGCAACGCAGGATAGTCCAGATGGTGGATAAGCAGTCCCAAACAAGTTCCAAAGAAATTCAAGCTGTCCTGCAGGCTCAGGGAACATCAGTGTCAGCGCAAACTATCTGTCGACATTTAAATGAAATGAAACGCTATGGCAGGAGACCCAGGAGGACCCCCACTGCTGACACAGAGACATAAAAAAAGCAAGACTACAGTTTGCCAAAATGTACTTGAGTAAGCCAAAATCCTTCTGGGAAAACATCCTGTGGACAGATGAGACCAAGAAAGAGCTTTTTGGTAAAGCACATCATTCTACTGTTTACCAAAAACGGAATGAGGCCTACAAAGTAAAGAACACAGTACCTACAGTGAAATATGGTGGAGGCTCAATGATGTTTTGGGGTTGTTTTGCTGCCTCTGGCACTGGGTGCCTTGAATGTGTGCAAGGCATCATGGAATCTGAGGATTACCAAAGGATTTTGGGTCACACTGTAGAGGCCAGTGTCAGAAAGCTGGGTTTGCGTCCGAGATCTTTGGTCTTCCAGCAGGACAATGACCCCAAACATATGTCAAAAAGCACCCAGAAATGGATGGCAACAAAGCGTTGGAGAGCTCTAAAGTGTCCAGATCTAAATCCCATTGAACACCCATGGAGAGATCTTAAAATTGCTGTTGGGAAAAGGCGCCCTTCCAATAAGAGAGACCTGGAGCAGTTTGCAAAGGAAGAGTGGTCCAAAATTCCAGGTGAGAGGTGTAAGAAGCTTATTGATGGTTATAGGAAGCGACTGATTTCAGTTATTTTTTCCAAAGTGTGTGCAACCAAATATTAAGTTATGGGTGCCAAGAATTTTGACCAGCCCAATTTTGGAGTTTTGTGTGACATTATGTCCAATTTTATTTTTTTCCTCCCTTTTTGTGTTTTGTTCCAATACACACAAAGGGAATAAACATGTGTATAGCAAAACGTGCTACTGCAATACTTTTCTGTGAGAAAAACGTGATTTTCTGGAAAAAAAATCTGGGGCGCCAACAATTTCGGACATGACTGTATGTGATTGGGCTCTTGAACTTTGGAAAACTGGAGACCATACATGCACGAATATCTAATTATATTTTTTTCTATGCTGGGACTGATTACAGTTGGGAGGCTCACCAGTCAGTTTGTTGAAGCTACCTCAATCTAAGCAGGGAAGAATTTACAGTGAAGTCTGACAAAATTCTTACATTGTATATGACCGTCATGGGAGATTTTTTTCCTCAACAAAAGTCGACACCAGTTATTAGTAGCTCTTTAAACTTAGTGTAATGCTACCCTTCCTGACTAATGACACCACAAAGCAACTTATTCACTCCTTGATTATTTCCCACCTTGACTACTGCAATTCTCTCCTTAATAGCCTACCCTTAAGCAGGCTATCCCCCCTTCAGTCTATTATGAACTTTGCTGCTAGACTAATACACCTCACTAACTGATCCGCAACTGCTGCTCCTCTGCCAATCCCTTCACTGGCTTCCCCTACCCCACCGTGTAAAATTCAAAATGCAAACCACAACATACAAGGCCATTCACAACAATTGCCCCCCATCTACATCACCAACCTCATCTGCAGATATCGCCCAAATCGTCCCCTCCGCTCCTCTCAGGACCTCCTGCTCTCTGGCTCCCTTGTTACCTCCTCCAGAGCCTCTCCCATCCTCTGGAACTCCCTGCCTTGGTATGTCCGATCAGCCCCTACCCTGTCCACCTTTAGGAGATCACTGAAAACTCATTTGTTCAGGGAACCCTATACCACACCCACCCAACAACTGTCCTGAGCCACCCCCATCAAATCATTCTCTGCAGCTTTTACCTTTTGTACCACCACCCCCTCCCTGTAGAATGTAAGCTCTATGAGCAGGGCCCTCCTGTACCTTTTGTATTGAACTGTACTGCAATTGTGCTGTCCCCCTTCTACATTGTTAAGCGCTGCGTAAACTGTTGGCGCTATATAAATCTTGTATAATAATGCAATTTAACAATGACAACACCTTTATTCCTAATGCCTTCTCCTGTCAGTTTAAAGTATGCAAGCAAAAAATGTTTAGTCCATAAAAGAGCCAAATGTTATACTTTCATTAGGTCACTTGAAATGGGCTATACTGACTTGACACTTTGTAAAACTTTTGGTAGATACAAAATATAAAACTTCCAAACCCCAGTCTCGGATCTCAAAAAGCTGGTGCAAAACATCTGGTGGTCCCTACACTGATTGGATTCTTGTAAATAATAAAAAAAATTTCCCATAGTCAAAAGTCCTCAGTTATCATGTAGCTATTTTGGCCAGGTATAATCACCAACCACTCACCCTTTTCAGCATGAAGAGAGAGAAGACAGCAGAGACAGTGAAGAAGGAAGCCACGACCATCATAATCACAGCAACAGCAACATTGGTGTTTATCATGGTGAGCGCCAATATCCAGCCACTGGCAAAGAGAGAAATAAAAACAGATTATAAAAAAGGAGTGCTTCTCAAATAAAAGGCTGCAACCAAAGAATTACAATCTCACCTGTCACCCCAGTGAGGGATGCCAACAGCTTGTATGATGTAAATGACAATCTGGCAGAAGAAAATAAGGAAAAAGAAAAAGAAATTGAAGGAACTGTCCGTCCTGTAAAAAAAAAAAAAAAAGAGAATAAGTAATTTTAAATTTTGTACAAAATGGTTCAAATACTTCTACTTATTCCTATCATTATTTAAAGAAAACGGTATAAAACTGTATTAGTATATTCGAGTATTTACCTTAAAGTCCATTTAATGTATCTATGTTTCCTATTCCTTATTTGTTCATTTTATATGTAAAGATTTGTAGACCAGTCATTAAAGGCAGGCTAGTTTGTTTACCCAGTACAGTTACCGTATATACTCGAGTATAAGCCAAGTTTTTCAGCACATTTTTTTGTGCTGAAAATGCTCCCCTAGGCTTATACTCGAGTCACCTTTTTGCGCCTGATCTCCCGGAATTTGGGGACCCGGTACCAGCCGGCCGTAGGTCCCCTGGACTTGGCACACATTTAGTCCCACTCTTCCTCTACAAGTGTGCAAAGTTTGTTGTCCGGGAGACCTATGGCTGGGGAGCACCGATTTTTCAAAGCCGGGCACCCCTTCCATAGACTCCCATGTTAAACTTCAGTCTAGTCATGGGCACAGTGAGGCATGCAAATGGACACCCTAGGCTTATACTCGAGTCTAAGTTTTCCCAGTTTTTTGTGGTAAAATTAGGTGCCTCGGCTTATATACGGGTCGGCTTATACTCGAGTATATGTGGTAAAAAACTGTCAGCCAAGTAGTGATTGCATTTTATCAGATGCACTTATCAGGTAATGTATTAGCAGTGGCTGTCATAACACAATAGCTGGCAAAGAAAAAACTCCATCCCCGCAGTTTAGCAGGGATGGAGGAAAAGGATTTGATTTCTCTTGTTCAGCCCATGGTCTGAATGAGAGAAATCTATGTGTGTATGGCCAGCATTACTCTGTCTATTTGCTGAATAACTGTTCCGACAAGATATCAGCTCTATAGGAAGTGCATGGCTTTCCGGGAGTTGGCCAACTCAGACTTGCATTATGAGAAGGAGCAGAAAAGCACAGCCATTGTGTAGGACTGACTAGTAGAAAGCAGAGCCCGACAAACATCTATGATTCTTTAGACACAAGTATTAAAAACACAAGAGTATGTTCTGTAATATTTTCTCTTTTACCGGTTTAACACTTCTTGAAAAGAATGTACAATTCCTTAAACTGGGTTATTTTGTTTATTCATATAAAAAGGGCTTTCTTACTAAAACGCACTACAACAGATTGAGCAAAATGGTGGAATTTGCATACACTGTTAAGCCTCATACCACACGATCGGATTTTCCGCTGACAAAGCGTAGGACTTTTGTCCGAAGGGCGTTGGCTATGAACTTGTCTTGAATACAAAACGACAAAGAATTGTCAGCCAACAAACACAAAACTACATGATTTTTCAGCTCTTTAGCGCCACCCTTTGGGCAACTTCTGCTAATGTTGTGTTATGGTTAGCATTGCTTCTGAGCATGCGTGTTTGTACTTTGGAGTTTTGTTCAAAGGACTTCTGTACACACGATCGGATAAATCCTACAACACACATTTGTTGTCAAAATTTTTTAAAGCATGCTATCTAACATTTGTTGGAGGAAAATCCGACAACAATTGTCTGATGGAGCATACAAACGGTCATATTTTCCAACAACAGCCTGTCATCACACAATTTCCGTCGGAAAATCCGATCGTGTGTATGAGGCAGTCCATTTTCCCCTACAACAACCAACTGGATTAAAAAAAATACTAGAGAAAAGTAGAACCGGTTTGGTTGTGGTGGGAACCAGATACACATAATTCGTTTTAGTTAGTTTTAGTACAAAAATAAAATGAAAATCACTAGTGTACCTGGCATGGTAGTAAGGCAAAAATTTTACTTCTATGGCCAATTAATTTAAGAACTCAACTGCAGCAACCCAGAGAAATCAATCTGAATAAATATTTCCATGGTATGTCAAGTTTGACAATTCGCATGTCAGGAGATTGTGCCTGGCTCTCAGTGGAGCCTGTTCACACATCTCTGGAGCGTCTCCTGGTCCGTTTCAGATCCAGGTTTAGCCAAACATTTAGACTGAAATCAGCCCTGAATCGGAGAACAGTGATGCCCCGGACGCCTGCTGTAAGGCGGTCCATGCTGCGGTGTGAAATCTCTGTACGGTTTCCACAATCACCTGTGTGGAATTTAATCTGAGTATAAATACAGCTGTACTGTGAAGCCCTCAGAGGTTTGTTAGAGATCCTTAGTGAACAAACCGCATCATGAAGACCAAGGAACACACCAGACAGGTCAGGGATATGGTTGTGGAGAAGTTTAAAGCAGGGTTATCCCAAGCTTTGAACATCTCACGGAGCACTATTCAATCTATCATCCAAAAATGAAAAAAAGAGTATGGCACAACTGCAAACGTAAAAGGACATGGTCGTCCACCCATATTGAAAGGCCGGGCAAGGAGAGCATTAATCAGAGAAGCATCCAAGAGGCCCATGGTAACTCTGGAGGAGCTGCAGAGATCCACAGCTCAGGTGGGAGAATCTGTCCACACAACTATGCACTCCACAAATCTGGCCTTTATGGAAGAGTGTCAAGAATAGAGCCATTGTTGAAAGAAAGTCATAACAAGTCCTATTTGCATTTTGCAAGAAGCCATTTCGGGGACACAGCAAACATGTGGAAGAAGGTAAAAAGGTGCTCTAGTCAGATGAGACCAAAATTAAACTTTCGGGCCTAAAAGCAAAATGCTATTTGTGGCGGAAAACCAAACACTACACATCACCCTGAACACACCATCCCCACCGTGAAACATGGTGGTAGCAGCATCATGTTGTGGGGATGCTTTTCTACAGCAGGGACAGGGAAGCTGGTCAGAGTTGATGGGGAAAATGGATGGAGCCAAATACAGGGCAATCTTGGAAGAAAACCTTTTAGAGTCTGCAAAAAACTTGACTGGGGTGGAGGTTCACCATCCAGCAGGACAACGAACCTAAACATACAGCCAGAGCTACAAGAATGGCCCAGTCAAAGTGCAGACCTAAATCCAATTGAGAATCTGTGGCAAGACTTGAAAATTGCTGTTCACAGACGCTCTGCATCCAATCTGACAGAGCTTGAGCTATTTTGCAAAAGAAGAATGGGCAAAAATGTCATGCCACGTACACACGATAATTTTTCCCGTCGGGAAAAATTACATTTTTTTTTTAACAAGAAAAACGACCATATGTGGGCCTTTTGTCATTTTTCCCCAACGGGAAAAACGGCATTAATCACGACGAGAAAAAGTAGAACATGCTCTCATTTTTCTCATCGTGATTCCCGTCGTTTTTTTCCGCGGCAGTTTTCCCATAGGGAAACACTGCCACGGAGCTCACACACAGTCGTTTTTCTCGACCAAAAAAAAAAAATGTCGGGAAAAACGGACGTGTGTAGGGAACCAAGCCGTTCCCCTCGTTTTTCCCGTCGATTTTCGACGGTGTTTTCACCGTCGAGAAAATCGATCGTGTGTACGCGGCATAACTCTAGATATGCAAAGCTGGTGGAGACATCCCCAAAATACTTGCAGCTGTAATTGCAGCAAAAGATGGTTCTACAAAGTATTGACTCAGGGGGGCTGAATACAAATGCATGCCACACTTTTCACATATTTTTTTGTAAAACATGTTTTAAACAATTTATCATTTTCCTTCCACTTCACAATTATGTGCCACTTTGTGTTGGTCTATCACATAAAATACATTAACGTTTTTAGTTGTAACATGACAAAATGTGGAAAATTTCAAGGGGTATGAATACTTCTTAATGGCACTGTATATACAATAAAACCAGCACACAGAAGTCTATAATATAATTTACATATATTGCTTACAGATAGCACAACATTCAGCAATCATTCAATTACCTGAAAGCCTTGTAGATTGGCCGGTACCAGCACACAAAGGCACAAGGTGTGAACAAAATAAACCACAGGATCGAAAGGCCAAAATCTACACCACCTGTTTCTGAGTTACTGGTGAAATACGCCAAGCAGGCCAGAAGATTGAGGAAAAGAGTGAATCCGTGAACTTTAAGGAAAGAAGAAAAATAAAAGGTTATATAAAACCATTTATTCATTCATTACCTGTTGTGTTCAGAGAATTCAACAGTTGACAATCTACATTAGCACTAATCTTCATTAATATTAGAGAAAATCTTCCATAACCGTACTACAAAAAGTCACCTTTGACCACACAAAATATCAGGAAAAATCATTAAAATGTCCACTTCAGCTGTGTGTTCAAACATTACCCAAATGTCCCCACATACATCCCTCACCCCCTCAAAAGAATGTCCCAGCATTATTTTTATTTTACCTTTGTTTAGTGATAAAACAGATTTTAATACTCCTAGTGACGACATCATCAATCGGCTTTTAAAATTCACGCAGAGGCAGCTACTAGGAGACATTGACACATGCACACCCCCAAGAACTACATCTCCCAAGGGATCTTTCTCTAAAGACTCTGTGGGCAGGATCACAGTTTTGCAGGGAAAAATCAATGTATCCACATGCAGTGGGACAGAGTGAGATAGGGAATAAGTAGACTTCTGCAGTCCACCAGACACAGTATTGACAACTTTGCTTGGAATTTAAACTAATGAGGAGGAAGAGACCTGGGAGAGCAGTCGCTCTATGCACATCGCTGGGTCGATCAGGATCAGGCAAGTATTAATGGGGACTGCAGGGGAACTGCATACTGAAATTTTTGAATAGAATGCATGAAGGTAGAAAAACAAAAAAACTTTAACCTATAGAACCACTTTAACTACTCAAATTCAAAATACTTACACATCCATAGGTAGTAAAGCATTTTACAGACACGTTGGTAATCTGCTGGGATGTCTGCAGAGAAGTCCTGGTAGAAGCAAGGCTTGATCGGGCACTTTGTAGGTAGAGGGGGCCAGTTATTCTGTCTTACTGCAGAAAAAAAAGCAAGTATTGTCTTTATTGGCACAAGTTTTTACTTTCAGGGATCAGAAAGAAATTAGAGAAATTTACATTTAGGTAACAAAGGGTCTTTACAAGCGGGGGGTGGCAAGGACCGGCGATCATGCGACCACTGATTGGCTGTCACATGATCATGAGCCAGTCCCATTGGGAAAAGAACAGAGACAGAGTGGTCAGGGGACACACAGTGAGAACAGAAACCCCCGTTACCCAGAGATGCATATGTGCAGTGTGTGGGCATTAAAGCTCACCCCCTTTGCTGCCGCACATATGCGTTACGTAGATGGCAAGGGATTTAAGTAATCATATGTCTGAGCAAAGACGAGGAAACAGAGCATATTCCAATCTCTTTTGGCTCTTTCAGCTATGGCTCCAATGCCATATTACAGAAAAAACATAACACAAAGACAGCAGATCATAAAGCTCAGCAGATAACAAATTCAACAGTTCAGGCTCACAGTGCTAGATAGCAGTACAAACAGTGTAAGAGATTATCACAGCTCTCTAGTCCATAATGGAATATCAAATATTAAGGGAAGCAATATACATTATTGGTCACAGACTAGACATTCCAGATAAGGCTGAGCAATTCATTCCTTTGTTCACATAGACTATTTAATGCAAGATATTGTTTTATTATTCAAAAGGTACCTTTTATTAAGAGTACACAGCATACATACTGGCACATTACAAAATGTGATTGTAGCAGCATCAAGATCAACATTACAGAATTTAATTTGTACTTTGTTCTTGGTATGTCAACATAAGTATATTACTGACAGTGTAGTAAAATGTTATTAAAGAGGAGTTCCAGTCTGTAAAACAAAAATAAAATAAAAAAGTCAGCAGCTACTAATACTATAGCTGCTAACTTTTATTATAAAGGACACTTACCTGTCCAGGGATCCCATGATGTCGGCACCCCAGGCCGATACGTCCCATCGGCTTCGGGTGCAGGCGCCGGCATTGCAAGTAAGGGAAACCGGCAATGGAGCCTTCAGGCTACTGAGCATGTGCGAGTCACGCTACGCTTTCTGTATGGTCCCGTCTTCTGGGGGACACACAGGTCCCAGAAGGCAGCAGAGGGGAAAGGAGGAGGGGCCGAACATGACACAGATCACTGTGTGGTGATCTCACCAGGAAGTGGGAGCGAGTACCTGTCAAAACCAGGTACCCGCTCTCCCCCCAAAAAGTGCCAAATGTGGCAGTAAAAGGGGAAGAGAGGGAGGGGATGTGCAAACAAGCCAAGCTTTCTTTACCTTTGGTTGGAGCTCTGCTTTAAGATTTAAGTTTAGATCCATGGGTATAATGGTAAAACAAAATCAATAAGTATCAAATGTTAAACTAAACTTGTGTGGCATGGTTACCCCATTAGAACTGTGGAGTTTTTTACAATTTTGCTTTGCTTTTTAGATTTGCTTCCAAAACCAGACAAAATTAAACAATTTACAAGGAATGTCTATGATGAAGTTGTCAGCAGTGCCCTATCCTTGTTTCTAAGGGACATAAAAGAGGATTGAGCGATTACTTCAAGTGGTTTGCAAAAATAACCATTTGTCACATATTTTATTTTAGAATCTCTCTCTCTCTCTCATTTTATATATATATATATATATATATATATATATATATATATATATATATATATATATAATCTGTTTGTATGGTAAAGTAGCATTATAGCATTATTATCCATCCTCCATTGGGAGATGACAGACAGAAGAGCTTGTATCCAGAATTTAGCTGAAAGCTTTGCGGTAGTAAAAAAAAAAAAAAAAAAGTATGGTTATTTGGTGTCAAGGTCAGGCATGTTAAATATTCCCAGAAAACAGACCTTTGAGTCCAGAACTTCATGCAAGATATTACGTGTTATTTAGATTACTATGATAGCAAAAGTATACATATATGAGCAGGGCAAAAAAAAATAGGATTTTTATAACAGCTTACCTGTAAAATCCTTTTCTTGGAGTACATCACGGGACACAGAGCGACATAGTCATTACTAATGGGTTATATAGTTACCGTCAGGTGCTGGCACTGGCAACTTCCAAAACCGGAAGTACCCTCCCCTATATAAGCCCCTCCCATCCGGGAGCACCTCAGTTTTGTAGCAAAGCAATAAGTGTCCCCAAAGAGGGGCGGGAGCTCTGTGTCCCGTGATGTACTCCAAGAAAAGGATTTTACAGGTAAGCTGTTATAAAAATCCTATTTTCTTTCTCGTACATCACGGGACACAGAGCGACATAGTCATTACTGATGGGATGTCCTAAAGCAATGCCAAATGAGGGGGGGGATACACCATATATAAGCTGAGCGCTATCAGACATGAGGATCTTTTGCGGCCTGCAACACACTGCGCCCAAAGGCGACATCCTCCTGACTTCTAACGTCCACCTGGTAGAACCTAGTAAACGTGTGTACGGAAGACCATGTTGCGGCCTTACAGACTTGAGCCAGGGAGGCCTGGTGATGCACTGCCCATGAAGTTCCAACTGCTCTCGTGGAGTGCGCCCTAACTTTGAACGGAGGCGGTCTACTTCTCAAGCTATAGGCTTGTATTATGACCTGTCGAATCCACTTGGCTAAAGTAGATTTTGACGCTGCCTGACCCTTTCTGGGGCCTTCCGGCAGAATAAACAAAGTATCCGTTCTGCGAATCTGAGCAGTGGCTTTTAGATAAGCTTTAACTGCTCTTACTACATCCAAAGAATGCAATAACTTTTCCTCTACCGAAGTAGGCCTGGGGAAAAAAGAAGGAAGAACCACATCTTGGTTCAAATGAAAACTCGATACCACCTTAGGAAGAAAGGCTGGATGAGGACGTAACACTACTCTGTCCTTATGGATAACCAGATATGGCTCCTTACAGGACATAGCTGCTAATTCCGATACTCTTTTAGCCGAACAAATGGCTACTAGAAAAATCAATTTCCTGGTGAGAAGCACTAAGGAAATATGCTGTAATGGTTCAAATGGTTGTTTCTGTAGAACCGACAGAACCAAGTTTAGATCCCATGGACATATGGGAATATTAACCGGAGGACTAATACGCATCACTCCTTGTATAAAGGCTTTGACTAGTGAATGCGAAGCCAAGGGCCTTTGAAAAAATATTGACAAGGCCGAAATCTGACCTTTGATAGTACTCAAGGCAAGCTTCCTATCTACAGCCCATTGTAGGAAGTCCAGAATTCTACCTATTACGTATTTACGTGGATGCCATTTCCTGGCCTCACACCAGGCGATGTACGCCTTCCAGATTCTATAGTAGATCTGCCTGGATACCGGTTTCCTGGCATTGATCATGGTAGACACCACAGCATTAGAGAGCCCTCTCCTTTTTAGAATGTGGGCTTCAATAGCCAGGCCGTCAAACCTAGGGCTGGTAAGGAAGGGTGGTATATCGGTCCCTGCGAAAGCAGGTCCGGACGATGTGGGAGGGTCCAAGGACTCCCTACAGACATTTTTACAATCTCCGCGTACCATGCTCTTCGGGGCCACGCTGGAGCCACCAGAATCACTGGTTTCTTTTCTACCCTGATTCTGCGGAGTAATCGAGGTAACAATTGTGGCGGTGGGAATGCATATATCAGCTTGAACTGATCCCAAGGGAACACTAGGGCATCCGAGCCGCACGCTAGGGGATCCCTTGTCCAAGAGACAAACCTGTCCACTTTCGTGTTGAACCTGGATGCTAGCAGATCTACATCCGGTGTTCCCCACCGCTGACATATTGTCCGGAAAACCTCGGGATGAAGGGACCATTCCCCTGGGCATAATTGTTGGCGACTTAGAAAGTCCGCCTTCCAATTCTCCACCCCTGGAATGAATACCGCAGATATGGCTGGGACATATCTTTCTGCCCATCTCAGGATGTAATTTACTTCCCTTTGGGCTGCATGACTCCTGGTGCCCCCCTGACGATTGATATATGCCACTGCTGTGGCATTGTCTGACTGAACTCTGACAGGGGACCCTTGGAGTTTGGATGTCCATGCTACTAGGGCATACCGGGCTGCTCGTATCTCTAAGAGATTGATGGGCAGGACCTTTTCCGCATCCGACCATCTGCCCTGGAGAGACCATTGCTCCAGTACTGCTCCCCAGCCTAAAAGGCTGGCATCTGTAGTGACCACCTTCCAAGAAATCGGACTGAAGGATTTCCCTTTTTCCAGATTCCGGGGAACCAACCACCAACGGAGGCTTCTGCGAACGGAAGGGGACAAGGACATTGGTACGTCCAGAGCCTGAACTTTTTTGTTCCAGGCTGACAGTATGGCCCTTTGCAACTTCCTTGAATGGAATTGACCGTAGGGTACTGCTTCGAATGATGCCACCATTTTTCCCAGCAGCCTCATGCACAGGCGTATGGATGGCTGTCTTTTTGAACCCACTAAGTGGATCAAATCTCTCAAAGATGACCCCTTTTCTCGAGGCAAGAAAATTTTTCTCTGGTCTGAATCCAGCCTTAGCCCCAAGTATTCCAGACTTTTGACTGGTTTTAGGGCTGACTTGTCTCGGTTGATAATCCAACCGTGATATTCCAGATACTTGATTGTCTCGTGAACAACCACTTCTAGTTTTTCCACTGAGTGGTCTATCAGCAACAAGTCGTCTAGATATGCCATTATCGTTACACCTCGTGTTCTTAGATTGGCCAATAATGGGGCCAGAATTTTTGTGAACACTCTTGGTGCTGTGGCCAGACCGAAGGGTAAGGCTCTGAACTGAAAATGGCGCCCTTCTATCGCAAAGCGTAGAAATTTTTGGTGGGCTGGAAAGATGGGGATGTGCAAATACGCATCTTTGATGTCGATCGAGGCTAACCATTCCTCCCCTTGTAGGGCAGTGGCTACCGATCGGATCGACTCCATCCGGAAAGTCCTGATATGTAGGAATTTGTTTAGCCCTTTTAGATTTAATATGGGCCTCACGTCCCCGTTTGGCTTCGGAACTGTAAAGAGGTTTGAGTAAAACCCGAACCCCCATTCTTCCAGGGGGACCTCTATAATTACTGCTTGAAGCAATAATTGTTCCAGTGCCAACAGGAGGGATCCTCTCTTCTGGGGATCCCTTGGCACGTTCGACCTTATAAAGCGGGAAGGAGGGGAGTTTTTTAACTCCAATTTGTATCCCAGATTTACTGCGGAGAGCACCCATCTGTCTCGGATCGTGTCCCGCCAGGTTTCTGTGAACAACTGAAGTCTTCCCCCCACCCGATTGGGTGGGGGCAACCCTTCATGCATTTGACTTTGGGGGAGGTTTTGTACCTCTCCTGCTCCAGGGCTTCTTGTTACCCTGCAACTGTCCCTGATTTTTACCTCCGGGATTTGACCGGGGAAGCCGTCGGAACTGTTTCACAGCCGATGTCCTAGGGACTGGAGAAGCCGGCCTCTTAAAAGAGGGACCTCTAACTCTATTTTTGACCGGCAAGAGTGTACTTTTACCGCTGGAAATTCTCTGGATATACTTGTCCAGGTCTTCCCCGAATAAGCGCTCCCCATGAAATGGGAAGCTGACCAGCAATTTTTTACAGGGAGCTTCAGCAGACCAGTTTTTGAGCCATAGAAGCCTGCGCATATGTACTACAGACAGCGTAAGGCGGGAGGCCTGATGGATTGAATCCTTTATAGCGTCCACCGCAAAGCATAAGGCTCTAGGTAGATCAGCTAGAGCAAGAGCCTGCTGATCTGGCACGTCCCTTAAGACCTGTTTCAACTGATCCTTCACTGCTTGGCAGACCCCTATAGCTGCCACTGCTGGTTGTGTCACCAATCCTGCTGTAGAAAAAGCAGATTTCAATAAGGACTCCAATTTTTTATCTATTGGGTCCTTGAACATTTGGACATTTTCCACCGGACATGTCAGTGATTTATTCACACAAGAGATGGCTGCATCCACTGTAGGGACCTTCCATTTTCTGACGAACTTATCCTCCATAGGATAGACCACCGGAAATCTCTTGGGGGGAGTAAATATTTTGTCAGGATGCTCCCAATCCTGGTAAATGAGCCCCTCCAGTAAAGGATGGATCGGAAAAGAACAAACAGTCTGGGGAGCTTTTAGCGACCCCAACGAGGAGACAGAAGAGGAGGATGGCTCCGCAAGTGGCATTTTAAATGCTGATCGGACCATATTAGTCAGGGACTGCACCCATAACCTCTCAGCATGTGATGCTGAGAACGGCTCCTCCACTGTTGATTCCTCTACAACTGAATCAACCTCATCCTGATCCCCCTCAGGTAGGTCGTTCTCTGTATGGGACTGTTGCTCTGTTAACAGGCACTCTGAGGGAGGAGACGGAGATCGAGCGCTTTTCTCCTGTGACAGGGAAGCAGCAATTAGTGCTGACAATCTCTCTTCCAGCCCTCCCAGAGCTGAGGAAAAAACCTCCTCTGTTACATACACAGGAGCAGGTGAACTGGGGACAGCCACAGTACCAGGTACTCCTGGGGGTGCCCTACGGTCACTAACCTCTGATTCTTCAGGGGAGACTGGTGCAGCCAAAGCATGCCCAAGATCCTCAGAGCCCGATGGAGACCCCCTATTCCTCCTGGAATTTCTAGTCCCGGAGTTTTTAGACGGCATATTCCTAAGCCACAAAGCTGAGGTATTCCAGCCGAAAATACACCAGTTACTGATAATAGTCTAGCATAAATGCTGCTATAATAAACAGTTGGTGTCTACTAATGTGCCTTTCTAGGGGATGCCTGTATCAACCGCTTGCTGTATGCCTTTAAATGTTGCCAGCTCTGTCTCTGTACTTCATAGCCAGCTTACTGCAATAATGTGGCTTTTTTAAAAACCTGCTGGGACGCCCGCACATGCGCAGAAGCGCTGCGGCGCGCACAGAGCGTCATCCCCCAGGCCCCGCCCCTTTTTCCGGCCACCTCTATATATATAGAGGCGCGTGCACGCGCACGCGCGCGGCCTTGTGCGCCTCGGCGCTAATTTTCAAACATGGAAACCAGGGACAGGAGCCAGGGCCCCCTTTGCCGCAGGCCGGGGGATAGACGAACACTGCAACATGGCAGAGGAAACAGTTTCCTGTAGGAGAACTCACCAGCTGCCTGGACTTTGCTCTCTGAGAAGAAACTAGTCCATATGACAAGAAAAACATTCCACAGCGGCCTCTAGTGGACAAACACAGGTACCGCAGTTTAATATACTAAACATATATAAAAAAACATTCTTTTTTTTTTTTTTTTTCTTGACCACCATTAAAAATTATTACATTTTTTTTAGTAGTTACAGGCATGCACAGATATTAGCGGGAATACCGTTAGGTAACAGACAGAAAGACAAATTAGGCTTGGGGGTCCCCCAATAGAACCAAGTTCCTGGGGGCCCCCACTTACCTGTTCCCCGCCGCAGGACTTTGTTTGGTCCACAAAAGCCCAAACTTCACCTATCACGGCAGGCATTGTAATCAAACCTTCAGGGACCGGGTTCCCAAGGATTCCACTCCCCTGGACCTGTATAGCACCCTGCACAGAAAACATCTTGGTCGTGGGTATGACCAGAGCTCTGGATCCCAGGGTCCAGCTCTCCTAAGAGAAGCATTACAGGCAGAACCTTGCTCTTCTCTGCAAGGCCCGGGTACCGACCGTTTAGCTATGAAGCTTTTTTGGTCGGATCCGGAATAGCTTACTGAGGCCCAAAAGAACCTGTACGCAAGCTCAGTGAAAAACACATGTTTCTTCTTGGCCAACACCTTAGACACTGGCAAAAAACTGAGGTGCTCCCGGATGGGAGGGGCTTATATAGGAGAGGGTACTTCCGGTTTTGGAAGTTGCCAGTGCCAGCACCTGACGGTAACTATATAACCCATTAGTAATGACTATGTCGCTCTGTGTCCCGTGATGTACGAGAAAGAAAAGTCAATTGTGGAAGAAAGGGAAAGTTACTGAAATTAGGAATTTACAAAGCTCTGATCGAATAATGAAACTTCAGGAAGTGCTAAATGTCCTTAATAATAAATAAAATAATAATAGTAATAGATAATAATGATAAATAGATAATAAAAAAAGCTTGTGCCGAAAGCAATATAGAGAGATTGCCATTGAGAACCTATTGTTAGTTGACTGAAATGTTGGTGTTCCTCTGTCCCAGGGCATGCATGCAGCAAGCACACAATACTTAAACTGCACACATTTTCCAGGTCAGAGATTTAAAAATCCATTAGACCAGCTAGGAGGTCAGCAATGACTACCTCTATATTTATTTAAACTGGACCGAAAGCCAAAACTCCCCCCCCCCCCCCATTTTAGAGTTGATAAAAGTTATTTTTCCAACTGTGCCCCACTGCTAAGATTTCCCTTCACTTCACATATCCACAACAGGAAGTGATGGAATCCGTGGTTGTCACCAGAACTAGTGTCCAAATTGGAATATCTTCCCTCTACTCCCGAGTGGTGACAAATCAAAATATGTGATTTTTCTTTCACTCTGTGATAATTGTGACCAAGGCAAATAAAAGTGCATTTCCCTAACAGGAACACAGAGCGCAAAAAAAAAAAAAAAAAAACACGTGACAGCCTTTCCACTCTTATCAGAACAAAGAAAAGATTTGGCTGAAATTGCACTTGTAAATAGAACTAAAGGCAAAACATTTTTAAATTTAAGATAGAGTAAAAGGGTTATAACCCCTGTCAGTGCGCACCCGGCCGTAAAGACATAAGCTGTCACGGCCGGGTGCCCACAGTTGCTATGACGGCGCTGCAGAGGAGGGGGAGAGGAGAGAGGACCGTGGGAAAGGTAAGTGTTTCTTTATTAAACTTTTAATAAACTAAAAAAAAAAAAAAATGGGTGGAACTCCGCTTTAAGGGTCAGTTTGACTTAGATGCAGAACTGGTCAATTACTGACACCAAGCTGATGTTTTGATGGGAATACCAACTGATCTTTGCTTTCCTTGTGAATATTCAAACACAGATATTCACAGAAACGCTGCCTACAAAATACAACCATGCCTAAAGAATAAAATAATACAAAGTGTACTTACAGTTAATATTTACATTCCTCATTTCCTTCTCCTTCCTCTCAATTTCAGCTGCTTTCCTGTCCAATTCTTCCTGTTGCTGAAGGAGGCCAGCTTGTGCAGCCATTGCTACTGCCTATAGAGATAAACACATGGAGAAAATACTGGAGGGAAAAGTACAGTAACCTGTAGAAACAAATATGGTTTCCCTTTTCTGAAGTTAGATCAGGGACAGATAAATGCTGATTGAATGATGGCACACAGCTCTTTACCTTCTTAAGTAAGCCTATTAAAGTAGAACACTTAAAAAGGTAACTCCACTTTCGTGATAAAAAAAAAAAAAAAAGCCATCATACAACTGCTACACAAACCATATTCTAACTGCATGCCATTAACCCTGCATGCACCTTCCGGGTCTTTACGGGGTTTCTGATGCTGGGAGATGGGATGGGGTTTATGATCATGTGACCGCCATTATTGGCTGTCACACGATCGGAAAGCACTCGAATAGGCGCCAGAAGCGCGCAGGGTGTGCATTCTCGGCACAGGTTTGTTTATATTTTGGTACGCAAATACACTCGGCGTGAAGATCCACCCACCGAGAAGCAGCATATTTGTGTACTGTTGACGGGAAGAGGTTAAACATTACATTTCCTCCGCATTAGAACGCTAAACTGCATCAGCTGATTATATTGAATAGAGACAAGGAAACATACAGCTTTTTCTTAGGAACAGAAACAGGCAGGAACCTGCTACAAAATTTGTTAAAATCCTTGCAAAGTACTTTGATCCCCTAGATGAACTTTATTGAAAAAAAAATAAAAAAATAAAAAACGCAAGCAAGGTGGAGTTACACTTTTAAAACAAAAAAATAGTAGGGAGGTAGAGTTTTTTGGTACCAAAGCAATAGGATAGAATTAGACAGAAGAGACATGCAGTGTTCACTCCTGACATCTGTAAAATATTGAGACAGACAATGTAGCTGGGTGCTGGGACAAGGCAAAGCCAGCATGCATGGGTAGGAGTTACATCACCACTGCCCACCGTAACAATGAAAAGAAAAAAAAAAGGTACTGGGAGTAGCAGAGGAAATGATGGCATTAACAGGGGACAGAACAGCAATGGGATCACAGAACTGTCAGCACTAAGGGAGGGGGGCGCAAACCAAGAGGTAGTTTTGCCAAAACGGACAAGAGCTGCCATTTCCTTGGCCACACTACAGCTACTCTTTAAAGCTGAATTATGGGGGAAAACAAAAACCTTCCCATGTAGTGGGACTGCCTTGTACTGCAAGGGTTTAATGTTCATTTATGACCAAAGTACTGAAACCTAACACCACCTCCAGGTCTTCAAGTTTTCCATGTTGTCTACCTCTAAGGGAAATCGTTAAATTTCCTGTGTCCAGAGAGGAACATACAAGCACTTCCCTAGAGGACCTGGGTTGCTGTAACAAAAAGGGCTGGAGAAAGTGCTTGAGTACCTTAAAAAGGGCTCTGGGCAGAAATTGGTGGAAACAGGACAACCTGTGGTATGATGCAACGCCAGATCATCCACTTAAGACTAAACTCTGAATGGTGGAAATTTACCGCCATGTTTGAAAGTTTGAACACTTAAGTGAATAAAAATCACACACAAGCTACAGGTTCCTGGTAGTTTATTAATTTAACAAATGCTATTCTGGAGACACTAATAAGTATCTTGCAAGTAGTAGAGATGATAAAAAAAAAAAAAAAAAGAAGATACTTGCTTTAGGGCTTCAGTAATAGTACCTTTCTGCGTCACTGGCACCTGGCTTCACCTGTCACACGGACATACCCCTAGAGGGGTTTTCAGGGTCTGGGAATCATAGGAATGGATTACAGCCTTGGACCAGTATAGCACCCAGCAACTAACTGCACACATTGCGCTGAATGCCAAGGTGAGCACCCAAGCAAAATCCAGTGTCTACATTTTATTGTTGTAGTAGATGGCATTGAGGAGGTTGACTGAAGCAAAGAAAACGAGAACTAGTAGGCATAGAAACGTCTTCATAAAAGGAGTCCCCATTGCTAGTATCCACTAGCAAAAAACTGAGGTCTCATGAAGTAGGGTTATAGGGTCTGCCCAAAGAGGGAAAGTCCAAAACCTTTGTCAGTGTCCAATCACCTGAAAGAATCAGCCTATAACCCAGGGTCTATGAAATCAGGGTCATAGAGTATCCAGGCTGTGTCCTGTACTGCAAGATTAAGATAAGTACTTTTACTTGCCTGACACTCCACTCCCACAGACTCGCTCCAGGCTACTAGACCGGTTCCCTCATCCTCTTCCGCTCTATGGCAGTCGTATGTCCTCTGACATCAAGTCTAATGCGGGGGGAGGCCTATAGCCCTGCATTAGACTTGAGAATGCTGAGGGACAGCCAACAAGTCGGAATGTAGGTAAGAGGAGAACACCTGCTCCTGGGAAGGGATCAGTGGATTAGGTAAATAAATGTGCTTTTTCTGACACTCTAGACTTAAACAAGTATTTGACCCTGGGACAGAGGCTTTCAAGGTGAACCAAAGCTTCATATACATATTACTGCAATTCAGTCAGACTGCATAAACCATAATAAATGTGAGAGTCTTATTTGGTTATTGTACTACTGTGATGCAGCAAGGGCTAACATGCCCTATAGTGGTGGCACACTTGAGATTTGTGCCTCCAGCACTCAGACATGTCTCTTTTCACAGTTTTCCAATTAACAGGATTTGGCTCTTCTGTATTCTTGGATGAAGCTCTATTTTTTACAGTCTGACACTTCTGGGAGTGTCAGAGTTTTCTGCTCTTGACAACAGCTGCTCCCCCTCCTAGCTCTGATGTCATGTCCTGCAGAATTCCTGCACAATCTGAAAATGCAGCTTTCCTGTACAGAACCAGCGACAGCTGACACTGGAATGTACAATGTAAATAATCTATCTAAATGCTTCACATACCTGGACTGTTTACATTGCACATATAAGTGTTGGTGGTCAGTGGTCATGTCCAATCACACTGCCAATTCAGAAGAATTCTGAAGAATCAGGCAGGGCTCACTGGCAGCTTGTCATGGTACCTGCTCTATTTATTACAGAAATACACATTTACCTGTGGTGATGGTTCTATGGATGGCTGAATAACAGCTGGCTGGGAAGGCATCACAGGCTGCACTGGAACCGTCTTCTGATTGGTCGTCTGTAGACAAAAAAAATAATCTCATCAGCAAGCTCCACAGGTTTTCTCTTACCTCTATCATCTGGACTTCTAAGGCCCCTTTCACACTACTGTGACTTCAAAGTCGCGTGATTTTGCTGCGATTTCAGGGAATGCCTGTGTAAGTGGCATCAAAATCGGACCAAAGTAGTGCAGGGATTACTTTGAAGTCGGAACTACTTGAAGTCGTACTAATATGAATGGTTGTCATTGGAAATCATGGGAAACGACTTGTCATGCTACTTTGCCATCAGAAATTGTGGGACAAGTCGTACAAGTGTGAAAGGGGCCTTAACCATGTTTCTGATAATACAAGTCAGGAAAAAAATGACTGGTTTAGGCCCCTTTCACACTACCACGTCTTCAAAGTCGCGCGATTTTAGGGAGACTCACATCAAAGTCGGACCAGTGTAGTGCAGGGACTACTTTGAAGTCGGAACAACTTGAAGTCATACTATATGAATTGTTGTCATTGGAAATCATGGGGAACGACTTGTCATGCTACTTTGCAGTCCCAAATCGTGGGACAAGTCATACAAGTGTGAAAGGGGCTTTTTGAATTGAATTTTGCTGATTACATACCTTGTTGTAGACTCACATGTGTGATGCCGTGTACACACGATCGAATTTCACGGCGGTGAAAACACAGCCGTGAAACCAGACGGGAAAAACGGGGACCGGCTTGGTCCCCTACACACGGCCGTTTTTCACGACATGTTTTCTCTTGGTCAAGAAAACCGGCCGTGTGTAGGCTCCCTAGCAGTGTTTCCCTATGGGAAAACTGTTGCGGAAAAAAATGCAGCGATTCGCGACGAGAAAAATTAGAGCATGTTCTAATTTTTCTCGTCGTGATTCTTGTCATTTTTCTCGTTGGGAAATGCTGGAAAGCCCACACACGGCCGTTTTTCTCGTCCAAGAGAAAAAATTTAATTTTTCCCGACGAGAAAAGTGATCGTGTGTACGCGGCATTAGGCTCACACTGTGCCTAAAATGCATTCAGTCCTCAAAAGTTCTTGCTGCTATACAGTCAAGTTTATAGAATGCAAGTGTGTCCATGTTCACTACATGGGTTCTTCACCGTGACAAAACTTCATCCAATACTGCACCACGGCAAACTAAAGCCTGAACCTTTTTTAAAGAGGAGTTTAACAAAGTATTTAACACATAATATAGCTGCCGACTTTGAATATTGCCCTGAAATGCAGTAATGTTGGCACTTGTGTGCGGACGCCGCCGCCGCCTCCATTCATAGAAAGGGAACCCGGCAGTGAAGCCTTTTGGCTTCACAACCGGCACCCTTCTGCGCACGCGAAGCACCTCGGAAAGGTGCCAAATGTGGCACCAGAGGGGGAGAGAAGGATGATAAGCGGAGCTTTAACTTTTGGGTGGAACTCCGCTTTAACGTGTTGCAATAAATATTAAAAAAAGAAACCCAAGGGCTGGTTCACATCTGTGCAGTGTGTTTTAGGTGCATTACCATTGAATTCTACTTGAACTCGCATCAAAAAAATGCAGCTACCAGGATTTTTTTTTTTTATTAAAATGTGCCGCACCTAAAATGCATAGCTGTGAACGAGGCATTACAGTATCGGAGATTGGTTTGGCTGCACCACTGTAGTTTTTTTATTCGGAAACATAAAGCTGTACTTCAAAATTAGTGCATTTTGCAGTGCAGTGGTCGCCAACCTTTTGGACCTCACGGACCACTAAACTCACAATTTTAAATCCAGTGGACCACCAATATGAATTTTACATCACACACACCTCTCTGCCCCCTTCCATGTGCTCGAGCTCCGTGCTCCCTCCCGCAGTCTGTAATAAGCGCCGCCATTGGAAGTCCCCTCCCACTCTCTGCTCCACTCCTGGTGACTCCCTCTGAGTTCACAGGAGCCAGAACTACAGAGGGGGGCAATGGCTCAATGCACACCGACACTATTAACTGTCAGCACGCATTGAGAAAAACTCTGGAAACATTGGGCGGTATACATTCCCCACAATGTTGATTTGTGGCAGAAACCCTGGGAACCAAAAAATAATAATTTCTCAGGGACTGTCAGTGGTCCACGGACCACTGGTTTGCGACCGATGTAGTGCAAAAAAGTGTACAAAGAATCCTGCATAGCTGACAAGTTTGATTGAGAAGCTCTAATTGGCAATCAAAGAGCATTTCCCATACAGAAGCAGGTTAGCTAAAGTGGAAGATAGGCCTAATCTAGCTATTCTGTAAAGTGGATGCAAAACCTCCATACACCCAGTGAAGTGAACAGCCTCAGATGATACACAGGGATGAACCAAATCTCCCTACATAAGTTTTACATGTATATCTGCTGTCTTCACATTTATATACTGTTTAGAAAGTTCAGATCCTGTTAGGAAATTTTCTCTTCCTGTTTAACAGAGTGTGATGTCTGGGCATACAGCCAAGATAGCTAAAATTGCTAATTGGAGGAAAGGCACACACCCCCTCTCATCATAGGCAGACACCCTAAGGAGGTGTTTTGTAGCAGGGCCAGCTCCCTGCTAATTTATTTTAGCAACCTCCCCTGACAGAAATGTCAGGCTGCTTTTATCTGATGTGTCATAGAATTTGTCAGGAGTGATCAGGCTGATAACAGATGAACGGGTCAGGAGAGAGCTACAGGACTTGGCTCATTGAAGAGATATATGTGCCCAGCTCAAATTTCATGAATCGGGTTTACATCCACTTTAATACGATCCCTCCACTCCTCCCATGTATCCTGCATACCCCGTTTAAAAAAAAAAAAAAAAGGGGGGGGGGGGAAGATCTGTGTGTACTTGCCCATTTTTAATCCAATCTGGATTAAAAAAAAAAAATGGAAGTACACAGATCTGGTTTAAAGTGGTTGTAAAGTCAAGGTTTTTCACCTCAAAGCATTCTATACATTGAGAAAACCCTCCTGTGCTGCAGCTCCCCTAGACCCCGCCCCCCCCCCCTTTCTTACCCGAGCCAAATTTTATTTATTTAAAAAAAAAAAAAAAAAAAAAAAAAAAAAGGAGGGTTTACAACCACTTTAAGCTGGCCCTAGATGGATCAAATTTATGGGCAGACTGCTTGTATTGAAGTTGATCCACTGATTGACTTCAGAACAACCAACCTGTCTTTCACCTGATCACTGCTATAGCCACCAGCAGTGATTATTGTATTCTGTCGGCAGGGAAGCCACTCTGCCCGCAGAACACACAAGTGCTGGGGGCTGTGTTGACTGTGTTGATGGGGATATCAAGCAATTTTCTTTCCTTCAATCCGTGGTTAAAGGAAAGAAAATGATGGACTGGGTATGCAGGACAGGTAGGAGGATGGGGGAGGGAACATTTTTAAGAATAGTTAGACTCATGCCGCGTACACACGACCGTTTTTAATGACGAGAGAAATTAAATTTTTTTAAATGGTCATTAAAAATGATCGTGTGTGGGCTTTCCAGCAGTTTTCCCGATGAGAAAAACGCAGAGAATTACGACGAGAAAAATTGGAACATGCTCTAATTTTTCACGTCGTTTTTTACATCATCGTTTTTCTCGTCATGAAAAACAGTAGTGTGTAGGCTTTAACGACGTGAAAAAAAATGTGCATGCTCAGAATCAAGTATGAGACGGGAGCGCTCCTTCTGGTAAAAGTAGGATTTTTATAACAGCTTACCTGTAAAATCCTTTTCTTGGAGTACACCACGGGACACAGAGCTAGTCATTACATAATGGGTTAAGGGTCACCAGCGGTGATTGGACACTGGCACAACCAATGGAAGACAGTTCCCCTCCATATAACCCCTCCCATCAGGGAAGTACCTCAGTTTTGTAGCAAAGCAGTAAGGTTCCCATAAGAAGGGTGGGACTTCTGTGTCCCGTGGTGTACTCCAAGAAAAGGATTTTACAGGTAAGCTGTTATAAAAATCCTACTTTCTTTATCGTACACCACGGGACACAGAGCTAGTCATTACATAATGGGACGTCCCAGAGCAATGCTCATATGAAGGGGGGGGGGGGAGACACAGATCAAACAGGCCGCTTGCGGACCAGAAGCCCTATACTGCTGCCTGCAGCACACTTCGCCCGAAGGCGGAATCCTCATGTCCTTTCACATCTATTTGATAGAATTTGGAAAATGTATGGACTGAAGACCAAGTTGCAGCTTTACAGATCTGAGCCATCGAAGCCTGGTGGTGCACTGCCCATGAAGCACTTATCGCCCTGGTAGAGTGCGTCTTAACAGGAAAAGGAGGAGTCCTGTTCTTTAAACCATAAGCTTGAACAATTACTTGTCTAATCCACCTGGAAATGGTGGATTTTGATACCGCTTGGCCCTTCTTGGGACCATCTGGTAAAATAAACAAAACATCTGTTTTACGTATCTGAGCGGTTGCTTGCAGATACACCTTTACCGCTCTCACTAGATCTAGAGAGTGTAATCATTTTTTCCCCCGCCGACCGCGGGTTTGGAAAAAAAGAAGGCAGAACAATGTCTTGATTCAAGTGAAAAGCCGACACCACCTTAGGTAGAAAGGCCGGATGGGGTCGTAGTACGATTTTGTCCTTGTGACAAATTAGATAAGGCTCTTTACAAGAAAGAGCTGCTAGCTCTGATACTCTCCTAGCAGAAGCTATAGCAATCAAAAAGGCCAATTTCCTACTTAATATAATTAACGGAATATGGCGAATAGGTTCAAAAGGTTGCTTTTGCAACACTGACAATACCAAATTCAAATCCCATGGACACAAGGGAGACCTAACTGGAGGATTTATCCTCAGTACCCCCTGAATGAATGTCCGAACTAGGGAATGAGATGCCAATGGTCTCTGAAAGAAGACTGATAGAGCCGATATTTGCCCCTTGATGGTGCTAAGGGCTAATTTCATATCCACTCCTAACTGGCAAAAAGCAAGAATCCTGCTTTTTTCATATTTCTGAGGATTCCAACTTCTGGATTCACACCAGGAAACGTATGCTTTCCAGACTCTATGATAGATGAGTCTGGAGGCTGGCTTTCTAGCATTAATGAGCGTAGAAAGAGCCAGGCCAGAGACCCCTCTCTTTTTCAAAATGTGGGTCTCAGCAGCCAGGCCGTCAAATTTAGCCTTTGTAAGGAAGGGTGGAATACTGGACCCTGTGACAGCAGGTCGTGTCGAAGTGGAAGCTTCCAGGGCCTTCCTATCGCCATTTTTACGATCTCGGCGTACCAAGGCCTCCTGGGCCAGTTTGGGGCCACTAGGATTACTGGTATTCCCTCCTCCTTGATCCTGCGAAGCAGTCTTTGTAGAAGAGGGATCGGAGGGAATGCATAGATCAGTGAGAACTGATTCCATGGAGTTATTAGAGCATCTGTCCTCTGTCCCGTAGGCTAGAGGATCTCTCGTTCTGGACACAAAGTTGTCCAATTTCTTGTTGAACCTGGAAGCTAGCAGGTCTACATCTGGGTTTCCCCATCTCAGACATATGGCCTGAAAGATCTCGGGGTGAAGAGACCACTCTCCTGGTAGCAGCTGCTGGCGACTCAGGTAGTCTGCTTGCCAGTTTTCTATCCCTGGAATGAAGATTGCAGAAAGGCAAGGTACATGCTCCTCTGCCCATGCCAAGATCCGGTTCACCTCTCTTTGGGCTGCCCGACTGCGGGTGCCTCCTTGGTGATTGATGTAAGCTACTGCAGTAGCATTGTCGGATTGAACCCGAACTGGGTAGCCCTGTAACCTGTATGTCCAGGTTTTGAGGGCTAGATATACTGCCCGGATCTCTAGCACATTGATGGGCAGTATCCCCTGAGTCTTGGCCCAGGTTCCCTGGGTAGAAGCCTCCTCGAATACTGCACCCCAGCCCGATAGGCTGGCATCTGTAGACACCACCTTCCAGGCTACTGGGAGGAAGCACTTTCCCTTCCGTAAATTCTTGGCTTCTAGCCACCAATTGAAGCTGTGGCGTACTTGTGAGGACAGGCGCATGGGTATATCCAGAGCTTGGCTCTTCCTGTTCCAGGAGGCTAAAATATTGCCTTGAAGTAGTCTCGAATGAAACTGGGCGTAAGGGACCGCCTCGAAGGAGGCTACCATCTTTCCCAATAGTCTCATGCAAAGGCGAATAGACGGCCTTTTGTTTTCTTTGACCTTGTGGATCAGGTCTTTCAGAGACTGTATCTTTGGCTCTGGCAGGTATACCCTGTTTTGGGCTGTATCTATGATCATGCCCAGGTACACTATCCTTCTTTGGGCCTGGAGAGAGGATTTCTGTAAGTTTATAATCCATCCTAAATGCTCCAGGTATCCTACTGTAGTGTGTACAGCGTGATCCAATCCCTCCTTTGACTGATCTATTACTAGTAGATCGTCTAGATAGGCTGTTACCGCAATGCCCCGTGTTCTCAGGTTTGCTAACAGAGGAGCTAGCACCTTTGTGAATACTCTGGGCGCGGTGGCTACACCAAACGGCAGGGCCACAAATTGAAAGTGGCGATCTTCTACCGCAAACCTTAGGAATCTTTGGTGAGCGGGGAGGATGGGTATGTGTAAATATGCGTCCTTGATATCTATGGACGCCATGAATTCTCCGCCCTTTAAAGTGGCGACCACGGATCGGATCGTTTCCATTCGGAAATGGCGAACGTTCAGAAACCGATTTAGGGATTTTAGATCCAGGATGGGTCTGACATCTCCATTTGGCTTTGGAATCACAAAGAGGTTTGAGTAAAAACCTGAACCTTGCTCTTTTTGGGGTACCTCTGTAACTACCCCTTGAGCCATTAAGTGATTCAAACCTTTGAAGAAGGATTCTCTTTCTTGTGGATCCTTGGAGAGTCTTGAACCTCGGAATTGAGAAGATGGGATTTCTCGAAATTCCAGTTTGTACCCTGAGGATATTGTGGATACCACCCATTTGTCCTGGGTTTCTGACCGCCAAGTCGCTGAGAACTGACGCAGCCTTCCCCCCACTCGGCCGAGCGGGGGCGCCCCTTCACTGAGAGGTTTTGGGGGCTTGCTTATTAGCTCTTGCACCCCACGGCTTCTTGTTCTTCTGAGCCTGCCCCTTGGCTTTTGTGGGCGGCTGAAAAGGCCGTCGCCACTGGCTGGAGTCAGATTTCCCGGGAGCTGGGGAGAGAGAGCGTTTAAAACAAGGCCTCTTGTTTTTCTTTCTCTCAGGTAAAAGTGTCGTTTTACCACTTGATATCCTCTGTATATATTTTTCTAAATCTTCCCCAAATGGGCGTTCGCCATGGAACGGGAAACTTGCCAACAGCTTTTTGCATGGGGCTTCCGCTGACCAATGCTTAAGCCAAAGTACCCTGCGCATCTGTACCAGCTGGAGTGTAAGGCGTGATGCCTGTATGATAGAATCTCTCATGGCATCCACTGTGAAGCATAAGGCTTTAGGCAAATTCTCCCAATTTTTTGCCTGCTCTGAAGGCAGCTCCTTCAGCCCCTGCTTTACCTGTTGGCTGATGACCTGACACATACCGACTGCTGTTACTGCAGGTTGGGTAATTGAGCCGGCCAAAAGGAAGGAGGACTTCAATAGGGACTCCAACTTCTTCTCAGAAGGATCTTTAAACACTTGTACATTGTCCACCGGACATGTCAGGTTTTTATTTACACAAGAAATAGCCGCATCTACCGCAGGCAGGCTCCATTTCTTTAAAAAAAATTCCTCCATAGGATAAAGAATGTTAAACTTTTTTGGAGGAGAGAAACGCTTATCTGGATGTTGCCAGTCTGCGTACATTAGATCCTCTAGTAATGGATGAACCGGGAAGGAGCATGCACCTTGCAGGGATCTTAATGATCCTAGGGAGGAGACAGGTGATTCCGTTACCTCCGAAGAGGGTAACTTAAATGCAGATCGCACTGTTCCTGCATAGCATTGTACCTGTGACTTTAAAATCTGGGATACCGAAAAAGGCTCATCCGATATCCCTGATCCGTCTGACTCCTCATCCTCTGCTGATGTAGCCTCCTCCTCATCCTCCTCCTCCTCAGGTACTTCTGAAGGGAGGTCCAATACTGGAGGAGATCTGCTTCACTTATTGTCCTTTTTAGAGGACTTAGCGATTAAGGTAGCAAATTTTCTCCTCCAGATTATTTAGGGCTGCTGATAAAGTGTCCTCAGTGACATATGCCGGCCCAGGCTTCACTGGGGAAGCCGCCATACCTGACAGAGGTAATGGCTCATCCTGTACAGGTGCATTTGGCAACACAGGAGAGGAAGGTACCGAGTCAGCACAGCTAGAGCCTCCTGTCTCAGGCGGCGGTGCTTTCTTATCTCTTTTTGTCCGCATTACTTCCCCTGGAAGGCTTACTGTTTAGACAAAATACCAGGTACCTAAATGCATATACTACCGTGCTTAGTTTAGCAATTACATTAAGTATGCAACTTTTAACACATAGCTATGCATAACATGGATGTCTTCCAGGAAGTACCCAGTCCAACCACATGGAGTCTTACGTCCCTGTATAGCTGCTGTGTTTCTCTTCCAGGAACAAGAGAACAAACGAGCCTGCTTGCTGCTGCAGTGCTCTCACACTGACAGATCTTTACATTTGGCGCCATTTCTGTGCCTGCGCGCGCTCATCGTGCCTGCGCACGCCTTCGACCCCCCCCCTCCGATAAAGCGCGCTCCCGCGCGCGGCTCTTAGCGCTATGGCGGTGGCCATAGTGAGGGAGGACTCTCACCAGCCCCTGTTCCCACTTACCTGCATCTGCAGGTGTCTGGTCGGCCACCGAAAGGAGGAGCGGGGTGCCCAAGCAAGCTCAGCAGCGGAGGGACGAGCAGTGTACTTCGCCGAAGCCGACACTGAACAGAGTGAGGTGAGATACATTCAGCTCTTTACTCCCCCCAGTGGTGGAAAAAGAGAAGACATCCACTTTTTTCTTGAAAAGGTCCTAAACCTAGTTTTGGACCCTCTAATCTTACCTTATCCACGCCGCAGGTTTTTTCTGCTGAAAATTTTCAGACAGATACCAAACTTCACCCCTCACGGCGGGCTATGTGTGCCAACCTTCAGGGATATGGGTTCCTATTTAAAGGATACCTCTCCCCTGGGCCTTGTACAAGACTCTTACCAGGACTTTTAGCGAAATAGCGAAAGTGCTGGATCTTAGAGCCCAGGCCTCTGAAGAGAGACATTACAGGCGCTGCCTCATGGATGAGGCCCGGATCCCATCCAGTTTTGGCTAACTTGTAGGCGTCTTGGATGGGTCCGAAAGCATAGCTCTTTTACCCCCAGAGGGTCTCTTTGGTAGAGCTTTCCTTTAGCACCTCCTAACGCGTCCAACACCTTTCGACACTGGCGAAAAAACTGAGGTACTCCCCTGATGGGAGGGGTTATATGGAGGGGAACTGTCTTCCATTGGTTGTGCCAGTGTCCAATCACCGCTGGTGACCCTTAACCTATTATGTAATGACTAGCTCTGTGTCCCGTGGTGTACGATAAAGAAACTAACGTTCGTAATGGAGATAGCACATTCGTCACGCTGTAACCGACTGAAAAGCACGAGGCTGAAAAGCGCAAATCGTCGCTCAACAAACTTTACTAACATGAAGGGTGGCGCCATCCGAATGGCACTTCCCCTTTATAGTGCTGTCGTACGTGTTGGACGTCACCGCGCTTTACTCAAACATTATTTTCTACGATAGTGTGTAGGCAAGGCAGGCTTGAGGGGAAACACGAAAAATCACGTCGAGAAAGCTGCAGTTTTTTTCAATGACATTAAAAACGGTCGTGTGTACGCGGCATTAGCCTTTACTACCACTTTCTCTGCTGAAGACAAACACTTTCCTTCCATGACATTGTATATATGGACTGATGCTGCTTTGTCAAGCATAGCTTTGCTGCAGACATGCTCTTTTCTGTCATCACAATACATTGTAAAGATCAAGATCAGTGCTGCTCATCACTATAACCAAAAATATTCATCACTACTCTGATGAAACGGCATGTGATGCTTTTATACCCCATTAGATAAAAAAAAAAAAAAAAAACCCAAGGTAAACAGGAAACCCTTTATACTCTATGAACTCGCTGCATGAAAACAGAAGAGCAACACCAGCAGAAGCGATAGAAATAAAATACAGTGACATTTCTCACCTCCTTTAGTTCATTTTTAGGAACAAAATCCTTTGCACCAGAAAATGTATTCAACATAACCAATGATAAGGAGATGAATGTTCCTTGAACAGAAGCATCAACTGGGCAAGAATCTGAATATCTGGTCTTACTCAGTAACCCTGGGCCTAAGCTGTGCCCCTACAGTCCTCTCTAGCCAAGCATAGCTCTCCTTGCCTCCCATTTGCTCTGTTGGTTACAGAGAGCAAATAAAAAAAAAAACACTCTGCATGGACAAAGCACAGGTTCACCTTCGTCATAAATGTATAGGCTTATCTATTCAAAAGGTACGTAGCCTAAAAAGAGGAGCCCTGGTCTCCCAGTAAAAAAATAAAATAAAAATATAAAAAGTGTGATGCAGCACATAATTATAAATTCATCTGAACTATCCTGCCAGTGAAATCCATATCATGCAGCTTCATGTGATGGCGTGGTAACAACGCTGCACTGCTCTTGACTTCACAGCACCATTGCCCCTCTAATGTAGACTGTGCCTGCTTGAATTACAGTAGTATGAAAAGATGTTGCAGGGGGTGTGGCTATTAGCATGATCACCGATTATTCACTAGACCGGGGGTCAGCAACCTGTAGATCTATTAGATATATTAGTGGCAGAGCGTTGCCCTGCCAGGATCTAGAAGGAGATTGTGACCCAGAATTCTCAACCGGACGGGTTGAAGGACTCCAGGGAGCTTGCAACATGAAAGGGAAACTGGCTTTTCAGTTTCCTCCTTTCTAGAAAGGTCCACTTTGGGACCTGGAGCCCGGCGACTTCTGAGAGATCTGGGTGGGATGAAATCCCCAGTCCTGGGCCCTGATTTTGAGAACAGCCAGCATACTGATTGGTCAGGTGTGTGCTGGGCTTTTAGTAGTAACCTGACCATAGTTCTGGGCTCCACCCCAGCAGATAGGAAGTCTGAGTACCAGGATTCAGAAGGGCTCCACAGGGGGAGCCAGTGCAGCAAGAGGCTGCTAGCTGTGTGCACCAAGGTGGTCGGTGAAACAGTCTGTACGAGACAGCCAAGTGTAAGGCCAGAGCAGCAGTACTGCAACTGAGAGCCAAGTAGGCTGAATGTCATTTTGTTGATGAAAAGGAGTGCTAAAAACCCCTGCGAGGGAAACCTACCTTTGTTTGTTGAACTTTCCTTTAATAAAAAAGGGCAAACAAAGCCCTTAAAAAGAAGAACCAGCGAGTGGCCTTCAAGCTCTACATTTGATGCTAGTCCTTCACACGATATATTATATAGAGGGATACATACATTTATATATATATATATATATATATATATATATATATATATATATATATATATATATATATAATATCTCTCAGAGCCAGTCCAAGACTCTTCCCTTCTCCCCACCTGCATAGTAAAAAGGTGTGTAAGCACTTCTCCTATGGCACAGGCAGTCAGAGGGAGATCTTTCCCATCTCTCTACCAGCACACTGAGCGATAAAGGCTATTGTGCACAGGGTGATTAGGGTGTTCCCAGGCACACCCTGTGCGCACACCTATGCCAGAGCATCAGAGTGTATTGCATAGGGAATGCTTGTAAAGTTGGAGCTGTAGTAGGGAGCAAGAGCTGCATACGCCTATGCCTCCTCTGTAGTGCCGGCTCCTGTCCCATACGGAGTGATACCAACTGCACTTCACCTCTTATCCCAGCTAGCAGTCTCCACAGTGGTGCCAGCAGCAGGAAAGAAGAGATCTTCAGGTCAGTGTGAAGCAATAATCATATAAGGCTGCTTTCACACTGATGTGCTATGGTGTACCTGCAGCTTTCCTGCAGGTTTAGCCATAGACTTCTATTATATCTTGCAGGTTTGGTGCACTTTCTGAAGGCAGGAGTTTTGGTATGCTTTCAGAAAGAGCACCACACCTGCAGGATATAATAGAAGCTCCATGACTCAACCGCAGGGTTTTACCACCCCCCCCCCAACTTTACGTGTGCATAAGCCCCAAAGGTGCCGCTGCCGAATGCAACCAAGTGCTCATTCACAAGGGTAGCAGGCATTGCTGCTCCTCTGAAAAGTGATCAGAGTGGGATTGAAAGGTGGTGAGGAGGCTATATGTTGCCGCCTCTCCACCTGATTTAATCCATGGTTGCCGTGCAATGCATGCCATTGTGACACGGTAGTATGGCAATTAGATGCTTAAATCAGGTGTGAGGAGGAGACATTGTGCCCTTAGAGATCTACCTGAACAACATGGTAGAAGTCAAACTCTTTAAGGTTGCCTACCCCTGCACTAGACTGGAGCTTGTCAATCCACACCTGACCACACTTGGTCCTGCCCACCACTTTCTGCATTGACTGCACTGCCTCTATTGCTGAAACTCTTCCACTATGAGCTGCAGTTTTTGGGAGGGGAAGCATGTGAAACACAAACAAAAAAAAGGATTTAGTTCAGTTAGAAGACTGTCACAATACACTGATCAGCTTTAGATCGACAAAAAATTTAGCCAGTCCCTGCTGAACATATGGAATTTCAATCCATCTATGGCCAGCATTACTCTCTACCAATCAACTTCTGTACAACCAGCCTAGAAGAAAGAAGAAAAAGAAGAAGGATTGATGTGTGTGACCAGCCTTTGAGATCTTAAAAAATGATTCCAGGTATGGATATTTTATACATGGTTACATTGATCCAGGACCAATGTAACAATGCCTATACCATACTCCAGATAAAGAGGGTGTGAAATCACTTCCCGACCTCTCCATCTCGTCCAATCAGAGAATATTTGGCATTCATTCAGAAAATGAAAAGTATTCCCTGAATGATGCTCGTTCTGAGTGGCCAGCATTCTGTGTTCACAATGCAGTAAGTCAGCTCACCACGGGCCAAGGAAGCAAGTAGCAGTGCCTACTACAGTTATTTCCAGCTTCCAGTGGCATCAGCCAGGTATGGTATATAAAATGATTGATGCAAGATGGATCAATGACACTATGTAAAAATATACCATGCCTGGGATTCCTCTTTAAAAATACCTGGGGTAAACTGCAATAGGAGGAGCGAGGTCTGATTTCGATATACTGTGCCCACTGAAAAGTGAAGTTCATTAAAAATAAAAGGAACTAGTGCTTTTGCGGACTATATGCATATTGTTTAAAGACTTGGAAGTCTCCATGAAGACTTGTGAGTTTTCTTAAATAAATGCAGGCACCTGAACTCGCAAGTGTACTTGTTTAAATCCCTTCTCAAGTTGGAAAAAAAAAACCACACCACACACAAAAACTGTATCTGAAGGTCATTGGCGCTTTCAATTCTTTACATCTAGCTATTTTTCACTTTGAGTGCAAAGAAATAAAAATAGGATAGAGAATTAGGGACCAACATACTGAAGGATTAGGCTCCACTGTGCTTTAAATCTCCACCTTACAATCAACATTAATGGTGGCATCATAGAAGACTATTCATGAAAGTACCCAAAGTATAAAATAAAACAAATCATTTTTATTACAAATCCTTTTAGAGTTTTGATTTTTGTTTTTTTAACCACACATGGTTACATAGTAGGGGAGGGTGACATAAGACACACGTCCAACCTATGTGTGTGATTATGTCAGTATTACATTGTATATCCCTGTATGTTGTGGTCGTTCATGTGCTTATCCAATAGTTTTTTAAAACCACCAATGCCCCCCCGCTAAGACCACTGACTGTGGAAGGGAATTCCACATCCTTGCCGCTCTTACAGTAAAGAACCCTCTACGTAGTTTAGGGTTAAACCGTTTTTCTTCTAGTTTTAGTGAGTGGCCGTATGTCTTGTTAAACTCCCTTCCGCAAAAAAGTTTTATCCCTATTGTGGGGTTACCAGTACGGTATTTGTAAATTGAAATCATATCCCCTCTCAAGCGTCTCATCTCCAGAGAGAATAAGTTCAGTACTCGTAACCTTTCTTCATAACTGTCTTCCAGACCCCTTTTTAGCCCTTCTTTGTACTTTCTCCATTTCCAGTACATCCTTCCTGAAGACTGATGCCCAGAACTGGACAGCATACCTCTAGGTGCGGCTGGAGTCTTGTAAAGTGGGAGAATTATAATTTTCTCTCTGGAGTGGATCCCCTTTTAATGCATGCCAATATTCCATTTGCTTTGTTAGCAGCAGCTTGGCATTGCATTCCATTTCTAAGCCTATTATCTACTAGGACCCCCAGGTCCTTTTTCATCCTAGATTCCCCCAGAGGTTCTCCTCCTAGTGTAGCTTCCATTTGTGCATCACTTAGTTATTGTACACTTCTAATTCCAGGTCTAAACCCAGGCCTGTCATGGTCTGGAAGGTATTCAGCAGCCGCAAAGAGAGGACCCACTGTCAGTAGGCTCTCAGCAGCCACTGCAAGCCAGACGCCAGAGAGCTTCCAACTATGCCACTTGTCCTCCTCATCTCAGTTATCCTCAGATTTCATCCCACAAAGACCATCACTCATTCACCTACATCGAACAGATGCAAGTTAACAAGAAGATGTCCAACAGGATTCCTTCCTTCCAACCCTCCTATGTAACCGTATAGCTTTAGAGCCTGTCCGGCCTGGAAATTGGAAAAAAAATACTGGGGAAGGTGGAGTTTTACCATTTACAAGTGCATCAATACTAAAACTTAATAATGTTATGTCATTCTTGTTTATATCATGAGTTGTTCAGTATTACTCATACTCACCAACCGTGAACTTTCCGTGAAAGGGTTAAACTCTTCAATACCCCCATGGCTGTTGGCAGTAATCTGCGTCACTGAGGGATCCTGAGAAAGAAACACAGGAAAACAGATTTATTATGTTTTCTGGCAGAGATGTACATGTCCAGTGTGAATCTGGGCAAGCACCATATACAAAGTCAATGAGCAAGGTGAGGCGATGGCAAAGACCCCACCTGATTACCAAATTGCCATCCACTTTCTTTAGCTGCCTTCAAATAAAACATGAATTGTACCTCTAAGTAGGAACCTGCATACAGCATATACCCAGAATCTGGGGCTTCCGATCGCTATGGAGAAGATAATGGGAAAACAGTTTGTGTGGACACTTTGCATTGCCTGCTTTTACTAATTTATGTGACAGCACTTAACCAATAAGTGTGTTCTTTTGTCTCAGAAAAGAGACTCTCATTGGTCAGTGCTGTCACATGACTGCGCTAACTAATGGCCGGGAGCAATTGCACAGATTACACTTCTACACAGCTTCCAGGGCTGTGTACGGATGTTTCAAAGTATAGGAAAATGTACCCTGGCAACAGCGGGCACCGGATGATGTTACACAAAAGCAGATAGGTGCACACGGGAGAGCAACAGCAGGGGAGGCCGTCAGAAAGGATTTTTTTTTTCCTTTCTTCTTCTTCGGTGCAAAAGGTGGAGATACCCTTTAAAACAATGAATTATGTATATTAAAGTAATGCTAAAGGAAAAATTTTTATGCAACATAAAAAGGAGATATACTTACCTGCTCTGTGCTATGGTATTGCATAGAGCAGTCCCCTGCCAGCACTGCCTGCTGCTCCTCCTCTTCTCCCTGCTGGCTGTGTACAAAGGGGGCACCCATGCGGGTGCACTGCTGAGCTGTGTGCGTCCACAGACGTCTTAGCTACGCCCTCGCTCCCTCCTTACAGGATTTTACTGACAGCCTATGCCTCCCACTGCTCTCACTGTCTCCTGTGATCCCAGGAAGAGAGAGAGAAGGGTGCTGCAGATGAGACAGTGCTGGATCGTTGGAGGCGTTGGGTAAGTGTTACGGGAATGGGGGGGGAACAATTAGTGGGGTGCTTTTTACCTTAAAAGCAGAGAATGCATTAGGATGAAAAAACACAATTAGGCTCCTTTCATACATGCAGACAGTTCGTTTCATCAGTTCGGTTGTGTTTTTTCAAAGAAAAAAAAAAAAACACGAATAAAGTTAACATCTGTTTTTTACATCCTCCAGTCCTTAACCACTGGAGTCCCAGAGCCATTTTTTCATGCAAAAACGGTTTGTACATTTACATCCTTTTTTTTTTTTAAATGGATCGGAGGAAAAATGAAGAAAAATAGGGCTTTGATCCGTTCCAAAAAAAAAACATGTTGACGGAAGCGGATGTAAACGGACGATCATCCATTTTCCTATAGAGATGCATTGATGGATGAAAAATGGACAAACAGTCCACATGTGGGCCCCACATCTTTAGAACCACTGTAGGAAACATAAAGCTACTTTCATTTGTGTTTGGATATTTGCCTGGAGCTCAGCGTGATCATCTAACTCACAATACGCATGTGCATTTCCTGTACCTGGAAGCATTATTTCAACATTGGTATATGTGACTGTGGCAGAGTAACCACTATTGTTTAATAAAAAATATGTTATACAAAAGATCGCTCACAAGTCTGGCAAGCCATTGCCTATGGTCAAACTTTGAGCTCATTTACACAGTACAAAATAATATGCAAGAGAATGCATATATTTAGCCTAGTTTACATGTGCATTTAAAAAAGTACAGCATGCTGTAAAAAAAAATAAAAAAATATAATAAATAATGCCAAAAAATGCACCAAAACCCCATTTCAACTGCATGTAAAAGAGCATGCAGAGCTGAACACCGGGGATTGTGGTGTAAACATGCCTGAAGTCATGGATTCTCTTGGTTACGGTGTGGCATTAATGGTCAGTAGGTTGGGACTTTCTCTGACAGAAGAATGCGACCTATGAAGTGGGCACACCCATCTTTAACAGGTTCCTCCAGTGATGACTCAGAAGTGATCCAGTGACTTGCAAGAAGGAGACACACTGGTAATACTTAGAAAAAGCCACATTGAACACACAAGACACATACCTGTACAGGTTGTAGAAAAAAAACACGATCAAGTGCTAGTGGCATGTCACCAGAAGCACAATCATAGTAAAATCCCATTTGCTGTTAGTTTTTATTCATATTCAACAATTAAGAGTTCTATACTATATACTGAATATAAATAAATCTATAAATAAATCTAACTAAAATATAAAAGAAAAGAAAAGAAAAGAAAAAAAAAAAAAACTCAAGAAACTTTTTCTTTACTAGATGAGTGATCATAGAATGGCCTACAAAACAGAAGAAGCAGTCATGTAAGGCTAGGTTCATATCTGCACGGGTATGTGTGTAAATCACATGCATCCCAGCAGCCGCACACAAAACGTGGCGCTTTAAAGAAAACGATATTAACTCTTAATAGCACCCCCTTGCACTGAAAAATGCGGTGTGGTTTCCCGCACGCTAAAATGCAAGGTGCAAAAGCCAAGCTGGCTCAAAACAAATACATTTCTATTACTAAGAAATGCACCCGCTGTCAGGGCTGTATGCAGCGTCAGCTACGTACAGTATACAGCGTAGGGCTGGGCGATTTTCCCCAAAAAAAAAAATCTGCGATTTTTTTATAAAAAACTCGATTTACGATTCGATTTTTTTTTTTTATTATTATATTAATTAAAGTGCATCAACAAACAAAATTGCAAAGGCAAACCCTTTCTCTAACTGCAAAGTCAGTGTGCAACAAACACACAATATATTCCAGCGCTCATGGAACATACATTATTAACTATTGAAAACTCTTGAAACTCTGTGTGTGATTCCTTCTGTCCCAGCCTTGCTGCGATCCTGGCTCTGCATCCTTTTGGGTTGGAGGGCCCTCCACACGCTGGTCTGCCTGTTGTCCATCATTCAAGGTACTGTGCTCACACTGAGACCATGCCACAGGCTTTGTTTTGACTTTATTAACCCCTCCTTGCTCCACGGATGTCACTGCAAGTTTAACAAGTTTGTCACCACTGGCAACTGGAGAGTTAAGATTCATTTGCCCTCTGCACATTTGGGATTGGATCCCTCTCTTTATTGTGATAAATGGACTAAGCTTTTTTATCAATTCTTCAAGAGTTTTCAATAGTTAATAATGTATGTTCCATGAGCGCTGGATTATATTGTGTGCATGTTGTGTATTTTGTACTTCTGGGTACGGTTTTTTTCTTGCTGCGCTGGATCCTGTTTTTTCCCCCTTTTTGGATACTTTGTACTTCCCAAAATATTTGGGATTTTTTTCTTATTATTATTATTATTATCATCCATTATATTTTTTTCTTTATCCACCAATTTAGCGCTTGTGACCTTTTGTTGTTTTTTGCAGTGTGCAACAAAGATTGTTAAACATCCAAATTATTAATACTGTATTTGGATTTAGCTAATAAAACAACAAAAAATCCTGAGGTTACTCTTAGTTGAATTGAACTGTGTCCATGTCTCACTGTGCCCGTGTCTCACTGTGCCCGTGTCTCACTGTGCCCGTGCTTCAATCACTGTGCCCGTACCTGATGCAGATTTTCATGGTATACGGATTTTACTGCTACACCGGTGGCCATTCCAGTATTCAAAAGCCGCGCCTCCTCCTCATCTGTGATAGGCGGAACACTCAATTTCCCAGCATTCAGTGTTCCGCCTATCATGGTCATCCTCATAACACAGACGAGGATGAGAGGATGTCTGTGAAAGGCTGAATACTGCCTGCTGTGAAATTGAGTGTTCCGCCTATCACAGACGACGAGGACTCGGGAGGCGCGGCTTTTGAACACTGCAATGGCCGCCGTCTGTCTGCATGACACGCTGATCAGGTAGGCAGACGGCGGCTGCAGCGAGTAGATGTAATTGGGGTAACGCTGCCCAGTGCCATTCCGGATACGCCCCCTGTAGTCCTGCTATGGAAACTTTGAAGGGGGAAAAAAAAAAAAAAAAAAAAAAAAAAAAATCTAAAAAAAAAAATCGATTTTCTTCAAAACCGAATCGATTTGAGCTCAAAACTCGATTCAAGATTAAAATCGATTTTTTTCCCAGCCCTAATACAGCGTTGTGTTTCAGCAGGGGCACAGGGACTTCTCGTCCCATTCCCAGAACACAATGGAGTTGGGATGAACGTAGCTCAGCCATTTATTGGAAGCTATGTGTTTTTATTAACCACTTGACCTCCGGGAGATTTTATCCCCTACATGATCAGAGCATTTTTTGCTATTTGGCACTATGCGTTCATACAACACTGTATGCAAATGAAATTTGTGTCTTTTTTTTCACAAAATAGAGCATTTTAATTTTTTTGTAATATAAAAACGAAAAAAAGGAACATTTTGAAACTAAAAAATTTATTTTATATAAAAAAAATTTTTTTTGCTATAAACCATATACAATAAAGAAAAAAAAAAAAAAAAACACACCTTTATGAATTTTGCCCAAAATGTATTCTGCTACACATATTTGGTAAAAAAAAAAATCCCAATAAGTGTATGTTATTTGGTTTGCGTGAAAGTTAGTGTCTGGTATAGATAATGGAAATTGTATTTATTTATACTAGTAATGGCGGTGATCAGCGACTTACAGTGAGACTGTGATAGTATGGCGGGCAATTATATGGGGGGTACACTAACTGACTCGGACATCAATAGTGACACATGTGGGGCGATCAATGGGTTAAATATGCCCCTTACAATGTGTAATGTGTGTCTTATGTGCTGCTTTTACTACTAAATCACCAGTCACTATTCAGAGCTCTGTGTTTACATCACAGAGCTCCCTTCTCTGAATGACAAAGCTGATCAGCAGGTGCCGGTGATCGATCAATCATTGGACGGTGTTCTGTCAAAAGAGCCAACTCATCAAAATCTCCAATTAAGTCACGTCCGGCTTCTTTCCAGCAGCAGTAATTGCACGACTTGCCGGTTTTTACTGAACACTGGTAGCATATACACTACAGTACACAATATGAGTGGGCATTGTTAGTCCGCCCGCCACTAACCAACAACCAACCAAGGCGGTGACAACTTTTTTACTGTTTAGCCGTTGTTCTATCAAAAAACAAAAAACAGTCAACTCACCGTGTACCGCAGTGTATATGCTGCTGTTCAGTGAAAACACCCAAGTCATCTAAATCTGCAATTACTGCTGCTGGATAGTCACTGGAAGTGACATAATTGAAGATTACCCACTGATTAGCACCCACTAATCAGCTTGTGTTGTGACTAATCACAGCACAGCCGGGGCGGTGGGCGCACGCCCCCTACCTGGAAGTGCTGCTGGATCACGTATCAGATACATGATCCAGGGCAGCGATGTCATTTTGCAGCCTTCCTTGTAAGTGAGGCAGTCAGCAAGTGGTTAATGAATACAAGGCTTCCTCTGATTGGCTGAGGTGGAGATTGTGATGTCATCCCCCGACCTCAGCCAGAGGAAGCCTTGTATTAATTATTCAAAATACAACGCTTCCTGTGAATGGCTGAGCAGGGCGTCGTTCTGGTAATGGGATTGGAAGTCCCTGTATCTTGGCCAGATCACAACACTGTATACGGTGTGTAGCGGATACAGTTTATGACAGTGGCCGTATGCATTAGTAATGGAAATAGTTTGTCTGGGCCATCTTGGTCCAAATTAACTATTTAACCACTTAAGCCCCGGACCATTTGGTAGCTAAAGGACCAGAGGTGAATTCAGAATTTTGCACTGCGCTGCTTTAACTGTAAATTGTGCGGACATGCAATGTTGTACCCAAACAAAATTTGCGTCCTTTTCTTCCCACAAATAGAGCTTTCTTTTAATGGTATTTGATTGCCTCTGCGATTTTTATTTTTTGCGATATAAATGGAAAAAGACCGAAAATGTTGAAAAAAAAATGATATTTTCTACTTTTTGTTATAAGAAAAATCGAATAAACTCAATTTTAGTCATACATTTAGGCCAAAATGTATTCAGCCACATGTCTTTAGTAAAAAAAAGTCAATAAGCGTATATTTATTGGTTTGCGCAAAAGTTATAGCGTTTACAAACTAGGGTACATTTTCTGGAATTTACACAGCTTTTAATTTATGACTGCCTATCTCATTTCTTGAGGTGCTAAAATGGCAGGGCAGTACAAAACCCCCCCAAATGACCCCATTTTAGAAAGTAGACACCCCAAGGAAATTGCTGAGAGGCATGTTGAGCCCATTGAATTTTTTTTTTTGTCCCAAGTGATTGAATAATGACTAAAAAAAAAAAAAAAATTACAAAAAGTTGTCACTAAATGATATATTGCTCACACATGCCATGGTTATATGTGGAATTGCACCCCAAAATACATTTTGCTGCTTCTCCTGAGTACGGGGATACCACATGTGTGGGACTTTTTAGGAGCCTAGCCACGTACGGGACTCCGGAAACCAAGCACCGCCTTCAGGATTTCTAAGGGCGCAAATTTTTGATTTCACTCCTCACTACCTATCACAGTTTTGAAGGCCATAAAATGCCAAAATAGCACAAAACCCCCCCAAATGACCCCATTTTGGAAAGTAGACACCCCAAGGAAATTGCTGAGAGGCATGGTGAGTATTTTACAGCTCTCATTTCTTTTTGAAAATGAAGAAAGAACATTTTTTTTTTCTTTTTTTTTTTCAATTTTCAAAACTTTGTGACAAAAAGCGAGATCTGCAAAATACTCACAATACCTCTCAGCAAATAGCTTGGGGTGTCTACTTTCCAAAATGGGGTCATTTGGGGGGGTTTTGTGCCATCTGGGCATTCCATGGCCTCCGAAACTGTGATAGGCAGTGAGAAGTGAAATCAAAAATTGACACCCATAGAAAGCCTGAAGGCGGTGATTGGTTTTTGGGGTCCCGTACGCGGCTAGGCTCCCAAAAAGTCTCACACCTGTGGTATCCCCGTACTCAGGAGAAGCAACAGAATGTATTTTGGGGTGTAATTCCACATATGCCCATGGCATGTTTGAGCAATATATCATTTAGTGACAACTTTGTGCAAAAAAAAAAAAAATTGTATTTTTTTCCCGCAACTTGTGTCAACATATAAAATAAAATATTCCATGGACTCGACATGCCTCTCAGTCTATAGCTTGGGGTGTCTACTTTCCAAAATGGGGTCATTTGGGGGGGTTTTGAACTGTTCTGGCATTTTATACACAACATTAGGAAGCTTACATCCACTCTTCTAACCACTTGAAGACAAAGCCCTTTTTGACACTTTTTGTTTACATGAAAACATATTTTTTTTTGCAAGAAAATTATGTTGAACCCCCAAACATTATATATATTTTTAAAGCAAAGGCCCTACAGAATAAAATGGTGGGTGTTGTATTTTTTTTTCTACACAGTATTTGCGCAGCGATTTTTCAAACGCATTTTTTGGGGAAAAATACACTTTTTTTAATTTTAATGCACTAAAAACACACTATATTGCCCAAATGTTTGATGAAATAAAAAAGATGATCTTAGGCCGAGTACATAGATACCAAACACGACATGCTTTAAAATTTCGCACAAACGCGCATTTGCGACAAACTACATACATTTTTAAAAGCCTTTAAAAGCATTTACAGGTTACCCCGTTAGATTTACAGAGGAGGTCTACTGCTAAAATGACTGCCCTCGATCTGACCTTCGCGGTGATACCTCACATGCATGGTGCAATTGCTGTTTACATATGACGCCAGACCGACGCTTGCGTTCGCCATTGGGCAAGAGCAGGGCAGGACAGGGGTGCTTTTTTTTTTTTTATTATTAATTTTGCTTTTTTATTTTATTTTTAAACTGTTGCTTCCATATTTTTTTTTTTTTATCACTTTTATTGTTATCTCAGGGAATGTAAATATCCCCTATGATAGCAATAGGTAATGACAGGTACTCTTTTTTGAAAAAACTGGGGTCTATTGGACCCTAGATCTTTTCTCTGCCCTCAAAGCATCTGACCACACCAAGATCGGTGTGATAAAATGCTTTCCCAATGGCGCTTTTTATATCCGGGGGGGGGGGGGGGGGGACATTCCCTCCCACTGCTTGTAAAAGCAGTCCAGAGGCTAATTAGCCACTAGGATTGCTTTTACATGAAAGCCGGCCGCTGGCTGAAAAGAATGATACCAAGATGATACCAAACCCGCAGGCATCATTCTGGTATAAACATTCAAAGTCCAGCAACATACCAGTACGTTGCTGGTCCTTGTTGGACATGTATTGTAATCTTTTTTTTCATGCAGCCTGTTGGCTGAACGAAAAAAAAAGATTGATCGGTGGGTATGCCCACCATTAGAATACCGCCCTTCATCCACCCACTTCTAATGATGGGCATACATGCACCATTTATATATGCCGAAGCATGGGGGCATCTTCTCGCAAAAGTTATGCCGCGTACACATGGTCAGACTTTTCCACGGGCAAGCCTCCGTCGGAATTTCGACCGTATGTACGCGGCATTAGGAGCAAAATCGCTCCTCCGCCCCTGCTGCCCCAATGCTTCGGCATATATGCTTTTTTTTTATAACTGTGGTGGTGAAATCACCTCCTACAGCACTGGAGTCGCAGGGATCAGGCCTGTCTCTGCGAACGCTGCAGTTATGTGTGTTGTGTTTTGCAAGTGACAGTGATCGATCGATACTGCACTTTGGTGGCCTGGGCTGGACGGAGGGGCAAAACGCAGGTGCTAGCAGGTATCTGGGCTGATCCCGCTAACACTGCGTTTTTGGGAACCCTAAACTGCTGGGGACGCTAGTATAGATCTGATCAGATCAGATATTGAGCTGATCAGATACTATACCACTAAGGGGGGTGTATGCTTCACGCGTGGGTGTTAGCGCTACTGGCACTAACCCGACGCTGCCTGGGGTGTGACTCAGACCCTCTCTGACGCTAAAACCTAATTGATATCACCTGCCGGGCGATCAGGGGGTTAAACCTTTATTGGGTTATATACGGCGGGTGCCCTGACACTATAAAAAGCAAACTAACTAACCAGCGTCACCCGTAACACTTATATGGTGATCACTGGTGAAAGGGTTAACTAGGGGCAATTAGGGGGTTAAAACCTTTATTAGATAATATATGGGGGTACCTGACGCTATATAAAAACCTGACGGCGAACCTAAAAAAAATTACTGGCTACCTATCGGCATCACCGACACTAAGACAACGATCATAAAAACGATCGCTTAGCGACAGTGGTGATAGGGGGTGAAAGGGTTACCTGGGGGGCGATCAGGGGCTAAACCTTTATTAGATAATATATGGGGGTACCTGACGCTATAAAAACCTGCGGCGAACCTAAAAAAAATTACTGGCTACCGATCAGCATCACCGACGCTAAGACATCGATCAGAAAAATGATCGCATAGCGACGGCGGTGCTAGGGGGTGAAAGGGTAACCTGGGGGGTGATCAAGGGTGTTAAACCTTTATTAGGTAATATATGGGGGTACCCGACGCTATAAAAACCTGCGGCGAACCTAAAAAAATTTACTGGCTACCGATCAGCATCGGCGACGCTAAGACATCGATCAGAAAAATTATCGCTTAGTGACAGTGGTGATAGGGGGTGAAAGGGTTACCTGGGGGGCAAACCTTTATTAGGTAATATATGGGGGTACCCGACGCTATAAAAACCTGCGGCGAACCTAAAAAAAATTACTGGCTACCGATCAGCATCCCCGACGCTAAGACATCGATCAGAAAAATGATTGCTTAGCGACGGCGGTGCTAGGGGGTGAAAGGGTTATCTGGGGGGTGATCAGGGGGTTAAACCTTTATTAGGGGGGGTTAGGGGGCTACACTGGACCTAAAACTAAATGTAGTGACACTTTTACAGTCACAAATGTCACTGATTGCAGTGATCACTAAATAAATGGTCACTGCAATCAGTGACACTGTGACTGGGGGCTGGGGGGTGATCTGGGGGGGGCGATTTATGTGCCTATGTGTCCTGGTGTCAGTGTAGTGTTGTGTGCACTAACCTGGCATCTTCTCCTGTACGGCGCTTGGTATATGTGAGCGCCGCAGGAGAGATGACATCACTTCCTCCTGCCTGGCAGGCAGGGGAAGCTCTCTCATTCGCCGGGAGCGATCGAGAGGGGGTGGCCGGAATCGACCCCCCAACTATACAAAGGCAATCACGTATATGTACGTGATTCTGCCTGTCGGTGCCATTCTGCCGACGTATATTTACAGTGGGCGGTCGTTAAGTGGTTAAAGTGATATGAAAACCTGAAGTTAAAGAAATTCTCACTTCAGTTTTTTTCTGTATTTTGCCCCTCAGGTGACAAATACATGAAGCATTTTGACCTACGTTCCTACGTGATTTGTAAGCCGAGCTATGAGGTCGAACAGGTCAACCCTCTTCCGCTGCAGCAGTGGGACACCTTAGCAAGCAGGGTGACAGGTGCCCATTTCCAGCTCCAAGTCATTGCCCTAGACAAGAGGTGGCAAGGGGAATGCAGAGTGAGAGGAGGCACATCAGCCTACCATCTCTCTGCATTCCTAAGGCCTCGGCCAGTTTCAGGAAAGTGTGTGGAGCAGAAAACAATCAGGTTATTAACGCACTACTTTAGGGGAGGGAAGGCACCCTGTTCAACATCATAGCTAGGCTTATGCCTTGTACACACGATCGGAATTTCCAACGGACTTTTTCCATCGGATATTCCGATCGTGTGTAGCGCCATCTGAGTTTTTTTAATTCCATCGGAGTTTAGATATAGAACATGTTCTATTTTTCTCCAATGGAATTCCGTCGGAATTTGGCCGGGCAAAAGCCCGATCGTGTGTACGCGGCATTAGAAAGCACATAGGAACATGAGACAAAGCAGTACATGTACACTTACTGTATACCTGCCCTAAAGGGTTACTAAACCCACAACAGTAAAATAAGCCTGTATGTGCAGTAAAGCATGCTGGTTATACTCACTGCGGAACCTAAGTGGTTAATCCTCTGCATCGTGTAATAAGGCTGCTTCATCTTGTATGCACAGACCCTCCCCTCCCTGCACTGTCCCCCTGGAAAAGTCCGGATAAGACCGAGTCTTTGGAGTCAAGCTGCACATGCTCAGTTTGGTGTGTATTGCGAGAGGGTTTTTTTACTTGGGAGAATGCATGTGATCAGCGCAGGATCAATCAGCACTGTCCAGACAGGGTCTAGAGTCCTGCAGCCTCATAGGACAGCTCAGTGCAGTATGAAAAACTCCTCCTACAAGCTCCACCAGGAACTGATAGAAATCACAAGACTGCTATATACTGCTGATGGGAAAAGACATAGGGAATGCAGGTTCTGGGTTTAGTAACACTTTAAAAACTTCAGCTTGGAAGCCGATTGTTTTTTTTTTGCAAAGCTGCACCAGATTTTGCACTCTCCAGTTTTAGGAAATGAACCCCATTATTTTGTTTACCCCTAAATTCCAAATGGGTCTTTAACCAAATTTCTACACCAGAATGGGACTTTTCTATCAGAATTTGGAACCAAAAAAGGTTATCGCCTCAATCAGGAGGTACCAAAAGTTCTATGCAGAAAAGAGGACCGTTAAAAGTCTTGTACCAAAAAAAAAAAAAAAAAAAGCTGAATGTATGATGAAAAATGTCAGCCATAGGGATGAAAACTTTAAACTTCAGTGTGTATCGTGATATTGTTTATTCCCGGATGATGCTTTGCTTTATTTTACTTGTTATGTACATTTGGCAAATAAAAAAAATAAAAAAAGGAAGAAAACAGACACAACAGAATCTACTAACCTCCCATTGACTGTCGCAGTCACATGAGGGTGTCAAGTATTCTGTGACAATATGTGATTACATGAACAGGTAAATGATTAAAACTAGGACGGATGTTTACATACACACAAATTTTGTCTGTTGAAACATTTGTGGTTATCTTGTCTATTGGCATTTTTTCAGGTAGAGAGTCAATTACATTGTGCAAGACTTCTATTGTTTTTGTTTAAATTTAGAGTTTACAAGAAAAAAAAATAAAAAATAAAAGAGTGAAAACTTGGGTAGAAGTCACAGGTATATCAAATTACCATGAAACTGCAGTTTATTCCCTTTTTTACCAGTTTTTATAATCAGGTCTCCTCAACGTAAATAAAAGATCGGAGTCTGGGTGGTTTTAGAAGAGATAAAACCAAAACCAGCCATACATGGATGGATCGAAATTTGGCAAATTCAGCAGGGACTGGTCCAATTTTCGATCCATGTGTGGGCAGACTGATTGTACAGATGTTGATCTACTGATTGCCTTCTGTACAACCAGCCAGCAGGAAAACTTCCACATGATCAGCGCTGCCGGTGTTCTATCAAATAGTGTCCTCCGTCGAAAAATGCCCGCGCATGCACAGTACGGCAGGCCACTCCATCTGATTTTCCATCAGCTGGCGTGACGTCACTATAGCGCATGCGCACATCGTAGGAGGCATTTTTTTTTTCGATGGCAGATACCATTTGACGGGCAGAATTGAAAGCTATGCAAACAGCGGAGGGAGACCGTAGTTGTCAGATTGAGCCTCGCTGTTGCAGGGCGGGTTTTGTCTGTGTTGCAACCCGCCCCTAGACACAGGAAAAAACCCGCTGTTCAATGCAGCAAACCCGCCCTGTAACACAGACAAAACCCAAGTTTGAGCACACTGTAAACCCGCCCTACAACAGCGAGGCACAATCTGACAGCTACCGCCTCCCTCCGCTGTTTGCATAGCTTTCAATTCTTCCCGTCAAATGGTATCTCCCGTTGAAAAATGCCTCCTACTATGTGCGCATGCGCTATGGTGACGTCACGCCAGCTGATTGGCAAACCAGGTAAGGTGGCCTGCCGTACTGCACATGCGCGGGCACTTTTTGATGGAGGGCACTATTTGATAGAACACCGGATACTACGGTAGTCCTGATCAGTGTATTCTGGCAGCGGGGGAAGTCTCCCGCCATCAGAACACAATAACTCAACGGGAGCGATTCCCCCATCCGCCTCAAAATGTGTGGATGAGGGAATTGGATCAATTTTTTTTTTTTTTTTTTTATGAAAAAAAGGAAGGACACTTTGCTCTCACAACCAGTCTAAGCTATGCCGGCTAGGCCAGCCTTGAAGCCCATTCAAAGTGCTGGACACATTTTAAAGTGTGTGCCGCTTTTCTGAAACACAGTGAGGCTGTGCTGCCAGCTACATTCAGGGCAATGATCTCCCTCCCTGCATTGGAGATGATGTGACTTCAGACTCCCTGAATAACGGCATCGCGCTCACATCTCAATCAGCTCATTACCCTAATTAATAAGTAAGGGCCCTTTCACACGTGCAGACCGTATGTCCATTTTTTCATCCCTCCGTTTACGGATGAAAAAAAGGGACATGCATGTATCCCTATGGGATAGCGGATGAACATCCGCTGACACCCAATCTCATCGGTCGCCGCTATGCTCCGTTTCTGCAGATGGAGGAAAATCCTATTTTTCCATCCGTCTGCAGAGCGGATCGGATGAACACGGACACATGGTCCGTGTTCATCCGATCCCCCCATAGAGGAGAGCGGAGATCTGATAGGGCGGTCCCTGCACAGTGTGCAGGGACCCCTCTGTCATTTGCCGGCTCAGCGGGAATCAACGGAGCGATCCCCGCTGAGCAAGCGGATATTTAAGGAACGGGTCATCATGGGATCCGCCCGTGTGAAAGGGCCCTAAGGAATACAAGTAACATTACCATATGTAATAGGCCTAGAAGTGTAAAGGAATGTGATGAGCATAATGTTAAACTAGAAAATGTCTATTCTCTATGCATCTTTACTATACTATAAAGTCTATATTGCTTTCTCATGTACACCACTGCTGTAATATTTCCTTACTCAAAATCAGTTTATAATAACAACCCCTCCCATCGAAAAGATTGGAGAAGGCAGAAGATGGCTGAGACCCCCTTCTCCCACACACCTTTGGGCCCCTTTCACACGGGGCGGATCCGTGCAGATCCGCCCCGTGAAGCTCCGCTTGCTCAGCGGGGATCGCTCCGTTGATCCCCGCTGAGCCGACGGATGACTGGGCGGTCCCCGCACACTGTGCAGGGACCGCCCTGTCAGAGCGCCGCTCTCCCCTATGGGGAATCGGATGACGACGCACCGTAGAGTCCGTTGTCATCCGCTCCGCCGACGGAAGGAAAAATAGGGTTTTCCTCCGTCACACTTTGGCGGAGCGGATGTCAGCGGACATGTCTCCGCTGACATCCGTGCTTCCATAGGGGTACATGGAGGATCCGTTTCAGGTCCGCCTAAAAAACTGACAGGCGGACCTGAACGGACCTCCGTGTGAAAGAGCCCTTGGAATGCAGATATGAAGATAGGACCAGAGGACAGCCCAGCTTAATCATCACGTTTCTGTACTCCTTTTGTATTGTAGCCAATGAGATGTGTTTATTAGTGTCACAATTAACATAATAGTGACGTATCATGCTGTGTGTAAAAGCTTAGTACTGACTGCCTAGAATAAATCATTAGATACGGAAGCAACGGATCTGCACGGATGTGTCAGTCTCTGCTTTTCAAACTAGCATGCAATGTTATGCAAACGTTACAATTCGGAACAGTAGTAGAATCCATATTAACCCCTTTGTGGTTAAACGTCCATTATAAATGGTGCCCAACGTGGGGCTCCAGGTTTTTGACCGAAGGAAGATCGCAATCTAAGGGCTGAGTTGCCAATCGGGGCTGACCGAATACAGGGACTTGCGCACCCCTGGGGTACGGTGAGTACTTATATACTTACCACTGTACAAATTCGTTCTGTCTGGGTTGGCGGCTGGCTTTGTCGGCTTCTAGAGGCAAACTAAGAGGCAGGTACTTTGTATATCTCGCCTGGGGCTGTTTTAACGAACCTGCTATTGGATCTCTACTGACTGTATTTGTTTGGTGTTTGTATTTGTTCAGTGTCTGTTGTCCTGGGCATGACAGCTCTTGGCAGACTGAAGGGTTGTTGCAATAGAGTACTCCGACTCAGGTGAGCTGTCTGCCCCTGAGAAGACGGGTCCTTTGCAACAAAGGTCACTCAGGGGTTCTGGTTCAGGTGAGCTGTCTGCCCCTGCAGAACGGTGTACCATGTTCTGGTACAGGTGAGCTACACCTGCAGAAATGGTTAACCTGAGGGCGTTCAGCTGCTAAGGTTTTGCGGTGCCATGGGGCTGCAGGTGTGATGTCCTGTTCTCAGTGTGTTTGTGGATTACTGTTTGGCATAAATCAACGGGGTTGGGGACTGGGTGAAGAAGGCGGCTACCTGAAGGAACAATTGGGTCACAAGCCGCTGTTCCCCTTCACCCCTGATGTGTTCGTTTTGAGATTAAACTTTCATTACCCAGTGAAAGAGGGGATAGGAAAAAAGCTTGTTAGTATCCCCACACATGATACGAGCCCCCACCCTCGTAGAAAGAGAAAGGGAGGGGGAGGATGGGTTAGGATATCTCATGGACACATTCCTGTGAGAAACGGTGTTTAATAAATGTTAACCCTTGCTAGATATGAAATCACCAGTGTAGCATATTATGAGATGCAAGGAAATGGTTAAAGAACTTGAAAGTGAAATGCACTAGAAGCGGACAGAAGATTTGAAATATTAACAAGATTTGTTGGATGTGAAACAAGAATATTGTGAAGAGGACAGAAGTTACTCAAGCATTGTTGTAGAGAAAGTTTGTGAATTGGAAGACTGCCAGATAAGTGGCGCATGTTGATAAGACGGAACAGAAAGTAATTCTATGTGATAAAAGCTTATTGCAAGTGCCAGAATCTTCGTTTCGTGCTGCTAAAACATTGCATGAAGAAGCGAAGAAAGATGGCGATTGTATTGTATATGTGTACTACAGAACTGATAATGTGTGTGTCCGAAACTCCCCCTTACGGGATTTGCAACAAAGGAGGGGAGGGACATTCCTGCCCTTCCCGGCTCGAGACAACCCACTCTGCACCTCCTCCCGGAAGCCATCTTAGTGCACCCACATCCTCACTTCCTGCCCAGCCCAGTACACTTCCTGCAAGTGGCCATCTTGGTACACCCAGAAGGCCCAACCAAGGCCTCTACCCAGTTCTCCCTGTTTTAAACCAGTATGGCTCCTACCACACTCCTGTCTTCCCCCAATACGGAAGTGCCATATATTAAAATGATGAAGAAGCGTCTGAGTGGGAAGATCTACAACAGGCGGCAAGGCCACCCGCTGATTTAACCCCCAATCCCGCTCCAGACTCACAGTTCAGAGAATCTCGAACGTATGCTGGCAACCATAAAGAACAGTACCCCTTGTCAGCCCCCGCCCCAACAACAATCTCTGTTGCCAGAAGGGGCACCGATGATGTATGTCGCTTTTACCCCATCACAAGCAGCGGCTTTAGTGACAAGTCTGCCTGACCCAGAGAAACAACCAATGCCCTTCTACCGCAGGATGGTGCAGATACAAGAAACGTATTCAGCTGCTTGGAGAGATTTGATCAGCTTATGCCAAATTAAAGCAGGACATGTCTTTTGGCTGGTCATGCAGGCGGCCTTCAATGATGCCTGCCTGACAAGTGCCACTTCCTATTCCTCGAGTGTGGAGTTCTGCGCCCAACTCCCTTTTGGCAGTGTCCTCTAAATGTCCCATGAATTTGCTTGGAGCTGATGTGTTGTCCAGACTACAGGCCTCAATCATTTTCATGCCTGAAGGAGGAGTGAAGCTACATACTCCCCTATCATTGGAAGACTCATCTGCTTTGTGTTCTCTGCCTCTCATGATGATACTTCATGAAGCGATAATTCCTAGTTCCATTCCACAGGAAGTGCTTGACAGAATTCCTGCATGCCTATGGTCCACGGGGACCAGAAGACATCGGTCACCTAAAAGTGCCACCAGTTTTAGTCAAGCTCAAAGAGGGAGCATCATTGCCCCGGAAATCACAATACCCCTTGAAGCCTGCTCAATCCGCAGCCATCTCAAGACAGGTCGAGACACTTGTGTCCAATGGAGCTCTGATACCCTGTACTTCGGAATGCAATACACCCTTGTTCCCAGTGAAAAAACGGACCTCAAGAGGAGAACCAGAAAATTACAGAATGGTCCAAGACCTCCGAGCAGTTAACAAAGCCACAGTGTTGGACACCCCAATTGTGCCAAATCCACATACCTTATTATCAGGTATACCTCCAACGGCTGAGTACTTCACTGTAGTGGACCTGGCTTACTGCACGCGTGGATCCCTGATACATCGATCCTCATGCAACCACTCTATGATGCTCTCAAGTCTGTGCCATTTACCCTGTCAAGCGAGGCCCTGGACAATTTCTTTCTGCTGAAGCAAGCAATATCCACGGCTCCTGCTTTGGGCCTCCCAGATTATGGAATACCCTTTAAACTGTTTGTGTCGGAAAGAAATGGCCATGCCACAGGGGTCCTAGCTCAATCACATGGAGGCCGAACTAGACCCATTGGGTACTATTCATGCCGTTTAGACCCCGTGGCTAGGGGTGGCCCTTCCTGTTTAAGAGCTGTGTTTGCTGCCCAAGCACTGCTGGAAAAAACTTCTGACCTCATTCTAGCACACCCCCTGCTTCTTTTGGCATCACATGACATTGCTGCCATCCTGAATCGGGTGCATCCCCGCCACCTGTCCACCGCCAGACAATGTGACCCTCCAAAAAGGTGTCTCACTCTCAACCCGGCCACACTTCTGCCGTTTTTCGAGGGGGGACAAGACGAAGGAGATGGTGAAGAAAAAGACCCCTGTACTGCTCCACATGACTGCCTTGAAATGATGCGCATGGAAACCACACACTTACCTACAGTGAGTGAAACTCCTCTGGAAAACCCTGACTACACACTTTGTTGATAGCTCCAGATATGCAGATGAAGGAGGCAAGTACCACACAGGTTACGCTGTGACCTCTGAATTTGAACTTCAAGCAGGAGCATTACCACCAACTGTATCTGCTCAGGAAGCGGAGCTCCAAGCCCTCACTACAGCATGTAAGATAGCAGAAGGTAAAAAAGAGCCAACATTTACACAGACTCAAGGTACGCCCTGGAAGTGGCTCATGACTTGTGTCATTTGGAGGGCTAGAGGATTTCTGACAGCGGCCGGAACGCCGGTGAAACATGGCACAGCCATCAAGGAGTTAATGGATGCACTACTCCTGCCTGACAAACATGGCAAACTGAATTCTCAAGAAGCCAGAGGGAATCACCTGGCGGATATAGCTGCCAAAGAAGCAGCGAAAGACCAACGGAAAACGGCTAAAGTGGCCGAAGAGGAGAGTGAATCTTTAGCGCAGATGCCTGTGGCGGTCCATGTGCCATCTGACAGGCAATACCTAGCCTCTATGCAAAATGCAGCTTACTCAGAAGAACATTTGGAATGGATCGATAAAGGAGCAGAATACGATGGAGATCTATATCCGATGAGAAGGAAAACCTGTTTACCAAAATATATGTATCCAACAGTCGTCCAATGGGCACATGGACCTGCACATCTCTCTAAGAACCTAATGAATTCACTGATCAGCAAGTATTACTGGGCCCCAGGGATAACCCCCCCTAACCAGAAATTACTGCACCTCATGTGCAAAATGCAACCCGGGGAGAACAGAGAAGACACCGCAGAAGCATTTGGCGAAACCCCTCTATCCGTTCCAGAGGATACAGATTGATCATATACAGATGCCAAAAAGTGGCCGATATGAATATGCCCTAGTGGTGGTGGACATGTTCTCCGGCTGGCCAGAAGCCTACGCTGTTACAAACATGACAGCCAAGACCACGGCTAAGAAACTATTGAGCGAGCTAGTATGTAGATTTGGGGTTCCAGAGGTGATAGAGAGCGATCAGGGCCCAGCCTTCACAGCAACATTTACAAAAGAGATTTGGGCAGCACTGGGAGTTCAGTTAGCTGTACACACCCCATACCACCATCAAAGCAGCGGGAAGGTAGAAAGGATGAATGGGACTCTAGGGAAACATGCTCTGTCCCCTTATGAAATTTTGTTTGGTTCAGCCCCCAGACCTGGCTGTTAGTTCCCACAGTAGTTGCAGTTACAATCTGATGTGTTAACTAGCTATGTCACACGTTTGTCTAGAGCATTAACTAATATCCATTCTCGAGTGTTTTCTTCCATTCCAGATCCTAAAGTAGATACAGGAACACACCAACTACTGCCAGGAGATTGGGTGCTAGTAAAGAAGTTTGTGAGGAAGCACTCCCTTGAGCCAAGATATGATGGTCCATTTCAAGCTTTGCTGACCACAGCTACATCAGTAAAGCTAGAAGGGAAAAGCACCTGGATACACGTCTTCCACTGCAAGAAAGCTCCATCTCCTGAAGACAAGATCCTGACAACACCACAATGATGGTGTTGTATATCCTTTTCCTGTTGGGGTTAGTGGGGGCTCAGCAGGTAGCCATCACACAAAATGACAAGTTATTCACCACATTCTAGTATAACTCTTCAAACACACGTGTGGCCACCTTTATCTTTGATTACTGTAACAGTCTCCTGTCCTCCAGTTCCCTGACAATGTAACTTATACCGTGACACACCCAGTTAAAGGAGGAAGCGAGCAGCTCCCTCCGGAAGCTTTGACCCTCATGTGTACATAGATGTCATAGGGGTCCCAAGGGGGGTCCCTGATCAATTCAAGGCCAGGGACCAGGTAAAAGCTGGTTTTGAGTCTTTGATCCCCATATTAACTGTCAACAAGAAGATTGGATTAATTACATATACTACAACCAACAGAGATTTGTAAATTACACTAGAGATGCCCTCCAGGGAATTCCTGACCAGTTAGCCCCCACTTCCTATATGACATTTGAGAACCGGGTGGCTTTAGACATGGTGTTAGCTGAGAAAGGAGGGGTCTGTAAGATGATAAAGAAAACGGGAACCTGTTGCACCTACATTCCTGACAATACTGGCCCAAATGGTAAGGTTACTCTAGCTATAAAGAAATTAGAAGATCTGTCAATGGAGTTGAAGAAGAACTCAGGTATTACAGACCCGTGGGATCAATATTTCAGCTGGATGGGTGAGTGGCAAAAGATGCTCGCCCAGATAGGGGTTACAGTATTAATAATCCTAGTTCTTTTAGCCCTGGTTGTATGCTGTATTCTGCCTTTTGTAAAGAAGCTAATGAGCAAGGCTGTAGATAACAGTACACCTACATTTCTCCACCAAGAAGAAGAGGATCCACTTATGAAAGAAGAGGATAAACCCTTCACTCCTTTAGTCACTCCCTGTCCATAATTTCACAGTCCTATAGGGATAGAATAGGGAACCGCCTGACTGTCCTTCCTGGCTTCGTCGAGGGGGGTAGTGAACTAGTTACTGCCCTTCTCTATACTTAGCCTGAAAAAAGGTCCTGGGGAATGGTCCAGGTGGTGGTCAGGTTCTTTAGTTTGAGGGACAGATAGAAAATAGCCATTTTAGGGGGGTCTGTGAAGGAATGTGAGGAGCATAATGTTAAACTAGAAAATGTCTATTCTCTATGCATCTTTACTATACTATAAAGTCTATATTGCTTTCTCATGTACACCACTGCTGTAATATTTCCTTACTCAAAATCAGTTTATAATAACAACCCCTCCCATCAAAAAGACTGGAGAAGGCAGAAGATGGCTGAGACCCCCTTCTCCCACACACCTTTGGAATGCAGATATGAAGATAGGACCAGATGACAGCCCAGCTTAATCATCACGTTTCTGTACTCCTTTTGTATTGTAGCCAATGAGATGTGTTTATTAGTGTCACAATTAACATAATAGTGACGTATCATGCTGTGTGTAAAAGCTTAGTACTGCCTAGAATAAATCATTAGATACGGAAGCAACGGATCTGCACGGATGTGTCAGTCTCTGCTTTTCAAACTTGCATGCAATGTTATCTAAACTTTACAATTCGGAACAGTAGTAGAATCCATATTAACCCCTTTGTGGTTAAACGACCATTATAGAAGTACACTTCCAAGGAATGCATGCCGTTAACATAAGAGGCTCCATAGTGGCTCAGCTACATATACCTAAAGCTGAATTCCAGGTAAAGTAAATACGCTCCCTTGAGTTGAGGAAATACCTGTTTATCTTGCAAGAAATCTGGTGAGCTGATACCGTCCCCTACTCCATTGCAGTGGGGCTACCCATGTACTGCAAGGATTAAAGTGTTACTAAACCCAGGACCTGCATTCACTATATCTGGTCTCCCACAGTACACAGATCATGGAAATGCAATTATTTTAGTAAATATAAACTGCTAAATACCTTTTCCCATCAGCAGTGAGAAGTCTTCTGACTTCTATTAGTGTCTGGTTAAAGCTTGTAGGAGGAGTTTTCAGTCTCCTCTGACTGTCCTATAAAGATGCAGGACCCCTCCGTCTGGAAAGTGTTGATTGACCCTGTGCTGCTCACATGCGCTCTCTCAAGAAATTTTTTATTTTTTTTTAAAAACAAACACTTTTGGGGACTGTGGAAGAATAAAGGGAAGGTCAGAGAAGGCAGGATTAAACAGCCTTTTTAACACAATGTAGGAGGATTAAGCCCTTAGCCCTCGTTCACATGGAGCGATTTGACAGTTCAAATCGCATGACAAGTCACAGCCCATTGCCAGCAATGGCACCGCTCCAAGCAGTGTGATGCCGACTTTGCGGCGCCGCACCAATTTATAAATAAACGTAAAAACCCGGGAAAAAAAAAAAAAAAGATAAAAACGAATGCAGCCACCAATTCTAAGGACTGGCAAGTTGTAATAGATTACATTTTTGTTCATGGGTTTAGATGCGCTTTAATATGCAACAGGAATTTTTCTTCTAGAAACCCAAACTAGAAGAACACGAACACCTAGGCCAGTGGTCTCCAACCTGTGGCCCGGGGGCTGTAAGCGGCCCTTTGCTTGCCTCTATCTCTGGACATTGGGGCACTATTCCTCCCACTGACACCAACAATGGGGCACCATTCCTCCCACTGACACCAAAGATGAGGCATGGTTTACTCCCACTGATGTCAGGACATTTTCTACTTCTGCTGGCCACACTCCAGCCCCATAAAGTCCAAAGGACAGTAAAGTTGGCCCTTTATTTAGAAAGTTTGGAGACCCCTGCCCTAGGCAACAAAAGTATACATGTTCATGCACTAAACCCCAAAAATAAACTTATTCTATTAAATATAAAAGTGTTTTGTTATATCTGTTCGAGAAGTTGAGACGATACCTGTTGATCTTGCCAGGAATGTCCTGTGCTCTTGTTATCACTTACATTCAGTGGTGGCTCATCCATTAGGGGCACCCTCTGTCTCACTCCCCCCCCCCCCCCTATATGCATAATGGATAGATTCATGCATAGCATGAAACTATCCATGGCCGCCGGTAATGGGGTAAGTGCTACCAACCGACAGGGGGGGGGGGGGGGGATTTGTCATAGTGATTGCTGCTGCCCCCCCAAAAAAACAGGGAAGAGGGAGAGCGACAGTCACCGCACTTGCCACCGGGGCCAAAAGCCATCAGCCAGCCCCTGGTAGCTCAGTCCCACTTCCCTCATCATAGGATTGAGCAGACAGCAGCAGCCAATGGCCTCCACTGCTTTCTCTGTGCTTGTGAGGGAGAGAAGACCAGGACTGTTGCAGACGGGCAAAGCACTGGATCAAAAGAGGAGCCAGGAAAGAGTTTAAAAGGCCGGTGCTGGGGGGGGGGGGAGCCAATCATGGAAGGTGTTTTACCTTAATGCAGAGAATGCAAAAAAAAAATATATATATATATATAATGCTTTTATTTTGGTGGTTGCACTAATAAAGTAAAAATACTAGTTGTTATTTTTTTGGATACCTAATTTATTAATTCAAATCTTCACAACTCTATACAAATCAAATAGCTGATGCAACAGGGTGGAGCACTTCCAGGATATAACACTCCTGTACACAATCACCCAACTACAGTTAGAGCCGGTTCACACCAGGGCGACTCAGGATCCGACTTCAGGTCGCCCCGAGATGCCCCAAGCCGCGCTGTAATGTTAGTCTATGGAGCCGTCTTTATGCACACTACTGAAGTCGCTCCGACTTCAGAAAAGGTTCCTGTACTACTTCAAGGCGACTTCTAGGCGACTTGTACCCAATGATTTCAATGGAAGTCGCCTCCAAAGTCGGATCAGTGTCTTAAAAGGAGTAGTAAAGGTACATGTTTTTTCACCTTAATGCATCCTATGCATTAAGGTGAAAAAACATCCGACAATACCACCCCCCCCCCCCCCGAGCCCCCGTTTTACTTACCTGGCCCCTTGAAAGTCCCGCGCTCGTCTCCGTCATCCTCTTCGGTTCTCAGCCTGGCCGCCAATTGGCTACACTGGATGGATTGAAAGCAGCGCAACCATTGGCTGGCGCTGCTGTCAATCACATCCAATGACGCGGCGCGCCGGGGCCGAGTGATAGTCGGCGGCTATGGCCGCCGCTGTATCACGGGAGCGCGCCCGCAATAACTCCACACCATGCGAGCTCGCTCGCATTATGGTGTGGAGTCCTTGCGGGGAGGAGCCAAGACAGCCGCCGAGGGACCCCAGAAGACCAGGATCGGGGCCACTGTGTGCAAAACGAGCTGCACAGTGGAGGTAAGTATAAACGGTTTGTTATTTATTTTTTTTAAAAAAAGGGAAGCTTTAGTGTCCCTTTAACTGAAGCAACTTTACAGGAAGAGAAAATAGTATTCTCAGGCAAACCCCTCCCTCCCACAGAGCGGATTATTGTTTGATTGGCCACTGGCAAAGTCGCCTGTCCTGGAGGAAACTTGAAGTTGCCTCGGAGTTGCCTTGAAGTTGCCTTGTAAAGTCGCGATGGAAGTCGTGTTGCCCCAGTGTGAACCGGCTCTTAGTCCCTCAATTGTCCATCATCATTACAAGTACAAAGAGCTACAATGGACTCCAGCATGCGATAGTGATCTGGCAGGTATGGTCTGCCGCATACTACTCCTCCTCAGTTTCAGGCAGCAATTCAAACATTCTGAATTTGGTTTAGTTTTAATCTCCATTAAACAGTGAGAGGACTAAAAAGCCTCTGTTGGTACATATTGCTGCCCCATCCCCCTGCTGCCCTATGCCCAGCCGCCATCCCCCTGCTGCCCAGCCGCCAGCTCCTTGCTGCCCAGCCGCCAGCTCCTTGCTGCCCGACGCCCAGCCGCCAGCCTACTAACTAATAAGAGATGGAGATGAGCAATAAATTGTAGCAGGTGATATTTTGTAAAGAGAGTTTTGCCACCAAGTACTAAGTCATGTTTTAGTAAGGGGTCAAAAAAATACTTTATTTCACTCATTAAAATGTAAATCAATTTATAACTTTTTTGAAATGCGTTTTTCTGGTCATTTTTGTTGTTCTGTCTCTCACTGTTAAAATAAACCTACCATTAAAATTATAGACTGATAATTTTTTCTGTCAGTGGACAAACCTACAAAATCTGCAGGGGATCAAATACTCCCCCCCCCCCCCCCACTGTAGGTAGCTATGCTAGCGCTACAGCAAAAATATATTTAATTCATTTCTCTAAATGAAAATGCAACTGGGTTAAAAAAACAATTATATCTCACTAGAGGTTATATCACATTGTTGCAAGAAAAACCTCATACACACACTGCACGGTTTACCGTGGTTGTTAACTGATTGCCACCCGCCGCACGCAGATATACGTCTGCAGCATGGCACGGGCAGGCAAAAGGACGTGCATGTATACCGTATTTTTCGCTCCATAAGACGCACCTGACCATAAGACGCACCTAGGTTTTAGAGGAGGAAAACAAGAAAAAAAATATTCTGAACCAAACGGTGTACTAAAATATTTTATATTATACTATTACTATAGGTGGGTGGTGGACACACAGCAATACCAGCCCCCCTATCAAATCAGCTCCAGCTACACTATATCTGGTGGTGGACACAGCAACCCCTCCCCCCCTTCCCAGATCAGCTCAGGGTGGCAGCGCAGACACAAACACCCCTTAAGCCAATTCTATCACAACAGCTCAGGTGACTGGGCTGTGGATACCATGCCAGCTTACACCTCCCACCCCCTTATCAACAGCTCACCTCAGGCAGCGGAGGACACTGCCATTACAATCCACAACCCCCTCTTGTGCTGGCTGGCTGGCTCTTAGCTTCAGATGTACCCAGGAAGCAGCTAGAAATGAGGACTGGGGACATCGTTTACAGCAGCAGATGCTGAGGGAAGGAGCAGGAAGTCAGACTGGACCAGACCACGGCGCCGGGGGGGGGGGGGGGTTCCGGCTGCAAAAAAAAAACAGCAAGGGCTCTCACTGCTTTTGGGATGGTGTCACCTCTGGCGGATGACACCCGACCTGGGTGCGGAACACACCCCCATAGCAATGCTACTGACAACCTCTATGTTTTGACACCCGGGGCAAAATGCCTCCCCCCGCTCCCCCTTGGTATGCCCCTGCCAGGATGAGCTTCACATCCTGTCCTCTCTCCTTCACAGAGAAGCCGAGTGCTGGGATTCTGACACGGCGACGGCGACGGGGGGGGGGGCAGTGCCTGGTCAGTATTCGCTCCATAAGACGCAGGGACATTTCCCCCTATTTTTTGGGGGGGAAAAATGCGTCTTATGGTGCGAAAAATACGGTATATACGTCCCCTTTAAGATCGCGGCATTGTGGATGCGCGCGCCCGCCGCCAGCTCCGTGACTCCGACCGCGGGTCCCACGGACTCTATGTCCGCGGGCGTATCAGTGCCGATTTGCAAAAAGTGGCCTGGTCTTTGACCAGTAAAATGGTCTGGGGCTGAAGTGGTTGTCAAGGTTTGTTTTTTTATTTTCTAAATAGTTTCCTTTAAGCTAGTGCATTGTTGGTTCACTTACCTTTTCCTTCTAAATGTTTTTTTTCTTTGTCTGAATTTCTCACTTCCTGTTTCTCCTCAGTAAGCTTTCCCCATCATCCGAGCGGGGGTTAGTCAGCCAGAACAGCTTACTGAGGAGGAACAGGAAGTGAGAAATTCAGACAAAGAAAAAAAAACATTTAGAAGGGAAATCGAAGGAAAAGGTAAGTGAACCAACAATGCACTAGCTTAAAGGAACCTATTTAGAAAAAAAAAAAAAAAACAACCTTTACAACCCCTTTAACCACTTGTCATCCACCCACCGTCCAATGACAGCCCTGTTCTGGGCGGACGTCATATGACGTCGCGCCTTCCAAAGCCACTAGGGGGCGCGCGGGGACCCGATGCGCATGGCAACCGGGCACCCGCGATTGCCCAGTAACTGAGCAGGACCGTGGATCTGTGTGTGTAAACACACAGATCCACGTCCTGTCAGGGAGAGGAGACCGATGGTGTGTCCCTTGTACATAGGGACAACCATCGGTCACCTCCCCCAGTCAGTCCCCTCCCCCCAGAGTAAGAATCACTCCCAGGGAACACATTTAACCCCTTGATCGCCCCCTAGTGTTAACCTCTTCCCTGCCAGTCATGTTTATACAGTAATCCATGCATTTTTATAGCATGGATCGCTGTATAAATGTGAATGGTCCCAAAAATGTGTCAAAAGTGTCCGATGCAATATCGCAGTCACGATAAAAATCCCTGATCGCCGCCATTACTAGTAATAAAATGAATAAAAATAAAATAAAAATGCTATAAATCTATCCCCTATTTTGTAGCTGCTATAACTTTTGCGCAAACCAATCAATATACGCTTATTGCGATTTTTGTTACCAAAAATATGTAGGAGGAATACATATTGGCCTTAACTGAGGAAATAATTTGTTTTAAAAAAAAATTAAAAAAAATACATGGATATTTATTATAGCAAAAAGTTAAAAATAGTGGGTTTTTTTCAAACTTGTCGCTCTTCTTTAGTTTATAGCGCAAAAAATAAAAACTGCAGAGTTGATCAAATACCACCAAAAGAAAGCTCTATTTGTGGGAAAAAAAGGATGCAAATTTCATTTGGGTACAGCATTGCACGATCGCGCAATTGTCATTCAAAATGTGACAGCGCTGAAAGCTGAAAAATGGCTTGGACAGGAAGGGGGTGAAAAGTGCCCAGTAGGCAAGTAGTTAAGGGCTTCTGGCGGTTTTAGTTTTCTGCCTGTAAACACTCCTGCATGTTAGCCTATGTGTCCATACACACATAGGTGTTTAGAAGCAGAAAAAAAATCCTACTGCCTGCGCATCCAGGAGCTGCGGTGTTTTGGCAGAGAAAATGCTTGGCGCGTGCAAACATATCTAAACAAGCGTTAACGCAAGGCGCGTTTAGCATTTGAGCGTCACATCATTTCAATGACCACAATAAATGATTATTCTGGCCAATGAAATGAATTACAGCCCAAGTGCAGAACGCTGGAACACTGACGTATTTACATGGACTTGTCTTATTGCTCCATTTTAATCTACCCCATATCCATTTATTAGTTACAACACCGTCATATGCAGACTGCGCCATATTACCCCATTCACACTTCACGATTTGGAATCGCGGCAGAATCATGAAAATTTTGAAATTATGTGGCAGGCGCTGCACAATGCGTGACAGGAATGCTCGGCAAACACACCTCTCGTAAAGCCTATCGCCGAAAAATGGCAGGAGCTTCTTTTTGGGCGACAAACGTGCAGAAGGCAGCCCATTCAATTGAATAAACTGGCCTTCTGTCATATGCAAAAATCACAGGCAAATTGCTCAACTAAAATATGAGTGGGAATGCTTGTTACCGCTACATAAAAACCAGAATGCAGCCTTAAAGGAGTTGTAAAGGTTTGTTTTTTATTTTCTAAATAGGTTCCTTTAAGCTAGTGCATTGTTGGTTCACTTACCCTTTCCTTTGATTTCCCTTCTAAATGTTTTTTTTTCTTTGTCTGAATTTCTCACTTCCTGTTTCTCCTCAGTAAACTTCACACCATTATCCAAGTGGTGTGGAGTCAGCCAGAACAGCTTACTGAACAGCTTACTGAGGAGGAACAGGAAGTGAGAAATTCAGACAAAGAAAACAAAGAAAAAAACATTTAGAAGGTAAATCAAAGGAAAAGGTAAGTGAACCAACAATGCACTAGTGTCATGGATATGCATTAATGTCTGTCTGCCATCTTACCTTCCTCCTCATGTGTTCATCTAGAGACCAGACCTCCTTCACCTGGCTTCCTTTATAATCTCCTCCCAGCCAGACTCCACCCCAGGCCCTATCACAGAACACTATATTAACCTGTGCACTGCAAGCCTGCTTTGCTGATCAACGTGTTTGTTAGGCATTGTGTGTTTGGGTTCCTGCCTGCCGTGTGCTACGTCTGTCTCTCTGTTACGTTATTGGCTTGTCCCCGACTATCCCTGTCTGCTCGTGACCCTTGACCTTCGGCTCGTTCTTCGTTATCCTTGTCTGCTTGTGGCCCCTGACCTTCAGCTTGTTATTCGGTTCTCTCTTATCGTGTGCTGCTGCTTCCCCTCTTTTCCCCTTATCCTACGGGGCGTGAGCTAGGAAACTCCAGGGGCCGCGACCTGGTCCCAGCCTGCAGCCAACATCCTCACCACTAGAGGCCCTGGAGAAGACCAGCTGGGTCTTAGACTCCGCGCCCTGGGGAATCTTGGCTCTAGCTTCCGTTTGGATCCCGGTTGTGCTCCTCTGGTCCCGCTTTCCACAACCACCCAGTTTCCTATCCGCAGAAGCCAGCCATAGGGTTCACTACCTCGCGGTGCACTCCTGTCCCCCTACGGTGTGCATCTGTCACCTGGCCACAGGTGACCCTGACAACTAGCTTAAAGGAACCTATTTAGAAAATAAAAAACGAACCTTTACAACCCCTTTAAACATGTTACATGCATTCACAAGCATCACATGTTTTTTTTTCTCTCAAAAACGCTGCTGCCAGCAGGAAAGGCATCTAGGAGAGTTGGCAAAACATCCCGTATACAGGCATTAAGCTGTGGGATTATTATTATTATTATTATACAGGATTTATATAGCGCCAACAGTTTGCGCAGCGCTTTACTACATCAGGGAAGACAATACACTTCACTACAGGAAGGATCAGAGGGCCCCGCTTGTTAAAAGTCTAGAAGGGAGGGTCAAGAGGGACAAAGGGTAGTAGCTGTGGAGGATGATCAGATGGAAAAAACGAAAAGAAAAAAGTTGTTAGGTGTGGGTAGGATAGGCTTCTCTGAGGAGGGTTTTCAGGGATCGTCTAAAACCTAATAGAGAAGGACGAGTATGAGAGGAGGTGATGAGAGAGCTAAAGAGCAGGAGGTCTTGAGAAGAACGAAGAGGACGATTAGGTTGGTATTTTGTGACTAGGTCAGTGATGTAGCTGGGGTAGAGTTGTGGATGGCTTTGTGGACCTCAGAAATCTAGGTATGTATAGTCCAGGGGTAAACAAATTAAGATAAGGGAGCCAGTTCGCTCAATATAGCACTCAACAGGCCGCATAATAAATGCTCTATCCTATAATGATCATTATTTGTAGTAATAATCAATTTCAGTATTAGAGCCAATGAAAAACTGAAAATAAGAGCCATAAAAAATTAAGATCTGTAGTCACAGCATACACTTTCATTTTATAACATTGGTATGGTAATAACAATACAAAACAATAGTAATATTTTACAATCCAATATATGCTTAAAAATCTCCTTTCAAGCTGTGAGTGCCATCTGTCTTCTGGCCATCTCTTTCCACAACTTCCTGGATTCCCTGCATGCTTTGCAGCTTCTCCTCTGCTTTTTACTTTCAATTGGCAAGCACTACATATCCCATGGTACCATGCTGCCTGAAAACTGATTTCTGTACCGATTCTGCCTCCTTAAACTCCTCCTCTCAGCAGCTCTGTAGTTCAGAAGGCTGCTTCTGAAAGGTGCGACACAGCAGTGCATGTGTGTCACTTAATTCAATGAAACATGTGGGAGGTGTAGCCATACAGGCCATAAAATTATTACCGTATATACTCGAGTATAAGCCGACCCGAATATAAGCTGAGGCACCTAATTTTAACACAAAAAAACTGGGAAAACGTATTGACTCGAGTATAAGCCTAGGGTGTCCATCTGCATGCCTCACTTTGTCCATGTGCATGCCTCACTGTGTCCATGTGCATGCCTCACTGTGTCCATGTGCATGAGTCACTGTGACTAGACTGACGTTTAACATGGGAGTCTATGGAAGGGGTGCCTGGTTTGAAAAAAATCGGTGCTCCCCGGCCGTAGGTCCCCCAGACACCAAACTTGGCACACTTGTAGAGGAGGAGTTGGGCTACATGTGTGCCAAGTTTGGGGTCCTACGGATGGCTGGGATTAGGCGCACAAAGTTGAAGTCGGAAACAGACTCGAGTATAAGCCGAGGGGGGCATTTTCAGCACAAAAAAAATGTGCTGAAAAACTCGGCTTATACGGTAATCTAAACCAGAGGTCTCCAGACTTTCTAAACAAAGGGCTGACTTTCAGACTTTAGGGAGGCCACCGGACAAAGCCCATCCCTGGAGTCAGCGAAAGGAACAGTGCCCCATCCTTGGTGTCAACGGGAGGAATATTGCCTCAAGGGCCAGATAAAGGCTGCATCTGGACCACAGTTATGAGACCACTCAACCGCATAAAATTGACTGAAAACACACACACACACTTCGAACGATGTTCCATACACGCGTTCCCCAAGTTTCAACTGATTCTTTACATTAATTGATCACATCATGTTGGACAGAAGCACAGGGTTCCTTTTGTGCTGCCAAGTATTTGCAAGTGGTGAAACTCGGGGGAATTCAATTATTTCCTGGTGATGGAAACAGAATTATATTTTACTGAAATATCTCTAGTCCAGCAACCCATATGATCATTTTTTTCTGCCACAACTGATCGACAAACTGTCACTACCGGTCGCTAACCATTGTCCCTTTTGTCTTGCTTAACGTCTGATTCAATCGTTTTGTCCAATGGGATATCGATTGTTCAGTTTTATTGCATCCAGTATGGCCACCAATTAGTCTTCAAACTAAGGGTGAGTGAGCAGAGGAGCTGAGCCAGCAGAGACAGTAATTAGACACTCCTAGAAGAGGAAAGGGCTATGAAGTGGCAGGACAAAGAGCTGGACTACAGAACCAACTCTCCCCCTAGAGCAGGCATGTCCAAAGTGTGGCCTGCGTTCCGGTTTAATAACCACCCCCGGTGATTTGGAGAGCGGATATAGATACATACCATATTTAAACTGGCGCTGCCTTGGAGGGGGCGGGACGAGTGCCGTCAGATTACATACCGGAGACTCTCCAGTTTCCTCGGCAGCTGTAGTAGGAAGTCCTGTCTCCTGGGCTGCCATTGGACGACTGTTCTGTCTATCATAGGAGGCGGGACTTTGTATTAAAGAGGCTGCAGAGCAAACAGGAGATTCTCCTGTATGTAATCTGTTGGCGCTCGTCCCGCCCCTCTCCCTGTCTTCTCCGAGGCTGCAGATGGGCATCGATCAAAATGCACTGATGGCAATGGTGAGGCTGCATTCACGGCAATGACCCTTATTTTGCTTCACAGTTCTATTAAAAATGCAAGTTTTTTTCTGAAACTTCCCTCGTAAAGTGAAGGTGCGCGTTATGCCGATTACTACAGTATATCCAAATAACACGCCCGAGCTCCTCATTATGCCGCGTACACGCGGTCGGAATTTCCGACAACAAATGGTCGATGTGAGCTTGTTGTAGGAAAATCCGACCGTGTGTATGCTCCATCGGACATTTGCTGTCGAAATTTGTGACAAAACGTTTGAGAGCTGGTTCTCAAATTTTTCAAAAGTTCTTGTCGGAAATTCCGATCGTCTGTAGCCAATTCCGATGCACAAAAATCCTACGCATGCTCGGAATCATTGAACTTTATTTTTCTCGGCTTGTCATAGTGTTGTACGTGACCACGTTCTTGACGTTCGGAATTTCAGACATTTGTGTGACCGTGTGTATGCAAGACAAGTTTGAGCAAACAATCCGTGGGAAAAAAATCCACGGTTTTGATGTCGGAATGTCCGATCGTGTGTACGCGGCATTAGTGGCACTCGGATTCGTTGGGGGGCCACAAAAGATTTATATATATCCAGATAACACGCCCAAGCTCATCTCTTCACCACACACACAGCCACAAAGGCAGGAGAATTCTTGTTGGGCAGTGTATTAATGCTCGGACGAACACACTTAGACCGAATTTTAAAGTGGTTGTAAACCCACTTTTTTTTTTTTTGGCCCACCTGCAAGAGAAAGGCATAATGAGCTATTATGACTAGCATAATAGCTCATTAGGTTCCACTTACCTTAGATCGGGGCCCCCGAAACCGTCCTCGTCCCTCTGTCCAGCCGCAGACATCACTGCGGCGATAACCGGAATGTTACTTCCGGGTATCGCCGCACCAGCCAATCACAGCGCCGCTCCGGCGCTGTGATTGGCCGGAGCGGCGGAGACGTCACTCTGCGCATGCACGCGGGAGGCGTCCCACTCGGCTACGCCCAGCGATTGCTGGGAAGTAGCCGAGTATGTGAATGGGATTAACCCCATAAATGTGCCGTTGTCTACGGCGCGCATGCGCTGTAGATAGCGGTGCTTGTCATTTTAGTAAATATCTCCTAAACTGTGTAGGTTTAGGAGATATTTCTTGCACCTACAGGTAAGCCTTAATCTAGGCTTACCTGTAGGTGCAAGTTGAAAAAGTGGGTTTACAACCACTTTAATGGTTCAAAGAATGTCAGGCAAAATGGTCGGCCCTTACGCATTTTCACTACATCAAATCTGGCCATCTTTGAAAAAAAGTTTGGACACCCCTGCCCTAGTTATCAAACTTCCAAGTTCTAAGGCTTATTACAAGCAGAAAAAAATAAATAAAAAAAAATCCTTTAGGGAAAAAAGAAAATGCTATAAGCATTTAAAAATATGATGTGGTGAGGAGGGAAAAGACTCGAAGCACAACTGGACAAAGACAAAACACACACACAAATGTTTTCATCTACTATATTAGCCATGTTGGATCACCAAGATATAGCTACAAATGTCCGCCCGCTTGAGTTTATAATAAAATGGTCAAAACAGTGAGTAAAGGGTATTCCTAAAAAGGTTTCCTTCACCCTCCCCCTACCTATCCTGTATAAAAATAAAAAACACCAACAAGTGTATACAGTAGCGAAATTAATTATTTGATCCCCTGAAGATTTCGAAAGTTTGCCCACTTACAAAGAAATAAAAAGGGTCTATCATTTTTATCATAGGTGAATTCTAAATGATAGAGACAGAATATCAACCAAAAATCCGGACAAAACACAAAACAAAATGTTATAAATTGAGTTGCAGTTCAGCGAGTATTTGATTCCCAAGCAAAACATGACTTAGTACTTGGTGGAGAAACCCTTGGTGGCAAGCACAGAGGTAAGACATTTATTTCTTGTAGTTGATGACCAGGTTTGCACACATCTCAGGAGGGATTTTGGTCCAATCTTCTTTACAGATCTCCTCTAAATCCTTAAAGTTCCTTGGCAACTCGAAGTTTCAGCTCCCTCCATAAATTTTTTATAGGGTTAAAAGCGGAGTTCCACCCAAAAATAAAACTTCTGCTTTTTGGAATCCTCCCCCTCTCCGGTGTCACATTTGGCACCTTTCAGGAGGGAGGAGGGAGCAGATACCTAAGTAATACAGATATTTGCTCCCACTTCCGGGCATAGATCACTGCGGTGACCTACGCCACGTCCGGCGCCTACTCCACCCCACCATCTTCTGGGAGACACACAGGTCCCAGAAGACAGCAGGGACCAGGAAGGACCAGAAGACAGTAGGGAACCAGGAATTGAAGCCGCAAGGCTCCACTTCCTGATTCCCTTACCAAAAATGGCAGCGCCTACACCCGAGAGCTTCGGGTGCCGACCTCACAGGTGCCCAGGACAGGCAAGTGTCCATATATTAAAAGTC